>CM071840.1:39985629-40627931 GCA_036507285.1 Trichosanthes cucumerina
CTCGTACAAACGAGATATAAGACATTTCATATTTAACTACGCTTGGAACAATTGATCCACATAATTGGTTAAAATATTGATATGCAATTCAACACACAATTATCATGTTTAAAAAAACTACCTAAAAATTGTTTAAAAAAAACTAAACAAACCAAGCTCAACCAACCAACTCTTACCCCGAACATAGGTTTTAGTCCAACCTTGCACCCCAAACACAGGAATCAAGCACCCATGTTTGTAATTCCAACCAAAGATTTTAAGGGTTTCTGATTCCAAACGAGTGTGCCAAACAACCCTTAAATATTTTGACAAGCACTCGATCAATAGACATAATGTTTAGTTAGATAATTAAAAAAAATCTAAAAAATTAAATATACTAAAAAAAATGCTTCAAATGTTTTGAGGTTCAATTACAAGTTTAGTCCCTAAGTTTTGAGGTTTGTCTTTATTTGGTTTGTCTAATAGGTCCCTAAACTTTCAACTTTATGTATAATAAATCTTTGACAAGTTCAAAATTTTTTTAAATTAAATTATCTATTAGATATAAATTAAGTTTTATGACTAATGATTAAATATGTAATTTTGAAACTTCAGGGACCATATAGCCACAAACCTCAAAGTTTAGAGACTAAGTTTGTAATTTAACCAATGTTTTGAGAGAAAATCAAAATTTTATGGGCCTACGAATTGAAAGAGTTAATATTAAGAAAGTGGAAGTAATTTTGGATCTTGAACACTCTAATTTCATTAATTTTATAATATAAAAAAACTTGCTCAAAATTAGAAAAACGGAGAAGGAAAAACACTACATTTGAAGCTCAAAATTGAAGCAATCTGAGGGCTTTCCTTGAACTAAAATAGGTTGTGAATCACCTCTAATGTCTTCCCTACTATCCTCAGGCCTTGGAACGGATTGTGGGATCCAAAATTGAGAGAATTTGGAAGATAAAGGGGAATGATTCAAAACCGAGAAACCCAGAGAATTTCTGCAAAATCCTTCTATTCATGGAGTTTCTTCTCTAATTAAAGCAAACCACAAGCTTCCTTAAGCCATGAAGAAGAAATCTCAAAGATGAGAAGGATTGATGAAGAAAGAGGTGGTCAATTTTGGTGAATTTAAAAAAGAAGTAGCTTACTTACCCAAAATTGAATCTGGTCCAATTGTTAATTCAAATATGAATTTGAATTTTCTTTTAATTTTAATTCAAAATTAATTTTAAATTAAAATAAATTTAAATTTAATTAGTAAAAAAATTTAAATAATTAATTTTAAATAATTATTTAATTTAATATCAAATATCAAATTAAATAATTGGACCAATCTCGATTTCTTAAATCGATTGTTCGAACATGAATCTCTATTCATGTTTTAAACCGAACTAATATTTAAATCATATTTAAATATGTCCACCTCTTTTTTATCATAGTTTAATTCGTAATTAAACTATGAAACATTAAATATATCGCATATAATTAACGTTTTCTCCCAAAACCGAATTTGAACAATTCAAATTATTTTCTCTCAACTTGTTACAAGGCTTAGTCCGAGCTAGTAAAGGGACCTAATGGACCTACAGAACATGAGCTCCAACGATACGAGATTAACCGACCAAACTCTTTAGCCTAGCTAATTAACATTCGTTAACCATAAGGACACTCCACTAAAGCCCGATTATCGTGACTTTTCGATATAACCATGATTAGTAAGTCGATACTTCACAGGTCGTTCGTAATTACAGTTGGGTCAAATAAACCATTTTACCCCTATCATTACTTCTTGTTCCTTCAGTCCCGCTGATCCTCTAATGAATAATTGATTTGTGGTCCAACCAGTAAACCAAATCCCTCTCTGACCAATGAAAGGGTGGGTCCATTGTTCAAGACCTAGAGTAAGCACATAAGGGAACAAACTCTCTACTAATCCCTAAAGCAGGTAGGAATGAATTCCATCTTGCAGGACTATGTTCTCAATTATCTACCCGGTGTTAATCCCCAAAATGGGAGGCTTATTGAGTCGGTGATCTCGGGCCACTATCACCCATGCAAATCTAAGGATAATCCCGAATAAACAGGAGTTAATAGTGTGCTCACGATTAAGATCGAGTTACCTAGGTCATTGTATGAACATAGTCAGTTAAGACAATAAACTTAGTGCATAGGACGCCTCCACTCGCATGTCTCCAATGAACAATTTAGGATCACATCGTTTGTACTTTACAAAGTGGATCGCGTCCATATTGTCCCAAGGATAAGGTACCCAACCCTATCTCTATACTATAGACCGTTCTAGCTATAACTTCAACTTGATCCACTTTTATGTCACACATAAAATTCAAATATACATCCTATAGCCAAGGGTTCTTATTGGATTAGGGTTATAAAATACATAATTCACTTTATTCAACAACACTTTTACTGAATAAACCTCAATAACAACTTTATTGCAAAATGGAATATACATTCAATTTACAAACCACGAGTTTTAGGACATAAAACCCAACATTGAGAAGCAGTACTTAATTTATAGATATAACCTTAAAAAGTCAGGAGACTTTTACAACACATGTAAAAAATAAAAACATAAAGGCAAATATAAAAACGTTTTCTACTCCTCAACTAACTAAATAAAAGCCTACAAAAAGCAAAATTCTAAAAGAAGAGAGAAAGAAATTATAGTGAACAAAATATAAAAATAGAGGTTTCTGAGGGAAGAGAGAAATATTAGTTAACAAAATATAACAAACTTGAATAAAATCTAAACTACTAAGTTAACATGTTTAAAAAAAGAAAATAACGCATAGGTTACATAAATGAACAAAAAAAATCAATCTTATTATTGAACATACATCTATATGTTGGGTTTTATGTCCTAAAACTCATGCTTTTGTAAACTGAATGTATATTCTATTTTGCAACAAAGATGTTATTGAGATTTATTCAGTAAATGTGTTATTGAATAAAGTGAATTGTGCGTTGTGTAACCTTAACCCAATAAAGAACCCTTGGCTATAGGATGAATACTTTAACTTTATTTGTGACATAAAAGTGGATCAAGTTCAAGTTATAACCAGAGCGGTCTATAGTATAAGGATAGGGTTGGGTACCTTATCTTGGGATTACTATGGGTGCGACCCACTTTGTAAAGTACAAACGATGTGATCCTAAATCATTCATGTGAAGACATGTGAGTGATGGTGTCCTATGCAATGAGTTTGCATAAGATTGGACCGCGAAATAGTCACTTAGACTTTATAACTCCGTTTACTTTCTTAACTGACTATATTCATACGATGACCTAGGTAACTCAATCTTAATCCTGAGCGTACTATGAACTCTTGTTTATTCGAATTATCCTTAGATTTTCATGGGTGAGAGTGGCCCAAGATTTCCAACTCAATAAGTCTCCCATTTCAAGGATAAGACACGGTAGATAGTTGGGAACATAGTTCTGCAAGATGGAATTCACTCCTACCCGTTTTAGGGATTAGTAGAGAGGTTGTTCCCTTAAGTGTTGACTCCTGGTCTTGAACAAAGGGTTCACCCCTCTCATTGGCATGAGAGGGATTCGGTTTGTTGGTTTAACCACAAACCAATTGTTCATTAGAGGATCAGTGGGACTTAAGGAACAAGAGGTAATTCTGAGGGGGTAAAGCGGTAGTTTTGACCCGGTATAGAATTACTTAACGACTGTGAAGGATCGACTTACTAATCATGGTTATATCGAGTGAACAGAAATATATTTACAGTGAGGAGAATGCAGTCACTGGGCTTTAGTGGAGTGTCTCACTGGTTAACGAATGTTGATTAGCTAGGCTAAAGAGTTTGGTCGGTTAATCTCGTATCATTGGAGCTCATGATCTGTAGGTCCATTAGGTCCCCCTTACTAGCTCAGACTAAGCATGGTAACATTTTGAGAGAAAATAATTTGAATTGTTCAAATTCGATTTTGGGAGAAATCGTTATTTATATGTGATATATTTAACGAGTCAAGACTTAATTATGAATTAAACTATGATTAAAAAGAGGTGGATATATTTAAATATGATTTAAATATTGGATCGGTTTATAGCATGAATAAGGATTAATGTTTCGAAAAATCGATCTAGATTGGGCAATTTATTTAATTTAATATTTGATATTAAATTAAATTAAAAATGTATTAATTAAATTATTTATTTAAATTATTTAATTAATTAAATTAATTTTAATTAAAAATCAATTTAATATTGATTTTTGAATTAAAATTAAATGAAAAATCAAGGATTTTCATGGATAGTAACTTGCCAACTTGCTCAATCCTTCTCATCTTCAAATTCACCAAAATTGGTCACCTCCATCTCAAACCATCCTCATCGCACTTGATTTGTCACTCAAATGAAGCTTTATTTAATGATGTTTTGAGGTGTTTTGAGAGAATTTTGCAGAAATTAAGAAGAATCTTGTTTTGTGACCTTTGAGGACTTTTCTTCCAATTTCTTTAGGCTTGCATGTCCCTGTAGTATCTATGAAGGGATCGAATCCCGCAGCGGAAGCGATTACGAATCGCGTGTTCATGATATTGTTACACAAATTCGTATAAAGAACATTAAATCTAGATTAAGCGTGCATAATTCGATTAGGACAGCAAGAAATTTACCTTTGAAGAACGCTTTCTTCTTGTATTCCTTCTCCAATGATCGCACGATCTCAACGACCCGAATCCGGCACGTACGAAGATCAACCACTAGATCTTCTCCGTTGTTCTCTAGGTGAGGGAGGAAGGTGGGTTCCTTTAGGATGAGGTGTGAAGAATCTGAGAGATGTGTTTTGGAACTTTTCCAACAATAATATCTAAGTGAGCTTTTGGTTATGTCAAAATGGTATTCTCAAAGTTGCATCCCATGCAACTATTTATAGGGAAATAGGATGGAAATTATCATCCTAACCCTCATTCATTCTCTCATAAGTATATAGTTAATTTGTGAATCTAATTCACATTAAAACTATATATTATATCAATTATATCACATATAATTGATATATCACCTCCTATATGAAATTGAACACTTTAATTTCCTTCCTAACATTATACCATCAATATTACCATGTTGAGCCAGCGTAGGGACCTAATGGACCTACAGTTCATGAGCTCCAATGATGTGAGATTAACTGATCAAACTCTTTGATCCGGTTAATTAATATTCATTAACTACAATTCACTCCACTATAGACTTGTAGTTGAACTCTCCTTGTTGTAGATTATATGGTGTCCATCGATATAATCATTACCCATGAGTCGACCCTTCACAGGTTGTTCGTAATCACAGTTGAGTCAAATTACCGTTTTACCCCGTGATTACCTCTTGCTCCTTAAGCACTACTAATCCTCTAATGAGCCACAAGTCTATGATCCTACCATACACTCAACCCCTCTTAAGCTAGCTTAGAGGGTGGGGCTCCGTTGTTCAAACCTGGACTAAGTTCTTAAGCGAACAACCTATCTAATTTCTTAGTCTATAAATGAGTGAATTCAATCTTGCAGAGTTAAGTCCCCAACTACCTACGAGGTTCTGTCCCTGAGAAGGTGGGCATATTGAGTCGGCTACAGGCCACTTTCATCCATTCTAGTCTATGGACAAACTCCTATAAGCAGGAGTTCTTAACTTGCTCAGGATTTCGGTCGAATGACTAATGATCATCTATAAATTATTAGTTATATCCTGTTAACGGTGTTATACTGGTTAGACTAATAATTTGTAGTCTTGTCTTGTATGAACTCATCATACAGGATGCCCCTACTCGCATGTCATTACATGAATGAGTTGGATTACCTCATTTGTACTAACTACAAAGTGGGTCACATCCATGGTGTTACCAGAATAAGGTTTCCAACCTAATACATATACCATAGACCCTTTAGGTTATACTCTAGAACATAATCAAATTAATGTCTACTACACTAATGTTTAAGATCTATCATAACCTTGGAGCTTAGTTTATTGGATTTATAAAGCGAGAATATAATTTCATCAAATCAAATAACTCTTTATTTATTTGACTAAAATTATACAAGTTTAGGACACATAGCCCAACAATCTCCCACTTTACCTAAAGCTAGTGGAGTACATAACAAACATTACAATAATGTAAAATACAATAAACTAGGGCACGGAAACCCTTTGTACAATATACTCCCACTTGCCCTAGTTAGGGTAAGACTTGTAAACCTACACCTTCTTGGTGACTCTCAAATACTGTAGTCGTGAGAGTCTTTGTAAATGGATCAACAATGTTGTGCTCCGAAGCTATCTTCGTGACGATCACGTCTCCTCGATGCACGATCTCCCAGATGAGATGATATTTTCGCTCAATGTGTTTACCCCTCTTGTGACTTCGGGGTTCTCTTGAATTTGCCACAGCACCACTATTATCACAGTAAAGTGTGATAGGCAAACTCATATTTGGAACAACTTCCAAATTTAACATGAATTTCCTTAACCAAACGACCTTTTTAGCTGCTTCACAAGCTACTACATATTCGGCCTCCATGGTGGAATAATCGGTGCATCCCTGCTTGACGCTTCACCAAACTACAACTCCTCCATTAGGAGTAAATACTGACCCTGACGTAGATTTCCTAGAATCTTTATCAGTTTGAAAGTCAGAATCTGTGTATCTTGTAAGGATCAAATCCCTAGCTCCATACACAAGCATGTAGTTCCTCGTTCTCCGAAGATACTTAAGGATTGTTTTAACTGTTATCCAGTGTTCAGGTCCTAGATTGGATTGATACCTACTGACCATTCCCACTGCAAAACAAATGTCTGGCCTAGTACACAACATGGCGTACATGAGGCTTCCAACAATTGATGCATAAGGAATTTGTCTCATGTCCTCAACTTCTTGAGGTATCTTACGACACTGTTCCTTAGACAAATGAACTCCATATCTAAAAAGTAATAAACATTTCTTGGTCATTTCCATCCTATTTCCCTATAAATATGTGCATGAGATGCACATTTGAGTAGGCTATTCCAAGGCAACCCTAGTGCTCTTTTTAGCAAGTGTTTTTGTTGGAAAAGTTCCAAAACACTTGTCTCTCTCAAAATCCCTTCCAACTCCAAAAGAGGTTCCACCACCTTCCCTCTCCTAGAGATACAACGGAGAAGATCTAGCAGGTGGATCAAAACTACTTCGTAGTTTGTGGAGAACGCGAGATTGTTGAGATCGTTGAGATCGTGAGAACGAGAGGAACAAAGGAGCACGTGTTGTTTTTGTCTACAAAGGTAATATATTTGTTGTCCAATCTTAGTAAGCATGCTTAATCGCTTTAGATATAAGTTTTGATTAGATCTATGTAACTCTTTACAAGAACATGCGATCAAAATCGCTCGCTCACGGATTCGATCCTATCGAAGTGCACCATCATGTCCATGACATGATCCCAACAGATGAACCCTCCGACATCCTTGAGTTGAATATATACTTGAGGGCATTGTGTCGGGCATGTGCAAACGATTGTCCAAACATGCCCTTCAACGAATCCATGATTTCCTTAGCGATCATCATGCCTCGTGCTTTTTGGCCAGTATGTTAGACATACTTGCTAGCATATAGACCTTGGCCTTATCATTGGCCTTGATCCATCGATCATATGCATCATGAACATTTCGTGTTGCATTCGATCTTGGCACCTGAGGACACTCCTCAGTTAACACAAACTTAAGATCGTTCACTACCAAGATAGTGTTAAGTTTGTTCTTCCAAGTCATTATGTTCTCTCCGGTTAACTTTTCCGCACCCAATAAGGAAATAATCGAGCTAGACATATTGCTGAAATAAACAATTACTTGTATTAGTTTCTTGCTAAAAACTATCTAATCCAATCAAGTTTTAGCTAATTATCTAATGATTCCTAGGTCATTAATAATTTGCAATGATACTCCAAAGGTTTAGAGTGTACGACACCGAAGGGTAGTAAAAAAATACTCCTCCTCTGGATCAAGACTTTCTTGACCAAAACCTAAACCTAGAATAACTCTTATTCCTTAGGTTTTAGTTACCATTATTAGTCATGATACATACACTCCTTATGTACCTTCTGAGTGTAACTTTCCATCTTTAGAACCCAGAGTCCCCATCCAACAAAATCTGTCGAAGGGAGAACTAGGTTGAAAAACAAACTAAGGAAATCTTTATCCCTTTCGGGTGTCCACTATGTTCCGATCCCCTCTGATCAAGTCCTCCGAAGGGATTGTCTGGTCCAGGCCTAACTAGGAGGCTGACCATAGTGATCTCACGGTATGAACCGACAGAAGAGACCATAGGTTTTGTTTTCACAAAACTTGCTCCCACTCACTATAAGTACCATCTTCATTCACCTTGATATTAACTCATACAAACACCATCCGAAGGGGGACGCTCCCGTTTTAGCCACGAGGCCAAGTATGAGTCTCACAGTGTGAACTTCCCCAGAGAGATGTGGATGGAAATACATGTATCATATACACTTTTTCCTCCCACTAGATACTTTAACTCTATAGGAAATTGACTTAGGTTAAACCCGACTAATGGTTTTACCTAAACTTATCAATATAACATTTATACTGATAATCTATCAATATAACTCTTATATTGATCCTATCCTAAGTTTATTAATATAACTCTTTATATTATGCCTAGGATATTTAGTTTATTAACCCCTTAATAAACTCGCTGACGCTAGTATAATTTATAAACCCTCTGATTAAAATTCACTCCCAAGTCAGTTCCTAGGTAGGGGTGTTCCGTTTCCGTCAGCTTAAATACCCAAGCCTAGATAAAATTTTCCTTAGACAAAGTTCCTCTTTTAATCATTGTTTATAAATTATATGGTTCCTAATTCTAATCTAATTAGAACTAGATAACCTAAGGTCTATTAATTTCATGTTCTAAATATTTTAAAACTAATGAATTAACCTTAGATGACATGCAATTCTATGTTATTGTGCTTGATCATTCATCACATGAATAATTAAACATACAAAACACATTCAACTCATGAATAATATGCATGTCAATGTTGTCCATAATTAATATAACACCTTATACTAATTAATTAGTCATGCAAACTATATAATATAACACTTTATATTACAAATAATGCATGTAAATGCTTAACCTAAGTTGGATATCTAAAATAAAAGCATACATTATGCATGGCAATAATTATACAACAATTGCATAAATTAAATAGAAAAATTATACCATTTTTGTGTTGGGATTTTTGTCCTAATCTCGTGTTTGTAAATTACTGTTTGAAATTAATAAAGTGTTATTCATTTCATTACTTTGTGTCTCGCAAATTTTACAAACTTTTCCAATAAACTAAGCTCTAGGGTCATTGAATTTATGAGAGAACTAGAACTTGAACGGTGTGTAGTGGATACACAGGGAGGATCACGTTCGAGTAAATGACTCGAACGATCTACAATATATGGATAGGGTTGGAGACCAAATCCTGGATACGCTGTGGATGCGGCCCGCTTTGTATTAGATACAGACGAGGTGATCTGACTCGTTCATGTGGTTGACATACGAATGGGGGCATCCTGTGCAATGAGATTGTACAAGACCAGGACCGTGAATTATTAGACCTACTGATGTAACACCATTGACAGTAAGGACTAATAACTTCGTAGATGACCATTAGTGACTTGACCTGAATCCTGAGCGTGTTACGGACTCCTGTCAGCGGGGGTCTGTCTTTTGACTAGTACGGGTGAGGGTGATCATAGTTACTCACCCAATATGCCTATCTTCTCAGAGACAGGACCAAGTAGGGAGCTAGGAACTTAACTACGCGAGATGGAATTCACTCGTTCCCGCCTTTAGGGAAACTAGAAGGGTTGTTCCCTTAAGTGTTGTCTTCAGGACTTGGACAACGGGCGCCCACCTTCTCACTAGCCCGAGAAGGGTATTGTGTATGGTTGGACCATCACAATATGTTGTTCATTAGAGGAGCAGTGGGGACTTAAGAAACAAGAGGTAGACACAGGGGTAAAACGATAATTTTACCCAGTCGTGTCTACGAACAACCTGTGAAGGGTCGACTCATGGTTATTGGTTATATCAATGGACACGAAATATTCTGAACTGACGGGACTGCAGCTACGGGCTTTAATGGAGTGTTGTCGTAGCTAATGAATGTTGATTAACCAGGTCAAAGAGTTTGATAGGTTAATCTCGGATCATTGGAGCCCATCACTGTAGGTACATTAGGTCCCTCGGTTGGCTCAATCTGGGTTAAAAGAAGAGTTAATGTTTTGGTGTGAATTGAAGTGTTCAATTTCACTTAAACGGCATTTATGTCATTTATATGAGATATGAATGATATAATATATAGTTTAATGTGAATGAGATTCATAATGAACTATATGTTAGCCTAATTGTTGAATTAGGGCTAATTGGAGAAATTAATTCACAGAAATTAAATTGGATATGATTCAATTTAATAAAATCCACAATTATGCAAATGTGATTTGTATAATTAGATATGAGATAGCTTATAATATATGGTTATGCAAATGTGATTTGCATAACCTATAGTTAATGGTAAAGTGGTAATAATGTGGAGATTTTAACTCCATGTTCTTTCACTATTTAAACCATTTGCAAGAAGGGTTTCTCATTCCATTCTCTCAGTTTTTGGATTCTCATCAAAAAGAAGATAAGCTTTTCTCTCTAAACTCTCTCAACTCTCTTCCCTCTCCAAAACCAAGAAGTTCCCACAAACTTCCTTCTTTCCAAAGGAAGAACAACCGAGAAACCATTAGTGGTTGTGTTTGGTTCTTGTTCATGAGAAGAGATCAAGTTCGTTGAGATCGGGTTTTTCGCGAAGAGTTCGTGATTCTCTGGAAAGGAGCTCTTGAAGAGGGTCTTCAACAAGTAAGTTTACTTAACTTGCTGTTTTTCCTTTCCATTTTGTATGTTTAGCCTAGATTTAAGTGTTGAGTCGTTTTAATGAATTTCTAGTAGTGTAACGATACCTTGACAATTCGATCGTCTTCCGCTGCGTGGGAATTCTCATTCCCTTCAATTGGTATCAGAGACCGATTGATATTCTTCGTTATGCACCGATTTTTGTTAAAATTAGGTGGGTAAATTACCTTATTTCATGAGATGAATGTTGGTTTGCATAATGGATAATTTCGGTTTTTTGGCACTAGCTTAGATTTACAATTTATGTTGATGAAATCAATGTAAGGGCCCGTTGTTTTTGGGCATTTTGTTGTAAATCGAGTCTGTAAGTCTGAGTCTTTAGTAGCAAGAGTTACTGTGAAGAAATCGGAGCGGAAACAGGTGGAATTCGAAGCAAAACAACAAAGGTGTTTGTTGTACAGGCGACGGCGTTGAGACGCTGTTCATTGGCGTCTCAACGCTGTGCCAGCGGGAGCAAGGCCCGCTATAGGACAGCATTGCAACGCCGCTGGCGTTGAGAACCCTGGGATGACGCTGAACGCGACAGCGTTGCAACGCTGCGTGCTTAGTGGGCGAGAGCAGTTGGCAGTTCATGCATCGTGGGCGGTTCAAGAGCTAGTGGGCGGTTTTTCAACGTTTTTTTATTTTTCTAATTTTGTAAAATGTATTAATTATTTATTTAATTATTTTATTAAATAATATTAATATAATAGTTATATTAATGTTATTTAATTAAATAATTGCCCCTAGGTGCCAAAAATTGGTCCATTTTGCTATTTAATTATTTTATGCATGTGATGTATGATTTAATTAAATTCTATGTGCATAGTGTATGTCATATAGATTTAAAATCTCACCTTAGGTTAAACATTTCATGCATCATTTATATTATAAGAGTTATAATATATAGTTTGCATGATGGGTTATATTATAAGTGTTATAATATAATTAAATGCATGTTTTAATTTAATTAATATAAGTGTTATATTTTTTAGATTAAAGTATGCTCATGCATTTAAATTCATGTGATGAATTATTTTTTGTTATAGTATATAGTTATTCATGTGATGAATGATCGAGCACTATAACATAGAAATGCATGCAACCTAAGTTAATTATTAGTTTTAAGGTGTTTAGAACTTGAATAATTAGACTTAGGTTTTCTAGTTCTAATAAGATTAGAATTAGGAAATCAAAGTTTAGTCTATGAATGGTGACTGATTAGTAACTCTGTCTAAGGAAGGTTTTGTCTAAGGCTGGGGTATTTAAGTTGACGCTTGCGGAACACCCCTACCTGGAAACCGACTTGGGAGTGAATTCGGTCCGGAGATTCTAAGATTATACTTATCGTGTGTGCCGTTAATTAAAAGTGTTTTAATTTACTCACATAAACCTAAGTAATAATGTGATTATAAACTTAGGTTAATGTCATATAAGAGTTATATTGGTAGACTTAGGTAAATTTAGTCGGTTTATCTAGGTTAATCCCTAATAAAATAAAGTGGTGAGTAGGAGGAAATATAGTGTATTAGATACATTTAATTTCCGACCACAAATCTCCGTTAAGTCCGCACCGTGAGATCCATACTCGGCCTAGTGGCACAAATGGGAGCGTCTCCCTTCCGATGGCATTTGTATGGGTCAATATCATCGTGGATGGAGAGAGTACTTATAGTGAATGGGAGCGGGACTTGTGAAAACGAGACCCACGGTCTCTTCTTTCGATTCACACCGTGAGACGCCTATGATCTGCCTACTAGTTTGACCTGAACGAGACAATCCCTTCGGAGGGCCTGATCATGGGAGTTGTAACACCGTGAATTTCCGAAAGGGATACAGTTTCCTAGTTGGTTTTCCTTCTTGGTTCACCCTTCGGTGGCTATTGTTTGGACTGATACTTGGAAACTTAAAGATTGAGGGTGACACTCACAGAATTTGTTAAGAGTTAATGAATTCGACCGAACAATGGTAATTGGACGCCTAATGGAATATGAGTTATTCTGGGATTAGGGTATGATTGAGAAAGTCTCGTCCTAGAGGAGGAGTGTTCTGTTCACCCTTCGGTGGCGGTCATTCTAAACCTTTAGGATATCATTGCAAATTTTGAATGACCTAGGGATCATAAAACAATTTTTGCTAAAACTTGATTGGATTTCAAAAGTTTTTTGCGAGACTAACACAAAGTTTTTAATTTTTCATCTTAAAACATGTCTAACTCAATAATAGCTTTACTCGCGTCTGACAAATTAGTGGGAGATAATTACCAAACATGGAAAAACAACTTGAACACAATTTTGGTAACTGACGACATAAAGTTCGTGCTCTCTGAGGAGTGTCCTCAGATGTCGGGCTCGACTACATCGCGATGTGTTCGTGATGCATACGATCGATGGATCAGGGTCAATGAAAAGGCCAAGGTCTATATCATTGCCAGCATGTCTGATGTTATGGCAAAGAAGCATGAGTTGATGGTCACCGTTAAGGAGATCATGGAGTCCTTGCAGGATATGTTTGGACAACAATCCTTCCAAGTCCGACATGACTCGCTCAAATACGTCTTCAACGCACGAATGAAAGAGGGGTCGTCTGTCCGTGAACATGTTCTAGACATGATGACCCACTTTAATCTAGCGGAGATGAACGGGGCTTCGATCGACGAGTCGAGCCGGGTTAGTTTTATCTTGGAGACTATTCCGAAGAGTTTCCTTCAGTTTCGTAGCAACGCTGTTATGAACAAGATAAACTACACTCTGACTACTCTTTTTAACGAGCTACAAACCTTCCAGTCCTTGATGAGGATCAGGACGTCGGAAGCTGAGGCAAACGTTGCCTTTAGGACTTATCACAGGGGTTCGACCTCTGGGATAAAGCCTGTAGCTCTTTCACGCACGAAAGGGAAGAAGAAGATGAAGAGGGGTAAAACTGACCGAGCTGTCGCCCAAAAGGGCAAGAAGGTCAAGAAAGTTGCAGAGAAAGGAAAGTGTTTCCACTGCAATGGGGGCGGACACTGGAAGAGGAACTGTCCCAAATTCCTAGCCGAAAGGAAGTATCAAAGTAAATGTGATTTACTTGTGACTGAAACCTGTTTAGTGGAGAGTAGTGACTCTGCCTGGATATTGGATTCGGGCGCCACTAACCATGTTTGTTCTTCTTTTAAGGGGATTGATTCCTGGCAACAGCTGCGAGAGGGTGAGGTGACTCTACGGGTTGGATCTGGGGAGCTTGTTTCTGCTGCAATAGTCGGCACGGTGAAACTACATTTTGGCAGGAATTACATTTTATTAGACAATATGTATATAGTTCCAGGGTTTACTAGAAACCTAGTTTCCATTTCCTGCCTGTTAGAACAATGTATTTCCGTTTCTTTCCAAGGCAATAAAACGTTTATTTCCCGAAATGGAAACTTAATTTGTTCAGCTTCACTTGAGAATAATTTGTATGTTTTGAAACCTAATTCGGTCAAAAGTATTTTGAATATTGAATTGTTTAAAACGGCAGAAACGCGAACTAAAAGAGCGAAAGTTTCTCTTAAAGAAAATGCCCATCTTTGGCATCTATGGTTAGGCCACATTAATCTCAATAGGATTGAGAAATTAGTGAAGAGTGGACTTCTAAATGAGTTGGAAGAAAATTCTTTATCGGTGTGTGAGTCATGCCTTGAAAGCAAAATGACCAAACGTCCTTTTACTGGAAAAGAATACAGAGCCAAAGAGCCCCTTGAGCTGGTACATTCTGACCTCTATGGTCCGATGAATGTTAAAGCACGAGGTGGTTATGAATACTTCGTGTGTTTCATAGATGATTACTCGAGGTATGGGTATATTTACCTAATGCATAAGAAGTCTAAAACTCTTGAAAAGTTCAAGGAGTACAAGACTGAGGTTGAGAACCTGTTAGGTAAATCGCTTAAAACACTTCGATCGGATCGAGGTGGAGAGTATATGGACACTGAATTCCAGGCCTATATGATACAACACGGAATTACGTCCAAACTCCCAGCACCCGGTATGCCACAGCAGAATGGTGTATCAGAGAGGAGAAACATAACCTTGTTGGACATGGTTCGGTCGATGATGAGTTATGCTCGTCTCCCTGATTCTTTTTGGGGTTACGCAGTAGAGACTGCAGTCTATATTTTGAACAACGTTTCGTCGAAGAGTGTTTGTGAAACAACTTTCGAACTCTGGAATGGTCGTAAAGGCAGTTTACACCATTTCAGAATTTGGGGATGCCCGTCCCACGTGTTGGTGTCAAACCCGAAAAAATAGGAACTCCGTTCGAAATTGTGCCTATTCGTAGGTTACCCAAAAGATACCAGAGGTGGTCTATTTTACGATCCTAAAGATAATAGGGTGCTTGTGTCGACAAACGCCACTTTCTTAGAGGAAGACCACGTCAGGGATCATTTACCAAGGAGTAAAATTGTGTTAAACGAAATGGACAGTACACCAGCAAGAGTTGCTGATGGGGCTAGTACATTAACAAGTGTTGTTGATCCTAGCACGTCTTGTCAAATCCGTTCCCAAGAGTTGGGAATGCCTCGACGTAGTGGGAGGGCTGTGAGACAGCCTGATCGTTACATGGGTTTAGCTTAAACCTCAGTCGTTGCTCCTGATGATGACTGCGAGGATCCATTGACCTATGATCAGGCAATGGTTGATGTTGACAAAGACGAATGGATTAAAGCTATGGACCAGGAAATGAAGTCGATGTACTTCAATTCTTTCTGGGAGCTTGTGGATCAACCGGATGGGGTGAAACCTATTGGTTGCAAATGGATCTACAAGCGTAAACGTGGCGTAGATGGGAAGGTGCAGACCTTCAAAGCCCGACTAGTGGCAAAGGGTTTTACCCAGGTTGAAGGGGTTGACTATGAGGAGACCTTTTCACCTGTTGTCATGGTAAAGTCGATCAGGATCCTTCTGGCCATTGCCGCGTATTATGACTACGAGGTATGGCAGATGGACGTCAAGACACCCTTTTTGAATGGCAAACTTGATGAAACCATCTACATGGACCAGCCCAAAGGGTTCATTGCCCAAGGCCAAGAGCAAAAGGTTTGTCGACTTCATAGGTCTATTTATGGACTGAAACAAGCTTCGAGGTTTTGGAATATAAGGTTTGATGAGGCGATCAAATCTTATGGCTTTAATAAAAATGTCGACGAGCCTTGTGTCTACAAGAAAATCGTTGACAAAACTGTCACATTTTTAGTGTTGTATGTGGATGATATTCTTCTCATTGGGAATGAGGTAGAATTTCTTACTAACGTTAAGAAGTGGCTAGCTTCGCAATTCCAAATGAAAGATTTGGGAGAAACTCAGTATGTTCTAGGTATCCAGATAGTCCGGAACCAGAAGAATAGAACGCTAGCCTTGTCTAATGCGTCTTATATTGACAAGATGTTGTCTAGATATAAGATGCAGAACTCCAAGAAGGGTTTGCTCCCTTTCAGGCATGGGGTTCACTTGTCTAAGGATCAGTGTCCTAAGACTCCTCAAGAGGTTGAGGATATGAGACGGATCCCATATGCTTCAGTTGTAGGGAGCCTGATGTATGCTATGCTGTGTACTAGGCCCGACATCTGTTATGCAGTAGGGATTGTCAGTAGGTATCAATCCAATCCAGGATTAGATAACTGGACAACCGTAAAGGCAATCCTCAAGTATCTTAGGAAAGCGAGAAACTACGACTTAGTGTATGGCATGGAGATTTGATCCTCACGGGATACCACAGATTCGACTTTCATACCGATAAAGATTCTAGGAAATCCACTTGGGGTCATCCTTCATTCGAATGGAGGAGTCAGAGTATGGCGAAGCATCAGCGAGGATGCATCGTCGATTCCACTATAGAAGCGAGTGCGTTGCGGCTTGTGAAGTGCAAAGGAAGTCTGTTTGGCTTAGGAAGTTCATGTGAGATTGGAAGTTGTTCCAAATATGAACTTGTCGATCACACTATTCGTGATGATATGAGTGGTGCATTAGCCAACTCGAGAGAGCCTCGGAGCCATAGAGAGGTAAACACATTGAGCGAAGTATCACTTGATATGGGATATTGTGCGCTGCGAGACGTGGATAGATCACGCAGAGATAGCGTCGAGCACAACGTAGGTGATTCATTTACAAAGCCCCTCACGGCTAAGGTGTTTGAGGGTCACCTAGAGAGTCTAGGTCTTCGAGTACTTCCTGACTAGGGCAAGTGGGAGATATGTAAATGGGTATTCAATGCCCTAGTTTATTGTATTACTTTGTTGTAATTTATGAACATTTCAGAAATGTATTTTCTCCACTAGCTTAGTCCAAGTGGGAGTTTGTTGGGAATTTTGTCCTAATCTCGTGTTTGTAAATTACTGTTTGAAATTAATAAAGTGTTATTCATTTCATTACTTCGTGTCTCGCAAATTTTACAAACTTTTCCAATAAACTAAGCTCCAGGGTCATTGAATTTATGAGAGAACTAGAACTTGAACGGTGTGTAGTGGACACACATGGAGGATCACGTTCGAGTAAATGACCCGAACGGTCTACAATATATGGATAGGGTTGGAGACCTAATCCTGGATACGCTATGGATGCGGCCCGCTTTGTATTAGATACAGACGAGGTGATCTGACTCGTTCATGTGGTTGACATGCGAGTGGGGGCATCCTGTGTAATGAGATTGTACAAGACCAGATCGTGAATTATTAGACCTATTGATGTAACACCGTTAACAGTAAAGATTAATAACTTCGTAGATGACCATTAGTGACTTGACCTAAATCCTGAGTGTGTTACGGACTCCTGTCTGCGGGGGCATGTCCTTTGACTAGTACGGGTGAGGGTGGGCACAGTTACTCGCCCAATATGCCTATCTTCTCAGGGGCAGGACCAAGTAGGGAGGTGGGAACTTAACTACGCGAGATGGAATTCACTCGTTCCCGCCTTTAGGGAAACTAGAGTTGTTCCCTTAAGTTCTTTCTCCAGGGCTTGGACAACGGGCACCCACCTTCTCTCTAGCCCGAGAAGGGTATTGTGTATGGTTGGACCATCACAATATGTTGTTCATTAGAGGAGCAGTGGGGACTTAAGGAACAAGAGGTAGACACAGGGGTAAAACGGTAATTTGACCCAGCCGTGTCTACGAACAACTTGTGAAGGGTTGACTCATGGTTATTGGTTATATTAGTGGACACGTAATATTCTGCACTGACAGGAGTGCAGCTACGACCTTTAGTGGAGTGTTACCGTACCTAATGAATGTTGATTAACCGGGTCAAAGAGTTTGATAGGTTAATCTCGGATCATTGGAGCCCATCACTGTAGGTCCATTAGGTCCCTCGGTTAGCTCAATCTGGGTTAAAAGAAGGGTTAATGTTTTGGTGTGAATTGAAGTGTTCAATTTCACTTAAAGGGCATTTATGTCATTTATATGAGATATGAATGATATAATATATAGTTTAATGTGAATGAGATTCATAATGAACTATAGGTTAGCCTAATTGTTGAATTAGGGTAATTGGAGAAATTAATTGAGAGAAATTAAATTGGATGTGATTCAATTTAATAAAATCCACAATTATGCAAATGTGATTTGTATAATTAGATATGAGATATCTTATAATATATGGTTATGCAAATGTGATTTGCATAACCTATAGTTGTGGTAAAGTGGTAATAATGTGGAGATTTTAACTCCATGTTCTTTCACTATAAACCCTTTGCAAGAATGGTTTCTCATTCCATTCTCTCATTTTTTAGATTCTCACCAAAAAGTAGATAAGTTTTTCTCTCTAAACTCTCTCAACTCTCTTCCCTCTCTAAAACCAAGAAGTTTCCACAAACTTCTTTCTTTCCAAAGGAAGAACAACCGAGAAGCCATTAGTGGTTGTGTTCGGTTCTTGTTCGTGAGAAGAGATCAAGTTCGTTGAGATCGGATTTTTCGCGAAGAGTTTGTGATTCTCTGGAAAGGAGCTCTTGAAGAGGGTCTTCAACAAGTAAGTTTACTTAACTTGCTGTTTTTCCTTTCCAATTTGTATGTTTAGCCTAGATTTAAGTGTTAAAGCGTTTTAATGAATTTCTAGTAGCGTAACGATACCTTGACGATTCGATCGTCTTCCGCTGCACGGGGATTCTCATTCCCTTCATTTTGGCACCCTAAATTTAATTAATTAATATAATCTAATTATATTAATTAAAATTAATAATATTAATATTAATTAATATAAAAAATATTTTTATATATTAAATAATATTAAAAACCATCGTTTTCGTCCATTGGAGAGTCTCGTGTTACTCTAGCGATGTTACAACGTTGAGGACAACGTTGCAACGCTGGTCCGTTCCAGCCGCACGCCTTTTTGCTTCGGCGTTGTGATGTCTGTACTGGCGTTGCAATGTTGATGTCGGCTTGTGCCAGCGTTGTGACGCCTGCATTAGCGTTGCAACGCTGCGTCTCCTGCAGCTTCAAAGACCGCCTCAAAGGTGTTGCAACGCTGCACGCAGAACAACAAGCTCCCTTTTCCGTTTTTGCTCGTTTTTGCTCCGTTCTTCTCAGCAACTTCTTTGCTTCGATCGACACGGACTTACAGACTCGATTTACATAAATATATGCCCAAAATAATAGGCCCTTACATTGAACAATTCAACGAAAAAATTGTAAATCTATGGTGTCAAAAATGAAAACATCTAATTTTTCAAACCGAACATTCATCTCATGAAATCAGTAATTCTTACCTCTGTTCTTGATAAATCTAGAACAAGATAAAGAACACAATTGGCGCTCTGATACCAATTGAAGGGATCGAATCCTGCAGCGGAAGTGATTGTGAATCACGTGTTCATGATATTGTTACAGAGATTCGTATAAAGAACATTAAATCTAGATTAAGCATGCATAATTCGATTAGGACAACGAGAAAATTACCTTTGAAGAACGCCTTCTTCTTTTATTCCTTCTCCAATGATCTCACGATCTCAACGACCCGAAACTGCACGTACGAAGATCAACCAATAGGTCTTCTTCGTTGTTCTCTAAGTAAGGGAGGAAGGTGGGTTCCTTTAGTATGAGGTGTGAAGAATTTGAGAGATGTGTTTTGGAACTTTTCCAACAACAATATCTAAGTGAGCTTTTGGTTATGTCAAAATGGCATTCTCAAAGTTGCATCCCATGCAACTATTTATAAGGAAATAGGATGGAAATTACCATCATATCTCTCATTCATTCTCTCATAAGTATATAGTTAATTTGTGAATCTAATTCACATTAAAACTATATATTATATCAATTATATCACATATAATTGATATATCATCTCCTATATGAAATTGAACACTTTAATTTTCTTCCTAACTTTATACCCTCAATATTACCATGTTGACCCAACGTAGGGACCTAATGGACCTATAGTTCATGAGCTCCAATGATGTGAGATTAACTAATCAAACTCTTTGATCCAGTTAATCAATATTCATTAACTACAAGTCACTCCACTATAGACTTGTAGTTGCACTCTCCTCACTATAGATTATATGGTGTCCATCGATATAATCATTACCCATGAGTCAACCATTCACAGGTTGCTCGTAATCACAGTTGGGTCAAATTAACGTTTTACCCCCGTCATTACCTCTTGCTCCTCAAGCACTATTGATCCTCTAATGAACAAGTCTATGGTCCTACCATAAACTCAACCCCTCTTAAGCTAGTTTAGAGGGCAGGGCCCCATTGTTCAAGACCTAGACTCAGTTCTTAAGGGAACAACCTATCTAATTTCTTTGTCTAGGAATGAGTGAATTCAATCTTGCAGAGTTAAGTCCCCAGCTACCTACGAAGTTCTGTCCATGAGAAGGTAGGCATATTGAGTCAGCTACATATGCCACTTTCACCCATACTAGTCTAAGGACAAACCCCTATAAGTATGAGTTCTTAACTTGCTTAGGATTTCGGTCGAATCACTAATGATCGTCTATAAATTATTAGTCCTGTCCTATTAACAGTGTTATGCTGGCTAGACTAATAATTTGCAGTCATGTTTTGTATGAACTCATCATACAGGATGCCCCCCACTCATATGTCATCCACATGAATGAGTTGGATTACCTCATTTGTACTAACTATAAAGTGTGTCGCATCCATGGTATTACCAGAATAAGGTTTCCAACCTTATACATATACAATAGACACTTTAGGTTATACTCTAGAACATAATGCAATTAGTGTCTACAACACTAATGTTCAAGATCTATCATAACCTTGGAGCTTAGTTTATTGGATTTATAAAGCGAGAATATAATTTCATCAAATCAAATAACTCTTTATTTATTTGACTAAAATTACATAAGTTTAGGGCACATATCCCAATAATCTACAACGTGTCTCCGTTGTTTATATTGTTGGACCATTAGGTATTTTCTTTTATTTACTTGTTCCTCTCGATAACCCACGGTATACACAAAACCTCTCTTGTTGGTATTTGCTCTTTTCTCCTGGTTTCTTTAGCTTGTCTCGCCTTGTGTATATTAGTATCTATATGTTACTTTTGAGGTATATATTTTTATCTATCGTTGTTTCTCCTTTCGAAAATTGAATGTGTTTGTTCGATTTTTTCATTCCTGCAACTTCTTCTTTGGGTGATGACACACAATATATACAAAGACTTCTTTTGTTGTTATTTCGTCTTGCTTACTGGTTTCTTTAGGTTTGTCCTATCCGAGGTATATATTTCTATCTACTATCGTATCTACCTTCAAAATTGAATGCGTTAATCAACTCTTTCATTATGCAACTTCTTTTCTAGGTTTATTTTCCTTCAATTTACCCAAGACTTCTCTTGTTATTTCATCTTACTTACTAGTTCCTTTAGGCTTGTTCATCCCAAGTATATATTTCTATCTACTATCGTTTCTACCTTCGAAAAATCAAATGTGTTTGATCTACTCTTTCATTTTGCATCTTTTTTTTTGGAACTTTTTCCTTCCATTTACCCTAGAACAATTTTTGTTTGAAGATGCTACATCTCATAAAATTAAATAAACGACAAAAAATATTTTTCATACTTCCCGTCAACCATTTCATTTGAAACTCTCATGCCCATTCAATTTCTTCGATCTTCAATATTGTTTCATCTCCATGTTACCTCTAAGAACTGTGCCAACAATGCTTCAATATAGTTTCATCTCCCATTGGCCTCTTGTAAACCATCAATGAGACAGAATCCACCTTCGTGCAACCTCCATGAGAGAGAACCTACAACACAGTGAACAATCATGCACAACAAAATCGATTGAAATGCGAAAAATTTGGAGAATCGAATATTAGGGAAAAGTGGTTGGAACAAATTTAGGATGGATTCGATTTGACGGTAAATATAATTATATATTAGGAAAAAATGGGCATACAATTTTCTTCACACTCCCTGAAAAATAGGTAGACCTTATACTTTCAATTCCATTAAATTTCCTCCTTAATTCAGATAAGTGTTGCAATTTTAACCTTAAATTTTATAAAAATATTGTTATTTTTACCATCTAATAGGTTTCCTTTTGAAAATTTATTAGAAAATATATTATTATATGATTTTAATAAATTATAAAACATACGTATAATAGAAAATTGACAAGATTTTAAAGAAAAAGAGACATTAGAGCTATAGATTTGTTAAAAATTTTGAGTTTTGGAAAAATTATTCTATGATTAATTTGTACATTAATCAAATTGAAATTTGTATAAACATGATATTACTGAAATTAGTAAATTTATAGAGATTTTTTTATGAAATTTATGGAGATTAATATTTAATTTTTGTCTATGTACTCTCAATCAATTTTAAAATTGGTCCCTATACTTGATCCTTGAATTAATTTTAAAAGTATAGTAATATAGACGTTAAAATAGAGTGTAATCTAAACTATAGGAATCCAACCGGTACTTATCTTTAACCTAAAATTTTTATTTAAAAAATGATAAATTTTCCTTACAAAAAGAAAGAAGAAAAAAAAAAGAAAAGGAGAAGCTCAGATGCGCTTTTGATATCTCGAACGAAGTCAGACGTTTGTGGAAGACCCATAACTCCACCGTAAGCGCTAAATTCATCACTGCAAATCTCAAAGTTGCACCAGCCGGGAATCGAAGCCGGGTCTGTGTGGCAGGGTACTATTCTACCACTAGACCACTAGTGCTTCTTGTTTATATATTCTAGTTTATTTATATATTGTCTTTCGTACTTGAGCCTCTTTATTCTACTTAAAAAAAAAATCTGAATTCCGAAAGATTCTAATATTTAAAATAAACTAGTTTATAATACCTTAGTCCTTGTTAGTAATTTTTTGATTTTTTTATTCTTTTTTTAAAAAATTAGCTTTTATATACTATTTTCACCCATGAATTTCTTTATTCTGTTATCTATCTTCTATCCATGCTTTCAAAAATCAAATCAAGTTTTAAAATCTCAAAAAAAATATATATAGTTCTTAAAAATTGGTTTTTTGAAATTTAGAATTTAGTTAAGAATTTGAATGCCTCTCTAGGAAATTTAAAAAGCCGATGGTAAAATAATGAGATATCAATCCTAAAAGTAAAATAATGAGATATCAATCCTAACTTTCAAAAACCAAAAATCAAATTGTTATCAAACACGCATTCGTTGAGTTATGTTTTTTTTTAATACAATATTTGGAGATAAAGAGATTTGAATCTTTGACCTCTTAATCGAGAGAAGTTGAATTATGTTATGAAATGATCTAATTATTTGCTAAAATGTTAAATTATGTTTTATAAACTTAATTAATGAATATTTAAACTATTTATTTAATGTAACAATAAATTAAAAAAAATAAAATAAAATAATTTAAGTGAGACAACATGAGATGTTTTTAGCGTCGTTTAGTTTCCCAACTCATTCCACTAAGCTATGTTTAGAGAACAAGATTAATCAATCAAAGGTTAGTACAATTTATAATCAATATTGACATATACATAAAAGAATTTCCTTCTTAAATCATACCACAATAGTTGATCGACTCCTCCTTGGGTTAATCTTTTCAAACACAAGCTTCTCTTGTGTTGTGGACCACTGTTTGAACTCCCTTCTGTTGGTAGTGCGACTACAGTCCACGTTTGCTAGATACGGGAAAAATCATGAGTTTTAAGTGAGGGACACTATCTCCATTAGGATGAAGCTTTTTGGGGGAAACCAAAAGCAAAGTCATGAGGGCATATGCCCAAAGTGGACAATATCATATCAATGTGGAGATATTGAGTCGGCGAATCTGGCCACTCTCACCCATACTAGTCAAAGGACAATCCCTCGAGAACAGGAGTTCGTAACCTGCTCAGGATTGAGATCAAGTTGCCTAGGTCATCCTAGTGAAATAGAAACCTAACTAGTCAAGCTGGAGTTCTGACTAGAGATTACTATTTCGTGGTTCGGTCTTATGTAATCTCATTACATAGGATATCCCCACTCACATGTCATCTACACGAACACGTTAGGATCACAGTGTTTGTATCAAATACAAAGTGGGTCACATCCATAGTTTAACCAGGGTAAGGTACCCAAACCTTATCCCCAACTATAGACCACTTTTAGGTGTATCTCGAACCGAGATTCCTTTTATGTACATTGCATTGGGATTAGAGATTCATTTAATGACCTTGCATGTTTATTTTATTGGATTTAGGGTTTAAATAAAGGCAAACTCGTAGATAACGAACAATAACACTTTATTGAAATAATAACACTTTAGTACAATAATTAGAACACAATTACAAACTACGAATTTTAGGGGACAAATCTCAACACTTCCATGGTGAAGTCTTCTCTCCAGACTTGAAAATATTGACACTTTTACAATTTCACATAAAAATCCATCAATCTTCTTGTCTTGCAATGCTCGAGTGACTCATATATATAGATATGGAAAAGATAGAAGTAGGAAAGCTAAATCCAATTAAACCACAACCACCTCAATTGAAATTAAAGAATCAATTGTGAATAAGTGCAAACAAAATCCATTCATGTTATATTAGTTGAGTTTGCTTAAATTTACTACAGGTTATTGTGAATATTATTTGGTTAGAGAGGGACATTTAAAAAACAAAAAACAAAAAGTAGAAGTTACCCTAACAACCTTTTATTTGTGTTGTGAAATTGAGAGGCAAAATCGGTCACCAAAACTTTACCAAAACATATAATAATAATAATAATAATAATAATAATAATAATAATAATAATTTTAAAAGATAGTGGAAATAGGATATATTTAATGTACATAGAGACGATATAATATATAGTTTTGGAACTATATATTATAAATTTAATGTGAATATGATTCATATTAAATTATATGAGAGAATTAAATATTTGAAAGAGTTCAAATATTAAATTCAAATGTGAATGTGATTCATATTTGAAAACTATAGGTTAAAATTTAATATACATTAGATGTGCATTAAAACTATAGGTTAGAGGGTAAGATGATTAAATATGATTTAATCTAAATTAAATATAAGATATTTAATTTTAATTAATTAAATATGATTTAATTGATATATATATGTATATAATAATTAATTAGATTAATTATTATTAACTTAATTCTATTATTAAATTAATGGGAATGTGTTAGGAGGACACGTTCCCACTTCCCTCCGACTCCCCATCGATAGGGAGTGGGGGAAGTTATCCTTTGACAAGAGGCTTCTTCTCCTGTGAGGAGAGATCGATTGATGGTACAGTGATTTTTGTGAAAATCGCTCTGTGTAGAATTCTCTCTCTCAATTCTCTTTTACTTTCTCCAATTGTTGTTATTCCTACCAACAAAAGATTTTGATCTAAGTGGATACTCAGAGAATAGAAGGTTCTCCAGGGGGTGTTGTCCTGTTGGAGAAAACAGAGAAGTGTTCTTGCTTGTTGTGTTGCTGCAAAAGGAGCAAGGAGTTGCTGTTGAGAAAAACTACAAAGGTAATTTTGAATTCCTTTTTATTTTAGTTAATTTCTAAAGCATGTTTGCATGTTTTATTCCATGTCTAATTAGATTAGAATGCATGTTTGTTCTGTTCTTTTTTCAATGTACTGGTTTTTGTATTTCAACCAAAATGAACTTGCAATTACGATTCCAAACACGTTTCTGCTGCTCAAGGGGATTAGATCTCCATCAATTGGTATCAGAGGAATGCTTGATTTGTTTTGGTTGAAACAAAATTGAATTGGATTAGATGGGAATTGCATTTGGTTTGCTGTAAAACTGTTTAGAAATATTTGGCCTTAGTTTTCTATTGATTTGATCAATTTTATTGTAAACACCCCTGTGTTTTTGGGCAATTAAGTGCATTATCGAGTCTGTAATTGAGTTAAGAGTCGTCGGGACAAGTTTTGTGCAAATCGGATGAGTATCGAAGGAGAATTCAAAGTTTGAAACCGCTGTGTTCGAAAGAAAATGTTGTTGCCGAAGCATCAGCGTTGCAACGCTACCAGCATCGTTGCAACGTCATTCATCAACGTTGCAACGCTGAGGAACGACGTCCCAACGCCATACCTCCCTATCGATGCGGATTCTCCAAGGGTCAGCAGGGGTCAGCAGCGTTGCAACTCTGCCCCTCAGCGTTGCAACACTACCCCGATAGCAAGCGCGCGCGCAGACAAAGTCGGCGTTGCAATGATCCCATCAGCGTTGCAACGCCATGATGCCAAATCTGATGTTGCAGTCCAGTCTGGGCGGTTCGATTAGTTTTCGGTCTGGTTCGAAGGAGATTTGGACCAGTTTTGTAATAAAATTATAGTAATTTTATTATTTTTGCACTTTAGGGGCCAAATTATTCCGGTTTTACAGCTATTTTCTTATGAATGTCATTTAGAATTTTTCCCACCTTAGGATAAGCATGTTCATGCATTTTATTTGTATAATTGTTATATAAATATTATAGAAATGCATGATCTAATTTATTTTTCATAAGTATTTACTTATAATTATTATAATTAGATAAATGTGGAAAATAAATTGCATGAAGCATAAAATTACTTAGTTTAAAATAATTGTTATTTTATTTAAGTAATTTGATTATTCAATTAGTTGAATAATTTTATAATTCCAATTTGAAAATATTTGTTGGTTTTATAATATAGTTCATTGTCATAGGTTAATTATTAAAATTTATAAGTGTTATAAATTAAAGGGGTTTTAGAAACCATAACCTATAACAAAGAATTGCATGCAAACATAGGAACTTGGGTATAAATTAAATTAATTTTAAATTGTTTAAAATTAATTTAGACCTAAGTTTTAATATCTAATAGGATTAGAAGTTTGTCTTACATAGTATTTTAAATAGTTTAAAATATAGTAGGACATTAGAACTTTGGTTATAAGGGAACTCTACTGATGAAGTTTTGTCTAAGGTTGGGGGTACTTAAGTTGACGGTTAACGGAACACCTCCTACCTGGGAACTGACCCGGAGCTTGAGTTGAATTAACCATAGTTCTGTTTATATCTAGGTAATTAAAATGTTTATTCGCCTAGACATAAGGTTAAGAAACCTAGTTATAACAGTTATAATAGGAATAGAGTTAGATAGATTCTTTTAGCCAGAATCCGACTAAGTTAAACCTATACCCTAATCTTAGGAGTTTCAGTGGGAGAAAACGAGATATTCGCTTCGAGTTTACTCTCACGTCCTCAAGAGTTCACACCGTGAGTTCCATGCTCGGCTACGTGGCGTCAATAGGGTGTCCCCCTACAGTAAGTGTTTGCATGGTTTAATACTAAGGTGAATGAGGGAAGTATCCATAGTAAATGGGAACAGGACGTGTGTCAACGTATCCTACGGTCTCCTCCATTAGGTCGCACCGTGAGATTCTATAGTCCGCCTGCTAGGTTGTCCTGGAACAGCCAAACCCTACGGAGGGCCTGACTATAGGGATCGGAACACCGCGAACTCCAGAAATGGATAGGGCCTCTTAGGTAATTTGCCAACAGTTGTCTTTCTTAATAGTAGCCTGTTGGCTCGTACCTATTGGATCTGAAAATGGTAGGGTCACATTTACGGGATAAATTAAGCTAGTTAACATGTCCTTGACCAAACAAACGGTAACTAAGAACCACTGTGACATGAGATGTTCTGGTAGTGAGAATTGGCTGAGAAAGTCTCAATTCAGGGGAGGAATGACTGACCACCCGACGGAGGCTTTTGTTCTAAATCCTTGAAGTACCGTTGCAAAATTAAAGATTTAATTTAAACACTAGGTTTAGTTTAAACACTAGGGTTGTTTAATAATTTTGCTAAATTTGATTGGTTTATAATGGGTTAAAAGGCATAACTAATTAGAACTATTTTTAAATTCCAGCATGTCGTCTTCGTATATAGCTTTACTCAAAAGCGAACGTTTAACTGGTGAAAACTTTACTACGTGGAAGTCCAACCTGGATGCGATTCTTGTTGTTGACGACCTACGGTTTGTACTGACTAAGCAATGTCCTCAGGTCACTGCTCAAAACGCACCTCAATCAGTTAAGGATGCGTTTGACCGCTGGTCTAAGGCCAATGAAAAAGCCAAGGCCTATATCCTGGCTGGCATATCTGATGTTTTGGCTAGAAAGTTAGAGGGTATGGTCTCAGCTTGTGAGATCATGGGTTATCTACAGAGTTTGTCTGGACAACCGTCTGAACAAATTCGGCATGAATCCCTCAAGTACATTTATAACGCGCGCATGAAGGAGGGAACTTTAGTTAGGGAACATGTTCTCGATCTTATAGTTCACTTCAACGTGACCGAAATGAACGGAGCGGTCTTGGATGAGCAAAGTCAGGTATTCTTCATCCTGGAATCGCTTCCGAAGAGTTTTCTGTCATTCCGTAGCAATGTGGAGATGAACAAAAAGAAGTATAACCTAACTTCCCTCCTAAATGAACTGCAGACCTACCAGTCTCTTATGGATAATAAGGGACAGGTTGATGGAGAGGCAAATTAGTTTGCCCATTCCAAAAGGATCCAGATGGGTTCATCCTCTGGAAACAAGCCCTGTAGTTCTTCTTCTTTGATTAAGAAGACTCGGAAGAAAAGGAGAGGAGGAAGAGGGAAAGCTTCTGCTACTGCAGACATTGAGATCAAAGAGAAGAAAGGTAAATCCGATTTACTTGTTCTTGAAACTTGCTTAGTGGGAAATGATGATTTTACCTGGATACTTGATTCAGGAGCCACTAATCACGTTTGCTCTTCTTTTCAGGAAACTAGTTCCTTCAAGGAGCTCGAAGAGGGTGAGATGACGCTAAGAGTCGGAACGGAGACGTCGTCTCAACTCGTGCTGTGGGAGATGCCAAGCTGCTTTTTAGAGATAGATTTTTATTTTTAGAAAATATGTATATAGTTCCTAAGATTAAGAGGAACCTAATTTCTATCTCTTGTTTAATAGAACTTGGATATTGTATTTCATTTTCTTTTGATGAAGTGTTCATTTCGAAAAAGGGTGTCAATGTTTGTTCTGCTAAATTAGAAAACGACTTGTATGTACTTAAACCGAATCGAACAAAAGCAATTTTGAATCATGAGATGTTTAAAACTGCTAATACTCAAAGTAAAAGGCAAAGAATTTCTCAAAATAATACCTATCTATGGCATCTTAGACTTGGTCATATAAATCTCAACCGGATTAAGAGACTCTCTAAGAATGGACTTCTAAACAAGTTAGAAGATGATTCTTTACCTTCTTGCGAATCCTGCTTGGAAGGTCAAATGACTAAGCGAGCTTTTACTGGAAAAGGTTACAGAGCCATAGAGCCCTTAGAACTTATACATTCGGATCTTTGTGGTCCGGTGAATGTTAAAGCTCGAGGAGGTGATAACTCACCATAAGTGAGTTATTTTACTAGAATTTTAGTGTTTAATCCACTTGAATTGCATTTAATTTAGTTATCCTCATGTTATTTTATCCCTAAATTATGTGTGTTAGCTTTAATATCTTGAATTTAAGCATTAGGTGCAAAAAGAATTAGTTTTGATGTTTTTGTGTTTTAATTCAAGAATTTAGGAAAATAAGCTAACAGTTAATTGAAGACCAAAATTTGAGATTTTTCTTAACTCCAAAAATCCTTGCGTGTTTTGATTTATAATTGACTTCATATATTTATTTGGGATTTTTCTGTGTGCAGGAGATTATAAAAATTACAAGAGTCCCTAAGGGGCATTTTAGATATCTTACCCGAAGGGTAAGATGGTCTTTCTACCCCTAAGGGCATTTTTGTAATTTGTGGAATTAGAAGCAACATCATCATATATAAGGAGGCTAGAGGTTCAAGTGCAAAAGGAGAGAGTGGGAGTTGCCACAAAAGGGGAAGAGAGCGAGAGAGAAGGGGCGATTGCTACAACAAAGGTGTGCGTTGAAGAGAAGAATCATGAAGGTGCCATTGTTGTAGCAATCGTGCGATTGAGGAAAAAATCAAAGCTTGAAGGTGCCATTGTTGTAGCAAAAATCGCGCAACTCGGTTTTTCACAGACGACAGTCACAAAGTTGTCGTTTTCTGAAGTTTAAACCGTTGGATTGTGCTGCAATTTTGACAGATTGTTCGAGACTCATAGGGCTTTATTTTGAACGGTTGGATCGTCGTTCTTAGCTTTGGTGTACCAGATATTTCTGTCGGATTAGGAGATCAGAGCAGTTCGGTTTTTCACCGACGGCGCTCACAAAGTTGTCGATTCCCAAAGTTTCAACCGTTGGATTGTCCTGAAATTTTGACAGCTTGTTCGAGACTCATAGAGCTTCGTTTCGAACGGTTGGATCGTTGTTTTGAGCTTTCGTTGATGAGATATTGCTATCGAACTGAACCTGAAAAATAAGGCCACCTGCTGTGTAACGTTTTCCCTATCTCTAAGTGTTATTGCTTGTTGTCAACCACCAATTTAATTATGAAATTTTGGGCTGTTTACGTACTAATTTAGACTACTTTTGCTCACTGTTTTAGACATAACTCGTGACTGTTTTAGGCTAGAATTGTGGTTGATTTAGACTAATTTAGTGAACATTGTTGGTTGCTTTTATTGAACTCCTCGATCAATAAAAGCATGCTTAAACTAGAGATATGTGACTCGATTTTAATCATGAACTAAATTGTCTTGGGCAAGGGTTAGGTTGTTTTAATGTAATTTTGGATTAAATTTATGGTTGATGTCATTGATTGAATTTATGAAATTTTATTAAATTTAACGTTGCATGAGAATTAAAATTGGCCTTTTTAACTTCTCTATAATTCATAAACTTGGGAAAGCTAATGAATTAGAAAACTAAAATTTCATTCTAGGATCATTGAGTTGATTAGGGATAATTAACCCACCTAGAACCTAAAATCATGGGCATAATTTAGATCACAATTGGGAAATTGTAGGTTTTAAAACTTAGTGATTTTGGAAAGAATCATTTGAATGCATGTGTAGGTAAATTCAAGGCATCACTCAAAATTTATTCCAATTGAACATTAGAACTCTAACCTAACACGAGCTTATTTTTCATTACAAATCTACTCTCTTATCTCTGCCTTCTTGTTTGCATTCTCCTCTCCCGCTTTAAATTAAGTTATTTTCTTTTGTCTTATCTTTTCTTTCAGTACTTATCAATTTATTTATTTACAACAATAATTTGCACACTCATGCATTGCACTAAAATAAGGAAAATTTGCTAGAACACTCACTAATTTAGGTCTAACTAGTCCTCGTGGGATCGATACTCTTATCTTATCACTTGCTGCACTCGACCGTGTATACTTGCACGTCGTAAAAGTGTCTGAGTCTCATTCTAATTTGCATTAGTTTAGGGCACTCGATATTTTCGCATCAAGTTTTTGGCGTAGTTGTTTGGGGACTAGTTTTGATTCTTATTTTGTTTGAGTTGATTTTAGCATTTTATCCTTGTTTTTCTTGTTGGGTGTGTCTTGTTATCTTTGTTTCGTGTTTTTATCTTTGTTGAGTCTTGGTTATTCTTTCTGGTTGTGTTGGTGTATATTGTGTTTGTTGAGCCTGTTATAATTGCTTCATCACTTTATTATGGCTTATGATAACTTTGGGTGGTCTTCTGTGCCCAATGAGCAACCACAATATAGTTCTTTTTCTTATGATCATCCATTTGTCAATTTAGAGTCTTCTAGTGAGAGGTATGGATCTTATGGCTACCAAATGCCTAATTACTATCATACTAACACTATGACTTATGAGAATCCTATGTATGATAATAATCAGAGCAATTGGGCCTATGAACCATATCCTAGGGGTTTTGAGTCATATCCTTCCTATGTTCAAGAAACCCAAGTAGAAGACGAATCTTCCCTTAAAATATTGTTATTAGAATATATGAGAACTACAGAAGAGAGGAATAGGCAAATAGAAGAGATGAATATTCAAATAGAAGAGATGAATATTCAAATAGGGGAGTCAATTCAACGCCTAACGGATACACTTGTCTCCCTTAGAGAACAAATGTATTTAGACTCATCTGAGGTTGAACACCCTAGGGAAGAGAGTGAAGGAGGACCCACACCCATAGATAGTTCGGTGAGTCACTTGATCACTGACCCGCTGATAGACCTTCAGGATCCTAATCCTTCACATTTTTCGGAGTATGGGCATTTAGAGGATTGTGTTTTAGATCTAGAAGAACTAGAACCTTTTAGCACACACCAAGATAGAGTTAATGAGAGAGTGGAAGAAGTCGAGCCTTATGTTGTTGAGTTAGACCAAGAGGTAGAACTTGAGGCTTTTGGGTCTATGATGATTCTATCTTACGAGTGTTCTCTTATTGGCGAGTGTTTTTCTTTCTATTCTCTCGAGTCTGTTTCTTTGTTTGAGTCAGTTTATTTTCTCGATTTTTCCTTCTTTTCTATTATCAAATAAAAATCCAAAAAATGATTACTTTGTTGTTTTTCCTTCTTTTCTATTATTATATAAAAAATCAAAAAATATACCTGACTCGGGCTCTCACAAGAAGCTAGTATTCTTGCTAGCATTAATTTGTTTTGTAGATTCAAGAAAGAGAGGCCCGAAGAAGTGGGAGAATTTTTACGTACCTTGACGAGCCCACGTATACTACGTCAAGCTAATGACGTGAAACAAGCGCTTCTTGGGAGGCAACCCAAAGTTTATTTCGTTTGTTTCGTTTTTTTGTTTTTTTGTTTTTACTTTTGTTTTGCTTTTAGTTGTTTTTGTTTTTGAATAAATAACCCTTGCCTATTTTGCAGCTCCCTTAGGGTTTGATGATTGATATGTGCTTTATTGGAGGTCTCCTCAATTCAGGGCAGTATTGTTCTCCCTTCTATCTTTATTAGTTGTCCTTAAGCATGCTTAAGTGAGTAGTTTATACATTAAGGGCAATGTGTGCTTTAAGCATGAGGGGGAGATGTGTTGTTCTGAATTTTATTTTTGGCTTAATTGAAAATTTTTACGTTGATGAGACTATGTGCTTTTTAGCGTTTATAGGGTGTTGCATGCCTTCGTGTTTCTGAAGTTATTTACTTGCTTAGGACTTCAAAATGATCTATTTTGACTATTGGATTCCATGTTAGTTGTTGGTTTGATGGTCTTTGATATGCATGATGTAGATACTTGATTCATTATGTTTAAGCAAGTAAAAATAGGAAAAAATGGTTGTTGTCTCTTGTGTAAAAATTAAGTTTCTACATGTGTTTTTATGGTAAAAGTGTGATGTGTTTTGTAGAAACTTAGTATGCATCTCCTTGAAAATAAAAAGTTAAGGTCAAATCTCAGGGTTAATGAAAATAAGAGTTGTTGCTTGTGTTCGAGGCAAGAGTATGCTATTTTGTTTGGTGTTTCTCAAGGTCAAGCTTGTCATTAGGTTTTTTTAGTGCGCTTATGGTTAGTATGTCAATCAAAGTAGTTAGGATTCAACTCCTAGGCCAAAAGTTCAAAAGCTAGAAGCCATGACAAGTTAGGTAACTCATACATCGTTTAGAATGTTCCAAAATGAGTAAACTCCAAATTTGTGATCATTTCAATTTTGGGGAGTTACCAGGCCTCCTAACTCAATGAGGACATTGAGTACTCTAAGTTTGGGGAAAGGTAAATTCTTCGTGTTTATTTTTAAGAAAAAATAAAAAAAGAGAAAGAAAGAAAAAGTGTGCAAACCTTTCATTTCCTTAAAACTCCATTGGGCTAAAAAAATGTACTACTTCTTTTGTTATTAGAGTCGGTTTAGGCAACTTGGTACTCGATGTCAGGGGGTCTTTGCACTAACCATGTTGGCCTCTTAGAGCGAAGGTATCAAGCAAGAACCCTATTCCCATTGCTTAGGTGCGCTGCGCTAACCACGTGTGCCATTCTAAGGACTACGGGAAGTCCCATTGCTTAGGTGTCTTTGCGCTAAACACGTGTGCCATTCTAAGAACTACGGGAGAGTCAAAAAATAAATAAAAATAAAAAAAAAAAAAAAAAAAAAAAAAAAACTAGCCCTAAGTAGTGAGTTTTAGGGAAATTGAGGGGAATAATGCACATATCTATTTTTTTAAAAAATATATATATATATATACAAAAATAAAAAGGAATGATCATTAAATTGTAGTCATGCGAGTTTTGGAGTATGACTTATTTTTAACTATGGGTTGCTTGATTTGAATGATTAGGATTCTAGTGGTTGAGCTTGAGGGTAGATGTTGAATCCTAGTTGATTTGCTCTTGGTTATTGATGCATAAGTGTAGCTAAAAAACCCTAGGTGAGCCACTTAGAGAGCATTGATTAAATGGTGACTTGTAGCTTAGAACATAAATATTCAATTCTTGTTTAGTTACCCAAATGATCGAGTCTTTAAAGGTCTTTTAAGTCTTTGGGAATAGAACTCATTGAGGACAATGAGTAGTTCAAGTTTGGGGTTTGATAACTCACCATAAGTGAGTTATTTTACTAGAATTTTAGTGTTTAATCCACTTGAATTGCATTTAATTTAGTTATCCTCATGTTATTTTATCCCTAAATTATGTGTGTTGTTAGCTTTAATATCTTGAATTTAAGCATTAGGTGCAAAAGAATTAGTTTTGATGTTTTTGTGTTTTAATTCAAGAATTTAGGAAAATAAGCTAATGATTAATTGAAGACCAAAATTTGAGATTTTTCTTAACTCCAAAAAAATCGTTGCGTGTTTTGATTTATAATTGACTTCATATATTTATTTGGGATTTTTTCGTAATGCAGAGAGATTATAAAAATTACAAAAGAGTCCTAAGGGCATTTTAGATATCTTACCCGAAGGGTAAGATGGTCTTTCTACCCTAAGGGCATTTTTGTAATTTGTGGAATTAAGCAACATCATCTTATATAAGGAGGCTAGGGTTCAAGTGCAAAAGGGAGAGTGGGAGTTGCCACAAAAGGGAAGAGAGAGAGAGAGAGAAGGGGCGATTGCTACAACAAAGGTGTGCGTTGAAGAGAAGAATCATGAAGGTGCCATTGTTGTAGCAATCGTGCGATTGAGGAAAAAATCAAAGCTTGAAGGTGCCATTGTTGTAGCAAAAATCGCGCAACTCGGTTTTTCACAGACGACAGTCACAAAGTTATCGTTTTCTGAAGTTTAAACCGTTGGATTGTGCTGCAATTTTGACAGATTGTTCGAGACTCATAGGGCTTTATTTTGAACGGTTGGATCGTCGTTCTAAGCTTTGGTGTACCAGATATTTCTGTCGGATTAGGAGATCAGAGCAGTTCGGTTTTTCACCGACGGCGCTCACAAAGTTGTCGATTCCCGAAGTTTCAACCGTTGGATTGTCCTGACATTTTGACAGCTTGTTCGAGACTCATAGAGCTTCGTTTTGAACGGTTGGATCGTTGTTTTGAGCTTTCGTTGATGAGATATTGCTATCGAACTGAACCTGAAAAATAAGGCCACCTGCTGTGTAACGTTTTCCCTATCTCTAAGTGTTATTGCTTGTTGTCAACCACCAATTTAATTATGAAATTTTGGGCTGTTTACGTACTAATTTAGACTACTTTTGCTCACTGTTTTAGACATAACTCGTGACTGTTTTAGGCTAGAATTGTGGTTGATTTAGACTAATTTAGTGAACATTGTTGGTTGCTTTTATTGAACTCCTAACTAGAGATATGTGACTCGATTTTAATCATGAACTAAATTGTCTTGGGCAAGGGTTAGGTTGTTTTAATGTAATTTTGGATTAAATTTATGGTTGATGTCATTGATTGAATTTATGAAATTTTATTAAATTTAACGTTGCATGAGAATTAAAATTGGCCTTTTAACTTCTCTATAATTCATAAACTTGGGAAAGCTAATGAATTAGAAAACTAAAATTTCATTCTAGGATCATTGAGTTGATTAGGGATAATTAACCCACCTAGAACCTAAAATCATGGGCATAATTTAGATCACAATTGGGAAATTGTAGGTTTTAAAACTTAGTGATTTTGGAAAGAATCATTTGAATGCATGTGTAGGTAAATTCAAGGCATCACTCAAAATTTATTCCAATTGAACATTAGAACTCTAACCTAACACGAGCTTATTTTTCATTACAAATCTACTCTCTTATCTCGCCTTCTTGTTTGCATTCTCTCTCCCGCTTTAAATTAAGTTATTTTCTTTTGTCTTATCTTTTCTTTCGTACTTATCAATTTATTTATTTACAACAATAATTTGCACACTCATGCATTGCACTAAAATAAGGAAAATTTGCTAGAACACTCACTAATTTAGGTCTAACTAGTCCTCGTGGGATCGATACTCTTATCTTATCACTTGTTGCACTCGACCGTGTATACTTGCACGTCGTAAAAGTGTCTGAGTCTCATTCTAATTTGCATTAGTTTAGGGCACTCGATATTTTCGCATCAGGAGGGTACGAATATTTCATCTTTTTCATAGATGATTATTCGAGGTATGGTCACTTATACCTAATGCATCATAAGTCTGAGGCTCTTGAAAAGTTCAAAGAGTATAAGGCTGAAGTAGAGAATGCATTAGGAAAAAACATTAAAACACTTCGATCCGATCGAGGTGGAGAGTATATGGATTTGAGATTCCAGGACTATTTGATAGAACACAAAATTAAATCTCAACTCTCAGCACCTAATACACCACAACAAAATGGTTTGTCAGAAAGGAGAAATAGAACCTTGTTGGACATTGTTCGTTCTATGATGAGTTATGCTCAATTGTCTGCCTCGTTTTGGGGATACGCGATGAGAGGCTATGATTCAAATCTTGAACACTGTTCCATCAAAGAGTTTCAGAAACACCTTTTGAATTGTGGAAGGGGCGTAAACCTAGTTTAGAACACTTCAGAATTTGGGATTGCCCGACACATGTGCTAGTGACAAACCCAAAGAAACTGGAACCTCATTCAAGATTATGCTAATTTGTTGGCTATCCCAAAGAAATGAGAGGTGGTCTTTTCTACGACCCACAAGAAAATAACGTGATTGTATCGACAAACGCCACTTTCTTGGAGGAAGATCACATGAGAAACCATAAACCACGTAGTAAATTAGTGCTAAATGAAGCTACAGATGAACCAACAAGAGTTGTTGATCAAGTTGGACCTTCATCAAGAGTTGATGGAGAAGCCAACACTTCAAGTCAGTCTCGTCCTTCTCAACCGTTGGGAATGCCTCGACGCAATGGGAGGGTTATTTCCCAACCTGACCGCTACTTGGGTTTAGCTGAAACTCAAGTCGTCATACCTGATGACGGCGTAGAAGATCCATTGTCTTATAGACAGGCAATGAATGACGTAGACAAGGACCAATAGATCAAAGCCATGGACCTTGAAATGGAGTCGATGTACTTCAATTCAGTATGGGAACTTGTAGAGCAACCTGAAGGGGTAAGACCCATATGGTGTAAATGGATCTATAAGTGAAAGAGAGATGCAGCCAGAAAGGTACAAACCTTTAAGGTTAGACTTGTAGCAAAGGGTTTTACCCAAAGGGAAGGAGTTGACTATGAAGAAACTTTTTCTCCTGTTGCTATGCTTAAGTCTATTAGGATACTCTTGTCCATAACCACTTTTTATGATATGAAATCTGGCAAATGGACGTCAAGACTGCCTTTTTGAATGGTAATCTTGACGAGAACATCTATATGTCTCAGCCCGAATGGTTCATAACCCTAGGTCAGGAGCAAAAAGTTTGCAAGCTCAATCGATCCATTTATGGGTTGAAACAAGCATCAAGATCTTGGAATATAAGATTTGATACTGCGATCAAGTCTTATGGCTCTGACCAAAACGTTGATGAGTCTTGTGTTTACAAGAGGATCATCAACGACAAAGTAGCTTTCTTAGTGCTTTATGTGGATGATATCCTACTCATTGGGAATGATGTAGGATACCTTTCTGACATAAAGAATTGATCATGTGACCCAATTCCAAATGAAAGATTTGGGGAGAGGCGCAATATGTTCTTGGGATTGGATCTTGGTATCGCAAGAACAAAGCGCTAGCTTCTGTCTCAAGCATCTTATATCGACAAAATGTTGTCCCGATATTCGATCACGAGAATTCCAAGAGGGCTTATTACCCTTCGGGCATGGAGTTCATCATGTCAAGAGCAGTGTCCTAACACACCTCAAGAAGTTGAGGATATGAGACGTATTCCCTATGCCTCTGCAGTAGGTAGCTTAATATATGTTATGTTGTGCACGACCCAGACATTTGCTATGCAGTGGAAATAGTCAGTAGGCACCAATCCATTCCAGGGTTAGACCACTAGACAACAGTTAAAAATATCCTCAAGTATCTAAGGAGAACGAGGGACTATACGCTTGTGTACGGGTCTAAGGATTTGATCCTTACTTGATACACCGATTTCGATTTTGATCGAAGTAAGGATTCTAGGAAATCCACATCGGGATCAGTTTTCACCCTTAACGAGGGAGTTATAGTATGGCGAACCATCAAGCAAGGATGCATCGCTGACTCCACGATGGAGGTTGAGAATGTCGCTACTTGTGAAGTAGCTAAAGAGGTTGTTTGGCTAAGAAAATTTCTTACTTATTTGGAAGTTGTTCCAAATATGGAATTTTCCATCACCTTATACTGTGACAATAGTGGTGCGGTAGCCAATTCGAAGGAACCTCGCAGCCATAAGTGAGGCAAGCACATCGAGAGGAAGTATCACTTAATACGAGAAATAGTGCAACGAGGAGATGTGACAATCACGAAGATCGCTTCGGAGCACAACATTGTTGATCCATTTACAAAGAATCTCATGGCGAAAGTGTTCGAGGGTCATCTTGAGAGTCTAGGTCTACGAGACATGTACATAGGCTAATCTAGGGCAAGTGAGAGATATGTAATGGGTATATGGATGCCCTAGTTTATTGTATTTCTATCTCTATAACCACTGTTTTAGATTATGATGTACCCCACTAGAGTCTTAGTTCAAGTGGGAGTTTGTTGGGGTTTGTGCCTTAAAACTCGTAGTTTGTATTTTTTGTTCTAATTAATGTAATAAATTGTTATTACTTCAATAAAGTATTATTATTCATTATTTGCGGTATTGCCATTGTTTTAACCCCAAATCCAATAAACTAAATATCCAAGGTTGTAAAATGTATCTTTAACTTAATGTGGTGTACATATAAAGGATTTCGGTTCGAGATACAGCCTAAATGGTCTATAGTAAGGGGATACGGTTTGGGTACCTTACCCTGGTAAAAGTATGGATGTGACCCACTTTGTATATGATACAAACACTATGATCCTAACGTGTTCGTGTAGATTACATGTGAGTGGGGATATCCTATGTAATGAGATTACATAAGACCGGACCTAGGGTAAAATGTTCAAATTCATAAGGGACTAAATTTAATGTATATAGATACGATATAATATATAGTTTTGGAACTATACATTATAAATTTAATGTGAATATGATTCATATTAAATTATATGAGAGAATTAAATATTTGAAAGAGTTCAAATATTAAATTCAAATGTGCATGTGATTCATATTTGAACACTATAGGTTAAAATTTAATGTACATTAGATGTGCATTAAAACTATAGGTTAGAGGGTAAGATGATTAAATGTGATTTTATCTAAATTAAATACAAGATATTTAATTTTAATTAATTAAATATGATTTAATTGATATATATATAATAATTAATTAGATTAATTATTATTAATTTAATTCTATTATTAAATTAATGGGAACGTGTTAGGAGGATGCGTTCCCACTTCCCTCCAACTCCCCATGATAGGGAGTGAGGGAAGTTATCCTTTGACAAGAGGCTTCTTCTCCTGTGAGGAGAGATCGATTGATGGTACAGTGATTTTTGTGAAAATTGCTCTGTGTAGAATTCTCTCTCTCAATTCCCTTTTACTTTCTCCAATTGTTGGAATTCCTACCCACAAAAAGATTTGATCTAAGTGGATACTCAGAGAATAGAAGGTTCTCCAAGTGGTGTTGTCCTGTTGGAGAAAACAGAGAAGTGTTCTTGCTTGTTGTGTTGCTGCAAAAGGAGCAAGGAGTTGTTGTTGAGAAAAACTACAAAGGTAATTATGAATTGCTTTTTATTTTAGTTAATTTCTAAAGCATGTTTGCATGTTTTATTCCATGTCTAATTAGATTAGAATGCATGTTTGTTCTATTCGTTTTCCAATGTACTGGTTTTTGTATTTCAACCAAAATGAACTTGTAATTACGATTCCAAACACGTTTCCGCTGCTCAAGGGGATTAGATCTCCATTACATGTACAGTTATAATAACAAATCCTGGCTGTAATTTATTTATAAAAACACATGGGCATATTGGATTATTTTGATAACCTTCTTTCAACAAATATCCACTCAGGCGATTATACCACATTCGTTCTGATTGGTTTAATCCATACAATGATCTCTGTAACTTTATTGAATACAATTCCCGAGAATACGTTTCTGCAATTTTATATCCTTCCGAGATTCTCATATACATGTCATTATCCAGAGATCTATATAAATATGTCGTGACTACATCCATCAGATGCATGTCAAGCTTTTCATATACAGTCAGACCAATTAGATATCTCAATGTTATTGCATCCACCACATGAGAATATGTCTTCTCATAATCAATACCAGGTCTTTGCGAGAATCCTTGTAGAACAAGTCTCGGTTTATATCTTGTGACCTCATGCTTTTCATTTCTTTTCCTTATAAATACTCATTTGTATCCCACAGGTTTGACACCTTCTGGTGTTCGGACTAACGGTCCAAACACTTCACGGTTTGAAAGTGGGTATAATTCTACCTTAATTGCTTCTTTTCATTTAAGCCAATCCTTTCGATGTTGACATTCTTTTATGGATTTTGGATCAGAATCATCATCTTCATGAATAATATCATGAACAACACTGTAAGCAAAAATGTTGTCAACAACTATATCATTTCGGTTCCATCTTTTTCTTATTATAACATAGTTTATGGAAATTCATTTTTATCCTCAAGTATTGAACTTTCATCAATACTTTTATCAGTAGTAGTATTTTTTATTTCTTCTTGAACATCCATATCCTTCATTGGATTATTTTGATTATCAACTACTTTTCCTTTTCGAGGATTTTTATCTTTGGAACCCAGAGGTGTACCACGCTTTCGGCGTACCCCAGACTCATTAGTGATAACTTGTTGTATTGAGATATCAATTTTCGATGGGAAATTTGAAGCTGGTATATATGATTTAGTTACTCTCTTAACATCTATAAATGCATCTAGTAATTGATTTGCTATATTTTGCAAATGAATTATTTTTTTGAACTTCAAGTTCACATTGATCTGTTCGGGGATCTAAATGAGATAATAACGATGCATCCCATATAATATCTTTTTCCAACTTCTTAATTCCTCCCCTAATGTTGGGAAATTTGTTTCATTGAAATGACAATCAGAAAATCGTGCAGTAAATACATCACCCATCAGGGGTTCAAGATATTTAATAATTGATGGGGAATCATATCCAACATATATTCCTAACCTCATTTGAGGACCCATCTTAGTACGTTGTGGTGGAGCAATGGGAATATATACTGCACATCCAAAAATTCTCAAATGAGATATATTTGGTTGTTGGCCATAAGCTAATTGCATTGGGGAGTACTTATTATAAGCTACTGGTTTAATGCGTACTAGCGATGCAACATGCAAAATAGCATGCCCCATACAGACATTGGAAGCTTTGCTCTCATAAGCATTGGTCTAGAAATTAATTGCAAACATTTTATAAATGATTATGCTAAACTATTTTGTGTATGAACATATGCTACAGGATGTTCAATATTTATCTGAATGACCATACAATAATTATTGAATGTTTGGGATGTAAATTCACCAGCATTATCAAGACGAATGACCTTAATTGTATAATCAGGAAACTAAGCTCTTAACTTAATTATTTGAGCAAGTAGCCTTGCAAATGCAAGATTTCGACTTGATAATAAACATACATGTGATCATCTACTGGATGCGTCAATTAGTACCATGAAATATCTAAATGGTCCACTGGGTGGGTTAATAAGTCCACATATATCACCATGAATTCGTTCAAAAAATGTAGGTGATTCAGTCCTCACTTTAGCTGGGGATGGTTTAATGATTGATTTGCCCTGAGAGCAAGCATCACATAACAATTCATTGGATTGAAGAATCTTCTGGTTCTTTAATGGATGTCCATGTGAATTTTCAATAATGTTTCTCATTATTATTGATCCCAGATGACCTAATTAATCATGCCAAACACTAAATATTTTTGGATTCATGAACTTCTGGTTCGTTGTTGCATAACTTTCTATTACTCGTATATGAGTATAATATAATCCAGAAGAAAAAGTAGGCCATTCTTTTTGGGGTGTTTACCCTAATCTCGTATAGTTTGTAATATTCATTGTTGTAAATAAATAAGAGTTATTTATTCAAATTTTGTGTCTCACATATTTTATAAACTTAATCCAATAAACTAAGCTCCAGGGTCATTGTATTATGAGAGAACTAGAACTTGAACGGTGTGTAGTGGACACACGGGGAGGATCACGTTCGAGTTAATGACCTAAACGGTCTACAACATATGGATAGGGTTGGAAACCTTATCTTTGTTACACTGTGGATGCGACCCGCTTTGTATTAGATAAAAACGAGGAGATCCAACTCGTTCATGTGGTTGACATACGAGTGGGGGCATCCTGTGCAATGAGATTGTACAAAATCGGACCGTGAATTATTAGACTTACTGATATAACACCGTTAACAGTATGGACTAATAACTTTGTAGATGACCATTAGTGACTCGTCCTTAATCTTGAGCGTGTTACGGACTCCTGTTTGCCGGGGGGGGTTGTCCCTTGACTAGTACAGGTGAGGGTGACCACAGTTGCTCGCCCAATATGGAATTCACTCGTTCCCGAATTAGGGAAACTAGAGGGGTTGTTCCCTTAAGTGTTATCTCCAGAGCTTGGACAACAGGTGCCCACCCTCTCACTGGCTCGAGAGAGATGTTATTTATGGTTGGACCATACAACGTACTTGTTCATTAGAGGAGCAGTGGGACTTAAGGAGCAAGAGGTAGACACAAGGATAAAACAGTAATTTGACCCAACAGTGACTATGAACAACATGTGAAGGGACGACTCATGGACATTTGTTATATCGATGAACACAACTTGTCCTACAGTGATGGGAGTGGAGCTACGGGCTTTAGTGGAGTGTTACCGTAGCTAATGAATGTTGAATAACCAGGTCAAAGAGTTTGACATGTTAGTCTCGGATTAGTCTCAGATCATTGGAGCTCGTCATTTGTAGGTCCATTAGGTCCCTCGGTTGGCGCAAATTGGACAAATTAAGGGCTTACAGTTTGGTGTGATTTTGAAGTGTTCAAATTCATTAATTGAGTATTTATGTCATTTATATGTGATATAGTTGACATAATATATAGCTTGATGTGAATGAGATTCATAATAAACTATAGTATAGCCAAATTGATTAATTAGTGCTAATTGGAGAAATTGAATTGAGAGAAATTAAATTAAATGTGATTCAATTTAAAATTCCACAATTATGCAAATGAGATTTGTATAATAAAGTATGAGATAACTTATATTATGTGATATGCAAGTATGATTTGCATATCATATAGTTGTGGTAAAATGGTGAATTGGTGGAGATTTTAACTCCACCATACACCATTATATAAAGGCTTGGTGAGAAGCTTTTGGCAAGTCACTTGTTCATTTTTTGGATTTCACTTCCAAGAACAAAGAGAATTCTCTCTAAAAAACTCTCTAAAATTCTCTACATTCTCTCCATCCCAAAACCAAATGGAGTCCCACGACTCTCCCTCAACCTACCGAGAACAACCGAGAAGTCCTTTCGGAGGTGTCCCCGTTGTTCGATTCGAGGAAGGCGATCGTTGAGATCGTTGGTACTAAGGAGTTCATGACCGGAGAAGAAAACACTGAAGAAGGGTTCTTCAACAAGTAACGTTGAGATCGTTGGTACGAAGTAGTTTACTTTCTGTTTTCTTCTAGTTTTACAACATGTTTAGCCTAGAATTTATGTGATAAGTTCAATTTTAAGAAAACCGAAACACAATGAATCAACGACATTTCACGATGTCTTCCACTGCAGGATTTTTATTCCCTTCAATTGGTATCAGAGTCAACCGTTGCTCTTCGTTGTGCATTCTGTGATTTCTTAAAATTAGGTGGGCTTGCCTAAATTTCATGAGATGATTTTATGGTTTGCGTATTGGATGTTTTCGGGTTTTGGCACTTAGATAGTTTTGCATTAAAGTTGATGAGATCAATGTAAGGGTCCGTTGTTTTGGGCATTTTTTAATTTAAATCGAGTATGTAAGTCTGTGTCGTTCGTGGCATGAGATGTTGTGAAGAAACGAAGCGGAAACAGGTGAAAATGGCGAAAAACAACAAGTTGTGTTGTTGGAAGATTCACTGGCATTGCGATGTTGTTCTTGGGCGTCACAACGCCATCTGCATGGGAGGATCGCCTGCTGCAGTGCAGCGTTGCGACATCACCAGGCTTGATACTGGACGCTACAGCGTTGCAACGCTGGCCACGACTAGGGGTGTACATAAGTCGGATTGGGTCGGGTTATGCTAGTTTTTTGGACCAACCCAAATTTTCGGGTTAGTCATTCTTCCAACCAAAATAACCCTGTTCATGAGGGTAACCCAACCCAACCCAACCAAATATTTTTGGGTTGGGTTGGGTTGGATCATCGGGTTAGCTTTTTTTAAAAAAAAAAAAAATTAAATTTAAAAAAATCTAAAATTAATATAAATATAAAAAAATGAAGAATTAAAGAACTTCAAATGTCATTATACTAAATAACAACCATAAAACTTAAATATTCTAATACAAATTTACAATTATCCCAAGAAACTTCTAAATAAATCGCCATCATTTAAAACAAAGACTCTTTGTTTTTCAAAGATTGAATTAAAATTAGTCACTTAGTTTCAATTTATATTATGAAAAATTATACCCTAACGACTTCAAAAATGTATTTTTAAGAGTTATTAAATAATAAATAATTATGAAATTAAATAAAAACAAATTAAATACATGTATATGTAGTTGTATGGTAGGTAAAAATATAATTTTTAAAATTAATAATAAGTTCAGGTTGGTCGGGTCAACCCAAATTAATTTTAGGTGAAACCACGAACCAACCCAATTCATACATTTTAATTTATTTGAACCTAACCTATTGGGTTGGGTTGGGTTGGGTTGGTCTGGTTGGTCGGGTTATCGGGTTATCGGGTTTTTTGAACACCCCTAGCCACGACGTTGCAACGCAGCAACATAGTGGCCAGTTCACACGAGAAAAACGCACGGGAGTGGCGTAAAGGGATCATGGAGGCGGTGGTTCGAGCCCTGCAACCATATTTTATTAATGTTAATTAATTAAATTAATGTCCCTAGGGTGCCAAAACCGGTCCAAGATTGCTATTTATTTATTAAATTATGCAATTGTTGTATGATTTATATTCTATGTGCATAATGTATGTCATATAGATTTAAAATCCCACCTTAGCTTAAACATTTCATGCATCATTTTATATTATAAGTGTTATTATATATAGTATGCATGATAAGATTATATTATAAGAGTTATAATATAATGCATGTGTTTTAATTTAATTAATATAAGAGTTATATTTCTTAGATTAAAAGCATTGGCATGCATTTATACATGTGATGTATGTGTATTATATAGTTTAATTATTCATGTGATGAATGATCAAGCATTATAATATAGCAATACATGTAACCTAAGTTAATTGTTAGTTTTAAATTATTTAGAAGTTGAATAATTAGACTTAGGTTTTCTAGATCCAATAAGATTAGAATTAGGAAATCAATATGACTAATGAATGGTAACTAATTAGTAATTTTGTCTAAGGAAGATTCTGTCTAAGGCTGAGGTATTTAAGTTCACACTTTGCGGAACACCCCTACCTGGGAACCGACTGGGAGTGAATTTGGTCCGGAGATTCATAGGTTATATTCTCGTGAGTGTCGTTAATTAAAAGTTAATTAATTTACTCACTTAGACCTTAGTTAATAATGTGATTATAGACTTAGGTTAATCCAATATAAGTGTTATATTGGTAGACTTAGGTAAATTATAGTCGGTTTATCTAGATCAATCTCGATTAATTTAAAGTGTTGAGTGGGAGGAAATAAATTGTATAAGATACATTTAATTTTCCATCCACAAATCTCCGTTAAGTTTACACCGTGAGATCCATACTCGGCCTCGTGGCGCAAATGGGAGTGTCCTCCTTCGGATGGTATTTGTATAGGTCAATATTCAACGTGAATTGAGAGTACTTATAGTGAGTGGGAGCAGGACCTATGAAAATAGGACCCACGGTCTCTTCTATCGATTCACACCGTGAGAGGCCTATGATCCGCCTGCTAGTTTTGCCTGGACCAAATAATCCCTTCGGAGGACCTTGATCATAGGAGTCGGAACACCGTGAATTCCCGAAACGGATACGATTTCCTTGTTGGTTTTTCTTCGTAGTCCTCCATTCGGTGGCTATTGTTTGGATGATTACATTGAAATTTAAAGATGGAGGGTGACACTCATAGGATTCATTAAGAGATAATGGATTCAAAACAAAAAATGGTAACTGGATGCCTACTAGAATAAGAGTTATTCTGGTATTAGGTTCTTGTCGAGAAAGTCTCATCCTAGAGCAAGAGTGATTTTGTCTACCCTTCGGTGGCAGTCATTCTAAATCTTTGGGGTATTATTGCAATTTTTTAATGACCTAGGGATCATAGAATAAAATTTGCTAAAACATGATTGGATTTTCAAAGTTTTTGCAAGACTAATACAAAGTTTTTCCTATTTCAGCAAACAAAATGTCGAGTTCAATAATAGCCCTGTTAGCTTCTGATAAACTCGTAGGAGACAATTTTTAAATGTGGAAAAACAATATCAACACAATTTTAGTTACCGACGACCTAACATTCGCGCTCACTGAGGAGTGTCCGCAGGTGCCGAGCTCGACCGCATCGCGAAGTGTTCGTGATGCGTACGATCGATGGATTAGGACTAACGAAAAAGCCAAGGTCTATATTATTGCCAGCTTGTCTGAAGTCTTGGCAAAGAAGCATGAGGTAATGGTCATCGCGAAGGAGATCATGGAATTGCTGCAGAACATGTTTGGACAACAGTCCTTTCAGGTTCGATACGATGCCCTCAAACACGTTTTCAATGCAAGGATGAAGGAAGGGACGTCTGTCCGTGAACATGTTCTTGATATGATGACCCACTTTAACCTGGTAGAGATGAACGGTGCTTCGATCGACGAGTCGAGCCAGGTTAGCTTTATAATGGAGACTCTTCCGAAGAGTTTCCTTCAGTTTCATAGCAACGCTGTTATGAACAAAATTAGCTACACTCTGTCCTCCTTACTCAACGAACTACAGAACTTCCAGTCCTTGATGCGAGTCAGGGGACCGGAAGCTGAGGCAAATATTGCCTTCAAGTCCTATCACAGGGGTTCGACCTTTGGGACTAAGTCTGTAAGTTCTTTAGGCTCGAAAGGGAAGAAGAACAAGTTGAGAAAGGGTAAAGCTGACCGCGCTGTCGCCCACAAGGGCAAAGAGGTCAAGGAGGTTGCGACGAAAGGAAAGTGTTTCCACTGCAACTGGGACAGTCACTGGAAGAGAAATTGTCCCAAGTTCCTTGCCGACAAGAAGAAAGAAGGTAAATGTGATTTACTTGTAACTGAAACCTGTTTAGTGGAGAGTAGTGACTATGTCTTGATATTGGATTCAGGCGCCACTAACCATGTTTGTTCTTCTTTTCAGAGAATTAGTTCCTGGCAGCGGCTACAAGAGGGTGAGATAACGCTCAGGGTTGGATCCCGAGAAGTTGTCTCTACTCGCATGCGATCGCACGCAGTGAAAAATTTTTTTTTTGGGAAGTACTTATTATTAGATAATTTGTACATAGTTCCAAGGTTTACTAGAAACCTAATTTCTATTTCCTGCCTGTTAGAACATTGTATTTTTGCTTCATTTTATGATAATAAAGCGTTATTTCTAGAAATAGAAATTTTTTATGTTCAGCTTCACTTGAGAGTAATCTTTACGCTTTAAAATCAAATTCGGTCAAAAGTGTTTTTAATACTTAATTCTTTAAAACGGTTGAAACGCAAACTAAAAGATTAAAAGTTTCTTCAAAAGAAAACGTCCATCTTTGGCATCTAAGGTTAGACCACATAAATCTCAATAGGATTGAGAGACTAGTGAAGAGCAGACTTCTAAGCGAGTTGGAAGAAAACTCTTTACTGGTTTGTGAGTCATGCCTTGAAGGCAAAATGACCAAACGTCCTTTTAGTGAAAAAGGATATAGAGCCAAAGAGCCTCTTGAACTTATACATTCTGACCTCTGTGGTCCGATGAATGTTAAAGCACGAGGAGGTTACGAATACTTTGTATCTTTTTTAGATGACTATTCAAGATATAGGTACATTTACCTAATGCATCGAAAGTCTGAAACTCTTGAAACGTTCAAGGAATACAAGACTGAGGTTGGGAACCTTTTAGGTAAAATGATTAAATCACTTCGATCGAATAGAGGTGGAGAGTACATGGACACTGAATTCCAGGACTATATGATAGAACATGGAATTACATCCCAACTCTCAACACCTGATATGCCACAACAGAATGGTGTATCAGAGAGGAGAAACAGAACCTTATTGGACATGGTTCGGTTGATGATGAGTTATGCTCGTCTCCCTGATTCTTTTTGGGGTTACGCAGTGGAGACTGCGGTTTACATTTTGAACAATGTTCCGTCGAAGAGTGTTTTTGAAACACCTTTCGAACTCTGGAATGGTCGTAAAGGCAGTTTATACCATTTCAGGATTTAAGGATGCCCGACCCATGTGTTGGTGTCAAACCCGAAGAAGTTGGAACTCCGTTTGAAGTTGTGCCTCTTTGTAGGTTACCCCAGAGAGACAAGAGGTGGTATGTTTTACTATCCTAAGGATAATAGGGTTTTTGTGTCGACAAACGCCACATTCCTTGAGGAAGACCACATCAGGGATCACTAACCAAGGAGTAAGATTATGTTAAACGAAATGGACAGTACATCAGCAAAGGTTGCGATGGGGCTAGTATATCAACAAGTGTTGTTGATCCTAGCTCGTCTAGTCAAGTCCGTTCTCAAGAGTTGAGAATGCCTCGACGTAGTGGGAGGGTTGTGAGACAGCCTGAACGTTACATGGGTTGGCTGAAACCCAAGTCGTCACCCTTGATGATGACTGCAAGGATCCATTGACCTATGATCAGACAATGGCAGACGTTGACAAAGACGAATGGATTAAAGTTATGGACCAGGAAATGGAGTCGATGTACTTCAATTCCGTTTGGGAGCTTGTGGACCAACCGGATGGGGTTAAACCTATTGGTTGCAAGTGGATCTACAAGCGTAAACGTGGCGTAGATGGGAAGGTGTAAACCTTCATGAAAGGAATCTGATTTCAGTGAGCAGCGAAAACGTGATTTAAAGATCGATTACTCGTTTATTTTGGTTTACTTCAAATACCAGTACATTGGGTAAATAAAACAGAGATAAGCAATCTAATAACTAAAGTATGGATTATGCATACAAACATGCTGTAAAAATCTAAACTAAAAGGGATTCAAAGTTTATTACCTTTGTAGTTTCAATTGGCAACTTCTTGCCTCCTTTTGCAGCAAATTCCACAGCATAACAAAACTTCTCTTCCTCTGTAAAACAAGACAACACCATTTGGAGAACCTTCTATCCTCTTAATTCTTTCGATCTCTCCTTGGTGGGAAGAAGTTCCAACAATTGGAAGTGGTCAGGGAATTGTTGAGAGAGAGAATTTTCCAGTTGCAATTCACCAAATGCACAGAATAATTAAAAAAACGTACTCTTCATCTCCCAAAGGAAGAAAAAGTAAAATCGAGGGATAACTTCCCCCACTCCTTATCGATAGGGAGTTGGAGGGAAGTGGGAACGTGTCCTCCTGACACGTTTCCATTTATTTAATATTAAATAATTACATAAATAATATTAATCTAATTAATTATCATATTAATTAAATCATATTTAATTAATTTAAATATCTTATATTTAATTAAGATTAAATCACATTTAATCATATTTCCCTCTAACCTATAGTTTTAATGCACATCTTATGTACATTAAATTTTAACCTATAGTATTAAATATGAATCTCATTCACATTTAAAATAATATTTGAACTCTTTCAAATATTTAATTCTCTCATGTAATTTAATATGAATCATATTCAAATTAAATTTATAACATAAAGTTCCCAAACTTTATATTATATCGTATCTTTATACATTAATGTTTATTCCCTAATTGAATTTGAACATTTTAAATTCAAACGATCAAAGAACCCTTTATGAGCTAGAAGGTGGACCTAATGGACCGACAAGGCAGAAGCTCCAACAATACGAGATTATTCGGTTAATCTCATTAACCCCCTAATCACTCATTCGTTAACTGCGGGAACACTGTAACACCAGCTAGGTCAAATTACCGTTTTACCCCTGGGTTACATCTTGTACCTTAAGTACTAGTGCTCCTCTAATGAACAATTTGTTTGTGGTCCTTGTTGGGATGTATGTCCTAATCTCGTTTTGTTTGTAATTTTACCATTTGAAATTAATAAGAGTTATTTATTTCATCACTTTGTGTTTCGCAAATTTTACAAACTTTGTCCAATAAACTAAGCTCCAGGTTCATTAAATTTATTAGAGAACTAGAACTTGAACAGTGTATAGTGGGGACTGCGGGAGGATCACGTTCGAGTTAATGACCCGAACGGTCTACTGATGATATGGATAGGGTTGGAGACCTAATCACGAATACGTTGTGGATGCGACCGCTTTGTATTAGATACAAGCGAGGTGATCTCGACGTCGTTCATGTGGTTGACATGCAGTGGGGCATCTGTGTAATGAGATTGTACAAGACCGGACCGTGAATTATTAGACCTACTGATGTAACATCGTTAACAGTATGGGACTAATACTTCGTAGATGACCATTAGTGAGTCGAACTGAATCCTGAGCGTGTTACGGACGTCTGCCTGTGGGGGTTTGTCCTTTGACTAGTACGGGTAAGGGTGGTCACAGTTACTCACCCAATATGCCTATCTTCTTAGGGACAAGACCAAGTAGGGAGCTGGGAACTTAACTACGCGAGATGGAATTCACTCGTTCCCGCCTTTAGGGAAACTAGAGGGGTTGTTCCCTTTAGTGCTGACTCCAGGGCTTGAACAACGGGGCCCTACCCTCTCACTGGCCCGAGAGGGTTGTTGTTTATGGTTGGACCATTACAACGTTGTTGTTCATTAAAGGAGCAGTGGGACTTAAGGAGCAAGAAGTAGACACAGGGGTAAAACGGTAATTTGATCAAGCAGTGTCTACGAACAACCTGTGAAGGGTCAACTCATGGGCATTTGTTATATCATTGGACACAACTTGTCTTACACTGACGGGAGTGCAACTACGGGCTTTAGTGGAGTGTTACCGTAGCTAATGAATGTTGATTAACCGGGTCAAAGAGTTTGACAGGTTAATATCGGATCATTAGAGCTCGTCACTGTAGGTCCATAAGGTCCCTCGGTTGGCTCAAAATGGATTAATTGAAGGTTACAGTTTTGGTATGAATTTGAAGTGTTCAAGTTCACTAAAGGGTAATTATGTCATTTATATGAGATATGTATGACATATTATATAGTTTAATGTGAATGAGATTCATAATAAACTATAGGTTAGCCTAATTGTTGAATTAGGGCTAATTTGGAGAAATTAGATTGAAAGAAATTTAATTGAATGTGATTCAATTTAAAAATGCACAATTATACAAATGAGATTTGTATAATGAGATATGAGATATCTTATTATATGTGGTTACGCAAATATGATTTGCATAACCTATGGTTGTGGTAAAATGGTAAATAGGTGGAGATTTCAACTTCACCTATTACCATTATATAAACACTTTGCAAGAAGGATTTCTTAAGCTTGGTTTTCATTTTTTGGATTTTCACACCAAAAGAAAACTAGAATTCTCTCAACTCTCTCTCAATCTCTCCTCCCCTCTCACCAAAAGAGGTCCACTTCTCTCTTTCTACCAAACGTAGAACAACCGAGAAATCGAGTGAAAGTGTCCGGTTTACTTGTTCGTTCGAGGAGTTCGAGGACGTTCAGATCGTGATCACGAAGGGTTCGTGAACAGGAGAAGGAAAAACTTGAAGTCGTTCTTCAACAAGTAAGTGGTTCTTACTAGTTTTTTCTTCTTATTAGCATGTTTAATCTAGTTTTTATGAGATAGAAACTGTTTTAAGAAAATAGATTTTGCAACGATACCACGACAATTCCATCGTCCTTCCGCTGCATGGAATTTCATTCCCTTCAGTCCTACCAACAAACAAAAGTCCCTCTCGGGCCAATGAGAGGGTCGGGCCCTTTGTTCAAGTCCCGGAGACACCACTTAAGGGAACATTCATCTACTTACCCTAGTAGGCGGGAACGAGTGAATTCCATCTTGCTAAGTTAAGTACCCAGCCGCTCACTTGGTCTTGTCCCCAAGAAGGTAGGCATATTGAGTCGGCGAATCTGGCCACTCTCACCCATACTAGTCAAAGGACAATCCCTCACAAACAGGAGTTCGTAACCTGCTCAGGATTGAGATCAAGTTGCCTAGGTCATCATAGTGAAATAGAAACCTAACTAGTCAACAGAGTTACACCTAGTGGTTACTATTTTGTGGTCCGGTCTTATGCAATCATTACATAGGATATCCTCACTCACATGTCGTCTACACGAACACGTTAGGATCACTGTGTTTTTATCATATACATAGTGGGTCATATCCATAGTATTACCAGGGTAAGGTACCCAAGCCCTATCCCCTTAGTATAGACCCTTTAGGTTGTATCTCAAACTGAGATCCTTTATATGTACACTACATTCAGTTCAAGAGACATTTTACAGTCTTGGATGTTAGTTTATTGGATTTAAGGGTTAATAAAAGGGTAATATTATAAATAATGAACAATAACTCTTTACTGAAAATAATAACTCTTTATTACATTAGTTAGAAAAATATTTGCAAACTACGAGTTTTAGGACACAAACCCCAACACTTCAAAGCTAGACTAGTGCCAAAGGGTTTTACCCAGCGAGAAGGGATTGACTATGAGCAAACCTTTTCTCCTGTTATCATGGTAAAGTCTATCAGGATTCTTTTGGTCGTCGCCGCATATTATGACTATGAGGTATGACAGATGGATGTCAAGAAGACCTTTCTGAATGGCAATCTTGACGAGACCATCTACATGGACCAACCCAAAGGGTTCATTATTCAAGGACAAGAGCAAAAGGTTTGTCGGCTTCAAAGGTCTATTTATGGACTGGAACAAGCCTCGAGGTCTTGGAATATAAGGGTTGATGAGGCAGTCAAATCTTATGGCTTTAATTAGAATGTTGATGAGCCTTGTGTCTAAAAGAAAATCATCAACAACACTGTCACATTTCTGATATTGTATGTGGATGATATCCTGCTCATTGGGAATGACGTAGGATTTCTTACTGACATTAAGGAATGGTTGGCTTCGCAATTCTAAATGAAAGATTTGGGAGAGGCCCAGTATGTTCTAGGTATCCAGATAGTCCGAAATCGGAAGAACAGAACGCTAGCCATGTCTCAAGCATCTTACATAGACAAGATGTTGTCTCGGTATAACATGCAGAACTCCAAGAAGGGTTTGCTTCCTTTCAGGCATGAGGTTCACCTGTCTAAGGATCATTGTCCTAAGACACCTCAAGAGATTGAGGATATGAGACGGATCCCTTATGCTTAGCCGTAGGGAGCCTAATGTACGCCATGTTGTGTACTAGGCTCGACATCTGTTATACAGTTGGGATTCTCAGTAGGTATCAATCCAATCCAGGATTAGATCACTGGACAACCGTTAAGGCAATCCTCAAGTATCTAAGAAGAATGAGGAACTATAGCCTTGTGTATAGAAGTGGGGATTTGATCCTTACGGGATACACAGACTCTAACTTTGAAACCGATAAGGATTCTAAGAAATCCACATCGGGGTCAGTCTTCATTCTTAATGGAGGAGTTGTAGTATGGCGAAAGATCAAGCAGGGATGCATCGCTGATTCCATGATGGAAGCTGAGTATGTTGCGGCTTGTGAAGCTGCAAAGGAAGTTGTTTGGCTTAGGAAGTTCATGCTGGATTTGGAAGTTGTTCCAAATATGAACTTTTCAGTGACCCTGTTTTGTGACAACAGTGGTGAAGTAGCAAACTCGAGATAACCTCGGAGTCATAAGAGGGCAAGCATATTGAGCATAAGCATCACCTGTTACGAGAGATTGTGCACCACAGAGACGTGACAGTCACACAAATAGCGTTGGAGCACAACGTTGTTGATCCATTTACAAAGGCCCTCACAGCTAAGGTGTTTGAGGGTCACCTAGAGAGTCTAGGTCTTCGAGTGCTTCCTGACTAGGGCAAGTGGGAGTATTGTAAGAGGTATTCAATGCCCTAGTTTATTGTATTCCTTTTGTATTACTTTACATTTGAGAAATATATTTTGTACTCCACTAGCTTAGTTCAAGTGGGAGTTTGTTGGGCTGTATGCCCTAATCTCGTGTAGTTTGTAATATTCATTATTGTAAATAAATAAGAGTTATTTATTCGAATTTTGTGTCTCGCATATTTTATCAACTTAATCCAATAAACTAAGCTCCAGGGTCATTGTATTATGAGAGAACTAGAACTTGAACGGTGTGTAGTGGACACACTGGGAGAATCACGTTCGAGTTATTGACCCAAACGATCTACAGTATATGGATAGGATTGGAAACCTTATCTTGGTTACACTGTAGATGCGACCCGCTTTGTATTAGATACAAACGAGGTGATCCAGCTCGTTCATGTGGTTGACATGCGAGTGGGGGCGTCCTGGGCAATGAGATTGTACAACCAGACCGTGAATTATTAGACTTACTGATGTAACACCGTTAACAGTATAGGACTAATAACTTCGTAGATGACCATTAGTGACTCGTCCTTAATCCTGAGCGTGTTACGGACTCTTGTCTACGGGGTCTGCCCTTTGACTAGTACGGGTGAGGGTGGCCACAGTTACTCGCCCAATATGCCTACATTCTTGGGGACAGGACCACGTGGGGAGCTGAGCTCTTAACTACGCAAGATGGAATTCACTTGTTCCTAAATTAGGGAAACTAGAGGGTTTGTTCCCTTAAGTGTTATCTCCAAGGCTTGGACAACGGGCACCTACCCTCTCACTGGCCCAAGAGGGATGTTGTTTATGGTTGGACCATGCAACGTAGTTGTTCATTAGAGGAGCAGTGGGACTTAAGGAGCAAGAGGTAGACACAGGGGTAAAAGGATAATTTAACCCAACTGTGACTACGAACAACCTGTGAAGGGACGACTCACGGGCATTGGTTATATCGATGGACACAACTTGTCCTATAGTGATGGGAGTGTAGCTACGCGCTTTAGTGGAGGGTTACCGTAGCTAATGAATGTTGAATAACCGGATCAAAGAGTTTGACAGGTTAGTCTCGGATCATTGGAACTCGCCATCTGTAGGCCCATTAGGTCACTCTGTTGGCTCAAATTGGACAAATTAAGGGTTTAAAGTTTGGTGTGAATTTGAAGTGCTCAAATTCATTAATTGGGTATTTATGTCATTTATATGTGATATAGTTGACATAATATATAATTTGATGTAAATGAAATTCATAATAAACTATAATATAGCCTAATTTATTAATTAGTGCTAATTGGAGAAATTGAATTGAGAGAAATTAAATTGAATGTGATTCAATTTAAAATTACACAATTATGCAAATGAGATTTGTATAATAAGGTATGAGATACCTTATATTATGTGATATGCAAATATGATTTTCATATCATATATAGTTGTGATAAAATGGTGAATTAGTGGAGATTTAACTCCACCACACACCATTATAGAAAGGCTTAGTGAGAAGCTTTTGGCAAGTCAGTTGTTCATTTTTTTGGATTTCACTTCCAAAAACAAAGAGAATTCTCTCTAAAAAACTCTCTAAAATTCTCTACATCCTCTCTATCCCAAAACCAAAGGGAATCTCACCACTCTCCCTCAACCTACCGAGAAGTCCTTTTGGAGGTGTCCTCGTGTTTGGTTTGAGGAAGGAGACCGTTGAGATCGTTAGTACGAAGGAGTTCGTGACTGGAGAAGAAGACACTGAAAAAGTGTTCTTTAACAAGTAAGTACACCTTTTACTTTCTGTTTTCTTCTAGTTTTACAACATGTTTAGCCTAGAATTTATGTGATAAGTTCAATTTTAAGAAAACCGAAACACAACGAATCAACGACATTTCACGATGTCTTCCGCTGCAGGATTTCCATTCCCTTCAATTGGTATCAGAGTCAACCGTTGCTCTAAGTTGTGCATTCTGTGATTTCTTAAAATTAGGTGGGTTTGCCTGAATTTCATGAGATGATTTTATGGTTTGCTTATTGAATGTTTTCGGGTTTTGGTACTTAGATAGTTTTGCATTAAAGTTGATGAGATCAATGTAAAGGTCCGTTGTTTTGGGCATTTTTTAATGTAAATCGAGTCTGTAAGTCTGTGTCATCCGTGGCATGAGACATTGTGAAGAAACGGAGCGGAAACAGGTGAAAATGGCAAAAAACAACAAGTTGTGTTGCAAGAAGATTCTGGCGATGCGATGCTGTTCTTGGGCGTCACAACGCCATCCGCACAGGAGGACTGCTTGCTGTTGTGCAGCGTTGCGAGGCAAGGGGTTACGTTGCAACACCACCTGCGTTGAGAACGCAAGCTTGACGTTGGACGCTGCAGCGTTGCAACGCTTGCTACGACGTTGCAACGCCGCAACGTAGTGGGCAGTTCACGCGAGAAAAACGCACAAGAGTGGCGTAAAGGGATCATGGAGGCGGCGGTTCGAGCCCTGCAACCGTATTTTATTAATTTTAATTTAATTTTCTTCTTGTAAATTAAATTTGAATTAATTTTGATTAATTAATATTAATGTAAATGTTATATTAATGTTAATTAATTAAATTAATGTCCCTAGGGTGCCAAAATCGGTCCAATATTGCTATTTATTTATTAAATTATGCAATTGTTGTATGATTTATATTCTATGTGCATAATGTATGCCATATAGATTTAAAATTTCACCTTAGGTTAAACATTTCATGCATCATTTTATATTATAAGTGTTATAATATATAGTATGCATGATAGGATTATATTATAAGAGTTATAATATAATGCATATGTTTTAATTTAATTAATATAAGAGTTATATTTCTTAGATTAAAAGCATTAACATGCATTTATACATGTGATGTATGTATATTATATAGTTTAATTATTCATGTGATGAATGATCAAATATTATAATATAGCAATGCATGTATCCTAAGTTAATTGTTAGTTTTAAATTGTTTAGAAGTTGAATAATTAGACTTAGGTTTTCTAGTTCTAATAAGATTAGAATTAGGAAATCAATAAGACTTATGAATGGTGACTAATTAGTAACTCTGTCTAAGGAAGATTCTATATAAGGCTGAGGTATTTAAGTTGACGCTTTGCGGAACACCCCTACCTGGGAACCGACCTAGGAGTGAATTTGGTTCGGAGATTCATAGGTTATATTCTCGTGAGTGTCGTTAATTAAAAGTTAATTAATTTACCTACTTAGACCTAAGTTAATAATGTGATTATAGACTTAGGCTAATCTAATATAAGTGTTATATTGGTAGACTTAGGTAAATTATAGTCGGTTTATCTAGGTCAATCCTAATTAATTTAAAGTGTTGAGTGGGAGGAAATAAAGTGTATAAGATACATTTAATTTTTCATCCACAAATCTTCGTGAAGTTCACACCGTGAGATACATCCTCGGCCTCGTGGCGCAAATGGGAGTGTCCCCCTTCGGATGGTATTTGTATGGGTCAATATTCAACGTGAATTGAGAGTACTTATAGTGAGTGAGAGTGGGACCTGTGAAAACAGGACCCACGGTCTCTTCTATCAATTCACATCGTGAAACGCCTATGATCCGCCTACTAGTTTAGCCTGGACCAAATAATCCCTTCGGAGGGCCTTGATCATGGTGATCCTTGAATTGTCTCAGGCATTTTCGTTCGTATATGATGAAATCAATGTTGATATTTGCTTGATTATACCTCGTAGGGTTGATCCTAGTTTTTCCAAATTGTAAGAATCTTCCCTAGATTCACGGTGTTTGACCACTTTCATTGAGAAAAGTTTAAGGCAAGGTTGTAACACCCCAGAACTCCAAGTATCCTTTAGTTTATGTTTTGGGTTGTTGAAATGTTAAGAACTGAGAATTAAAGGATTTTGGCAGTTTAATGGACTAGAGCGGGGCTTATTTGAAGAAAAAAAAAGGAGAGAGAATTAGGGTTACGGTTTGATAAAGACATTTTTGTCTTTAGTGTGCACGTTTTTCGAGGCTCTCTTCCCATTCCTCATCTCCATATGTAATGGGGTATATGGATGCCCTAGTTTATTATATTTCTATCTCTTGTAACAACTGTTTTAAATTATGATGTACCCCACTAGAGTTTTAGTTCAAGTGGGAGTTTGTTGGGTTTTAACTCGTAGTTTGTAATTATGATCTAATTAATGTAATAACATGTTATTATTTCAATAAAGAGTTATTGTTCGTTATCTACGAGTTTTCCTTTATTTAAAGCCTAAATCCAATAAACTAAACATCCAAGGTTGTTATATGAATCTTTAACTGAATGTAGTGTACATATAAAAGATCTCGGTTCGAGATACAACCTAAAGGGTCTATAGTTAGGGGACAAGGTTTGGGTACCTTACCCTGGTAAAACTATGGATGTTGTCCAGTTTGTATTTCATACAAACACTGTGATCCTAACGAGTTCATGTAGATGACATGTGAGTGGAGATATTCTATGTAATGAGATTACATAAGACCAGACCACGAAATAGTAACCTCTAGCTGTAACTCCGTTGACTAGTTAGGTTTCTATTTCACTAGGATGACCTAGGCAACTTGATCTCAATCCTGATCAGGTTACAAACTCCTGTTCGCGAGGGATTGTCCTTTGACTAGTATGGGTGAGAGTGGCCAGATTCGTCGACTCAATATGCCTACCTTCTTGGGGACAAGACCGAGTGAGCGGCTTGGAAATTAACTTAGCAAGATGGAATTCACTCCTTCCCGCCTACTAGGGTAAGTAGAGGAATGTTCCCTTAAGTGGTGTCTCCGGGACTTGAACAAAGGGCCCGACCCTCTCATTGGCCCGAGAGGGACTCTGTTTTGTTGGTAGGACCACAAACAAATTGTTCATTAGAGGAGCACTGGTACTTAAGGCACAAGATGTAACCTGGGGTTAAAGCGGTAATTTGACCCGGTGGTGTTACGAACATTCGTGATGGATTGACTTGTTGTTATTGGTCAATATCCGTGGACACGAAATATATCGCTGACCGAGAAGAGTGCGACATGCGGGTTTTTAGTGGAGTGTTCCCGCATGATTAACGAATGTTGATTGGGAGGTTAATGAGATTAACCAAGCAATCTAAATATCGTTGGAGCTTACGATCCGTAGGTCCATTAGGTCCACCTTCTAGCTCGTAAAGGATTCTTAAATCATTTGAATTTGAAATGTTCAAATTCATTAGGGAATATATTTAATGTATATGGATACGATATAATATATAGTTTTGGAACTATATATTATAAATTTAATGTGAATATGATTCATATTAAATTATGTGAGAGAATTAAATATTTGAAAGAGTTTAAATGTTAAATTCAAATATGAATGTGATTCATATTTGACAACTATAAGTTAAAATTTAATGTGCATAAGATGTACATTAAAAAACTATAGGTTAAAGGAGTAATATGATTAAATGAGATTTAATCCAAATTAAATATATGATATTTATTTTATTTTATTTAAATATGATTTAAATTAATAATTAAATATGATTTAATTATTAGTTAATTATTATTATTATTTTAATAATAAAATAAGGGAACGTGTCTTCCAAACATGTTCCCACTATCCCTTTCTTTCTCCTATCGATAGCATAACAAGGAGAAGGGGGGTGAGTTGATTATCGATCATCCTTTGCAATTGAAGGATTGCAACTTCCTGGAATTCTCTCTCACTCTCTAATTCATATTTTTTTCCAATTGTTAGATCCTTCCCACCAAGGAAGATCTAAGCACTCAGAGACATAGAGGGTTTTCCAAGTGGTAGTGTTCCTTCTTGAAAAACAGATGAGTTGTTGTGTTGCTGAGTTACTGGAATTTGCTTGGAGCAAGGAGTTGCTGCGAGTCTACAAAGGTAACCATCCCTTTATCTCTTTATTAGTTTAATTGTTAAGTTAATTTAAGCATGTTTGCATGTAAACCTCCATGTTCAATTAGATTAAATAGCATGTTTATTCTGTATGTATTTGTCAATGTATTGGTTTTTGTTTCAATTAAAACAATCAAGCAAATTACGATCCCAAACACGTTTTCGCTGCTCAAGGAGATCAAATTTCCATCAATTGGTATCAGAGCCAGGTTTGTATTGTTTTGTTTTGAAACAAAATTGTATTGATTTGGTGGGAAATGCATTTGGTTTGCTGTAAATCTTGTTTAGGAATATTTTGGCCTTAGTTTACTTTGATTTGATCAATTTGTATGTAAAGGCACCTGCGTTTTTGGGCAAAAAGTGCATTATTATTGAGTCTATATTCGAGTCACGAGTCGTTCGGGACAAGTTTCAAGCAAGTCGGTGGAGAATTGAAGGAGAAATTGCAATTGGAAGCTGTTGTGTTCGTGGAATTCTGCCACTGCCGAAGAAGCAGCGTTGCAACGCCGTTCATCAGCGTTGCAACGCTGAAGAACGGCGTCGCAACACCAGCATCACCTATCGACGCGGGCGCTCAAGGGGTCAGCGGCGTTGCAACGCTGCCCCTCAACGTTGCAATGCCACCCCGATAGTAGGCGCGCATAAGGACGAAGCGGGCGTTGCAACGCCATGGAGCATTCCAGCAGCTGCAAATCGGTTCAGCGGTTTTGGTTCATTTTCGGTCTGGTTCGAGCGGTTCAAGGCCGGTTCAAGGTGTTTTTGGACTGATTTTATGTAATAAAATTAATGTAATTTTATTTTTTACACTTTAGGGGCCAAATTATTCCGATTTTACAGTTTTATGTCTTTATGAATGTCATTTAGATTATTCCCACCTTAGGATAAGCATGTTCATGCATTTTATTTGTATAAATGTTATATGAATATGGTTGAAAATGCATGATTAATTTATTTTTCATGAGTAATTAGTTATAATTGTTATAATTAGATTATATGGAAAATAAATTGCATGGAGCATGAAATTACTTAGTTTAAAATAAATGTTATTTTATTTAAGTAATTTTAATTATTCAATTAGTTGAATATTTTATAAATCCAATTTGAAAAATAATTGTTAGATTTATAATATAGTTTCTTTATCATAGGTTAATTATTAAATTTATAAAAGTTATAAATTAAAGGGGTTTTAGAAACCATAACCTGTAATAAAGAAATGCATGCAAACATAGGAACTTGGGTTAAAAATTTAAATTAGTTTTAAATAGTTTAAAATTAATTTAGACCTAAGTTTTAATTTCTAATAGGATTAGAAATTAGTCTTACATAGTGTTTTAAATAGTTTAAAATATAGTAGGACTTTAGGACTTTGGTTATAAGGGAACTCTCAGGGTGAAATTTGTCTAAGGTTTTGGGGTACTTAAGTTGACTGTTAATCTTAACACCTCTTACTTGGGAACTGACCCGAAGCCTGAGTTGAATTAACCTTAGTTCTATTTTTTTTATATCTAGGTATTTAAAATGTTTATTCACCTAGACATAAGGTTAAAAGACCTAGTTATAATAGTTATAATAGGCATAGACTTAGATAGATTCTTTTAGCCGGAATCCAACTAAGTTAAACCTATACCCTAATTTTAGGAGCTTCAGTGGGAGAAAACGAGATGTTCGCGTCGAGTTTACTCTCACGTCCTCAAGAGTTCAGACCGTGAGTTCCACGCTCGCCTACGTGGCATCAATAGGGTGTCCCCCTACGGTATGTGTTTGCATGGTTCAATACCATGGTGAATGAGGGAAGTATCCATAGTAAATGGGAGCAAGACGCGTGTCAACGTATCCTACGGTCTCCTCCATTAGGTCGCACCGTGAGATTTCTATAGTCCGCCTGCTAGGTTGTCCTGGAACAACCAAACCCTACGGAAATGGATAGGGTCTCTTAGGTAATTTGCCAACAGTTGTTTTTCTTAATAGTAGCCTGTTGGCTCGAACCTATTGGATCTGAAAATGGCAAGGTCACATTTACGGGATATGTTAAGCTAGTTAACAAGTCCTTGACCAAACAAACGGTAGCTAAGGACCATTGGGACATGAGATGTTCTGGTAGTGAGAATTGGCTGAGAAAGTCTCAATTTAAGGGAGGAATGACTGACCGCTTGACAGAGGTTTTTGTTCTAAACCCTTAAAGTATCGTTGCAAAATTAAAGGTTTAATTTAAACATTGGGTTTAGTTTAAACACTAGGGTTCTTTAATAATTTTGCTAAATATGATTGGTTTTATGATGGGTTAAAAGACATATCTAATTAGAACTATTTTGAATTTTCAGCATGTCGTCCTCATATATAGCTTTACTCAAAAAGGAACGTTTAACTGGTGAAAACTTTACTACGTGGAAGTCAAACCTGAATGCGATCCTTGTTGTTGACGACCTTCGATTCGTACTAACTGAGGAATGTCCTCAGATCCCTGCTCGTAACGCTCCTCAATCTGTTAAGGAGGCGTACGACCGTTGGATCAAGGCCAATGATAAGGCCAAGGTCTACATTTTGGCTAGTGTTTCTGAAGTTCTGGCCAAAAGGCACGAGGGCATGGTCTCAGCTCGTGAGATCATGAGTTCACTGCAGGAAATGTTTGGACAACCGTCTGGACAGATTCGGCACGAATCCCTCAAATACGTTTATAACGCGCGCATGAAGGAGGAAACTTCAGTGAGAGAACATGTTCTCGATCTTGTAATTATGTTCTAATTAATTTAATAAAATGTTATTATTTCAATAAAGAGTTATTGTTCGTTATCTACGAGTTTGCCTTTATTTAAACCCTAAATTCAATAAACTAAACATCCAAGGTTGTTATATGAATCTTTAATTGAATGTAGTGTACATATAAAGGATCTCGGTTCGAGATACAGCCTAAAGGGTCTATAGTTAGGGGATAAGGTTTGGGTACCTTACCCTGCTAAAACTATGGATGTGGCCCACATTGTATTTGATACAAACACTGTGATCCTAACATGTTCATGTAGATGACATGTGAGTGGGGATATCCTATGTAATGAGATTACATAAGACCGGACCACGAAATAGTAACCTCTAGCTGTAACTCCGTTGACTAGTTAGGTTTCTATTTCACTAGGATGACCTAGGCAACTTGATCTCAATCCTGAGCAGGTTACGAACTCTTGTTGTCGAGGGATTGTCCTTTGACTAGTATGGGTGAGAGTGGCGGATTCATTGACTCAATATGCCTACCTTCTTGGGGACAAGACCGAGTGAGCGGCTGGGAACTTAACTTAGCAAGATGGAATGCACTCCTTCCCACCTACTAGGGTAAGTAGAGGAATGTTCCCTTAAGTGGTGTCTCTGGGACTTGAACAAAGGGCTCGACCCTCTCATTAGCCCGAGAGGGACTCTGTTTGTTGGTAGGACCACAAACAAATTGTTCATTAGAGGAGCACTCGTACTTAAGGCACAAGATGTAACCCAGGGGTAAAACGATAATTTGACCCAGCTGGTGTTACAAACATTCGTGAAGGATTGACCTGCTGTTATTGGTCAATATCCATGGAGACAAAAATATATCTGCAGTGAGAAGAGTGCAGCTGCGGGACTTTAGTGGAGTGTTGTCGCAGTTAACGAATGTTGATTGGGAGGTTAATGAGATTAACCGAGCAATCTCGTATCGTTGGAGCTTACGATCCAGTGAGGTCCATTAGGTCCACCTTCTAGCTCGTAAAGGGTTCTTAAATCATTTGAATTTGAAATGTTCAAATTCATTAGGGAATATATTTAATGTATATGGATACGATATAATATATAGTTTTGGAACTATATGTTATAAATTTAATGTGAATATGATTCATATTAAATTATGTGAGAGAATTAAATATTTGAAAGAGTTCAAATGTTAAATTCAAATATGAATGTGATTCATATTTGAAAACTATAAGTTAAAATTTAATGTGCATAAGATGTACATTAAAATTATAGGTTAAAGGGGTAATATGATTAAATGAGATTTAATCCAAATTAAATATATGATATTTAATTTGTTTTATTTAAATATGATTTAAATTGATAATTGAATATGATTTAATTATTATTTAATTATTATTATTATTTTAATAATAAAACAAGGGAACGTGTCTTACAGACAAGTTCCCACTATCCCTTTCTTTCTCCCTATCGATAGCATAACAGGGAGAAGGGGGTGAGTTGATTATCGATCATCTTTTGCAATTGAAGGATTGCAACTTCCTGGAATTCTCTCTCACTCTCTAATTCCCATTTTTTCTTCCAATTGTTGGATCCTTCCCACCAAGGAAGATCTAAGCACTCAGAGACATAGAGGGTTTTCCAAGTGGTAGTGTTCCTGCTTGAAAAACAGAGGAGTTGCTGTGTTGCTGAGTTACTGGAATTTGCTTGGAGCAAGGAGTTGTTGCGAGTATACAAAGGTAACCATCCCTTTATCTCTTTATTAGTTTAATTGTTAAATTAATTTAAGCATGTTTGCATGTAAACCTCCATGTTTAATTAAGATTAAATAACATGTTTATTTTGTATGTATTTGTCAATGTATTGGTTTTTGTTTGAATTAAAACAATCAAGCAAATTACGATCCCAAACACGTTTCCGCTGCTCAAGGAGATCAGATCTCCATCACCATCTTCACAAAAGGAGAAGTCTCTCCCTCTCCTTCAATGTGTTTTCCGGTCAACCAACCTGTACACCTTAGTTCCTTTCTCTTGTCACATGTTCGTCATTCGAATCTGCAAGTTTCAAACTCCGCCTACCGGTTGTCACACAAGTTCATTGTCGTCGTCTGCTACCCGAACTCCAACCAAAACCAAGCCGCTGGAAGCCGCACGAATCTTCACCTGAATCTACAGTCAGCGCGTCGCCGTTCATGCCAGCTCACGTCCAGCCCCTGCAGTCGCACGAACACGCCTCACCGTCCTTCAACGCAGCGGTCCGCAACTCGTGAAATAGCAGCTGGGAGACCCCAAACCGGCACCACTTTGGTTCGAGTGGTTCGTTGCTTTTTCAGTTGGTTTTCGAAGTTTAGGGGTTGGTTCCGAGTAGATCGGTTCGCGAGCAATCTAAAGACGTGTTCCACGCATCGAGACGCATCGTTGTCGTCACCGCTGCCGGAGTTGGTCCGATCCGATTAGTTTCGTTCTCTGAGCTCGTCTTGGACCTCCATGGTGGTAATTTCACATGACTTAAATTAAATATTAAAGATATTTAGTAAATGAGACCATTGGGTGATACCTAGTTTTGTTAATTGGAAATAAGTGGTCTGAGATCGTTGTCATCACGAGTTAGGGAAGTTCTCGATTCTGTTTCGATTAAGGATCATCCTAAGGTATTTAATTAGAAAATATTGAAAGGCTTAGAGTTTGCCGATTCATTGAGTAAATAACTTCAATGTTAAGTAAATTGGACTTTTGATAGGTTTGGGAAAGTACTGTGCTTCAAAGGTTGAATTTGGAGATCTTAGAGTAAAGTTAAAGTAAGGGAACCCACGCCAAATCTTTAGACTTGGAATGAAAAGTTTTAAATTCATGAATTTAAGGAAATGTTGATGAAATTCTCTAAAAATGTCATGTTCCTTTTATTCTTTTTCCTTGATTTTTAATATTGTGAAAGTTCTTAAAAGCCATGAATGCCATGCTACTGTTTGATTTAAATTGGGTTTCTCTGATTTTTTATGCCATGAAAAATTGCATCACCATGTACTGTATGTTTTTGGGACCTCGTGCATGTATGTTTTTTAAAAGAAAAAGTGTGACGACCACCACCACAGGTACTAATTATTGATTGTATTTGACGTCCTATCATTAATGATTATTTCCCCTTGAGATTGGATTTGCTTTGTTAATAATTAAAGGAAAAGGAAATTGCAAGGGCGTTTTGGTGATTAATGTCTAAATTAGGGTGATCAATAGCACTTGGCTTGACCTAGATTGATAGTATATAAGCTCATGATCATTGAAAGGCCAATAGAAAAACCCTAGCCATCACATCTGCTCCTCCATGTAACAAAACCCTAACCCTAAGAGCATTTTATCTTCCTCCACGATTTAACCTAGCCGGCCACCTCCTCCCCGTGAATACTACCCTTCCGCCGGCCATCACGAAGAAGAGTTTGCGCGTCCAGCCAGCAGTTCGAAGTCCTCCAGCCACCTCGCCTGCAGCTCACGAACGAAGAAAACGCCGGCGCTTCAAACTCTCACGCAGCCGTCAGGTCCAAGTTTCCGGCCGCATCACCGCTCGTGAGTGCAGTTCCGCGTCGGCCGATCCTCTCGCGCAGACGCGCGACGCGGCGAAGCCCACTCACCGGCAAGGCACATCGATGCTCGTCGCGCGCGCCGGTAAATCCGCGAGCCTTCATCCCCTGAGCGCCGACGACGCCAGAACACGCCGATCACCGAGGCTCGGTTTGCCCGGCCGATCGCAATCCCGCCGCGCGGTATCTTCACCACCCGTCGACACGCCTGAAGACCGGTCGGGAGAGCCTTTCGTTCACACCTGAGGGCCGACCACCGAACGGAACTCGCTCGCCCCGGCCCACTCGTCCATTCACGAGCACAGCAGTAAACCCTCGCCGGTTCCCTCACGATTTCAGCCGCTGCAGGTGGTTGTGGTGCACGCCGCCGCCGGTCAGCCGTGAATCAACCGATACGTCCAGTCCGCTTCCGATCAGCAGCAACTACAATAGCTTCGAGTTCAACCGGTGAGCGATTAATTTAAGTTTCATACTTAACTAGAAATATTGCGACCTATCGATTAAAATTAAGCGTTTGATTGGGAATTTAGGTTACGGGTTCGAACACGTCCAGAGATCGCGCCGAGTGCAGCCACGCCGGAGTCCGGCCAGCGGCTGTTGTTCATCGTTACGCTGCAAATCCGGAGGTATTCGAGGTCAAATTTGTGGATTAGGTGAGCCACGCGAAACCCTCTTCGATTTTGGATTATAGGGTTAGTTGGATCGGATTCGTATGAAAATATGCTTATGGAATTATTGTAGGAACGAACTGAATTTCAGGATCAAGATTTCCAAGTAGTTTCGGAGCAAATAAACCAACATTCAGCTTGTTCTTCGGAGTTGAGGTTATTTGGAGGAGACCGTTAAATTAAGAGTTAGAAGGAAATAGTGAGATCAAAGCTCGAGGTAAGGGACCTTGTGCCGAACTTTTATTGGGAATGAAGAAAGTGATTTTCATGATTTCATGCGAAATTAGTTTATGTTTTTCACATGACAATATACAGATATTTTCGTGAGAATACTTAATATTTTATGTACAAGTATTTTAATGCTTCATGTGGAAATAAACCATTATTTTATGTGAGAATATTCTCGTATTCTATGTAAAAGTATTCCAGTATTTCATGTGAGAATATGACAGTAATTTGTATGAGAATATTTCATGTTTTCTTGCAAAAGTATGATCTTCAAACTGTCTATGAGAAAAGTATGATTTGCATATCGACGATGATGTTTGTGACATGTGCACTATTATTATGTGAATGATGGGACCTCATGCATGTTTTGTATGCCACGAAATGAATTAATGAAAAGTGTGGACATTGGTATCCACGAGATCATTATGTGCATGGTCAAACATGCAATAGAGACCCTATGGGTCAAATTACAGGGTCCGTGAGGACTCAAATTATTACGAGGGTCTGTGAGGGACTCAAATTATTACGAGTGGTCCGTGAGGACTCAAATTATTACAGGGTCCGTGAGGACTCAAAACGAAATGACTCTGGGATGACCCGATCGGCCACACAATTAAAAAAGGAAGTCATGGATTAAAGACACGACAATTAAAAAGGAAGTCATGGATTAAAGACCTGACAATTAAAAAGGAAGTCATGGATTAAAGACCTGACAACATGAGAAAGTTTTAGGTCCCGCATATGTATATTACGAATAAGTTTAAAGGTCATGATTGTATGTGTATGCATATCCCAAATCTCGGTAGCGAGGTTACTTACTGGGTATTGTTTTGCAATACTCACCCTTTCTTTTAAAAATGTTTTTCAGGTAAAGGAAAGGACGTGCAGGGCGAGTGACGGAGGAGCGTTACTAAAACCATGGGAACCGACATGTTTTCCGCATATTCTTGTTTTTAAACTGATGTTGTCTCTATGTTTTATTTGGAATTTAAATTTACTTACAGTTTTAATGGGCCATGTTAAATTGACACTTTTAATTGTTTTAAATGTTTTGATTTGGGATCCCTAATGACTATTTATATTTACGAGGAAGTTTTCTTTTAAGATCTTTTATTTCTTGGCCTATAAATGCATGCATGTGTAGTAATGTCCCTAGGAGTTGAGTTAGAAAAGTAGGGGCGTTACAAAAAGAATGTTTGCGAAGGTTGCGGTGAATACCTTCCTGATATAATTTATTATATAAGCTACGAATGAACTAGAGTCGACTCGAACTGAGAGGCCATGACCCAGGAGAATTTAATCGACCACTAAAGTCCGAAGAGAAATTTTATAAAAAGAAAAATGTTTACGAAGGTCGTGGCGATTAAACTTCGGACGTATACATGTATGTATTTATTATTATGCAAGTCATGAATGACTTAGAGTCGACTTAAACTAAGAGGTCATGGATCAAGAAGTTTTAATTTCCCACTGAAAGTCGAAGAGAAAAGCCATGAAATATGTTTTCTTTTATGTCTGGGTCCCACATAAAGCCATATTTGTTTGTGACAACATGTTTTCAAACCCTGACAGTTGGGTCTCTTACTGAGTATTATATTTTGTAATACTCACCTTTTTTTATTTTTTTTAAAAAAATATTTTTCAGGTAAAGGCAAGGGCAAACTAGGCGAATGATGGGGGAACGTTGCACAAGCCATGGGATTGGGAAAGCCATGAATTCCGCATATTTTGAACTTTGTTTCAAGTTTGAAGTTTGTTCTCATTTAAAATTCTTCTGTCAAGTGTCGAACTCTATTTGAACAGAGGCCAGATTTGAGTTTTTCTCTTATTTTAGTTTGAGTCAACCTTCTTTTAAATTGTTGATTTCTTGGGATCCCAATAAAGAAGGTATTTTGTTTTCTGTTTTACTTTTTGACTCTTTATGTTTTTGGCCTCAAACGAATGCATGGTTAGTAACGACCTTAGGAAAAGAGTCTTAAAAAGTAGGGTCGTTACAAAAGGTAATCCTTAGATTATCAAGGAATTATTCAATCATACCCATAGAGTTGATCCTAGTCTTCCCAAGGTATAAGATTCTTCTTTGGATTCACAGTGTTCAACTGCTTTCTTAGAGAAAATTTTAAGGCTCTTAGGTAGTCCTTGGATTATGCTTGAGATTAGGGATGTCTGTTTTCCCACGAGAACCCACCCTTAACGGGGCGGAGAATCCCCATTTAGACGAGAAATTGGGGAGGGAGCGAGGAGGAATTTTTCTCCGTTGGCTAAATGGGGACGGGGATGAGGAATACATTTCCTATCCCCGACCTCAACCCCGTCCCCGCCTCGCTCCCCGTCTTCGCACGATTTATTATTTTTTAAATATATATTTGTATATATATAATAAACCATAATTCTAAATTTTTATTAAATACCATTTTACTTTTCTAAGAAAACTGAAAAAAATGTCTCTTAAATAGAAATTTCTATTTAGGAATTAACCACTTGAATAAAAATTTTCAAAAAAAAAAAATTATTCAATAAAATTTATAAAAATAGAAATGATAAATAGGGAACGCGGGGAACCCAATCACCGCGAACTCTCTTGCTCCGTTTCCCGCAAAATTAAATGGAGAATTTCACAGGGACAGAGAATGAAATGTGGGGCGGGAAAGGGGACGAGAAGTCATTCCCCAGCTCCACCCCGTGGACATCTCTACTTGAGATTGATTTGAGCTCCTTTAAACCAAATAGTCATCATTTTCAACCTTAACAATATCATCCTCTAATATACCTCTAAGAAAGATCAATGAACGGTCAACTATCTGAAGAGAAATGTTGGTTGGTTTGCGATCGACTACAAGCAAGTGCACATGATCGAAGTAATATTAAACTGGAGTATTCCAGAGTAACGTACCCAAGGGAACGAAGTTAATAAAACTTATTAAGATGACACAAATCGTTGACAAACTACCATGAAAGGTAACCGTGGGTATAAAAAAATGATTTTTGGTCGTTTTAACTAAAGAAAAGTGATTAAAAAGCAAAAGAAATGCAAGAGATTCAAGAATGCTTATGCCTCTTTGAAAAAATAATGCAACAAGAATGTAATTGCAATCATAACTAACACAAGACTAAGTAAACCTAATTCAACTCCTATTCGACCTTCTATGAAGTATCTTTAGGAGATTGAGTGATTAAACCTATATGTCTATGCCTAATCTAACTCAGATAATATTTCCCACAACTTTAGTAGTTTTGGAGTCTCGCCCTATGTCTAGGGTCGAAGTTTCAGAACTTATGTCTAAGCCTTTTCCTCCATTGTTTTTGCGATATCCGCTTTCCTTAACCCTTTCGGTATTAAGTTTAAGCTTGACAAGCAACACTAGATGGCCAACTTGTTGGGATTTATGCCCAAAACTCGTGTAGTTTGTAATTTTTTTTATGATTATAAATAAAGTGTTATTTTTATTCAAATCTTGTAATCTCGTAATCAAAACTTAAATCCAATAAACTAAGTTCCAGGGTCATGGTTTCTTGAACAGTGCATAGTGGACACATAGGTAGGATCATGTTCAAGTTGATGACCCAAATGGTCTATAGTACATGGATAAGGTTGGGACCCACATCCTGGTAACACTATGGATGCGGCGCACTTTGTATTTGATACAAACGAGGCGATCCAACTCGTTTATGTAGTTGACATGCGAGTGGGGGCATCATGTGCAATGAGATTGTACAAGACTGGACCGAGAATTATTAGACTACTGTAGTAACACCGTTAACAGATTAGGACTAATAATTCGTAGATGACCATTAGTGACTTGACCTGAAGGGCATCATGTGCGATGAGATTGTACAAGACTGGACCGAGAATTATTAGACTACTGTAGTAACACCGTTAACAGATTGGGACTAATAATTCGTAGATGACCATTAGTGACTTGACCTGAATCCTAAGCGAGTTACGAACTCCTGTCTGCAGGGTTTCCCTTAGACTAGTATGGGTGAGAGTGGCCAGAGTTGTTGACTCAATACGCCTACCTTATCAGGGATGAAACCTCGTAGGGAGCTGAAAACTTAACTCTGCGAGAAGGAATTGCAGTCGTTCTCGAGCTAGGGAAGTTAGATAGGTTGTTCCCTTAAGGACTGAATCTAAGTCTTGAACAACGGGGTTCCACCCTACCATTGCCCCGAGAGGGACATTGTTTATAGTAGGACCATAAACTTGTTGTTCATTAAAGGATCAGTGGTACTTATGGAGCAAGAAGTAGTCACAGGGGTAAAATGGTAATTTGACCCAGCTGTGACTACGAACGACCTATGAAGGGTTGACTCACGGGCATTGGTTATATCGATTGACACAACTTGTCCTACAGTGAGGAGAGTGCAACTACGAGTCTATAGTAGAGTGATTTGTAGTTAATGAATGTTGATTAACGGGATCAAAGAGTTTGATCAGTTAATCTCGTATCATTGAAGCTCATGATCTGTAGGTCCATTAGGTCCCTCCGTTGGCTCAATATGGAAATAAAGAAGGTATAAAGTTTTGGAATGATTTTGAAGTGTTCAAATTCATTTAAGAGATTTATATCAATTATATGTGATATAATTGATAATTTAATGTGAATATGATTCATGATAAACTATATTATTGCTTAATTATGAAATTGTTTCATAATCAGAGGAATTAACATGAAAGATATGTAAATTGAATATGATTGAATTATTTATGCACATTATGAAAATATGATTTGCATAATAAGGTATAAGATATCTTATATTATGCAATTATGCAAATATGATTTGAATAATCCATAACATGTGGACATAGTGGGATAATGGGTGAAGATTTTATGTCCAGCCTTACTCACTATATAAGGATGCATTTTGGATGTATTTTGTAAGATGATCAAGTCATTTTTTGGAAATTGAGATTTCCATAACTCTCAAATTCTCTCAACTCCTCTAGAAAAAATGTTTTCCCTTTCTCCAAAAAGAACTCTAACTGTTCTCCATCTCCTAGAGAACAATCAAGAAGATCTTGTGGAAATGTTCGGTTCGAAATCGGGTCGTGTTCGTAGAGATCGAGAGGATTCAATAGGAAGGATTACTAGAAGAAAGTGTTTTTCAAAGGTAATTCACTTTCTACCATATATGCTTAACTACATTTTCTGTGTTTAGTTGAAATGTATGTAACATAAATCGAGAGGAAAGTAAATCAATCGCTTCCGTTGTGAATTCAATCGATCCCTTCACAACTAGGGTTTACCCAACATTGAACTCACCAAAAACAAACTAAGTTCAAGTGTTAGCTAGATTGTTTTTACTATCGAGCCTTACATCTTTCATCTAGGGCATTCATAAACTTGAATCCCTAAGGAAAAATTAACTTCTCATTATAAAAGTGAAAAATAAAGCTTTAAAGTAATAAAACTGTATAACTAAGAATGAAGAAAATAAATAGATAAAATTCTAGAAAATAGTAATGAAAACAACTTAATTAAAACTAAAAATAAAACAAACACAAACTAGAATCAAATTTTAGCAATGAGAAAATTAATTCAAACAAGTTGGAAATTTTATTAGGAACTAAGAACTCAATGTCGATAACATGATGAAATTTGAACAACAAACTTAAATCTCGAAATACAATTAAATGAATAAAAATACAGCGACAACTAAGTTCCTAAAACATAAACAAATGACTTAAATAAGAAGAAAATAAATTCTAAAAATGGAAAACACAACAACCTCTTTTTCACTTTGTACTCAATCGATTCAACTCCACTTTTTTCAAAGGGAATTGAACCTTCACTTTCTTAAACTTTTGTTGAGGAAGGACTGAGTTTTAAAGTTGAAAAGGGGCTAGAAAATAGAAGGGAAAAAATAGCAGTAGATAGTTTTCAGCAAAAAAATGACAGCATAAATTTGATAGTAAAAATTTGACAATGGAAAATACAACAAAAAAAACGTAAAACAACAACAATGAGAGGTTGGAAACCACAACAAAATGGATCATCTTCTTGTGGCTTCTCCTCCCCTATTTATTGATGACTTGGGTTAAGGTTTCCTTCTTGAAGAATGCACAATTATGCCAAAATTACAATTAAAATGATGGAGAGACAAGATCCAACAAAATTTTCTAACTTTTTAGGAGAATTGTAGATTTTCCTTAAAAGTCCAAATATATTTCCATCTTTAATTTCCTGCATAAAAACATCAAGTGTGATTTTCATTTTGTTTTGCTTTCTTTTGTCCACTTCTTAATTTAAAAATTCTCCAACATTTATGTTAATGAACTCAACCATTTTCTAATTTTCATCCAATAATATCGATAAAAATCACAACCATAACTAAATTTAAAGGTTAAATAATTTTCATAAATGAGAATTATCAATTTGAGCTCCTTTAAACCCAAGACCTTATACACACGGTAAGACATTAACTTAATGAATGCACCTAAGTCTCATAAAGCCTTGTGACAGCATGAACTTCTTATTGTGTAGGGAACGGTAAGACTCCTTGAATCTTTTAATTTGGTTGGTAACTTCTTGTGTAGTGCATCATTGCACTCCTTTGTCATGTGTACTATTTCTAGAACCCTGAAATTCTTCTTCTTAGTCAGATGTTCGTCATGAACATTGTGTTGCTTGGAATTATCTTTAGTGCTTCTGCAAAAGGAATAATGACATTTAGTTTTTTAAGCAAGTCATGAAATCTAGAGACCTCACCACTGAGATTCTTCTTTCTAAATCTCTAAGAATATGGAATACTATTTGGTACATTAGGTAGGGCAGAGGTAGGGCACTTTTTCAGCCTCAAGTGCAGGCTCAACATTCTTTTCTTCAACTTCTATGGTTTCCTCATTTTCATCATACATTCTTCTCACTAGTCCTTCCAACTATTTGTTGGGGTATGCCCTAATCTCGTGTAGTTTGTAATACATGTTGAATTAATGAATAAAAGTTATTTGTTATTCAAACTTTGTATCTCACATTTTTATAAACTTAATCCAATAAACTGAGCTCCAGGGTCATATTATTTGAGAGAATTTGAACAGTGTGTAGTGGACACAGAGGGAGGATCACGTTCGAGTTATTGACCCGAACGGTCTATAGTATATGGATAAGGTTGGGAACCCCATCCTGGCAACACTATGGATGCGACCCGCTTTGTATTAGATACAAACGAGGTGATCCAACTCGTTCATGTGGTTGACATGAGAGTGGGGGCATCCTGTGCAATGAGATTGTACAAGACCGGACCATGAATTATTAGACCTACTGATGTAACACCGTAACAGTATAGGACTAATAACTTTGTAGATGACCATTAGTGACCCGTCCTTAACCCTGAGCATGTTACAGACTCTAGTCTGTGGGGGTCTGTCCTTTGACTAGTACGGGTGAGGGTGACCTGTGTTGCTCGCCCAATATGTCTATCTTTTTGGGGACAGAACCACATGTGGAGCTTGGAACTTAACAACGCAAGAAGGAATTCACTCATTCCCGTGCTAGGGAAACTAGAGGGGTTGTTCCCTTAAGTGTTGTCTCTAGGGCTTGGACAACGGGGCTCCACCCTCTCACTGGCCCGAGAGGGATGTTTATGGTTGGACCGTGCAACAAAGTTGTTCATTAGAGGAGCAGTGGGACTTAAAGAGCAAGAGGTGGACATAGGGATAAAACGGTAATCTGTGGCTACGAACAACCTGTGAATGGTCGACTCACGGGCATTGGTTATATCGATGGACACAACTTGTCCTACAATGAGAAGAGTGCAGCTACGGGCTATAGTGGAGTGTCCTTGTAGTTAATGAATGTTGATTAACCGGGTCAAAGAGTTTGATCGGTTAATCTCGGATCATTGCAGCTCATAATCTGTAGGTCCATTAGGTTCCTCGATTGGCTCAAAATGGACTAAATGAGGGTTTACAGTTTGGAGTGGATTTGAAGTGTTCAAATTCATTAAAAGGGTATTTATGTCATTTATATGAGATATGATTGACATAATATGAGATTCATAATAAACTATAGAATAGCCTAATTATTTAATTAGGGCTTATTTCGAGAAATTGATTTGACAAAAATTAAATTGAACATGATTCAATTTAAAATTCCAAAATTATGCAAATGTGATTTGTATAATAAGGTATGAGATACCTTATATTATATGATATGCAAATATGATTTGCATATGATATAGTTGTGGTATTTAGGTGAATTGGTGGACTTTTGAACTCCACCACACACCATTATAAATTAGTGCTTTGAGAAGCACTTTATATCCATTCTTTCCATTTTTTGGAATTCCATCCCAAAGTGCAAGACTACTCTCTCTCAACTCTCTCCCAAATCTCTACATTCTCTCCAATCCCGAAATCCAAAGGGAGTCCCACCACTCTCCCCATCCTCTCGATAACAATCAAGAAGATCAGTTCGGTTGATCGGTTTGTGGTACGTTCGTTGGAAAGATCGTTTGATCGTGAGATCGTGACTGGAGAAGGAAACACGAAAAATAGTTATTCAAGAGGTAGGTTCTCGAACCTTTACTTTCTATTTTTCTTCTCAAAAGCATGCTTAATCTAGAATGTATGTTGATACTTTCAATTTTAAGAAAATTAGAACAACAACAAAATAACGGTGATTCATATTGCACTTCTGCTGCGTGAAATCCATTCCTTTCACTATTTACCACTGCTCAGACATATTGGCTTGTATTGCTCTCTAGGGTTGACTTCAATGTCACTTGGGAACTTTCCCTTATGCAAGGTATTTTGAGAAGAAGCCAACTGACTCATCTGTACTTCCAGTTTTTAATTGCACTCCCTTACCCCCGAGATAATGCCTTCAATTTTTGGCTCCATCTGATTCGTCCTCTTATTTGATTCAGCAATGAAATTTTCAATTAAATCCTTCAGAGAAGGTTTCTTTTCAATGTAGTTTGATGATGGACCTGTATGAGGCTGCAAAACATTCCTATTATTCACATAAGAAAAATCACATAGTACCTCAAATATAGATGGTAATAAGTAGGAAGTGAGTTCTGCATGTAGTTTCCTCCTTGTTTGTAACTTCTATTGTTCGCTTGTTCCATATTTAAGTCTGATAAGGATGCAATAGACGCAGTATTCCCTATTCCAAAAGGATTACTTCCCAAACCTAAATGAGATAAAGCATTAGTTAGAGATGTTATTTGTGCTTCCAGAGCATTTACATCACTAACTTCATAGATTTATGCTATTGGCTTTCATTGATCTATTTGTGGGTCATTGATAACAACCTTCTCCTCTAGCACAGTTCTGGCTTCAACCATTGTCTTAGATAAAATTGTCCCCCCAGAAGCTGCCTCAAGTATTATCTTGGTATTTTCATTCAACTCATTGTAAAACAACTGAATCTATAGCCAATCTAGGTATCCATATTGTGGGCACTTCCTCAGTAGGTCCTTATATCTCTCTCAAGCTTCAAAAGCCTGACAGTCTTAGCAGGTGGGAAGGATTTTGATAAGAATGCTTGGGCAAACTCTTCCCAAGTGAAGATGTTTTATAGCTCCAAACTTTCAAACCGGTCTCTAGATTTCTCATATAAAATAAAAGGAAACAAACGTAAGCGAATAGAATTACAGGAAACACCGTTAATTTTAACAATTGCACACAGAGAAAGAAAATATTTCAAATGAGAGTTGGGGTCCTCAGTAGGATGTCCTCTAAAAAGGTTGTCTTTGGCCCTCTGAATGAGACCAGATTTCAGTTCAAAATTGTTTGTTGCTACTGGTGCATGGACTATCCTTAAGCTCTCTGCAGAGAACTTATCGCTTACATACAAGTGCACATGATCGAAGTAATAAGAACTTGAGTATTTTAGAATATCGTACCCAAGAGAACGGTTTGAATAAAATTTATTGAGATGACACAAATTGTTGATAAACTGCAATGAAAGGTAACCAAAAGTGTAAAAAAATGATTTTTGGATGTTTTTAGTTAAAAGAAAAGTGGTGAAAAAGCAATGAGAAAGCAAGAGATTCAAGAATGCTCATGCTCCTTTGGAAAGAAATGCAACTAGAATGCAATTACATTCCATATGCACGAGAACTAAGTAATCCAAGTTCGGCCCCTATTTGACCTTGTATGAAGTATCTTTAGGAGGTTGAGAGATTAAACCTATATGTTTATGACTAATCTAACTCAGGTAAATTGGCATATAACTCTAGTGGTTTTGGAGTCTCGCCCGATGTGTAAGGTCGAAATTTTAGTACTTATGTTTAAGTGTTTTCCTCTATTGCTCTTGCGGACATCTACTTCACTTAACCCTTTCAGTATTAAACTTAAACTTGATAAGCAACACTAGCTGGCCAACTAGGATTTATCCGACATTGTATTCACCAAGAGCAAACTAGGTTCACGCGTAGATGAATTATTTTTGCTATCGAGCTTTACATCCTTCCTCTAGGATATTCACAAGCTTGAATTCCTAAGAAAATTTAGCTCCTCATCCAAAATTTTATTAAAAAAACAATGAAATTGATTCAATGGAACTCATGGGAACCAAACAAAGAGTGTAAAATTCGTCTTAACAAAAATATAAACCTTTGAACTTTCCTAATCGATTCTGTTTTGTATTAAGAGAAAAGAAATTGACAACAGAAAAATATTCTGGACGATGGGCAGTGATTTTAGTACTTAAGAAAAACACCCAAAGTTAACATTGCAACTATATTGCTTTGCAACTATATTGAAGAATCTTGATAAGAAAATGAATGCTCAGATCTGAAATAAACTCTTGCTAATTTTGAAATGACAGTACAGAGGCTCATAATCAAAGTTAAAAACAACCTAAACAACTGCATGGTAGAATGGAAAGATGCGAAAATGAAAAAAAAAAAAAAACAAACAAACTCGACCTCGAGTCAATCGAACAATGCTTTTGTCCATAACCATTACCAACTTTCATTGGAATGGAATTGAGAAGAACGTGAGGGCCCCATAGAAGAAAAGTGTACAACCAAAAAATGAAAAATGAAACATAGAGCTACAGAAGTTGAAAAGAAATCCAAAAACTAAAAATTAAAATCTTCTTCAGAATCGATCTCTTAATTCAACGCCACCACCAACTTTCATTGTGATGAGATTAAAAAAGAGAATCGAACTGAGAGGTAGAAGAAAATACAACAACACTACTGAAAAATAAAATTAAAAAAAAAAACAAAAGTGCAGTAGCGTGAATGAAACTCAAAGAAAAATGGAACTCTTCTCCTCTCGAATCGAGCTCTATTTTGATGGTTTCTTCCTCAAAAATATATGGGGATTACGTTCTAGGGTTTTCATTTTTATGGATCAACTTATCTGGTTGAATTTGTGGAGAAAATTGGCATAAAATCTCCTAAAATCACGAAAATCCCGATTTTTCTGCATTTTCTACATTTTCCAGATTTGCCAAAATTACAATTGCAATGCAATTGCATTTCTGGTGTATTATTCAAATTCTTGCACAACAACATCAATAAGTGTGATTTCATTTTCTTTTACTTTCTTTTCTCAACTTACTTAATTTAAGGGTCCTCCAACCATAATATCAATAAACTCAACCATTTTTCTAATTTCCATCCAATAATATTAATAAAATTCACAAGCATAACTCAGTTTAAATGCTAAATAATTCTCATAAATGAGAATTATCAAGAACGCAGGTTTAAAGTAGACCCTAAACGCATCTTGTTCATCGATTTTTTCTCTTGCCATTGATAAGTTTAGTTTTTCTCTCTAAGCTCGACGGTTTCGAATACAAGTACGCTCAATCTCAGGATCGAAAGGCACAAGAATATCTCGAATTTTGGGCATACACTACAAGAACCTAATTAAAAGAAAAACACAATGGTAAAAAACATAACTAACAAACTAAACAAACAACACAAAGAAAAAAAAACAAAGAGTTCTAAGAAACAAAGAATCAAAGTAATTGACATATAATATTACACTAAACTTAGTAGAATAAGAACAACAAGAAAAACAAAGAAAAACACAAGAGAAATGAAGTACATAATTTAGAACAAAGAAATAACAAGGGCAAAATACAACACAACAATATACATAGTTTGTAACAAAGACAACCAAAATACACTAGTACACAAAAAGTATACATAATTTACATGAACAAAATATTATACATATTTACACAAAGTATAAAAAACTAAAATTTACACAAATAATTTATAAGGAGAAAAATTATATATTATTTACCCTCTAAATTAAAATGAAGTATTTTATCAACAATATTAATTAATATTAAAATATATCATTCCCGACAACGACGCCAAAATTTAATAGTGTGAGAATTTTCATTCTAGATTGTTGAAGGTTCTCAATCAAAGATAAGTTTAAAAACTAGACTAGAAACATACTTTTTAAGAATTTTTTGTAGTGATTTGTGGTCGAGATCATCCACAGGGATCAGAGTTCTTAATATTAATTAACTACTATAGTTACTTATACCCAATTTTATTTAGAGAAAGCATAACTTAGTTGGTTTTGAAAACAAATAAAATCTAACTAATATTTACAAAAGTGGAGTCCAATTTTAGATAGACGATTGTTAAATTACCAAACATGAAGCACAACTATGAGATTAATAAATTATTAAACATGCAAAAATCTTAAACCAAGAATTACTAAGGTATTCAATTGACTCTTTTAAGCTCAATTGAACTCATGCAAAGATGTGAATCAACCTATTGATCTATGTTCACAACTAAACATGGTATTAAGAAAATCTCTTTGAGGTTCTAAAATTAACCTACTCATTCTCATGCAATAGGTTAATCCAAGTCATGTATCTATGTTCCTCGTTAAACTTACTTTCTCGAGCTAAAATTAACTCAACAAATAAAGTTATGGCCAAAAGCTTAGAATATTAAAGTAAGAAATAGATACACACCAGACGTTACAAGCGTCAATAATTCATAAATCAACATAGTCTCAAAACATAAGTAATGAAACAAGGGTCTTTTATTCATAATAACATTCTAATACATCGCACAAAATCCCAGAATAAAAAAAGAAACAAGTAAAGAGAAAGAGAAGAAAACATGGGTGATGCATGCCAACACTCGTTTGAGACATCATTCCTATGATCCCGAGTCTTGAATCTCGTTCTTATCTCTCCAAGGTGTCCTTCTAGGCCTCCAAACAATGTCTCTATTGATTTTAGGATTTTGGTATCCCAAAAATGGCTCTCCCTATCTCAAACGAATCATTTTCTTAAATAGTGTTAAGATAGCGTTGCAACGTTGTCCCTGCGAATTTTTTAAAAAGGAAAGAAAATTATTTACATCGCACCACAATGTTATATCTACGATTTTCTAATGTTGAATGACTCTTCATATAGCATTAATGTAATGTTATGTCTTTGAATCCACTTGCTTGATTTCTTTTCTTCAACACTCGGATCCTCAAATATAGTCTTAAGTTGCTCAATTTTTGTCCATATATCACATATTTTGTCAGTTTTGCTCCAAGTGCTCGCTTATGAGAAATCAACAGAAAAATACATGAAAAACACATAAAATCATAGCAAAACTAGCATAAAACTATATCATATAATATCACTAATTTACCCATTATCAAAGAACTCGGGTTTACATTATACATTGAATTGCATTAATAAGATAGAAACCTAAAAGACCTATTTATACTAATAAGAATAATAATCAAAAGACTAATCTACCCTTACAAGATAGACCCAAATCAAACAAAACTTAACCTAATCTAACAACTTCTACCCTTGACCTTTCAAAAAACTTAGAAAATACTCTTATTGGAAAATGTATCTTCTTCTTCTTCTTCTTGTAGATTCTTCTTCCATGAAATTTAATGAGTATGAACTGATTATTAGCATTTGAAAAGTTGCACTAATAATTTGACCAAATAAGCTCCAAATGCCCAAAATCCATAACCAAAACCATGGTATTAAATTTCCATTGACATGTCAACATTTTCATTGACATTTTCACATGTCCATGGGCGACATCAACATAAGGGGGGAATCGACATTTCAACTATAACGTACAAAGTTGATGAAATATTAAAAAAAAATACCAATATAATATTGTAACAAGTATTTTAACTCATGTAAAAACTGTAAAATGTTTATTTATTAATTTAAACAATTTTTTTGAATTTTTTGTTTTTAAACTTTTTCCATAAATATCAATCGACATCGATATTTTCATTGATATTTTCATAAAATTGAGACTTTGACATTTCCATTGACAACGATGTAGCCATCTATTTTTGTCCGGCTCATTTTTAATTAATTGTTAGATTATCATTATTTATGTTTTTTTTGTATTTTTGTATTTGCTAATTTTTTTATGTGTTGATTTGTTAATTATTAATTTTACCATGTGTTTTTTTTTAAATGTTGGGGGAATCTTTTTTTTTTTTTTTTGAAAAAGAAGAAGAAAAGACAAAATTTTGATTAAGTATGTTTTGCTTTTTAATTTGATTGACCAAAATGTTGTTGGTCTTTTTTAGGTGTAAGTTCTTTTTGGCATAGGTTTTCAAATTGCAACAAATTGTGGTTTTGGTTTTATACACAAAAGAGTAATGGTTTTGGTCTTTATATACATCTCTTTCTCTTCTTCAAAAGAAACACAACTCACAAAAACCTTACTTCTTCTACACTCCCACACATCATTCTCATCCATTCTCAACTCTACAAAACTCCATAGCCAAATACCTTCACAACCATAAAGATGGAGAGTTTTTTTTGTAAAAAAAATACTCCAAAATCTCATAACACAAAAATTGTAACGCCCCTACTTTTCTATGACCAACTCCTAGGGACATTACTACACATGCATGCATTTATAGGCCAAGAGATAAAAGATCTTAAAAGAAAAACTTCCAAGTAACATAAATAGTTTCAGGGATCCCAAATCAAATCATTTAAAAACAGATAAAAGCATCAATTTAGCATGGCCTATTAAAACTGTAAGTACATTTAAACTTCAAATAAAACATAAAGAGACAACATCAGTTTCTTAAAAGAATATGCGGAAAAACATGTATGTTCCCATGGTTCTAGCAACGCGCCTCCGTCACTCGCCCTGCACGCCCTTGGCCTTACCTGAAAAACATTTTTTAAAGAAAAAGGGTGAGTATTGCATAACAATACCCAGTAAGTGACCTCGCTACCGAGGTTTGGGATATGCATACACATACAATCATGACTTTAAACTTGTTCGAAATATACATATACGGGACCTAAAACTTTCTCATTTTGTCAGGTCTTTAATCCATGACTTCCTTTTTATTTGTGTGGCCGACTGGTCATCCTGAGTCATTTCATTTTGAGTCCCTCACAGACCCCTGTAATAATTTGAGTCCCTCACAAACCCCTGTAATAATTTGAGTCCCTCACAGACCCCTGTAATTAGACCCATAGGGTCTCTATTGCATGTTTGACCATGCACATACTGATCTCAGGAGACTAATGTCCACACTTTTCATTATTTCAATTCATGACATACATAACATGCATGAGGTCCCATCATTCACATAATAACAGTGTACATGTCGCAAACATCATCGTCACTATGCAAATCATACTTTTCTCATAGACAGTTTGAAGATCATACTTTTGTAGGAAAACATGAAATATTCTCATACAAATTACTGTCATATTCTCACATGAAATACTGGAATACTTTTACATAGAATACAAGAATATTCTCACATAAAATAATAGTTTATTTCCACATGAAGCATTGAAATACTTGTACATAAAATATTAAGTATTCTCGTGAAAATATCTGTATATTGTCATATGAAAAATATAAACTAATTTCGCATGAAATCATGAAAATCATTTTCTTCAATCCCAATAAAAGTTCGGCACAAGGTCCCTTACCTCGAGCTTTGATCTCACTATTTCCTTCTAACTCTTAATTTAACGGTCTCCTCCAAATAACTTGAAACCAAGAATTCTTCTATTTCGTTACCCTACTACGCAACTCACCCAATACAACAAGTCTAAGTACCAAAAGCGTCTAAATTCTCCTTTTGTTCCAATTACCTCAACTCCGAAGAACAAGCTGAATGTTGGTTTATTTGCTCCGAAACTACTTGGGAATCTTGATCCTGAAATTCAGTTCGTTCCTACAATAATTTCATGCAGAATTTTCATGCGAGTTAGATCCAACTTCTTCTAAACCTCCAATAGTACAAAAATCACACGTCCCTCTCTTGTAAATCGGAATGACTATCAATACCGAAAGCTTACGGAGAATCTGGATTTGATTGATTCGGAAGGTCGCATAATGCTGTCGGACGGCGACGCGAGTACGTTCCCTCCGGTGCTCGGCGGCGGGCACGGCGGCGTTCACGAACGGTCTGCGGCGTTGAGGACTTCGTAGTCGGAGTGAGCGGGCGTGAACGGAAGCTGGTTGATGGTCGCTCGACGCTTGCGGATGACTAAAACCCTTCGGTGGTGCGGCTGGACAAATCGTGAACTCCGGCGAGGCCTGCGGTTGGGTTGGACGTGACTGGCGGTCCGGCGCGGCAAGGACTTCGACGGCAGCTCCACGTTTGGTCTCTGGCGCACTCAGACGCGAGCTCTTCCCCGAGACGGCTTCAACGGCGCGACTTCCACGTACGGATCTGATCGTGGGTTGCCGGCGTTCCTTCGTTCGCGAGCTGCAGTGGCGAGTTGGGTGGGGATTTCGAATGGCTATTTGGGCGCGCGCAAGACGTGGTCTCACCGGAAATGCGTTTCGGCGCGGCAGCCGCTTGTCGGCGGCGAGTCCTTCCCTTTCTCTTTCGTGGTGGCCGGCGGTGGTAGCACAATGAGAGTAGGCTTCAGCTAGGTTAAAACGAGAAGAGAGGGAACTAGGGTTAGGGTTAGGGTTTTGGATTAGGTTAAAGATGAGATGAAGAAGATGATGATGGGGCTAGGGTTTTCTTATGGTTAAATACTAAGGAGGCTTAGGGGTTAGGGTTTTAGGTCAAACTTTATACAACCCTCATTTACCCTAATACTAAAATACCATTGCTCCTTCTCCTTCTATTAATTTTAACTCAACATAATTCTCTAAAGGAGGATGTTTTGTTTACAACTTAGTAGAAATTAGAGACTCATTTACACCGAGCTCGAAGAAATTCACTAGCCCAATTAAACACACACAGGTTGCTAGAACGCTAAATAAAATAAATAATAGTACCTGTGATGATGGTCGTCACAAAAATAACCCTAGCTTAGTTGGAGGTTGCATTTGGTAGGACTTTGATCTAAGGATCCACACCTCAAACAACAAGCTAGTTGGTTGTTCTTGATACATTCTTCTTGATCTTCATTTTTATTTTGTAATTTCCCCGAAAAACAATAGTTGAGTAATGGTTTTATGAGTTTTGCTTTCATTTTTGTTGTTTATTACATCTTTTCTTATTTCTATTACAATGTGAATCTTTGTTTATTTTATCGTTATGTTTTTGCTACTAACTTTATCTTCATCTCCATCTCTAAATATCCTTGAAAAACAATAGTTGAGTAAGGATTTTATGAGTTTTGTTTTTATTTTTGTTGTTTATTACATCTCTTTTTACTTTTATTATAATATGAATCTTTGCCTATTTTTTGTTTGCATTACTGTCTAAGATCTTGATGCTACTAACTTTATTTTATGGTTTACCTCCCCTACTTATCTATCATTTTCCTTTCTCCATATTTCTTCTTCTTAGCTCTTGATTTCATTATACTAAAAAACAAGAGAGAGAGAAAAAAAAAGGAGAAAGTGTTGTGAAATTGGTTGTGTACATAACTTACATTAGGTTAGTATGATTGAATAGAGTTTTGTTTTAAAAAAAAAAACAAAAATGTTATGGCCTTAGAGAGCTTTTGTTTCTCATTTGAAAAAACCCAACAAGTTGAAAAAGACAAGAAAGTTGAAAAAGGTGATCATAGGAATAATGTGAGGGAGTGAAAAGGTAATTGAAAAATTAAAAAAAATATATGAAAAAAGTAAATGGCTAATAAAAACAAAATTTTTTAAAAAAAGTTTAGTTTTGATTTTTTTTTGTACATCTACCCATGAGTGCTCTTTTCAAAATTTGTGTATGGTCAAATCATGGATATTTGTCACTAATACTTATTTTTTATTTTTCATTTATTTCCTCTTTCTTTCTTTTATTTTTTTTATCATTGTTATTTTATTTTTATTTTTTCTCTTTCTCCAAAATTTGATTTTTGCATCTATTTACATACTTTATTTGCAAGTCATATATCTTATTTATTTATTTATGATTTTGTTCTTAGTATTTTTATCATGTTGTTAATTTCATGTGATTGATTTTTTTAAAAAATCTTATATTTCTTGTTATAAAAAAATATGCCAACGACGGAATCTAGAAATATTTGGGAGTCCGATTTTCTAGTTTTCTTGAGGTGAGGAATTGATTCTTTGGAAGTCTAAGATCAACTCCAATACGTTGTTTTTTTTTTTTTAGAAAATTCAATCATATTTGTATATTATGTTTGTTCACTTATTTTCTATGAATAAATTATCATGCATGCTCAATTTATCTTGTCATTGCATTTATTTGTTTTGCTTACCTTTGATTTTCTTGATTTTTCTTAGTGATTTCTATTTTTTTTTTACAAACTCTATTCTCATTTTTTGTAATATCATTTCTTAGTGATTTCTATTTTTTTTTTACAAACTCTATTCTCATTTTTTGTAATATCATTTCTCAATTTCTTTAAAATTGCACTTTTTGTTTTACAAAGGTTTGTTTTCAAACCCAAAGTATTTTATTTTCTAAGTTTTAAAACCTTTTCTTAAAATGTGATTTTTCTTTTAAGGTCGTTTTTCCTAAAAATTTCCACGATGGAATCTAGAAATATTTGGGAGTCCGATTTTCTAGAATTCTTGAGGTGAGGGATCATTATCTTTGGGAGTCCAAGATTTTGATCTCAAGAAAAAAATGAATTAAATTAAAATATTTTTTTTAAAAAAACTTTCTTTTATAAGAGGTTATCCTATGATGGATTTGAGAAATTGTAAAATTTTCTCATATTCTTGAGGTGATATTATTTCCAAAATCTTAGAAATAATTTCAATGCAACCACATTAATGGCTTTTCATCCACTTATTTTATGGGATCATCATTCCAAATATTGGAGTAATGAGGGGTAAAATAAGACATTGTTTTAAAAATCTCATTTTCCTAAATAAGTTTTTTTTGTCCTTCTAAAATTTGTGCAATTCAAGATTAAATTTGGCCACCGTTTTAAACGGGGGTTGTGGGGTGCTAACACCTTCTCCTTACACAAACCACTCTCGAATCCAAATCTGATTTTCGCATACCATTTTTTTTCCTTTCTTTTTTTTTAAAAAAAAGAAAGGTTTGTTTTATTCTATTTTGGTGCCCAATCACACCTTAAAAAGATTGGTGGCGACTCCTTTTAAATCTTCCCTTTTTGAGGACGTCGGCCACTCCTCGTCGCAGGTACGTGGCGACAAACGACATTTTAAACATTTACCATAACCCTCCCTCGTAACTCCCTAAAGACAAAAAAAAAAAAAAAAAAAAGACTAAATTGTTGTTGGGATGGATTTGAAAATCTAAATGTACGGATTCATGTAGGGATTTATTCAATTCTTCGAAGTTGAAGGACAATTTGTCGTTGTCTTGCTTTGTGGGACGGATTTCTAGCTTGAACTCATTTAAAACTCAACAATCAAAATGCTTAAATTTGACGCCAAATTGTGGGGATGAAAAATAAATTCTTGATGACCCACCATTAACCACTTTCATCTCTAGGCTTGTTGTTTTTCATTGCATCAAGATTATTAACACTCGAATTTGAAGTTCATTTGTGGTTTTGTGTTTTCTTTGAACTTCCAAGTTTTCCTTTAGCAATCATTAATTTAGCATTAAACTTGAAAATTTAAGGTGCACAGCAAGTAATAGAACAACCAACTAAAATGATTCAAAAAAAAAAAAGCCAACTAAAAAATGCTAGCTAGCTAGCTACACCTAGTGCACAAGACTTTCTCTGCGTTGGTATTGCATAAAATTATTCAATGCAATATCATTAGTGTATGAGTCAAGTTTTAATAGGGTAAGAATGTCACAGTATCACTAACAGATTAGTGTTCTAGAGAAAGAAATAGAAACATAGATAAGATCAAAACGAAATAAAAGATAAAGAACAATCTAGAGAAAAATATCTTAGGAAGTTGATTACACCAACCAAACTAACGATTTATAAACAACAAAAATTGACATGCAAATAATCCACAAATCAAGAAGACAAAGGTAAAATCTGCCTTCTACGAGCACAATTAAATGTCAAGAGTCTTAATGAAACTTTAATATATTTCATCCAAAACTTAATAGAACAATAAGGATATTTTTTTAATGTTTTTTAAAGACCATAGGTATTTTTTTTAAAGTTCAAAAGTATTATTGAAACGAAACTTTAATGTTTTTCATCCAAAACTTAACGTTTATAAGGGTATTTTTAACGTTTTTGAATGATTGAGGGTATTTTTAAACTTTTGACAGTTTAAAGGTATTATTGAAATAAAACTCAGTTTAGGGCATTTTCTATAATTTAGCCTAAAATATAAATAGAAAATTAAAAGCAAAATTAAATTAAAAGAGAATTGATGATGACTTATTGCTTCACTCGATGCCAAAAATGGTAAAAAAAAATAAAATTAATGATACGACTACATGTGACAAGGAATTGAGTTGATGATAGTCGGATGAAAAAGTTGATGATAGCATTAAAAAAAAGAAAAATTAAATTCCTACAACTCAAAAGTTCTAAACAGCTAAGTTCATACTTATTTTTCAAATTGAGGAATCATGCAACGGATTCATATAGAAAATTAGAAATTGTAAATAACAAATTTATTTGGTTGTCGTATTCAACCGTGATTCTATTAATTATAAATATAATTTTATTTTCTACTATATAGAGGATTTTTTTATTAATCACTTTAAAGTCATTTTTGATAATTCATCTCTTATATTTGAAAATTGATTTTAAATTAATCTAATTTTTGAAGCACTTTTTTTATTTATTAAGAATATTTAAAAAATAACCATGATAGTCTAAAATCCCTCAAGGGACTTTCGCTCTCCTTACTTGGATTAGGTTGAACCCATTTGACCCATTAATAAATTAATTCCTCATAAAAGAACTCAATTCCATCGACTTCGTACGAGGTTGAAATATAAACTCCACTGACTTGTATAATAAGCTTATTAATATATTTTATCATTGTTTCTCTAGTGATCGATGGCCACCGCTGACGACCGCACAACCACTACTAGTGACTTTCTCTAGCAACCAACATCAATATGCGGCAACTGATGACCACTGTCGACTACCCTTCTCCGGCAATCGACGAAAATTGTTGGCGATCATATCTAGCAATCAACGTTCATCACCCCTCTCTGGCTACCATCATTGGTGACCATATCTAGCAATCAATTTTCATGTTTCAAAATAATATGAAATGCACATGTACTTAGTTGGTCTAATTCTCTACTCTAACAATCTTTTTTTGGTTTTTGGAACCTTAGGTTTTTTTTTCTTTTTGTAAATCAGGTAGATAGACCCTTAATGACCAACTAAATATATTGTCATTTTCTTGTCATCATGAAAAAGTAAAATACTTAGTGTTAATTTTTAAAAAATTATTCAATTTAGTACATGTGTTTTTTTTAGTACATCGACAATTGGGGGTGGGGGATTCGCATGAGTCATACTTGATGCCAATTGAGTTATGCTTTTGTTGGTAATTTAGTACACGTGTTTAAACAAATGTAAACGGACAATGTTCCTTTGCACAAAAAAGAGAGAAAAAAAAAAAGAAAGAATAAATAATGGCCAATGTGTTTTTTTTATAAAAAAAAAAACTTTCATGATGAAGAGTCCATTAGTAATTAAAAAACGTCATAATAAGATCATCATTTGTAATTTCAAAAAAGTTCAATGTAAGTTTAAAAAATGAAACCTTATAAAAGTTCAATTTGTGTTTAAAGAAAAAAAATACAGGTACATAGCCTTTTTCCATTAATCAATTGTCATTTGTTGCTATATAACATTTAATTTCTATAAATTGAAAGAAGTTCAATGTGTAATGTAAGATTTGATTTCTATAAATTGAAAGGAGTTCAATGTGTAGCAAAAAAAGAAAATAAGACTATAGGCAAAAGAAGTAAATTTCCAAGAAATAGAGATAAACAAATGAAGTGTTTTTTTTTAAAAAAAAAAAATTAACATCAATGCATTGAAACATTATTTTTGTGAATATTCTACTCATAGATCCCACTAATGTTGAAATATATTTTCGCTTTGAAATTGGTATCTCAACCAAGTATTGCAAAGTTGGAAAAATGTGGTTGTTATTGAATGTTGGAAAAAACATAAGCAAACAAAAAGAGCCAACAAAAATCTTACTTATTTAGGTCAATATGTAGAACTCGAACATGGGGACACATGGAATAAGGCTACATGTTTTACCGCTGAGACAAAACAAAATTTCTTTAAGTTAGATGTATTATACATATAAGTATATATTGTTATTTTTTTAAGACAACCGCTCTATACTATAGAGTACTAAATTTAAAATTTTTATGGGGTCATGGTCTCCTTTGTCCCCATGTTAACAGAGACAGATTTACCTTGGGTCCAGGGGGCTCGAGTCCTCTCTCAAATTTTTTACTTTTAATAATATGTATAGAAAAAGTCAGATCAAATAACAAAAAAGATTTTTGGCATAATGGTAAAAATATCATCAGCTCCCCTCAAGACCTAAGTTCAAGTTTTGGTTTGTATAATGTTAAATATTTTTTTCAATCAAGCCCCCCCTCAAAACAACTCAACTCATCAAATGCCCATTAAATAAGTTACACTAAACACACTTTAAATTATTTTTTTTAAAGGTGATTATAGAAAAATTAATTTTGTTTAAAAATATATATATATTTTTTTAAGTTATTCCAAACATACTATTATTTGGGTTGAGTTTTAAATAGTGTCAGGTTTGCAAGTCTTTTTAGAGTAGGCTAGATTTATTAAAATTTTGGGCCAAATTGTTATATGTGAAATTGCCCCTACATTTTATTTATTCTTTACTTTCTTTTTATTTATATATTTTTTTATGAATAATTAAATTAATTATTTACTAATTTATTGATGTTTAATGATTAATATTTGAAAATTGTCAATAGAATTTGATTCCGTATGTGTTTAAAATTCTAATATTTAGTATAGAGTAGCATAAGTGATTACTACTATTTTTTTTTTTTTTATTATGTTATGAAAGTAGGGACTCCAATTTAAATAAAATGAATGTAGGATGGGTTGTCTATTTTAATTTTAATGGTATTGATATATTAAATTTTTATGAGCTTTATAGGGTTGTAAATTGGTAATTAAGGAATGTTTCTTTGAATACTTAAATAGAGATAGGTTGTGAGCTTTATATCTTTTGTTGGATCTTGGATCCTTATCCATATTGACTTGCCTCTTACCTTTTGCAATTTTCTTAAATTCCGAAAACTCCGCAATTTACATTTTTATTTTTTAATAAATAAATCAAACTAATCCTTGAATATTCGACCTTATTTAATACTATAAAAACATATGATTAAATTTCATGTAGAATTATTATTGGTTAGATTTGACAACCACCCATTACTTAGTATTTAACAACTGGTCCATTTGGTAACTTTTCAAGTATTTATTTATTTTTTTAAAAAAAAATCTTTTTAATAAAAATGGTAGTATTTCACAACCACACAAAATCACTTTTTAAAATATGAGTTACGGCATATTAGAGAGTGATTTTTGAATGACCAAAATCACTTTTGATATGTCTAAAATCACTTTCCTTTCAAAAGTGTGATGTTTAGCAATATTGAACAAGTGATTTCCTATCAATCACTTGGGAGGTGATTCCCAAGTCTCCCAAGTGATTTTGATCAAGTAATTGTGATTTAAAATGACTATTATTTCATTTTTGAAAAATGTATATTTTTTGTGACGGTTAAAACCCGTCATTTTTTGTAAAAATTCATAAATTTCCATAAAAAAAATGAATTTTCTCAAACCCGTCACCATCAAGTTCATCCGTCATTTTTTACAAATGACAAGTTTTCTCTCTCTAAAGTTTTTATAATAGGTATTTCTTACTTTATTATCTTTTTATCTTTTTATTCATTTTTCTCTATAATGGTTTTAACTTTCTTTGAATTTTTTTATTTCTAAATTTTTGTTGTTCCTCTCTATCATTTCCGTATATTTTTCAATTTTTCTCACTAATTTTTTTATCTCTTACTCTACCATTTTTGTTCTTGTACTTTTTTTGTTCCTAACTCTTAATTTTTTCTCTCTTCAATCCTCGTTATAAATTTTCTTCCTGAAATTTTTATCATCTTACCCAATTTTTGTTTTATCTCTCTATCTTTATTTCTCTAATATTTTAATTCATCTATATTTCTGACTTTATGATTATAAAATCCCTTTTGAAAACAAACATTAATCATTTTTTAAATTTTTTTTATTAAATTTAATTCACTTTTACAACGTTTGAATTAAAAATTAAAATAATTTATAACTAAATAATTTTTATAAAAAATTAATTATAATTAAATCATTAGCTTAAAACACTTATTTTAAAGTTACTCCCAAACATGTTTTTTGAAAATCACTTAATTGTATGAAAATCACTATTAAAAGTGTAGAACCAAACATGAAAATGATTATATGAAAATCATTTTAATAAATCAATTATAAACAAATCAATGGTACTAAAATCAATATTTCTAGAATTATTTCTAAACATGCTCTTATTTTGAGTGAAGCATTTCAAACAAAATTTTTAGGTGTTTAACTTAAAATTCCTATCAAATTTTAATGATATATGAAAATGGTCAAAATACCCTCATATATCACCTTTACTTCCACCATGGTCACTACTAGCCTACTGTCCACCGCGAGCAACCATTTTGGCGACCTCTGATGACCACCGCCCATTGTCGGTGGTGATCAATGTCACCGCTCACCTTCGACAATCACCGTCGTCTGTCATTTCGTCAACCACTGCTTGCTGCCACATTGGTGACCTCCCACGACGATGGGCAGTGGTAGTCGACTGACCATAATATTTTAAATACAAATTTGAACTTTTTTTTTAGTTTAACAACATTTGGGGATGAAGTTTTGAACCAATGACCTCTTGGTCATAAGTCATATTTCATATCAGTTGAGTTATGCTCTTGTTGGCAATTTGACCTTGTTTGGTCATAGTATTTAATAATCATGTTTTATAGTAATTTGACATTAGTATACGTATTTATAAGCATTTTTTTTTTGTAACTAGTATAAGCATTTTGATGTTGAGCAAATCAAGCAAACTTGTATATAAATATAATTTTGAGAAAACGAAACCAAACATGGGAGTGTTTGAATTATAAACATTTTTTTTATAAAAAAAATGCTTAAAAGAATATACAATCTTGAAAAATACTCAAGTTAAAAGGTAATCCAAATGTACGTGAGGGGCGATAAATAAAATTTTAAAAAACCCTTTTAAATAATAATTTGGATATGATATAACCACGATCCTAAAATTCACATACTTGATAAAATGTGTTTAAACAAGAATTAATTATTTTATTTTTCAGAATGAATTAATGTTGTTAATGTTGTGAAAAAAAGGATGGAAACCGGGTATAATTTTACCAATATTTAAATAGTATAATAATATATTTATAATAATAATAATAATAATAATAATTCAAGTGTTTTAAAAATGGAATATATATAATATAAACAAAAGATAGTGGGAATTTATGGAAAATTAAATAATAACCAAAATTGAGAAAGTGGGAGAAAATGGAAAGGATTGGAGAGAGCTTTCACCAATTGTGTATTTTATTCTTCCATCAAAAGCCACTATTTATAGGCAATTTGGCAAGGATGAGTTGGTACATTTGGATACTAAGCATTGGTAAGAAATTGACACATGGAAGACACTGTGGCTAAGGATAATTTGCCACATGGCATGGGTGTTAAAGGGCATGTGGAAATGGGCATTTACATCATAATGTTTATAATACTTCCCCTTAAATGCCCATTTATATAAAATATGTCTCGTTAAAACCTTACTAGGAAAAACCCTATGGGATAAAAACCCTAGTGAAGGAAAAAGAGTACATATTTTATATAATACATTTACTCCCCCTCATGACGACATCACTTGAGATCTCTGAGTCTTCGCATCCCAATACTTTGAACCAATTTCTCAAATGTTGTAGTTGGTAATGCTTTTGTAAATATGTCTGCCAAATTATCCTTCGAACAAATCTGTTGTACTGAGATGTCGCCATTTTCTTCAAGGTCATGAGTGTAGAAAAGTTTTGGAGAGATATGCTTCGTTCTATCTCGTTTAATATATCCTCATTTGACTTGAGTTATACATGTTGTGTTGTCTTCGTATAATATTGTTGGAAAGGGTTTGCTCGAAGACAAGCCACATGTCTCACGAATGTGTTGTGTCATTGATCTTAGCCATACACATTCACGACTTGCCTCGTGAATTGCGAGGATTTCAGCATGATTCGAAGAAGTGGTCTGATGGAGATCTGATCTCCTTGAGTAGCGGAAACGTGATTGGGATCTTAATTACTTGATTGTTTTGCTTAAAACAAAAACCAGTACATTGACCAAAAATACAGAACAAACATGGATTTCTAATCCTATTAGACATGGATTAATTGCATACATGCAAACAAATATTTAACAATTAAACTAAAGAGAAGATAAAGAATACATTTGTAGTTTCTAATTCTCCAGTACAACAACTCCTTACTCCTCTAAAAGAAATCAGCAACACAGGAACTTCCAAAGTTCTCTGTTTTTCTTCAACAGAACACCACCAACAGTGAGCACCTTCTATATCTCTAAGTTCTTAAAACTTCCTTGGTGGGAAGGTTTCCAACAATTGGAAGAAGAAGGGAATGAGAGTGTGAGGGAGAGAATTCTTTCTGTCAATTCAAAATTGATCAATCAATCAACCTCCTCTCCTCCATTGGAGAGGAATAAAACGAGGGATCACCTCCCCACTCCCTATCGATAGGGAGGGAGGTGGGGAACGTGTCCTTCTGACACGTTCCCATTAATTTAATATTAAATTAAATTAAAAACATTAATTAAATCATATTTAATTAATCAAATTAAATATCTTATATTTAATTAAGATTAAATCATATTTAATCATATCTTTCCCTCTAACCTATAGTTTTAATGCACATCCAGTGCACATTAAATTTTAACCTATAGTTTTCTATTGTGAATCACATTCACACTTAATATAATATTTGAACTCTTTCAAATATTCAATTCTCTCATATAATTTAATTTGAATCATATTCACATTAAATTTATAATATATAGTTCCAAAACTATATATTATATCGTATCTAAATACATTAAGTTTATTTCCTAATAAATTTGAACATTTCAAATTCAAATGATCTAAGAACCCTTTACGAGCTAGAAGGTGGACCTAATGGACCTACAGATCAGAAGCTCCAACGATACGAGATTGCTCGGTTAATCTCATTAACCTCCCAATCAACATTCGTTAACTGCGGGAACACTCCACTAAAGTCCACATTTGCACTCTTCTCTCTTTGTAGATATATTTACGTGTCCATGGATATTGACCAATAACAACAAGTCAATCCTTCACGAATGTTCGTAACACACCATTTGGTCAAATTACCGTTTTACCACAGGGTTACATCTTGTACCTTAAGTACCAGTGCTCTCTCTAATGAACAATTTGTTTGTGGTCCTACCAACAAACAGAGTCCCTCTCGGGCCAATGAGAGGATTGGGCCCTTTGTTCAAGTCCCGGAGACACCACTTAAGGGAACATTCCTCTACTTACCCTAGTAGGCGGGAAGGAGTGAATTCCATCTTGCTAAGTTAAGTCCCTAGCCGCTCACTCGGTCTTGTCCCCAAGAAGGTAGGCATATTGAGTCGGTGAATCCGGCGATCTCACCCATACTAGTCAAAGGACAATCCCTCGCGACAGGAGTTAAGTAACACCTTTCAGGATTGAGATCAAGTTGCCTAGGTCATCCTAGTGAAATAGAAACCTAACTAGTCAAGCGAGAGTTCTGACTAGAGGTTACTATTTCGTGGTCCAGTCTTATGTAATCTCATTACATAGGATATTCCAACTCACATGTCATCTACACGAACACGTTAGGATCACAGTGTTTGTATCAAATACAAAGTGGGCCACATCCATAGTTTAACCAGGGTAAGGTACCTAAACCTTATCACCTAACTATAGACCCTTTAGGTTGTATCTCGAACCGAGATCCTTTTTATGTACATTACATTCAGTTAAAGATTCATTTAACAGCCTTGGATGTTTAGTTTATTGAATTTAGGGTTTTAAATAAAGGCAACCTCGTAGATAACGAACAATAACACTTTATTGAAATAATAACACTTTATTACATTAATTAGAACATAATTACAAACTACGAGTTTTAGGGCACAAATCCCAACATGGTCGTGATGGTCTGTTTTACTGATCGCCATGATATAGCAGTTCATCCACATGTAAATAGATAACCTGTCTGAGATCTAGCTTTGTGTGGATCAGATAGATAACCAGAATCTGCATAACCAACTAGATCATAATTTGATTTGTTAGAATAAAATAAACACATATCAATTGTCCCTCGAAGATATCGGAATACATGCTTAACTCCGTTCCAATGTGTTTTTGTAGGACATGAACTATATCTAGCTAATAAATTTACTGAAAATGCAATATCTGGTATTGTGTTATTAGCTAGATACATAAGTGCACCAATTGCACTAAGATATGGTACTTCAGGACCAAGTAGTTCTTCATTATCATCTCGAGGTCGAAATATATCTTTCTTTACATCTAGTGAACGAACCTCCATTGGAATGTTTAATGGATATGTTTTATCCATATAGAATCTTTTTAAGATTTTCTCTGTATAAGTTGATTGATGAACAAGTATCTCATCTGCTAAATGTTCAATTTGCAAACCAAGGCAAAATTTTATTTTTCCAAGATCTTTCATCTCGAATTCTTTCTTAAGATATTCTATTGTCTTGGATAACTCTTCAGTAGTTTCAATTATATTTAAGTCATCAACATATACAGTTATAATAGCAAATCCTGACTGAGATTTCTTTATAAAAACACACGGACGTATTGGATTATTTTGATATCCTTCTTTTAATAGATATTCACTCAGGCGATTATACCACATTCGTCCTGATTGTATATGATCTCTGTAACTTTATTGAATACAATTCTCGAGAACTTGATTCATATGTTTCTTGTATTTTAAATCATTCCGGGATTTTCATATAAATGTCATTATCCAGAGATCCATATAAATACGGCGTAACTACATCCATTAGATGCATATCAAGTTTTTCATATACAGTCAGGCCAATCAAATATCTTAGTGTTATTGCATCCACCACAGTAGAATATGTCTCCTCATAATCAATACCAGGTCTTTGCGAGAATCCTTGTGCAACAAGTCTCGCTTTATATCTCGTGACTTTATTCTTTTCATTTCTTTTCCTTACAAATACCCATTTATATCCCACAGGTTTGACACTTTCTGGTGTCTGGACTACTGGTCCAAAAACCTCACGTTTTGAAAGTGAGTTCAACTCTGCTTGGATTGCTTCTTTCCACTTTAGCCAATTCTTTCTACGTTGACATTCTTCGATAGATTTTGGATCAAAATCGTCACTTTTATGAATAATATCGTGAGTAACATTATAAGCAAAAATGTTGTCAACAATGATATCATTTTAGTTTCATCTCTTTCCTGTTGTAACATAATTTATAGAAATTTTATTATTATCCTCAAACGTTTGATTTTCATCGATACTCTTTTGAGTAGTTGTATTCTGGATTTCTTCTGGAACATCCATACCTTTCATTGAATCATTTTGATTCTCAACTACTTTTTTTTTTCGAGGATTTTTATCTTTGGAACCCATTGGTCTACCACGCTTCTGGCGTGCTCCAGACTCATTATTGACAACTTGTTCCTGTGGGATATCAATTTTTTACGAAACATTTGTTGTTGGTATATATGATTTAGTCACTCTTTTAGCATCTGTGAATGCATCTGATAATTGATTTCCTATATTTTGCAAATGAATTATCTTTTAAACTTCAAGTTCAAATTGATCTCTACGAGAATCTAAATGAGATAATAATGATGCATTCCATGTGATTTCTTTTTCCAACTTCTTAATTCCTCCCCCTAACGTTGGAAAATTTGTTTCATTAAAATGACAATCAGTAAATCGTGCAGTAAATACATCACCCGTTAGGGGTTCAAAATATTTAATAATCAATGAGGAATCATAATCCAACATATATTCCTAACCTCATTTGAGGACCCATCTTAGTACGTTGTGGTGGAGCAATTGGAATGTATACTGCACATCCAAAAATTCTCAGATGGGATACATTTGGTTGTTGGCCATAAGCTAATTGCATGGGAGAATATTTATTATAGGCTACTGGCCTAATACGTAATAATGATGCAGCGTGTAAAATAGCATGACCCCAGACCGATGTAGAGAGTTTAGCTCTCATAAGCAATGGTTTTGCAATTAAATGCAAACGTTTTATAAATGATTCTACTAGACCATTTTGTGTATGAACATGAGCTACAGGATGTTCAACACTTATCCCAATTGACATACAATAATTATTAAGAGTTTGGGATGTAAATTCACCAGTATTATTAAGTCAAATTGTCTTAATTGTATAATCAGAAAATTGTGCTCTTAACTTAATTATTTGAGCAGGTAATCTTGCAAATGCAAGATTTCGACTTGATAATAAGCATATATGTGACCATCTGCTGGATGCGTCAATTAATATCATAAAATATCTAAATGGACCACTTGGTGGGTTAATAGGCCCACAAATATCACCTTGAATTCGCTCTAAAATTCCAGGTGATTCAATGCCTACTTTAGCTGGTGATGGTCTAATAATTAATTTTCCTAGAGAGCAAGCATCACATGACAACTCATTGGATTGAAGAATCTTCTGGTTCTTTAGAGGATGTCCATGTGAATTTTCAATAATTTTCCTCATCATTATCGATCCTAGATGACCCAATCGATCATGCCAAACACTGAATATTATTTCTGGATTCATGAACTTCTCGTTCATTGTTGCATAACTTTCAATTACTCGTATAGGAGTATAATCCAGAAGAAAAAGCAGACAGTGTTTCTAATATACATTTTTCATGTGAAACAATAGATGTGATATAGAGACACTCTATATTATTTTTACGATCAGTTTCAACATGATAACTATTATTACGCAAGTCTTTGAAACTTAATACATTATTAATTGAAAATTTTGTTACTCTAGGCAAGATAAAACTTGATTTTCCAAAACCTTCAATCAAGTCTGCAGAACCTGATATAGTATTGACTTTTGCTTCCAGCATTGTCAATTTAGAAAAATACTTTCTATTTGTAAGTATTGTGTGCGTAGTTGCGCAGTCTGCTAGACAAAGATATTCATTGCTCATTTTCGGGTTACTCAACATATTGAAATTGTCCACATTTCTTCATTAAACAGAAATAATTACAATAAGAGAAACATAACTCATAATATAAAAATTTAAAGGGAAAGAATGGAAAAATAGAAAAAATATTTGTTATATATTCTTAAAATCAAAAGAAACATTTGTTATTCCATTAATTATGATGATATTTTCTTCAGGAGATACAAATGAGTCTCTACCAATTTTCATATGGGATGAGTTGAATATATCATTATCTTGATAAGCAAGATTTGTTTCCACATTTTTTCCTTTTTTCTTCAGGGAAGTTTAATAGAGATTAACAGAGTGTTTGAACGTACAACAGGTACGTGACTATTGCTTAGTCATTTCAATTCTCAATATCAAAAGAAGCATTTGTGTACAACATCTCTTGAACTCTTATTTTGTAGAGTTTTTCCTTTATAATTAACATTTCATGTGGGTTTCTTGACATTTCAGTGATTATAATTACCAACACAATTGTTAAAATTCATAACATTCACTTCAGGGAATAGTGTTGCTCCAGTTTGCCAAGATTTATGAGTTCATAATATTTTTAAACCATCTCTTTCGATATTGCTACTGCGGGAGCATATTCGAGACATAACCAATAATCTTTATCATCATTGTCAAGAGATGTAAGTTCTAATTTTGTAAGGTTTGTCATAGTAATACTATTTAAAAGAAATTGCATTAACATTAGGAAATTAATTAAACATGCAAAATAACATTTTATTATTAAAAAAAATGGCTTACCTGGAGGACCAACCTTCAATACAAAAATCGGCAGAGTTTCGTGATGATAACGTGTTGTGAAAAAAAGGATGAAAACCGGGTATAATTTTACCAATATTTAAATAGTATTATAATAATAATAATAATAATAATAATAATAATAATAATTCAAGTGTTTTGAAAATGGAATATATATAATATAAACAAAAGATAGTGGGAATTTATGGAAAATTAAATAATAACCAAAATTGAGAAAGTGAGAGAAAATGGAAAGGATTGGAGAGAGTGTATTTTATTCTTCTACTGAAAGCCACTATTTATAGATAATTTGACAAGGGATGAGTTGGTACATTTGTACACTAAGGGGATGAGTTGGTACATTTGTACACTAAGGATGAGTTGGTACATTTGTACACTAAGGATTATAGATAATTTGACAAGGGATGAGTTGGTACATTTGTACACTAAGGATAATTTACCACATGACATAGGTGTTAAAAGGGCATGTGGAAATGGACATTTACATCATAATGTTTATAATAGTTAAGGATTTTTTTTTTTTTCCTTCCTTTTAGACTAATAACAAAATTTACGATGTTAAAAGAAGCTCCGATGCGCTAGAGTGTCGTCCGAAGATCGGACGGTTGTGATAGACCCATATCTTCACGTTGAGCGCCAGATTTCATCATTGCAAATCTCAAGTTGCACCAGCCGGGAATCGAACCCGGGTCTGTACCGTGGCAGGGTACTATTCTACCAATAGACCACTGGTGCTTCTTGTTAAGAAACTAAATAAGATAATTTAAATATTAATTTTACGTATTGCCGCTAGGAATAATGAGAAAAATATATGGGAATTTAAATTTTAGGATACGTGGATAGATAGATATATTGATAAAATATTGATATAGAAGAATATTTTTATTGATGAATTTTAAAAAAATATATATTAAAATTTGTTAGGTGTGAAATTAGACCAAGAAGATAAATCTTGGTTACAAAGGAATTTTATAATTAACCTTTTTAAATCTCATTCCTATATAGAAAAAGAAATTTATTTAAATCTTTATTTGAAAAAGGAAGAAAAGTCAAAGATAGATCATTATGACTTAAAGACATGCAGCTGAACGGAACTCTCATTCTCTAAATTATGGTTTGTTACACTTTTCCATCTAAATTATGGTTGACTATGCTTTTCTTCCTTCTCCGACTTAAGTATCAGAGTCGCTGGTGTGACAAGCAACATATCAGTGCCTAGGTTTTTTCTTATCTTGTAGGTCGCGCCCTTCTCCCTAGAGATACAAATTTACCGTTGTTGTCACGTGGAGATCAGGTGTGTTCTCCACTCCAAAATTTGGCCACAACAAAATTAATAATTAAGTTGTTGTCACTTTCAAACTAAGTTATACATCTTGTTATTATTATTTATAAATATGTTGAAGTAAATGGATAATATTTTTTTATGTTTTATGTGTATGTATAAAAGATATGGGAGATAATTAATTCTCGATATCCATATCAAACTATCTAATTTATGGATATATTGATCCATTCATGGTGATGGAGTCCTTGGGTAGAAATGTAGAGGGTCTAATTGGCGTTGAAAAGATTTCTTTCTTTTCATGTGGTTGACTAACCTAATTATACTTTTTTTTTTCTTTATTAATATTTATGACGGAGGGAGAGCTTAACTTGAGCATATGTCAAAATGACCAAGGCATTATACTCTTTGACTAAAAGGTTAAAGGTTAAATTCTCACTCCCACATATTGAAGTTATCATGAAAAACCGAACACAGTAATATTTGATTTCCAACCATAGTATTTACAAACGTTTTATTCTTAATCTCAAATGTCTATTGCCCGTAAACATCTAATCAAACCTGTAGTGGCCAAGACCGTGAGACGTTTTTCTAATTTTATGAATTTGGAGACCATTACTGAAGGGGTGAATGGTGATTGATGACTTTTTGGATTAGAATAGTATGAATATTTCATAGATGCAAGAGACATTAACTTCTGAACCTTTACTCCTACCAGCAACTTTTTTTCGCTACCAATTAGGGGCATGCAAGAAATTGAGAAAACCGAACTGAGCTAAATCGATTCGATCCAAATCGACTAGTTTGGTTCGGTTATTTGAAAAAAAATGAATTTTCTTAGTTAAAATTTTAAAAATCCACAATATTCGGTTCGGTTCACAGTTTGAGTTTTCAAAAATAAATAAAACAGAACCAAACCTAATACCAATTAAGAAATAAGGCTAAATTATTAAAAAAAAAAAATTACCCTTGAATTTTGTTCTTTGTGTCAAAAATACCCTTGAATTTTTAAAACTTTCAATAATACCCTTGAGTTTTAAAAAAAATTAAAAAATGTTCCTATAGTTAGTTTTAGATGGAAACCGTTAGTACTTTGTTTCAAAAATACCCCTCAACTTTCAAAAGTTTCATTAATACTCTTAAACTTAAAAAATAAAAAATAAAAAATGCTCTCACCGTTAGTATATGGACAAAATATTGTTAGTTCTCCATTTTAAAATATGTCTGAATTTTCAAAAGTTGTATTAATGCTCTTAACTCTTAAAAATAAAATTTTTGTAAAAAAATGTTTGTACCATTAGTATATGGATCACAACCATTTCTCTACACCATTACTTTCATCCTCCATTTCTTCTCTCTCTTGATTCCTTTCAATCTATGACCTAATACTTCTTTATTTTTCCATTCTTTTCAATAACCTCTTCACTCTCTTCTTTCATTTTTCAATCTCTAAAACTACCTCATTCAATCAAATTATATAGATTATAGCAAGAGAAAAGAACAATAATGGAACCACCAAAAGATTTTAAGACTTCTGTAACAAAGGTTGTACATTGGTAATTTGAGTTACTACATTTGAGTTTAATACACAAATTAAAAAGAGACATGTTGAGAATTATTTGTGTCATAACTTTGACAATATCTAATGGAAGGAAAAAAAAAGCATATGCACTACTAAATTTGTAACGGATGAAGATTTTATTAATTTCTTTGCAGTTCAAATTAGTCTATTTGTTGTGATCAGTTGAGAAGGTTTTCCATGATTGAAAATTGGATAAATTGAGGAAAAAAAAGAGAGTGTTTATATATAAAAAAATGAGGGTATCTATATAAGTCGTTAATTTCAAATGGATTATTTTCCAACTCAAGATAACATCAAAGATTAAGGGTACTAATAAAACTTTTGAAAGTTGAGGAGTATTTTTTAAACAAATTATAAAATTCAAAGATAATTTTTACAATTTAACCAAAAATTAAATTAAAAACCTTTCAACCCCTCCCGCTAAAACGCAACAAAGATTTTAAGGATCTGTTTGATAATATTCTTGTTTTTTGTTTCTAATTTTTTGAGAAATATATATGTTTTTATAATTCATCTCGTCGATCTCTTGTTTCAAAATTTTGAAACACGTTTCTAAAATTGCTACACATTTGAGTTTCTTGTGTTCAGTAACTATTTATATTACTTTCAATAATATCACATAAATAGCTTGTAGCTCGTTAGACATCATTTAAGGTGAATGACTCGAATAAGAGATAATATTACAGATCAAATTCGAGCAACATTTAAAAAATAAAAAAAAATTTATTATTGTTATTAATTTTGCATGGAGACTTATTTGTATTATATAATGTGAAAATTTTATAATTATTTTGTATGTTTTAATGCATGTTATATATTATGTGAACTTTTAATAATTATTTTTTATATGTTTTAATGCATATTATATATATTTTATATTATATAACTAAATTCTATTTAAATTATGAATCGGAGAAAAATAAGAAATAATTATCAAATCCGATTTAAAACCCTTAATTTATATTTTAATATTCTAGCCACCTATTTCTCTCTTCATTCTCTAAATTCAGGCATTTCTTTACATCTCTTCTCTCACTCTAATATGTTTTCATCTTTTCTTTTCTTTTTTTTTCTTTTTTTTTTTTCAAAATCACTTGTTTCCCTCCTTTATTCCCTTATTTTTCTCTTCTAAAATATGGCGGAAACTTCGTTACTTTCTTTTCCTCAACATTTCGTTATTTCGAAATCCTCGATATTGAAGCCCAACCCCGTTTTTTAATAAAAAAGGTCTCCGTGCAAGCTAACAATCCAGAAGTCCAACTCAATTCAGCCTAAATGTTTAGAATTTGTTTGGTATGTAATCTAGATTCGATTTTATGTTTTTTGATTTACTGAATTCAGTAAATATGTATTTGACAGATGTGTTTTCAAAAACTATTTTCGAATTCTGTGATCCAAATAGTAAAAATTATGAAAACAACATGTTTATGTTTTTATTGTATTCAGATTCTTAATTTAAAATTTTAAAATGCAGATTTATTAAATAAAGATAAAAAACTTAATAAATACAATATTCAATGTAATAAACTCAATTTACTTTTGTTAAATTAAAATATGTATAATATAATATATTATAAATTATAATATATTATATTATAAAATGATAACTCTATCAAATTTATAAAAAACGTGTTCATAAATTAATTAATAATGACTTATATTCAATCTAATAGTTAGTTTTGCTACTACAACTAATTTTATAGTTTATAAATATGTTATAGAATATACTTTAAACAACTGTTTAGAATGAAATCAAATTTCTAAATCTACTACCAAACACATATTTGAAAACATGAAATAAAACTATGTTTTTCTTGAATTCCTTATTTTCAAATTTCTTTTTCCAGATTGATTATCAAACAGGAGGTTGTTTTTACCATATTTTGACGTGGACAGCAAAATAAGATGTTTCATTCAACCCTCTTTTTCAACATTCTCTCTTATTATATTCTTATTTTTTTGCAACTCATTTGTTTTCTCATTCACACACATGAATTAAGTACATGTATTCTTTTTTTTATATTGTTGTATATTTGTTGTTGCCAAAATCCGGACAGGATAACTCATTTGACCTTCACGTGACAACCACTGTGAATTTGTTTGAAGGGGGAAGAACGTGGCCTGCAAAAGAAGAAAGATCTGAACACCGGTGTGGTGCTTGCCACACAGGCTCCGATACTTAAGTCAGAGAGTATTTAGATGAGTTTAGCAAGGGTTTCTAGAGTGGAGAAGAAGTTACCTTTTCTTTGATAAGGGAAATATTTATAGGTCTTTCTAGGTTGTCAACCCTAATCCGTCATGAAACAGGAGAAGGAGAGGGCCATCTTCCAATGTGGATCGGGGCCTAGAAGAGGAAGAAGAAGACGGATCGATCCCACAGAGAGGTCGGCCTCGACCTCGGTTGGGTCGTGGTTGGCCTCGACCCAATTGGGCTCGGCCTCGGCTGGTGTGGTCGGCCTCGGCTGGCGTGGTCGGTCTTGGCCTCGACCTTGGACAGGCGAGCCCAATCCTCACCTATTACTTAGTTTGAAGGCCCAGTTTCTTCTATCTTTTGCATGGTCTCGGTCTTTCTTTGTGTGTTTGCCTTTTTGTTTCTTCTGTATTCCAAATTTTTCCTTATGGTCCAATTTCACCCATAAACATTAGCTCCCACTCCCTAATTAGGATGCATGATATAGTTTCAGACTAATGGTATGGAGACTGATTTGGGAGTATTTAGATTCATCTCTTTGCTTAGGACATTTTCACTTTGGTTATACTAGATTACTCTCTAAAGGTGTAGATTTAAACTCTAAGGTAGTCTTTAGATTATCCTTGGGATTGCCTAATCAACCCCTTTAGGGTTTATTTTGGTCTTCCCATGATGTAAGATTCTCCTCTGGATTCATGGTGTTCGACCACTTTTCTGGAGAAAATTTTAAGGCTCCAAGGTAGTCCTTGGATTATCCCGGGATTGCTCGGTCATACCCCGTAGGGCTAATCCTAGTCTTCCCATGGTGTAAGATTCTCCTCTGGATTCATGGTGTTCGACCACTTTCCTGGAGAAAATTTTAAGGCTCCAAGGTAGTCCTTGGATTATCCCGGGATTGCTCGATCATACCCCGTAGGGCTGATCCTAGTCTTCCCATGGTGTAAGATTCTCCTCTGGATTCATGGTGTTCGACCACTTTCCTAAAAAAAATTTTAAGGCTCCAAGGTAGTCCTTGGATTATCCCGGGATGCTCGATCATACCCCGTAGGGCTGATCCTAGTCTTCCCATGGTGTAAGATTCTCCTCTGGATTCATGGTGTTCGACCACTTTCCTGGAGAAAATTTTAAGGCTCCAAGGTAATCCTTGGATTATCCTGGGATTGCTCGATCATACCCTGTAGGGCTGATCCTAGTCTTCCCATAGTGTAAGATTCTCCTCTGGATTCATGGTTTTCGACCACTTTCTTGGAGAAAATTTTAAGGCTCCAAGGTCGTCCTTGGATTATCCCGGGATTGCTCGATCATACCCCGTAGGGCTGATCCTAGTCTTCCCATGGTGTAAGATTCTCCTCTGGATTCATGGTGTTCAACCACTTTCCTGGAGAAAATTTTAAGGCTCCAAGCTAGTCCTTGGATTATCCTGGGATTGCTCGATCATACCCCGTAGGGCTGATCATAGTCTTCCCATGTTGTAAGATTCTTCTCTTGAAGGTTCGCACATTTGGTTTTCTAAAAAGCATATCAGGTTATCTGTAGCTTCAATTCAGGTGATCTTGACGGGATGAAAACGTCATTAATTGTTGGAATTTTTGGTCAAGTCTTGTTGAAACAGAGCTGAGAAGGGAAGAGAGAGTTCAAATCAAACATGTGGTGGGGTCGACCTTCATGGTCGGCCTCGACCTTTTAAGGTCGGCCTTGGCTCTTTGGGTCTGGCCTCGACAGGGTTGCCTTGCTTGGTTTGCTAAAAATCAAGCACATGTCGGGGTCGGCCTCGACCTATGCTCCTGGTCTCGGTCTTGACAGTAACTCCCTTGTTGAAACGGAGCTGAGAAAGGACGAGAGAGTTTGGACCGAACACGTGGTGTGGTCGGCCTCGGCCTTGGCCTCTTAAGGTCGGCCTCGACCTCATCCTGGTCGGCCTCGGCCTCACCCTGGTTGGCTTCGACTTATGCTTCTGGGGTTGGCCTTGGCTTCTAGTCAGCCCTGACCAATCTTCTCATGATTTTTCAAATCATTATTGTTGCTTGAATTTCATCTTCTCAAATGAGTTGCTTTTCACAAATATTGCTTGAACTGTCGCTTGATTGGGAGATATATCTCCTATGTAGCCACTTTTTTCGAGGAGGAATCAAATTCATGCTTGAACAAAATTGTAGCTTGAAAAAAAAATGTATTCTATTGACTATCTAGTAATTAATGCAAATGCATATAACATAAAACTATTCTAAACAAATGACATATGACTAAAAAGAAACATTTAACTTTTCGTGCAATAGTCATCAAAAAATTTCTTGTTGGGGTTCATGATTAGGATGATCAACATCAGGTAGGCCATGAGAAAAATCTGGTCGGCCTCGACCAAAATCTGGTCGGCCTCCGTAGTCTCCTCCAGCTGGTCCTCCAAAGATAGTTCTGATCTCCCTTAGAGGTTCTAGGTCAGGTCGGCCTCGACTCCTCATAGTCATCGCCCTTGACATATTCCTTCAAATATCCTTCTCGGATCAGTGCTTCAATTTCATCTTTCAACTGGAAGAAATCTCGAGTTGCATGTCCATGATCTTGATGGAATGCACAATACTTATTCCTGTCTCTTTTTTCAGATGAGGTTTTCATCTTTTCTGGGTATTTAACAAGGTTAGTACTGCGAATTTCCATCAGAATTTCTCAGATGGAGTACTGTTGGTGTGTACTTCTCAAATTTTTGACCTCGGCTTACCCTAGGGTCAGGTCGACCTCGGTCATAATCTTCAACCTTCCTCTTCTTTGAGTTATGATAGTGGCTTTCTCTTGCCCTATTATGCTCAGAAGTGCGTTCACTTCTTCCTTTGCTTGTTGTAGCTTCTTTGGATTTTAAAAGCTCCTCTGCACTCATATATTTTTGTGCCCTAGTAATAAATTCAACATAAGAAGTTGGTTCCTTCTTACCTATTGATATGAGCAGCCTTTTGTCCTGGAGTCCTGCTACTATTGCAATCAAGGTTGTTGCTTCAGTAAATCCTTCTACTCGTAGCGCTTCATTGTTGAATCGGGAGATATAATCACGCAAACTCTCTCTTGGTTCTTGTTTTATAGTTAACAAGTGCATTTGTGGTTTGCGTTGGTTTCTTCCTCCTAGGAATTGGGTCACGAATGCTCGAGCTAACTCCTTGAATGACCTTATCGATCTTCTTTTGATTTTCCTGAACCATTCTTTAGCAGGTCCTGTTAGGGTAGAGGAGAATGCTCTGCACTTCATTGCATCTGAGAATTCTTGTAGGTCCATTAGGGATCTGTATGTATCTAGATGTTCTACTGGATTTGAGCTTCCATCATATGGTGTGATGGTTGGGACCTTAAATTTTGGGGGAGCCTTCTCTTTCATGATTGAGTCTACGAATGCTGGATATGCTTGTTCAATAAGAGTTTCAAGATCTAATCTTTCATGATCAAGGTTCTTCAAAAAACTTCTTTGGAGATTCTCCAAGATATTCCCCTGTAATTCTTTTAGAATTTTCAGCAGATCTGCCTTCCACGGGGGACTTCAGGTCTGGCTTTTCAGGGCGATCTTCTTGACCTCGGCCTCGGCCTCGGCCTTAACCTGGTCGGCCTCGGCCTTAGTCTGGTCGGCCTTGGCCTCGGCCTCGTCGTCCTCGGCTTCGGCCCCGTCGTCCTCGGCCTCGGCCAGAATGGTCTCGGCCTCGGCTAACAGGGTTTCGACTCTAGCTTTGGCCTGTTGCTTTCGTTTGTTGTTGATCAAACTTCGTAAGTCTGATCTTGTCGCTTCGTCTTCTTGTAGCTTTGTTGTCACGTCCTCGTGACCTGATCGTTCTTTTCTGGAACTTTTGTGCACTGTCTGGATTACAGATCTTGCCTTGGCTATTCGGCTGGTTACCGCTTTGATCCCTTTGAGTCACCTTTTTCTGATTGCCTCCTGAAATCATCTTCTCCTTTGGTCTCTGTGTGTGAGATTCTGACTCACCCACATCTTCGAGCATTGGCCCTTTTCCTTTTTTAGGATCTCGAACAAGTGGCTCTGTTCTATCTTTCGTTGGAGGAGTTTGGTTGTTGAGTTTTTCGAGAATCCTAGCCAGGTTTCGGTCCATTCCACCCATCCTCTTCTTTAGTTCAACAATCTCCTCCTCTTGTTGGACTTCATGAATATGAAGTCGAGGGGGAGTGACTTCCTTTGTTCTTCGGGGATGATGATCAGAATCAGAATCTTCTCCATCCAGATTGTAGTTTCTTTTCTCCATCGCCTTGCTTGACATGAATTTAGGGTGTTCAAGAATCTTTCAAATAAGCTTGCTTTTCTTTCCCACAGACGGCGCCAACTGTTGTTGCCAAAATCCGGACAGGATAACTCACCTGACCTTCACGTGACAACCACTGTGAATTTGTTTGAAGGAGGAAGAACGTGGCCTGCAAAAGAAGAAAGATCTGAACACCGTTGTGGTGCTTGCCACACAGGCTCCGATGCTTAAGTCAGAGAGTGTTTAGATGAGTTTAGCAAGGGTTTCTAGAGTGGAGAAGAAGTTACCTTTTCTTTGATAAGGGAAATATTTATAGGTCTTTCTAGGTTGTCAACCCTAATCCGTCATGAAACAGGAGAAGGAGAGGGCCATCTTCCAATGTGGATCGGGGCCCAGAAGAGGAAGAAGAAGACGGATCGATCCCACAGAGAGGTCGGCCTCGACCTCGGTTGGGTCATGGTTGGCCTCGCCCACGGCTGGGTTGTGGTCAGCCTCGACCCAATTGAGCTCGGCCTCGGCTGGCGTGGTCGGCCTCGGCTTCGGCTGGCGTGGTCAGCCTTGGCCTCGGCTTCGGCGGGCGTGGTTGGCCTCGGCTGGCGTGGTCGGCCTCGGCCTCGACTGGCGTGGTCGGCCTTGGCCTCGACCTTGGACAGGCGAGCCCAATTCTCACTTATTGCTTAGTTTGAAGGCCCAGTTTCTTCTATCTTTTGCATGGTCTCGGTCTTTCTTTGTGGTTTGCCTTTTTGTTTCTTCTGTATTCCAAATTTTTCCTTATGGTCCAATTTCACCCATAACAATATTTATCTTGTATACAAATGTTTCCTATCTCTTTTAATTTACAAAATTATAATTTAATTAAGTCATCATAATAAAAGACTCATTTAATAATTCAAACAATTTCCATTCAATTGTATCATTTTTTTTTAGAATTTTTTTTATTGATATCAACATTTTCATCAAAATTTCAATACAAGTATCATATCTGTTTTTATATATGATGATTAAAAAGAGTCATTTTTGGTACAATTAAGTCATTAAGCCACCATTAAAGTTTCATGAAATAATTCAAATCACTTTAATCAATTTCCACATTTTTTACAAAATTTCTGCGCATTTTCATACAACATTTACTTCTAAATATTGTAAATATTGTCTTACTTTTTAGATATGTTGATTAAAAAGGTCATTTATAGTCTAATTAAGTCACAATTAAAATTTCATTCACCAATTCAAACAATTTTCATTAATTTTCCATGATTTGTATAAATTTTTTCCAAATTTCCATCGACATGTCCATTTCGATCAAATTTGTACCTTGACATTTCCATCAACATCGACATTTCGAAGATTGCCTCTAACTCAAGCTTTTCTCTCATAGCCCATGGTGCCAGTAGTGGCTACATACCAACGACAACAATGGCATTGGGACACCTACAAAAAAAAAATCACCTTTTTCTCTCTCGCTCTCTTTGGCTTTCTCTTGGTCGTGGCGACAAAACTATGACCTTCCTATCATCTCTTGCTTGTCGTCCTCTTCCTCTCGAGTATTGTTCGGTTTGCATCTCGACCACTATAGTCTTTTAACTTCTTTGAGAATGAAATAACAAAATATTTTTGATTCCAAACTCTTCCTATTCCATACAAACTATTATTGATAAAAGATTTTTAATTCATTCTCCATAAATAATTTTTAATTTATTATTGATAATTAATTTTTCAAGCATGATAATTAATTAATTTACTCTTTAATTAATTAAACACTTCATTGAGCATTAAGTTTCAAATTTTTTTTTTCTCAACAATAGAACGATTAGAATTTCATTTTTCTACAAATATTTTAAATAAAATAACAATATACTAACCATAACATAACAATGAAAAAATAAATATTAACAAAAAAAAATCAAAGATCATAAATTATCTACTTATTTCTTGAAATAGATTTGCTCACTTGACAATTGATAGACATGATGGAATCGATATCCCAATTGCACAACGAAAGCCAATTGGATCGATAAAAACTCGTTTTTCATTTGAAACAAAAATACCAATACATTGGTAAAAATAACAATAATCAGGAAAAAACATGCTTAAAACACAGAACAACTCAGATACAAAGCCTAAACTAAAAGGATTCGAAATCCTTACCTTTTGGCTTCTGGATATAGTGATGCAATAAATCCCTTTAATGTGAAGCACGAATTGTGATTTCAGAAACTTTTTGGATAAATCCAATAAGACAACCAATTGGAAAGCTTCATACTTTCCGAGTTTCTAAGAATTGAGGTTTTGTGGGAAACCTTTCTCAAACTTTTTGGAAATCAACACCCAGAAAGCAATCTAAAAAAATAAACTTGATCCCTCCCATGTGCCCTCATCCTCCTCAGTTTTATCCGTAGAGGAAGGAGAATATTGAGGGAGAGAGGGAGAGAGAAAGGTAAAGCAAATTAAAATTAAATAATTAATTAATTCAGTTAACCATTAATTAAATTAATTTGCAGTCCAGTCTTATATGAACTCTTCATACAGGATGCACCCACTCGCATGTCAACCACATGAATGAGTTGGATTACCTCATTTGTACTAATTACAAAGTGAGTCGCATCCATGGTGTTACTAGAATAAGGTTTCCAACCTTATTCTTATACCATAGACCATTTAGGTTATACTCTTGAACATAATCCAAATAGTGACTACTACACTGATGTTCAAGATAGATTATAACCTTGGAGCTTAGTTTATTGGATTTATAGAGCAAGAATAAAATTTTATCAAAACAAATAAATCTTTATTTATTTGATCAAAATTACATAAGTTTAGGGCACAAATCCCAACAATCTCGCACTTGACCTAAAGCTTGTGGAGTATTAAAACATTACAATAATGTAAATACAATAAACTAGGGCATTTAAATCCTTTGTACAACATACTCTCACTTGCCCTAGTTGGGGAAGACTTGTAAACCTAGACCTTCTAGGTGACTCTCAAATACTTTAGCCGTAAGAGCCTTCTGAGGCTATTTTCGTGACGATCACGTCTCCTCGATGCACGATCTCCCGGATAAGATGATATTTCCGCTCAATATGCTTTCCCCTCTTGTGACTTCGGGGTTCCCTTGAATTTTCCACGGCACCACTGTTATCACAATACAACGTGATGGACAAACTCATATTTGGAACAACTTCCAAATTTAGCATGAATTTCCTTAACCAAATGGCCTCTTTTGCTGCTTCACAAGCTGCTACATATTCGGCCTCCATGAAGGAATCATCGATGCATCCTTGCTTGACGCTTCGCCATACTACAATTCCTCCGTTAAGAGTAAATCACCGACTACGATGTAGATTTAGAGAATTTTTATCGATCCGAAAGTCGAACTGTGTATCCTGTAAGGATCAAATCCTTAGCTCCATTCACAAGCATGTAGTTCATTGTTCTCCGTAGATACTTAAGGATTATTTTAACCGTTGTCCAGTATTCAGGTCCTGGATTGGATTGATACCTACTGACCATTCCAACTACAAAACAGATGTCTGGCCAGTACACAACATGACGTACATCAAGCTCCCAACAGCTGATGCATAAGGAATCCGTCTCATATCCTCAACTTCTTGAGGTGTCTTAGGATATTGTTCCTTAGACAAATGAACTCCATATCTAAAAGGCAATAAACCCTTTTTGGAGTCTTGCATCTTAAACCTCGACAACACTTTGTCGATGTAAGATGTGTGAGACAAGGCTAGTGTTTTATTTTGCGGTTCCGGACAATCTGGATCCTAAGAACAAATTGCGCTTCACCCAAATCTTTCATTTGGAATTGCGTAGCTAGCCAATTCTTAATGTCAGTAAGATATCCTACATCATTCCCAATGAGTATGATATCATCCACATATAGAACTAGGAATGCGACATAACTATTGATGATCTTCTTGTAGACACAAGGTTCATCATCATTCTGATCAAAGCCAAATGATTTGATTGCCTCATCAAATCTTATATTCTAGGACCTAGAGGCTTGTTTCAATCCATAGATTGACCTTTTAAACCTGCAACCTTTTGCTCTTGTCCTGGTTCAATGAACCTTTTGGGTTGGTTCATGTAGATGTTCTCGTCAAGATTGCCATTCAAAAAAGCTGTCTTGACATCTATTTGCCATACCTCATAGTCATAATATGCAGCAATGGCAAGTAGGATAGGGAAAGACTTTACCATAGCAACAGGTGAAAAGGTTTCCTCATAGTCAACCCCTTCAACCTTGGTATAACTCTTTTCTACTAGTCTAGCTTTAAAGGTTTGCACATTTCCATCTGCACCACGCTTCCTCTTGTAGATCCACTTACAACCTATAGGTTTTACCCCATCAGGTTTATCTACAAGATCCCAAACAGAATTGAAGTACATAGACTCCATTTCTTGGTCCATGGCTATGACCCATTTGTCTTTGTCTTTGTCAACTATCGCTTGATTATAAGTCGATGGATCCTCACAGTCGTCATCATATATAACAACTTGGATTTCAAATAAACCCATGTAACGGTCAGGTTGTGTTATAACCCTCCCACTACGTCGAGGCATACTCAACTCTTGAGATGGGCTCTCTAGACTAGCAAGCTAGTATCAACAACTTTTGTTGACGTACTAGATTTATTAGCAACCTTTGCTATTGTTCCGTCTAACTCATTTAACACAACTTTAATTCTTGGTTTGTGGTCCCTTATGTGGTCCTCCTCTAATAAAATGGTATTTGTCGATACAAGAACCTTATCTTCCTTAGGATCATAGAATAAACCACCTCTTGTTTCTTTTGGGTAGCCTACGAATAGACACAATTTTGAACGTGAATCTAACTTCTTTGGATTTGTCACAAGCACATGTGTTGGACAACCCCAAATTCTGAAATGACATAAACTACCTTTACGTCCTTTCCAGAATTCAAAAGGTATTTCAGAAACACTTTTTGATGACACATTGTTCAAAATGTATCCCGCAATCTCTACTGCGTAACCCAAAAAGAATTAGGGAGATGAGCATAACTCATCATTGATCGAACCATGTCCAACAAGGTTCTATTTCTCTTTTCCAATAACCCATTTTGCTGTGGCGTACCGGGAGTCGAGAGTTGGGATGTAATTCCATGTTCTATCATATAGTTCTGGAATTTTAAATCCATGTACTCTCCACCTCGATCTTATCGAAGTGTTTTAATTGTTTTACCTAATTGATTTTCAACTTCAGTCTTGAATTCCTTGAATTTTTCAAGTGCTTCAGACTTATGATGCATGAGGTAAATATGCCCAAATCTAGAATAATCATCTATAAAAGAGATGAAATATTCATAACCTCCTCTGGCTTTAACACTCATCGGACCACAAAGGTCTGAATGTATAAGCTCAAGAGGTTTTTTGGCTCTATAACCTTTTCCACTAAAAGGTCTTTTAGTCATTTTGCCTTCTAAGCAGGATTCACATATAGGTAAAGCATTTTCTTGTAACTCATTTAGAAGTCCATTCTTTACCAATCTCTCAATCCTATTGAGGTTAATGTGACCCAATCTAAGATGCCAAAGATGAGCACTTTCTTTAGGAGAAATTAGTTCGTGTACTTGCTATTTTGAATAATTCAGTGTTTAAAACTATTTTAACTGAATTAAACCATTGCAAATAATTCTCAAGAAAAGCAACACATAGTCCAATACTTTTTCAAAGAAATAAACTCTTTATTCAATTGAAAAGAAATTGAAGTACAATATTCGCTAAGGCAAGAAATAAAAATAAGGTTTCTCATAAACCCTTAATCTACATACATGTTATCAAATAACAACTTTTTCTTGCCAGACGGTTGCTCTTTATTTGCTCATTTTCCTTTTCTTCTGTATCTTCTTAAGTTCAGAAGTATGACTGCAGTTCTTAGTTGCAGAGGGTGAACCCTTCTGAGAACTTTTGGAATGAGCAAACAGATTTGCCTCTCCATTCTGTTGTCTCTTATCATCCATAAGAAATTGATAATTCTGCAGCTCATTTAGAAGAGAAGTCAGATCATACACTATGTTGTTCACCGCTGCTTTGCTGCGAAATTGCATAAAACTCTTTGGAAGAGATTCTAGGATGAACGAAACCCGACTTTTCTCATCTATGACCGCTCCGTTTAATTCCGCTATGTCGAAGTGAGCCATCAGATTGGGAACATGTTCTCTTACTGATGTTCCCCCCTCCATGTGTGCGTTGTAAACGTACTTTTGGGCTTCATGCCGAATTTGTTTGGACGGTTGTCGAGACAATTTAGCACAAAATCCATGATCTCACGAGCTGAGACCTTGCCCTCCAGCCTCCTGGCTAAAACATCAAGTATGCTAGCCAGGATATAGGCTTTTGCCTTTTCATTGGCATTGATCCAGCGGTCATACGCATCCTCAACAGATTGAGGTGTGTTTTGAGTAGGGAATTGAGGACAGTCCTCATTGAGAACGAACTTAAGATCATGTGGAACCAAGATTATGTTGAGTCTATTTTTCCAAGACATTATGTTCTCTCTGGTTAATTTTTCCGCACCCAGTAAGGAAATAATTGAGCTAGACATTTTGCTTAAAATTTACAAAAAAAATGTATAAGCTTCCTGTTATCACAGTCTAATCCAATCATGTTTTAGCTAATTATTAAATGATTCATAGGTCATTTATAATTTGCAATGATACTCCAAAGGTTTAAAATGTATGACACGAAAGGGTAATAAAAAAACACTCCTCCTCTGGATCAAGACACTCTTGACCAAAACCTAATGCCAGAATAACTATTATTCCTATAGACTTTAGTTACCATTATTTGGTCAAAATACATACACTTCTTATGTACCTTGTGAGTGTAACTGTGACGACCCGACACAAATTACAAAGGATATCTGACCTGTGGTTAACACTCTCATTATGCCCCGATAATTTTAAGAAAGACAACGACGCAATTAAAAAAATCAAATTAAAATTTTTCTGTGACTGAAACTCGAGATAGTACTCAAATGCACTTTTCTAACATGTACACAAGGGTCATGCTTTAACAACAAAGCTAAAGTTCGACATAGATGAAGCATACCTAATAAGTAAGGGTTCACAAGCACGACACGGAGAAAAATATTAACAAGGAAAACAAAATAGACACCCTAAAGGTGCAAGATTGGAAGCTATCTCCTTAGCCATGGCAACAAGTCCGCACCAGCCTCATACACCTAGTCATTACCTGCAAACAATCACACGAGTAGCAAATAGGGTGGTATGAAAATACTCAGTAAGTAACCTATTCAAGGTTGATAAGTAGTTAACCAAGCAAGCAAGTCTCGTAAACTAACCAAGCACCATTTCCAGACCACATTCAGCTAGACGATCGCCCTTGTCTTACCCCAAGCCCACACAGGATTGCACAACTCCCCGCTGTACGTAGAGATACGTCTCCCTAACTAGCATGCTCACAAGGTACATAGCTCAGACCCGTCTCGCAAGACACTCGTAAGCTATATCTCGCCTCGTGGTTGTTGCCACTCTCACTGTGGCTCAGCTCGAAGCACTCTCGTCCCTAGACTGTTTCCATGCCTACTATGGCTCACCATAAGACATCATCGTCCTTGGTCTGTTGTCACACACACTATGACTCACCACGAGACGACTCCGGACTAACTTTGACTCCACTCTAGGACGCCGACGAACTAGCCCGCTCAACACACATACTCCATGCTAGTTTCTCGCCACACAAGGCTGCAGGACAACGTTCCCTTAAAAAGGGGTAAAGTAGGAGCCACTAGCCTAATGAGCTCTAAGGCACAACCCTCTCGACTTGGTACTAAAGCCTTACTCAAAGATGCATAACCACAATCATATGAACAATACAACTTACATAATATTTGTGATCCACAATCACACATGCATCAAATAAAACTCAAGTCAATCCAATGTTCACTATCAACCAAGATTCATAACCATACATACTTCACTCAATACCACATAGTCAGGGTGCAAGGAATAATTCAAATGATTACTTACATTAGTGCTAAATTCGAATAGTCCAATTTAATTCGCTACAAAGTAATCACGACCAGTTGAACGACTTCCAAATGCTTTTAAAAGTTCGCATAAACCTTTTGAGCATAAAAACAACATACCAAAAAAAACCTGACTTCAACACTTAAATTATACAAAACTTATTTCGGTAATTTTTAAGTCTTCAAGCAATCGAAAGGAGGCTTACCCAAGGAATGAAACAACTCGTGTCAAGCCAAAACACGTCCAAAACACTCCAAATACTCGTTATATAGCCTGCAAAGCAGCCATGCACACCCAAAATTTAGAGAGAAAAACGAGAGAAAAAGGAGTTAGAGAGAGAGAGAAAAGAAGAAAGAAAGAGATACAGAAAGAATGAGAGAGAAGAAGAATGTAAAAAAAAAAGAAAGGAAATGGGGTGATAGTCGAGAGAGAGGGGGAGAAAGAAAAGAATGAGGCGGTGGTGGTTTTTTTTTTTTATAATTTTTGTATATATATATATTTTTTTCATTTCTTTTATATAAATAAAAATAATATTACTTATTTCTCTTTTTAAAAAAAGAAAGAGATATGTCATTCCTCCCACCTTAAAAACTTTTGTCCTCGAAAGTAGTTAGTTCTGAAACAACTCTGGATAATTAGCCCTCATCACATCCTCGCGCTCCCACATAGCTCCCACGAACTGGTGATTTTGTCAATGCACTTTGACCAAATCAATCTCTCTGTTCCGAAGCTTCTTCTGATCCCTTTCTAGAATCTGTACCGGCTTTTCCTCATAACTTAAGTTTTTATTTACTTGCAAGGGCTCACGATCAAGCACATGAGATGGATCCGACACATACTTATGCAACATCGACATGTGGAAGACATTATGAACGATTGAAAGCGTAGGTGGCAATGCCAATCTATAAGCAACTAAGCCAACTCGCTCCAGAATCTCAAACGGGCGAATAAACCTCGGACTTAGCTTCCCTTTCTTGCCAAACCTTAACACTCCCTTCATCGGTGCAACTTTCAAAAACACATGGTCACCAACAGAAAACTCTAAATCCCTACGCCTTGTGTCGGCGTAGCTTTTCTGCCTACTTTGAGCAGTTAACATCCTCGCTTTTATCTTTTGAACAACCTCATTAGTAACCTGTAACAACTCAGGTCCTAATAGTTTACGCTCACCGACCTCACTCCAATAAACAGGAGATCTACATTTTTTACCATATAGGGCCTCGAAAGGTGCCATACCAATCGTTGCCTGATAACTGTTATTATAAGCAAACTCCATCAAATGTAGGTGAGAATCCCAACTGCCAGAAAAGTCCAGAGCACAAGCTCGCAACATTTCTTCAAGGATCTGGTTCAACCTCTCTGTTTGGTCGTCAGTCTGAGGATGGAAAGTTGTACTGACGTTGCACTCTGAGCCTAAAGCTCTCTGAAAACTCAACCAGAAGTTAGAAGTGAAACGAGGGTCTCTATCAGGAATGATCTTCATAGGAACTCCATGAAGTCTGACTACCTCTTCCATATACAACTGAACCCATTTCTCTACTGTATATGTCAGCTTACCGGGAAGAAAATGAGCCGATTTGGTGAGTCTATCAATGATAACCCAAATCACTGTGAATCCCTTAGCTTTTCTGGGCATCCCAATGATGAAATCCATGGACACCTCTTCCCACTTCCACTGTGGCACACTCAAAGGTTGCAAAAGTCCTGCTGGCTTCTGCCTCGGAGCCTTAACCTGCTGACAAACCAAACATTGGGCTACAAAATCTGCAACGTCTTTCTTCATACCACGCCACCAAAAGAACTGTTTCAAATCCTGATACATCTTAGTACTACCGGGATGCATCGAAAATAGAGAGTCATGAGCCTCTAAAAAAATTTCCCTCCTCAATTCCACTACCTTAGGTACACATAACCGCCCACCAAACAAAAGTGCCCCCTCAGAAGAGAGAGAGAGAATTCAGTTAGTTGCCCTGACTCCAACTGACAAAAGTAGTCTTGAAGACTAGGATCCCCCTGTTGGACACCAATGACACGTTGCGTCAAGGTTGGTTGCATCGATAACTGTGCCAACCAAGCAGTAACCTCACCTACTGCTACCAATATCCCAACATGCTTCAAATCAAATTGCATGTGAGTCTGCTATGTGATTAAGGCTGAGGTATGAGCTATTTTTCTACTGAGAGCATCTACCACAACATTAGCTTTTCCTGAGTGGTACAGAATCTCCACATCATAGTCCTTCACAAGCTCCAACCAGCGTCGTTGTCTCATATTCAACTCCTTCTGAGTGAAAAAGTACTTAAGACTTTTATGGTGTATGTAGATCTGGATTTTCTCACCATACAGATAATGTCTCCAGATCTTTAAAGCAAAAACCACTGCCGCCAATTCCATATCATGCGTTGGATAATTACGCTCATAATCCTTCAATTGTCGAGATGCATAAGCAATCACCTTCCCACGCTGCATAAGAACACAACCCAGACCTTTCTTGGAGGCATCACTATAAACCACAAAGTTCCCAGTACCATCTGGCAAAGTAAGCACTAGAGCTGAAACCAACTTCCCCTTGAGCTTCTGGAAGCTTGCCTCATATGCCTCACTCCAAAGAAAAACATTATCTTTCCGAGTTAACTAAGTTAAAGGCGTTGCAATTTTAGAGAAGTCCTGCACAAAACGTCAATAATAACGAGCCAAACCCAAGAAACTTCGCACTTCAGTAACTGAAGTAGGACGTGACCAATTAGTAACGACCTCAATCTTTGAAGGGTCCACTAAGATGCCTTCTTTTGAAATCACGTGCCCTAAAAAAGACACTTTTTGAAGCCAAAACTCACACTTGGAGAACTTGGCGTATAACTTATTCACTCTTAAAGTCTCTAACACAGCTCGAAGGTGATCTTCATGCTCTTCATCAGACTTGGAGTACACCAAAATGTCATCGATAAACACGATAACAAAGGTATCAAGGAAATCCTTGAATACCCTGTTCATCAAATCCATAAACGCGGCTGGAGCATTAGTCAGGTCGAACGACATCACCGTGAACTCGTAATGCCCAAACCTCGTTCTAAATGCTGTCTTCAGAATATCTTCTTCCTTAACTCTTAACTAGTGATACCCCGAGCGCAAATCAATTTTAGATTACACCACAGCTCCTTGCAACTGATCAAATAAATCATCGATCCTTGGTAGAGGATACTTGTTCTTAATCATCACCTTGTTGAGCTCTCGATAGTTTATGCATAAACACATAGACCCATCTTTTTTCTTCACAAAAAGAACATGTGCACCCCATGGTGACACGCTCAGACGAATAAAACCCTTATCCAAGAGTTCTTGAATTTGTAACTTTAACTCCATTAATTCTGCAGGAGCCATTCTATATGGGGTCATGGAAATAGAAGTTGTTCCTGGTTCAAGCTCAATGCCAAAGTCTACCTCTCAAACTGAAGGCAACTCACAAAGATCCTCAGGAAACACATCCAAGAACTCATTAACCACTTGCATAAAAGAGATCTCAATTACTACACCTCTCGTGTCAGTCACGCTAGCCAAAAGAGCCCATGCCCCTTGGGCAATCAACCATTGCGCCTTCAGAGTTGAAATCACCCTAGGCACCACTCTAGACTCGAATCCCTTAAACTTAAAACTCGGTTGCAACGAAGGCTTGAACACAACCTCCTTGCCGTAACAGTCGATGCTAGCATAATATTCTGACAACCAATCCATGCCTAGGATGGCATCAAAATCACTCATGTCTAGCACGATGAGTGTCACATCAAGCACATGGTCCGACACCACAACCTGACAAGCTTTAACCTTTTCCTTGGCTAACAACTCCACACCTATCGGGGTTGACACTAACAACTCATACCCCAAGGGTTCCAACTCTAACTGAGCCTGACCCACAAACTCTGCAGAAATAAAAGAATGTGTACAACCTGAGTCAAACAAAACAAAAGCGTAATGACCAAGGAAAGGTAAAATACTTGTTACTACGGTGCCTGGACTCTCAGTAGCCTTGATGGTCGACGCAAAAGCTTTACCCTGCTGATAGCACACAAAATGTGCTATCCTTAGGCTTAATTATTGCTAGTTTTATGATGATTTCAAGACTTTTACGTGTTTAAATCACTCAATTTCAGGTTACGAGCTTAAATAGAACAATTGGAGACATTTTGGATCACTCGGGATCGAAACAAGGCTATTTGGAGCTAAAAATAACATCAATTGGAAGTAGAAGGATCAATTCAAGCTTGAAGACCCGAGGTGATGGCGTTGCAACGCTATCCTTAGCGTTGCAACGCCGAACGTGTGACTTTGGTGCGTTGAAAGCATATCCAGGTAGCGTTGCAATGCTATCACGATAAGAACAATGAGAAGAAGACCTGTGCAGAGGGTGTTGCAACGCTGCCTTCGAGCGTCGCAATGTCGGATCGATAGGAATGTGCGCGTTAGGGTAGCAACATTGCAACGCTGTCCCTAGCGTTGCAACGCTGCCGACTGTTTCTATATATACCACACGGTTAGGGTAGAGCTTAGCCAACGCTGTCCCTAGCGTTGCAATGCTGTACCATTGAGGCCTATAAATATATCCTTACATTCTGTTGCAAAGGGAGCCGAATTTGGTAGACTTTTGACCATATTTTCGAAATACACTTTGTAAGAAGAGAGAAAAGAGTGTTTTTGGGAGCTAAAGCATCCGTGGAGGTTCGAGATCGAAGACGGGAGCTCGGAGACGAAGGACCGACATCGACACATAAGTTTAATTTCCTTGTCTTTCAAATTGTAACACCGTTTTAAGACGTTTCCTACATGTTTGGCTTGGTTTTCATGTGATTTAGAGTAGCTAAATGTTGTAGTTAGGATTTGATTTACTTGTTAAGATTTGATTGCTATGTATTGAAGCATGTTTTGTTCTTATTTTTGGCAATTCAATCTTTAACTCTTATTATTGTTGGTTTAAGTGGACTCGAGAGATAAAACTTGAATTAGAGCAAAGTTGCTAAAACCCTTAGGAATCTGACATGAGAATGACTAAGAAACTTAAGGGAAACACATAAAAAGGTTGCTTAATGTCGTGCATGTCTTAGGTTCATATGGAGACTATGGAGTTTATTGCATGTGCGAGGCTCACTAAGAATCGAGAGGTTTTCTTGAGTATCTTACTTCTTGTTTATAAATTCATCTCGTTGGTTCAATGCATGTGTTAGTTAGGTTATTAACTTGTAAAATCACTTTCCTCAAATCTATCAATTCATGTCTCCACATGTTAGTCTGTTGTTAGTTTTACTTTCAATCACCTATCCATGTGTTGTTACTTTAGCTAAAATTGAGAATTAGTATCTTAGTAATTAATTAATCTAGAAACCCATTTCCGAGGACGATACTTGGACTCTTAAATCACTATACTAAACCTTGACTCGTACACTGCAGTATTGCATTATCAAAATTATACGCAACAAGTTTTTGGCGCCTTTGCCGGAGAATGGCGATTATTTAGATTAATTAATATTAGGAGAAAATTTGAGGTTTTAGACTAAAGCTTGTTTGTGTGTCTTTTTATTTTTGTGTGTTTGTTTGTTTCCTTTTTTGTTTTATTTTAGTTTTGTATGTTGTTTTTGAGTCTTTGTCCCCTGTTTTGGTTGTGTTGATATTGTGTGAAAGTCTTATCTAAATTATTAATTTTTCAAGTATGCTTTTGCATGATTTTTCTCCATCTTTCTATTGTCACTCCCAGGACCCTAGGTATGTGCATCATGATTTCTCTGAATGCCATATGTCTAATTTTTACCATTTTGTACCTGAAAGTGATAAAAATTCTTGTGATGGTAGTTATTTAGACAATTGGAACCATAATTTTTCGTGCCTTGACCAACCTAATGAAAAATCTTCTCTTGTGGACCAATTAATGGAATATACCCTAGAATTAAAAATTAAAAATTTGGTCCATAATGAATTAGAAAGGTTGAATAGGTTAGAAGCTAAGGTGGTAGGACTTTGGGAAATAGTACAGGATAGAGCTCAGTATCTTAATCAGTTAGTAATTTCTCTTAAGGCCTTACAAGAACAATTTCTTACCCTTACCACTAAGGAGGTGCCACTTAGGAGGACTTGTTCATATGATAGTGAAGATAGTTTGGGGGAGATTGAGACACACCATAAAAAGGATAGTGAGGTAGACATTGGTGATACAATTATTTCCACATGGGAGGTTCAGGTGATAGAGGTTGATGCTGAGAAGTCCTTTCCCCTTTTGTCTCCAGAAATTTCCTTTAATCTACATAACCAATTTTCCTACACTCATGAGTCTTGCTTTGATTTTTGTTCTTTCATTTCATTAAACAAAAATACCAAAAATAGTTATTTGTTTGATGCCCAGGAGAAACATGATAGCCTCTTAGACTTAGAAGGCTATACTATATCGATGCAAGAAAGAAGGGCCCAAAGAAATATGAGCAGTTTTATATGCCCTGATAAGTCACCGTCTAGCTAAAGACATTAAAGAAAGCGCTTCTTGGGAGGCAACCCAAGTTTTATGTTTTATGTTCTCTGTTTTTTGTGTTTTCTTTCTTTTCATGTTTTATTTCATTTTCTAGTTTTGTTGTTTTTATCTAATTTCTTGTCTTTTTGTACCTCCAGGTGTATACCCAAGGGGAAAGCTGCAAACTTGCACCTTTTCGATCCTGAGATCGAGAGGACCTGTAGGAGACTCCTAAGGGAAAGAAAAGTAGAAACTCAGACTATGGCTGACCAGGAGTTAATCAATAACCCTAAACTTATCAGGGAGTATTTCCAACCTGTGTTTGATTCTGAGCAGGCTGGAATAGTTTATGCCCCCTATAAATGCTAACAATTTTGAACTTAAGACAAGGCTTATACAGACGGTTAGGGAAGGTGCCTTTCGAGGATTAGCCACAGAAGATCCTAACTCACACTTGCAGAATTTCTTAGAAATTTGTGTTACATTTAAAATGAATGGTATCTCTGCTGATAATATTCGCTTACGTCTCTTTCCTTTCTCTTTGCAGGGTAGAGCCAAAGAATGGCTAGGGTCCCTTCCCTCAGGTAGTATCACTTCTTGGGAGGGGTTGGCCCAAGCCTTCATGACCAAATTCTTTCCACCTGTGAAGGCTGCAAAGTTAAGGACGGAGATAGGAACATTCAGGCAGCAGGAGGGAGAGAACCTATTTGAGGCATGGGAAAGGTACAAGGACATGCTCAGGAGGTGCCCACAACATGGCTACCCAGATTGACTCCAGGTACAACTGTTCTACAATGGGTTGGAAGGTAAGACCAGGACCATTCTGGATGCCACTACTGGAGGGGCTTTCATGGCGAAGGCTGTGCCAGAAGCACGTGCCCTCCTCGAAGAAGTGTCAACTGCCAGCTACCAGTGGCCTACAGACAATGATAGATCTAAGCCAGTAGCTGAATTATATCAACTGGATGAGGTAACCTCCCTTAGATCTCATATGGCATCTCTCACTCATGCTCTGAATAATTTTGCAGGATCACCACAAACAGGGATGTCCTCTCAATGCTCCCAACCCAATGGAGAATCCACTATGGAGCAATTACACTACCTGAACAACAGAAGCAACAACTATTGAGGAAACCAGACTCAAAATAACCTCCCAACACATTATAATCCAGGTTTGAGGTATCATGAGAATTTCTCTTATGCTAACAATAAAAAATGTGTTGAATCCTCCTATAGGGTATGCTTCTACATCAGAGAGGAAACCATCTATGGAAGAGACATTGCACTCCTTCATAGTTGAATCCAGAAGTCGGTCCAACTAGCTAGAGAATGCAGTCACCAGTCTATCTGGTATAGTGACTAGTCATGGAGCTGCAATAAAGAATATTGAGACCCAGATTGGCCAAATGAACACATCACTCCGAGCACTGCAAGAAAGGACATAAACACCTTGAGGGAGTATAGTCTAGCTAAAGACGTTAAACAAAGCGCTTCTTGGGAGGCAACCCAAGCTTTACAGTTTTGTTGTTTTCTGTCTTTAGTTTGTTTTAGTTGTTTTCAGTTCTTACTTTATTTACTAGTTTGTTTGTTTTGCTTTGTAGGTTGTGATGATTTCCCCCTTTGTTGAAATCCATGCTCCCATTCTGAGGAACTCCAACACACATGCTTTGGCTATCCAAGGAACTCAGAAAGATCTCCATAACTTAGGACAATATTGTTCACTCTTACCCTTATACTTAATTTGTGTTTATTTCTACGAACATTGGGGACAATGTTTAGTTTAAGTTTGGGGGTGGGATGTTGTTTATTTGTTGTGACTATCCTGAGTATGTGCTGGAATTGCTGATTGATCATTTACATAAGCATGAGTATGATAGCCTAGGATGAGATATAATTGGAAATCTTTGTAATTCTGTTGAAACCTGAGAGCATGACATGAATTTGAGTTAATTTAAAATTTTTCTTGAGTCTTTCCTGCACTATTATGCACATAGCCTGTGTTCCTGTAGTTTTGAAATGCTTAGAACAAAGTTATTAGGCTTAGAAGTTTGATGTCACCTCGATAGGTCTGAGAACTGATTTGAGAGTTAAACTGCAGGATAGGGTGAATGACAATATGAAGTGCATGATCTGTATATAGCATGTGAAATAGTTTGTTTCTGTTGTTTGTTTGCTAAAGAAAAAAATTCGTGAGGGCAAAAAAGAGCTACCTTCACTGTGATTAGTTAGGCCACTCATTGAGCGAGTGCTCTAGGTAAGGGTCCCTGCAGTGGATGTGTGAAAGCTAGTGTCCTTGCACAAAAAAAAAAAAAAAAATAGAAAAAGTGATAAAAAAAGTGATTAAGTGCTAAGTAGAGTTATTTAATTCTTGAATGTGGGGAGGCTCAAAGATGAGTAATTATGACTAGTGTAGGGAAAAATTGAATGGAGAGCCTAATAAAGTTGATCCGGGCTTAGTAAAAATGAAGGGAACATAAGCTAATCACACACACACGTAGGAACACTTAGGAAAAGTTTTAAATTGCTTACTGAAGTGTTATGTTTGAATGTTTCCTGTGATTACTAGATTTTCTCTTAAATCTTTGAGGCTTGAATCAAATGTATGTATACGAACAATCTGATGTTTTATTATGTTTTTTCTCGGGACTAGCAAAAGTTTAAGTTTGGGGGTGTTTGATAGCATACAAAATGTGCTATCCTTAGGCTTAATTATTGCTAGTTTTATGAGGATTTCAAGGCTTTTACGTGTTTAAATCACTCAATTTAAGGTTACGAGCTTAAACAGAATAATTGGAGACATTTTGGATCACTCGGGGATCGAAACAAGGCTATTTGGAGCTAAAAATAACATCAATTGGAAGTAGAAGGATCAATTCAAGCTTGAAGACCTGAGGTGATGGCGTTGCAACGCCGAGCGTGCGGCTTTGGTGCGTTGAAAGCATATGCAGGTAGCGTTGCAACGCTGCCTTTGGGCGTTGCAACGCTATCACGATAAAAATAATGAGTAGAAGACCCGTGCAGAGGGCATTGGAACGCTGCCTTCGAGCGTCAACGTCGGATCGATAGGAATGCGCGCATTAGGGTAGCAGCGTTGCAACGCTGCCGACTGTTTCTATATATACCACGCGGTTATGGTAGAGCTTAGCCAACGTTGTCCCTAGCGTTGCAACGTTGTATCATTGAGGTCGGGAGCTGCATTTGGTAGACTTTTGACCATATTTTCGAAATACACTTTGTAAGAAGAGAGAAAAGAGCGTTTTTGGGAGCTAAAGCATCCGTGGAGGTTCGAGATTGAAGACGGGAGCTCGGAGACGAAGGACCGACATCGACACATAAGTTTAATTTCCTTGTCTTTCAAATTGTAACACCGTTTTAAGACGTTTCCTACATGTTTGGCTTAGTTTTCATGTGATTTAGAGTAGCTAAATGTTGTAGTTAGGATTTGATTTACTTGTTAAGATTTGATTGCTATGTATTGAAGCATGTTTTGTTCTTATTTTTGGCAATTCATTCTTTAACTCTTATTGTTGTTGGTTTAAGTGGACTCGAGAGATAAAACTTGAATTAGAGCAAAGTTGCTAAAACACTTAGGAATCTGGCATGAGAATGAATAAGAAACTTAAGGGAAACACATAAAGAGGTTGCTTAATGTCGTGCATGTCGTAGGTTCATATGAAGACTATGAAGTTTATTGCATGTGCGAGGCTCACTAAGAATCGAGAGGTTTTCTTGAGTATCTTACTTCTTGTTTATAAATTCATCTCTTTGGTTCAATGCATGTGTTAGTTAGGTTATTAACTTGTAAAATCATTTTCCTTAAATCTATCAATTCGTGTCTCCACATGTTAGTCTGTTGTTAGTTTTACTTTCAATCACCTATCCATGTGTTGTTACTTTAGCTAAAATTGAGAATTAGTATCTTAGTAATTAATTAATCTAGAACCCATTCCCGATGACGATACTTGGACTTTTAAATCACTATACTAAAACTTGACCTGTACACTGCGGTATTGCATTATCAAAACTATACGCAACACATGCTGTTGCTGACCCCTCTGGCTTCTAGTCTGCCTGTCAGAACAATTAGCTAACACATGCCCGACCTTACCAAAATCGAAGCATCCTCTGGACCGAAAAGTCCTCTTCCCTCGACACACAGAAGATAGGTGCCTGGACTTTCCACAGTTAAAACAAATTTTTGAGGCCGCTGGACAAGCTCCTATAACATGAACTCCCCCGCAGCTACCACACGGAGGTCTGCCCAGTACTGCGCCCTTCTGGCGTCCAACTTGCCTATTTCGTTCAGCTTCTACACTCGGCTTGCCAGAGAACCGATCGAATTTTTGGTTTTGGTCGCCGCCAGAACTTTGGCATGTCTCCTCCTTTGCCCTGTGGTTGCGTGTATCTAACAATCCGACCAACCTTAGGGCTTCCGCGTAAATGGTTGGGGCGTGTGCCACTACTGCACCATACAAGTCATCCCTCAAACCCTGAACAAAACGTTCGACTTTCTTTTCCTCTAAATCTACCAAGCTGGGAGCAAAACGAGAAAGCAGAGAAAATTCTCTCTCGTACACATCAACTACTCGATCCTTTTGCTTCAGCTCGACGAACTCTGCGTGTTTCCTATACTTCACGACGGCAGGGTAATACTTGTCAAGGAATGTTACCCTAAACCGTAACCAGGAAACGGGCTCATTACCAACACTAAAGGATCGCTCAGTGGATTCCCACCAAAGAAGGGCCCAACCCTTCAGTGTATGCACCGCACACTGAACTTTCTGCTCTCTCGGGCAATGCATCCGCCGGAAGATGGACTCCATGGACGACAACCACACCTCGGCTGCCGTAGGGTCCGTATTCTGTTCGTCAAAGGACATAGGGTCATACTTCTTAAAATCTTTTAGATATTCCGCCTCCTTGGTTGTGGTCACCTGGCTCGTAGTCGAGCTGCTGGGATCGCAGATCGAACAATCGTTAAGTAAAGCATTATTTGTCAACATCATGATGCCAAAGCGACGTGGGTGCGCCATCTTTGAAGCAACTGGAGGCACTACTCTGCTACCGGGGTGTCTTGGACCACCTCATCCACCCCCACAGTTCCCTCACCGACTTGAGGCTCCACTCCGTGAGCCCTCTATGTCGCTGGTTGCTGTTCTAACATAGGGCCCCGCTCTGGTTGCCCTTGCCTGAGGGTTTCCTGACCCCGACCTCTACGTCCACCCTCGCCACGCCCTATGGTGGTTCGAGCATTCCCGCGACCACACCCAACAACTCCTTTACCATGCGACATAACTCAACGACAAGGAACCTGATGTTACAAAATCAAAACATGTATCCAACAAGGTTAACTCAAAGTCAACATCAACATATAACATGACCCTTAAAGCTACAAGGACTCTTTACAGAGAACAAACCTGGTGGGGACGAGGCGGCTCACTTGCACTTGGCTATGGAGAAGTTAGAGCTTACATCGTAAGCAAGTCTACAGAGTCTAGAAACCTAGGGCTCTGATACCAACTATGACGACTAAAGGGAATCGAAGTCCCGCAGCGGAAGCGATTGCGAATCGCGCGCTCTTGATTTAGTTACAACGATAAATTCAAGAACAAATAAAACTAGATTAAGCATACAAATATAATGGACAACAAGATAATTACCTTTGAAGAACCTTTCTTCGAGTGCTCCACTCTCCCACGATCACGGTCTCAGCAACAGGAACTCCAACGTATGAAGACACGACCACCGGATCTTCTCCGTTGTTCTCTAAGTGAGGGAGGAAAGTGAGTTCCCTTTAGGAGTGGTGAGGTATTTTGAGAGAGATGTGTGCCTTGGAACTCTTCCAACAACCCAACAAGAGAGCTTGTAAAATTGCTTAACCTAGTTGGATCTCATGCAACCATATATATAGAGAAATAGAATGGAAATGACCATCCTACCCCTCCTTTAATCTCTCTTTAGTATATAGTTTATATATGAATCTAATTCACATTAAAACTATATATTATATCAATTATATCATATATAATTGATATAACACCTCATGTATGAAATTGAACACTTCATTTTCACTCTTAACTTTATACCCTCAATAATACCATGTTGAGCCAACGGAGGGATCTAATGGACCTACAGTTCATGAGCTCCAATGATGTGAGATTAACTGATCAAACTCTTTGATCTAGTTAATCAATATTCATTAACTGCAAGTCACTCCACTATAGACATGTAGCTGCATTCTCCTCACTATAGATATTAATGTGTCCACTGATATAGTCATTACCCATGAGTCGACCCTTCACAGGTTGTTCGTAATCACAGCTGGGTCAAATTACCGTTTTACCCCTGTGATTACCTCTTTGCTCCTTAAGCACCACTGATCCTCTAATGAACAACAAGTCTAAGGTCCTACCTTAGACTCATACCCTCTCAGAGGCGGGGGCCCCGTTGTTCAAGACACTGAGTCGATTCTTAAGAGAACAACCTATCTAATTCCTTAGTGTAGGAATGAGTGAATTCCATCTTGCACAGTTAAGTTCCCCGCTACCTACGAGGTTCTGTCCCTGAGAAGGTAGGCTTATTGAGTCGGCTACAGGCCACTCTCACCCATACTAGTCTAAGGACAAACCCTATATTCAGGTCGAGTCACTAATGACCATCTATAAATTACTAGTCTTATCCTGTTAACGGTGTTACACTGGTTAGACTAATAATTTGCGATCCAGTCTTGTATGAACTCTTCATACAGGATGCCCCCACTCGCATGTCAACTACATGAATGAGTTGGATTACCTCATTTGTACTAATTACAAAGTGGGTCGCATTCATGGTGTTACCAGAATGAGGTTTCCAACCTTATTCTTATACCATAGACCATTTAGGTTATATTCTTGAACTCAACCCAAATAGTGTCCACTATACCGATGTTGAAGATAAATGTTATAACCTTGGAGCATGGTTTATTGGATTTATTAAAGTAAGACTGTAATTCTATCAAACTAAATAACACTTTATTTAACTGATCAAAATTACACAAGTTTAGGGCATAAATCCCAACATATAACATGACCCTTATGAAGGGAATGATAATCCCGCGTAGCGGAAGACGATTGAATCGTCGAGGTATCATTATGCAACATGATTTTATTAAAAATGATCTAATACTTAGATCTAGGCTAAACATGCTGAAAAGGAAGAAATTTACAGCAAGAAAGAGTGTACTTACTTGTTGTAGACAAACTTCAAGAATTTCTTCCTCGGATCACGAACTCTTCGTGCTTCTCGATCTCAACGAACTCTTCCCACGAACGGAGCCCGAACACTACCACTTGGAGTCTCGGTTGTTCTCTACTAGAGAAGGGAAGTTTGTGGGAACTATTTTGTGTTTTGGAGAGGGAGGAGAATTGAGAGAGAATTGAGAGAATTCTTCTTCTCTTCTTTGATGAAAATCAAAAAATGAGAGAATGAGATCCATTCCTTCTTGCAAGAAGGGTTTATATAGTGGAATTGATGGAGTTAAAATCTCCACATAATTACCACTTTACCACAACCATAGGTTATGCAAATCTCATTTGCATAACCACATAATATAAGATATCTCATATTTCATATTGCAAATCTCATTTGCAATAATTGTGGATTAATTAAATTGAATCACATCCAATTTAATTTCTCTCAATTAATTTCTCCAATTAGCCCTAATTCAACAATTAGGCTAACCTATAGTTTATTATGAATCTCATTCACATTAAACTATATATTATATCATTCATATCTCATATAAATGACATAAATGCCCTTAAAGTGAAATTGAACACTTTCAATTTCATACCAAAACATAAACCCTTCTTTTAACCCCGGTGGAGCCAACCGAGGGACCTAATGGACCTACAGTGATGGGCTCCAATGATCCGAGATTAACCTGTCAAACTCTTTGACCCGGTTAACCAACGTTCATTAGCTACGGTAACACTCCACTATAGCCCGTAGCTGCACTCCCATCAGTGCAGAATATTACGTGTCCACTGATATAACCAATACCCATGAGTCGACCCTTCACAGGTTGTTCGTAGACACGGCTGGGTCAAATTACCGTTTTACCCCTGTGTCTACCTCTTGTTCCTTAAGTCCCCACTGCTCCTCTAATGAACAACATATTGTGATGGTCCAACCATACACAACACCCTTCTCGGGCCAGTGAGAAGGTGGGCGCCCGTTGTCCAAGCCACGAGAGGCGCACTTAAGGGAACAACCCTCTAGTTTCCCTAAAGGCGGGAACAGTGAATTCCATCTTGCGTAGTTAAGTTCCCGACTCCCTACTTGGTTCTCGTCACACGAGAAGATAGGCATATTGGGCGAGTAATTGTGACCACCCTCACCCGTACTAGTCAAAGAACAGACCCTTGCAGACAGGAGTCCGTAACACGCTCAGGATTCAGGTCGAGTCACTAATGGTCATCTACGAAGTTATTAGTCCTTACTGTCAATGGTGTTACATCAGTAGGTCTAATAAATCACGGTCCGGTCTTGTACAATCTCATTGCATAGGATGCCCCCACTCGCATGTCAACCACATGAACGAGTCAGATCATCTCGTTTGTATCTAATACAAAGCGAGTCGCATCCATAGTGTATCCAGGATTAGGTCTCCAACCCTATCCATATACTGTAGACCGTTCGGGTCATTAACTCGAACGTGATCCTCTTTCATCCAGATGAAAGTGGGTCATCATGTCTAGAACATGTTCACGGACAGACGACCCCTCTTTCATCCGTGCGTTGAAAACGTATTTGAGCGAGTCATGCCGGACCTGAAAAGACTATTGTCCAAACATTTCCTGCAAGGACTCCATGATCTCCTTAGCGGAAACCATCAGCTCATGCTTCTTTGCCAAGACATCAGACATGCTGGCAATTATGTAGACCTTGGCCTTTTCATTGGCCCCGATCCGGCGATCGACGCATCGCGAACACTCGCGTGACGTGCCGTCGAGCCCGGCATCCGAGGACACTCCTCTCGATAGCACGAACTTTATGTCGTCTTGTACCAAAATTGTATTAATGTTGTTTTTCCAACTCTGGTAATTATCTTCCACTAACTTATCCGAAGCGAGTAAAGCTATTATAGCGCTAGACATTTTTAGCTGAAAAATAAGGAAAAACTTTGTATTAGTCTCGCAAAAACTTTTGAAATCCAATCAAGTTTTAGCAAAAAAATGTTTCATGATCCCTAGGTCATTCAAAATTGTGCAATGATACCCTAAAGGTTTAGAATGACCGCCACCGAAGGGTGAGCAGAACACTCCCCTTTAGGACGAGACTTTCTCGATCGGACCCTAATCCCGAATAACTCTTATTCCATTAGGCGTCCAATTACCATTGTTTGGTCGAATTCATTAACACTTAACGAATTGCGTGAGTGTCACCCTCAATCTTTAAGTTTCCAAGTATCCGCCCAAACAATAGCCACAGAAGGGTGAACCAAGAAGGAAAACCAACCGGAAGTCAGATCCCTTTCGGGAATTCACGGTGTTCCGACTCCCATGATCAAGCCCTCCGAAGGGATTGTCTGGTCCAGGCCAAACTAGCAGGCAAATCATAAGGGTCTCACGGTGTGAATCGAAAGAAGAGACCGTGGGTCTCGTTTTCACAAGTCTCGCTCCCACTCACTATAAGTACTCTATCCATCCACGATGATATTGACCTATACAAATGCCACCCAGAAGGGGACGCCCCATTTGCGCCACGAGGCCGAGTATAGATCTCACGGTGCGGACTTAAAGGAGATTTGTGGTTGGAAATTCAAATGTATCTCATACACTTTATTTCCTCCCACTCGAAGACTTTAATTTTTATTAGGGATTGACCTAGATAAACCGACTAAAATTTACCTAAGTCTACCAATATAACTCATATATGGTATTAACCTAAGTTTATAATCACATTATTAACTTAGGTCTATGTGAGTAAATTAATTAACACTTAATTAACGACACTCACGAGAATATAACCTAAGAATCTCCGGACCGAATTCACTCCCGTGTCGGTTTCGTGTAGGGGTGTTCGCAAGCGTCAACTTTAATACCCTGACCTTAGACAAAACCTTCCAGAGAGCGAGTTACTTATCGGTCTCCATTCAAAGGTTATATTGATTTCCTAAATTTCTAATCTTATTAGAAAATTAGAAAACCTAAGTCTAATTATTCAAGTTCTAAACACTTTAAAACTAATAATTAACTTAGGTTGCATGCATTTCTATGTTATAGTGCTTGATCATCCATCACATGAATAATACTATATACTATAACATAATATAATTCATCACATGAATTAAATGCATGGGTATGCTTTTAATTTAAAAAATATAACACTTATATTTAAATAAATTAAAACATGCATACATTATATTATAACTCTTATAATATAATCCTATCATGCATACTATATATTATAACTCTTAAAATATAAATGATGCATGAAATGTTTAACCTAAGGTGGGATTTTAAATCTATATGACATACATTATGCACATAGAAATTAATTAAAATATACATCTCATGCATAAAATAATTAAATAGAAAATATGGACCGATTTTTGGCACCTAGGGGCAATTATTTAATTAAATAACATTAATATAACATTTATATTAATATTATTTAATAAAATAATTAAATAAAATAAATAAATACATTTTATAAATAAAATAAAATAAAATAAATGAAAAAATCGCCCACTAAGAGGAAATACACGCCCCACTCCTTGCGAAACTGCCGCGAACTGCTCCTCAACGCGTGCAGCGTTGCAACGCTGTCGCCTACAGCGTTGAGCCGTGTTCTCAACGTCAGCAAGGACATCGTTGAGATGCCGTTGGGCAGCGTCTCAACGCCATCGACAGAACAACAAACACTTTGCTGTTCTTCCACCGATTTTCGCCTGTTTCCGCTCCGATTTCTTCACAGCAACTCTTGCCACGAACGACCCGGACTTACAGACTCGATTTACAATAAAATGCCCAAAAACAACGGGCCCTTACATTGATCTCATCAACATAATTGTAAATCTAAACTAGTGCCAAAAATCGTAAACATCCATAATGCAAACCAAAATATCATCTCATGAAATTATGGCAAAACACCCACCAAATTTTAATAAAACAGTGCATAAATGAAGAACCATCAACCTGGCTCTGATACCAATTGAAGGGAATGATAATCTCGCGCAGCGGAAGACGATTGAATCGTCGAGGTATCATTATGCAACATGATTTTATTAAAAATGATCTAATACTTAGATCTAGGCTAAACATGCTGAAAAGGAAGAAATTTACAGCAAGAAGGAGTGTACTTACTTGTTGTAGACAAACTTCAAGAATTTCTTCCTCGGATCACGAACTCTTCGTGCTTCTCGATCTCAACGAACTCTTCCCACGAACGGAGCCTGAACACCACCACTTGGAGTCTCGGTTGTTCTCTTTTGGAGAAGGAAAGTTTGTGGGAACTATTTTGTGTTTTGGAGAGGGAGGAGAATTGAGAGAATTCTTCTTCTCTTCTTTGATGAAAATAAAAAAATGAGAGAATGAGATCCATTCCTTCTTGCAAGAAGGGTTTATATAGTGAAATTGATGGAGTTAAAATCTCCACATAATTACCACTTTACCACAACCATAGGTTATGCAAATCTCATTTGCATAACCACATAATATAAGATATCTCATATCTCATATTGCAAATTTCATTTGCAATAATTGCGGATTAATTAAATTGAATGACATCCAATTTAATTTCTCTCAATTAATTTCTCCAATTAGCCCTAATTCAACAATTAGGCTAACCTATAGTTTATTATGAATCTCATTCACATTAAACTATATATTATATCATTCATATCTCATATAAATGACATAAATGCCCTTAAAGTGAAATTGAACACTTCGATTTCATACCAAAACATTAACCCTTCTTTTAACCCTGGTGGAGCCAACCGAGGGACCTAATGGACCTACAGTGACGAGCTCCAATGATCCGAGATTAACCTGTCAAACTCTTTGACTGGTTAACCAACATTCATTAGCTACGGTAACACTCCACTATAGCCCGTAGTTGCACTCCCGTCGAGTGCGAGAATATTACGTGACCACCGATATAACCAATACCCATGAGTCGACCCTTCACGGGTTGTTCGAGACACACGGTGGGTCAAATTACCGCTTTACCCCCTCGTGTCTACCTCTTGTTCCTTAAGTCCCCACCGCTGCCTCTAATGAACAACATATTGTGATGGTCCAACCATACACAACACCCTTCTCGGGCGGTGAGAAGAAGGTGGGCGCCCGCTGTCCAAGCCACGGAGATCGCACTTAAGGGAACAACCCCCTCTAGTTTCCCTAAAGGCGGGAACGAGTGAATTCCATCTTGCGTAGTTAAGTTCCCGGCTCCCTACTTGGTTACGTCACGAGAAGATAGGCATATTGGAAGTGATGGCGTGACCACCCTCACCCGTACTAGTCAAAGAACACGGACACTCGCGGGAGGAGTCCGTAACACGCTCGGGATTGGTCGAGTCACTAATGGTCATCACGAAGTTATTAGTCCCATCTTGTCCAGCGGTGTTACATCGGTGAGGTCTAATAAATCACGATCCGATCTTGTACAATCTCATTGCACAGATGCCCCCACTCGCATGTCAACCACATGAACGAGTCAGATCACCTCGTTTGTATCTAGTACAAAGCGGGTCGCATCCACATTGTATCCAGGATTAGGTCTCCAACCCTATCCATATACTGTAGACCGTTCGGGTCATTAACTCGAACGTGATCCTCCCTGTGTGTCCACTACACACCGTTCAAGCTCTAGTTCTCTCATAAATTCAATGACCCTGGAGCTCAGTTTATTGGAAAAGTTTATAAATATTGCGAGACACATAGTGATGAAATGAATAACTCTTATTAATTTCAAACAATATATTACAAACACGAGATTAGGACAAAAATCCCAACACCTTAAGGCTACAAGGACTCTTTACAGACAACAAACCTGGTGGGGACGAGGCGACTCGCTTGCACTTGGCTATGGAGAAGTTAGAGCTTACATCGTAAGTAAGTCTACAGAGTCTAGAAACCCAGGGCTCTGATACCAACTGTGACGACCTGACAAAAATTACAAAGGATATCTGACCTGTGGTTAACACTCTCATTATGCCCCGATAATTTCAGCAGCACAACAACGCAATTAAAAAAATCAAATTAAAATTTTTCTTGTGACCTGAAACTCAGATAGTACTCAAATGCACTTTTCTAACATGTACACAAGGGTCATGCTTTAACAACAAAGCTAAAGTTCGACATAGATGAAGCAGGCCTAATAAGTAAAGGTTCACAAGCACGACACGGAGAAAAATATTAACAAGGGCAACAAAATAGACACCCTAAAGGTGCACGATCGGAAGCTATCTCCTTAGCCATGGCAACAAGTCCGCACCAGCCTCACACACCTAGTCATTACCTGCAAACAATCACACAAGTAGCAAATAGGGTGGTATGAAAATACTCAGTAAGTAACCTACTCAAGGTTGATAAGTAGTTAACCAAGCAAGCAAGTCTCGTAAACTAACCAAGCTCCATTTCCAAACCACATTCAGCTAGACGACCGCCCTAGTCTTACCCCAAGCCCACACAGGATTGCACAAGATACATAGCTTAGACCCGTCTCGCAGGACACTCGTAAGCTATATGTTGCCTGGGACTGCTGCCACTCTCACTGTTGCTCACCTCGAAGCACTCTCGTCCCTGGACTGTTGTCATGCCTACTATGGCTCACAACAAGACATCATCGTCCCTGGTTTGTTGTCACACACACTGTAACTCACCACGAGACGACTCCGGACTAGCTGTGACTCCACTCTAGGACGCCAACGAACTAGCCCGCTCAACACACATACTCCATGCTAGTTTCTCGCCACACAAGGCTGCAGGACAACGTTCCCTTAAAAAGGGGTAAAGTAGGAGCCATTAGCCTAATGAGCTCTAAGGCACAACCCTCTCCACTTGGTACCAAAGTCTTACTCAAAGATGCATAACCACAATCATATGAACAATACAACTTACATAATATTTGTGATCCACAATCACACATGCATCATACAGAACTCAAGTCATTCAAAAGTTGACTATCAACCAAGATTCATAGCCATACATACTTCACTCATTACCACATAGCCAGGGTGCAAGGAATAATTCAAATGGCTACTTACATTAGTGCTAAATTCGAATAGTCCAATTTAATTCGCTACAAAGTAATCACGACCAGTTGAATGACTTCCAAATGCTTTTAAAAGTTTGCATCAACCTTTTGAGCATAAAAACAACATACAAAAAAAAACCTGACTTCAACACTTAAATTATACAAAACTACTTTCGGTAATTTTTAAGTCTTTAAGAAATCGAAAGGAGGCTTACCCAAGGAACAAAACAACTCGTGTCAAGCCAAAACACGTCCAAAAAACTCCATATACTCGTTATATAGCCTGCAAAGCAGCTATGCACACCCAAAATTTAGAGAGAAAAACGAGAGAGAAAGGAGTTAGAGAGAGAGAGAAAAGAAGAAAGAATGAGATACAGAAAGAATGAGAGAGAAGAAGAATGTAAAAAAAAGAGGAAATGGGGTGATAGTCGAGAGAGAAGGGGAGAAAGAAAAGAATGAGGCGGTGGTGGGGTTTTTTTTATAATTTTTGTATATATATATTTTTTTCATTTCTTTTATATAAATAAAAATAATATTACTTATTTCTCTTTTTAAAAAAAGAAAGAGATATGACAGTAACCTTTTGTCTTTAGACCCCAGAGTCCTCATTTAATAAAATCCGCCGAAGGGAAGACTAGATTGAAAAACAGACTAAGGAAATCTTTATCCCTTTCGAGTGTCTATTGTGTTCGATCCCCTATGATCAAGCCTTCCGAAAAGATTGTCTAGTCCAGGCCAAACTAGCAGGCTGACTATAGTGATCTTACGGTGTAAACCGACTGAAGTGACCATAGGTTTTGTTTTCACTAAACCTACTCCCACTCACTATAAGTACCCTCTCCATTCACCTTGATATTGACTCATACAAACACCATCCGAAAGGGGACGCTCCCGTTTGCGCCACGAGGCCAAGTATGAGTCTAACGGTGTGAGCTTCCCGGAGATACGTAGGTGACAAAATATGTATCATATACACTTTTCCTCCCACTGGATACTTTGAATCTATAGGAAATTTACTTAGGTTGAAAACCCAGTTAATGGTTTTACCTAAACTTATCAATATAACTCTTATATTGATAATCAATATAACTCTTATATTGACTTTATCCTAAGTTTGCTAATATAACTCTTTATATTAAGCCTAGGATTTCTAGTTTATTAACCCCTTAATAAACCCGCTGATGCTACTATAATTTCTAAACTCTCTGATTAAAATTCACTCCCATGTTAGTTCCCAGGTAGGGGTGTTCCGTTTCCGTCAGCTTAAATACCCCATCCTAGACAGAACCTTCCTTAGACAAAGTTCCTCTTTTAATCATTGTTTATAAATTACTTGGTTCCTAATTCTAATCTAATTAGAACTAGATAACCTAAGGTATATTAATTCCAAGTTCTAAACATTTTAAAAACTAATAATTAACCTTAGGTGACATGCATACTATGTCATAGTGCTTGACCATTCATCTCATGAATAATAAAACATACATAGCATGATCATCTCATGAATTATAATGCATGTGAATGCTATCCATAAATTAATATAACACTTTATATTAATTATTCATGCAAACTATATAATATAACACTTTATATTATAAATGATGCATGGAAATGCTTAACCTAAGGTGGGATATCTAAAATAAAAGCATACATTATGCTTGACAATAATTATACAACAATTGCATAATATAAATAGCAAAATTAGACCAATTTTGGCACCCTAAAATTAATTTTAATTAATATAATCTAATTATATTAATTAAAATTAAATAAATTAAATATAAATTAAATATAAATTTTTTTTTATATTTAATATATAATAAAAATACGATTTATATATTAAATATAAAATGTTTTTCGTCTGTTTAAAATCATTGAAAAGCGCCTTCGCGGCGTAACGCAGCGCAATTTGTCCGTTTCGGACCGTTGAAGCGCGCTGCGATACGCCTTTGGCCTTCAGCGTTGAGACGCTCGTGCTGGCGTTGCAACGCCATTGCCTCATCGTCCAAGCGTTGAGACGCTGGGAGGAGCGTCACAACGCTGCTTCTCCTTTGCAGCCTGAATCCTGGAAGCGCGGCGTTGCAATGCCAATGTACAGTGTTGCAACACTGCAAGCAAACAACAAGGGGCTCTCCTCCATTTGTCTTCATTTTCGCTCTGTTCTTCTCGGCAACCACTTTGCCTCGATCGACACGGACTTACAGACTCGATTTACAATTAAAATTGCCCAAAACACCGGGCCCTTACATTGACCGATTCAATGAAAAAATTGTAAATCTAAGTGCCAAAATTGAAAACTTCTAATTTGCAAACCGTTCATTCATCACATGAAAAACATTAAATCCCACCTATGATCTTGACAAATCTAGAACAAAATCAAGAACACAATTGGGCTATGATACCAATTGAAGGGATCGAATCCCGTAGCGGAAGCGATTGTGAATCGCGTGTTCTTGTTTTGTAACATGGATTTCAAATAAGAACATAATTAACTACGATTAAGCATATAATTCTACATAGGACAACAAGAGATTACCTTTGAAGAACTCTTTCTTCTCGTGTTCCTTCTCCCACGATCACGATCTCAGCGACTCGAACCCGAACGTATGAAGTTGACACCACTAGATCTTCTCCGTTGTTCTCTAGGTGAGGGAGGAAAGTGAGTTCCTTTAGGATAAGGTGTAGGGGTTGTGAGAGAGGTTATGTGTGGAACTCTTCCAACAACACAACTAAGTAATTCTCTAGGATTTCCAAAGAGTGCTATCCAAGTTGCATCTCATGCAACTATTTATAAGGAAATAGGATGGAAATTACCATCTTATCCTTCCTTTCATTCTCTCATTAGTATATAGTTTATATGTGAATCTAATTCACATTAAAACTATATATTATATCAATTATATCACATATAACTGATACAACACCTTAGATATGAAATTGAACACTTCAATTTCATATCTAACTTTTATACCCTCAATATTACCATGTTGAGCAACCGGAGGGACCTAATGGACCTACAGTTCATGAGCTCCAATGATGTGAGATTAACTGATCAAACTCTTTGATCCAGTTAATAAATATTCATTAACTACAAATCACTCCACTATAGATTTGTAGTTGCACTCTCCTCACTGTAGATTATATTGTGTCCATCAATATAATCATTACCCATGAGTCGACCCTTCACAGGTTGTTCATAATCACGGCTGGATCAAATTATCGTTTTACCCCTGTGATTGCTTCTTTGTTCCTTAAGCACCACTGATCCTCTAATGAACAACAAGTCTATGGTCCTACCATAGACTCATACCCTTTTAAGTCAGTTTAGAGGGCGGGACCTGGACTCACTTCTTAAGGGAACAACCTATCAAATTCCTTAGTTTAGGAATGAGTGAATTCCATCTTGCATAATAAAGTCCCCAGCTACCTATGAGGTTCTGCCTCTGAGAAGGTAGGCTTATTGAGTCGGCTACAGGCCATTCTCACCCATACTATTCTAAGGACAAACCCCTATAAGTAGGAGTTCTTAACTTGCTCAGGATTCAGGTCGAGTCACTAATGACCATATATAAATTATTAGTCTTATTCTGTTAACGACGTTATACTAGTTAGACTAATAATTTGCAGTCCAGTCTTGTATAAACTCTTCATATAGGATGTCCCCACTCGCATGTCAACCACATGAATGAGTTGGATTACCTCATTTGTACTAATTACAAAGTGAGTCGCATCCATGGTGTTACCAGAATAAGGTTTCCAACCTTATTCTTATACCATAGACCATTTAGGCTATACTCTTGAACATAATCCAAATAGTGTCTACTACACTGATGTTCAAGATAGATTATAACTTTGGAGCTTAGTTTATTGGATTTATAGAGCAAGAATAAATTTTTATCAGAACAAATAACTCTTTATTTCTTTCATCAAAATTACATAAGTTTAGGGCACAAATCCCAACAATAACAGGATAAGTCTGATAATTTATAGATGGTCATTAGTGACTCGACCTCAATCTTGAGAAAGTTAAGAACTTCTGCTTATAAGGGTTTGTCCTTAGACTAGTATGGGTGAGAGTGGCCTGTAGCCAACTCAATAAGCCTACCTTCTCAGGGACAGAACCTCGTAGGTAGCTGGGGACTTTACTATGCAAGATGAAATTCACTCATTCCTAAACTAAGGAATTAGATTGGTTGTTCCCTTAAGAACTGAGTCCAGGTCTTGAACAACGGGGTCCCGACCTCTAAACTGACTTAAGAGGGTATGAGTATATGGTAAGACCATAGACTTGTTGTTCATTAGAGGATCAGTGGTGCTTAAGGAACAAAGAAGCAATCACAGGGGTAAAACGGTAATTTGACCTAGCTGTGATTATGAACAACCTTTGAAGGGTTGACTCATGGGTAATGATTATATTGATGGACACAATATAATCTACAGTGAGAAGAGTGTAGCTTCAAATCTATAGTGGAGTGATTTGTAGTTAATGAATATTGATTAACTGAATCAAAGAGTTTGATCAGTTAATCTCACATCATTGGAGCTCATGAACTGTAGGTCTATTAGGTCCCTCCGTTGGCTCAACATGGTAATATTGAGGGTATAAAAGTTAGGAATGAAATTGAAGTGTTCAATTTCATATATAAGGTGTTGTATCAGTTATATGTGATATAATTGATATAATATATAGTTTTAATGTGAATTAGTTTCACATATAAACTATATACTAATGAGAGAATGAAAGGAAGGATAGGATGGTAATTTCTATCCTATTTCCTTATAAATAGTTGCATGAGATGCAACTTGGATAGCACTCTTTGGAAATCCTAGAGAATTACATAGTTGTGTTGTTGGAAGAGTTCCACACATAACCTCTTTCACAACCCCTACACTTTATCCTAAAGGAACCCACTTTCCTCCCTCACCTAGAGAACAACGGAGAAGATCTAGTGGTGTCAACTTCATACATTCGGGTTCGAGTCACTGAGATCGTGGTCGTGGGAGAAGGAACACGTGAAGAAAGAGTTCTTCAAAGGTAATCTCTTGTTATCCTATGTAGAATTATATGCTTAATCGTAGTTAATTATGTTCTTGTTTGAAATCCATGTTACAAAACAAGAACACGCGATTCACAATCGCTTCCGCTGCGGGATTCGATCCCTTCAAAATCCCCAACTACCCACACGTTTTTTGTCCCTAAGAAGGTTGACTTATTGAGTTAGCGTCTCGGGCTACTCTCACCCATACTAGTCAAAGGACAATCCCTCGCAGATAGAAGTTCTAACCTGCTTAGGATTAAGATCAAGTTTCCTAGGTCATCTTATTGAAATAGAAACCTAATTAGTTAACAGAGTTATTTCTATCGGTTACTATTTCGCGGTCCGATCTTATGTGAAATACCCCCACTAGCATGTCACCTACACGAACGCCTTGAATCGTTACGTTTTGTACCAAATATAATGTGGGTCGTATCCATAGTGTCACCAACATAAGGTACCCAACCTCATCCCTATACTATAGACCTTTTAGGTTGTGTCTTGAACCTTTGATCCCCGTTTGTCTCCACATATAGTTCAAGACACATAATACAACCTAGGATGTTTGTTTATTGAATTTAGGGTTAATTTAATACAAACTAATATATAAAACAACAACACCTTGTTGAATATAATAATACTTTATCAATAGAATTGTAACAAATTACAATTTTACAAACTACGAGTTTTAGGACATAAAATCCAACAAGATAGACATAAAGTGAAGTTGTAACATCCTAAGCATAACATGAATGGGATACTTAATTAATTTACTATTTATTATTAATTAAAAAGTTCATGGGATATTAAGTTACATGAATTTTTTCTCAACAAAAGAAACATAAGCGAATAAAATTTCATTTTTCTACAAATATTTTAAATAAGAAAACAGTACATTAATCGTAACATAATAGTGAAAAAATGAATAATAATTAAAAAAAAACAAAGATAAACTATCTACTCATTTCTTGAAATAGATTTGATATACAAACATAAAGTGAAGTTGTAACATTATAAGCTTAGCTAGGATCTAGAAGATAGATTTGACATGTGCATTTCCTTGCAATTTGAGTATACCACTAACATCTTTGAATGTTTTGAAGATTGAAAAGGATTTGAGAGTAAAGAGAAAAAATATACAAATTGTTATGGGTGAAATTAAACCAACAAGAAAATGGTTGATTCAAGGACTGAAACGAAGAGTCAAACGAGGAAAGAATCTCAATATGAAGTTAAAACGGACAAGAATCGACAAGGTATGACCTAGAGCATGAAGAGGAGAGGAAATGAGTTTGGGTCGAAGCCCAAGTTTGGGCTTTACCGTTGTGTGGCCTGCAGGAATGAGGGTTCGAAGCCCAAGATGGCAAGACCGACTTTTGGACCTTGCCTCTGAAGGGATCGAATCTCGATAAGAACACGTTTGAATTAATCGTTTCGCTTTCAAAATTCATTGTAAAAATTCAAAAAACAGTAAGTTAAGCATATAAAATTGGGAAGAATAAATTTACCTTTGAAGAAACCTCTTCTTATAATCCAATCTCCATGAACCTCGAACTCGATCTCAACCGGAACAATTCAAGCACTTCCAAAATGTCTTCTTCGTTGTTCTCTAGAAGAAAGGGAATAGTGAGATCCCTTTTGGATTGGGAGATGGAAATTCTCTTGAGAAAACTGTTGAGAGAGTTCTTTTTTAGTGGAGAATGTATGAAATTCTCTAATTAAAAAAAAATGAGCAATCCACCAACACAAGTTCATCCAAATGCACTTATTTATAATGAGTGAGGATGAAGATAATTTATTTCATTCACTCACCCATGAACTCCAACATAAATGCATTATGCAAATCATATTTGCATATTGCATATTATAAAGTATCATATACTTTATTGAACTTATATTCAATCATATTCAATTGTGCATCTCTATCATATACCCTATAGTTATTAATATGAAACCATTTCATACTAATTGAATATTGGAAATTAATCCAAATATAATATATAGTTTAATATGAATAATATTCACATCAAACTATATATTATATTGATTGTATCACATATAACCGATACAAATCCCTTTACAAATTTGAACATTTCAAATTTGCTCTAAAACTTTATACTCTTGAATAAATCCATACTGAGTCAACAAAGAGACCTAATGGACCTACAGATCATGAGTTCCAATGAAACGAAGTTAACCGATCAAACTCTTTGATCTTGTTAACCAACATTCATTAACTGCGAGTGACTCCACTATAGACTTGTAGCTACACTCTCCTCATTGTGGGATAAGTTGTGTCCATTGATTTAACCAATGCTCGTAAGTTGACCCTTCACAAGTTGTTCGTATTCACAACTGAGTCAAATTACCATTTTACTCCTGTAAGTACTTTTTGCTCTTTAAGTACCACTGATCCTCTAATGAACAACTTGTTTATGGTCCTGCCATAAACAAAGTCCCTCTCGGGTCAGTGAGAGAATGGGGCCCTGTTGTTCAAGTCTCAGAGTCAGCACTTAAGAGAATAACTCATCTAATTTCTCTAGCTCGAGAAGAGTGAATTTCATCTCGCGGAGTAAGTTCCCAGCTCCCCACACGGTTTTGTCTCTAATAAGGTAGGCTTATTGAATCGGCAACTCGGGCCACTCTCACCCACACTAGTCAAATGATAACCCCTTGGAGACAGGAGTCTGTAACCCACTCTGGATCAAGGTCGAGTCACTACTGGTCATCTATGAATTATTAAACCTAATATGTTAACTCGGAGTTACCTAGTTGATTAATTCACGGACTGGTCTTGTACGTGTTGGGGTTTTATGCCCTAAACTCGTGTTGTTTGTAAATGCTCGATGAATTTAATAAAGAGTTATTTTTTCATCATTTCTTGTGTACTCGCATTTAAAACTTAATCCAATAAACTAAGCTTCAAGGTTATGAATATGAGGTCTTGAATAGTGTGTAGTGGACACAGATGTAGGATCATGTTAAAGTATATAAGACAAAGGGTTTATAATACATAGATAGGGTTAGGAACCTCATCCTGGTAATACTATGGATGCGACCCACTTTTTATTTGATACAAACGAGGCGATCAAACTCATTCATGTAGTTGACATGTGAGTGGAGACATCCTGTGCGATGAGATTGTACAAGACCAGACTGTGAATTATTAGCCTACTAATATAACGTCGTTAACAGATTAGGTCTGATAGTTTATAAATGGCTATTAGTGACTCGACCTGAATCTTGAGTGAGTAATGAACTCTTATCTACGGGAGTTTTCCCTTTGACTAGTATGGGTGAGAGTGACCAACATTTTCGACTCAATATGCCTACCTTCTTGGGGACAAAACCTTGTGAGGAACTGGGAACTTAACTCTGCGAGATGGAATTCACTCGTTTTTGAGTTAGGGAATTTAGATAGGTTGTTCTCTTAAGGGTTGAATCCAGGTCTTGAACAACAGGGTCTCACCCTCTCTCTGGCTCGAGAGAGACTTTGTTTATGGTAGGACGATAAACAAGTTGTTCATTAGAGGATCAATGGTACTTTAGGAGCAAGAAGTAATCATAGGGGTAAAACGGTAATTTGACTCAGTTGTGATTACGAACAACCTATGAAAGGGTAGACTCACGAGCATTGGTTAAATCAATGGACACAACTTGTCCTACAGTGAGGAGAGTGAAACTACAAATCTATAGTGGAGTGACTCGTAGTTAATGAATGTTAATTGACTAGGTCAAAAAGTTTGATCAGTTAACTTCGTATCATTGAACCTCATGATCTGTAGGTCCATTAAGTACCTTTGTTGGCTCAACATGGATATATCAAGGGTATAAAGTTTTGGAGCGAATTTGAAGTGTTCAAATTTGTAAATCGGGAGTTATATCAATTATATGTGATATAATCGATATAATATATAATTTAATGTGAATTTGATTCATATTGAACTATATGTCATATTTTTGGAGTATTATCCAAATGATTAAATTGATGTGAAATAGCTTCATACTAAATAATATTAGAGAGATGTGCATGATTGAATATGATTCAATTAAAGTATGTGATACTTTAATATGATTTGCATAATGTAAATAAGGTATATTCTACCTTATATTTTGAAAATTATGCAAATATGATTTGCATAATGCATAAATAGTGCAATTAGTGGATAAATAGGTGGAGGAAGTTACCTCCACCCTCTCACCCTATATAAGAGTGCATTGAGATGCACTTTAAGAGGTTGCTTGCTCATTTTTTGGATTTTGGCCCTTCCAAAACACATCTCCTCTCTAGAATTCTCTCTCAATTTCAAAAGAGATCCCACCATCTTCCATCTCCTTGAGAACAACGAAGAAGACTCTTTAGAGGTGTGATAAAAGTGTTTGTCGTAGGCCCTATCAAATAATAATTTATTACCTAGACCTTTTGAATTTGCAGTAAAAGTGCCCAGGTTCGATCTCAGGGATTAGGTTTCTTAATTCATTTAATTACCGTAATGACTCTCAATTAACTTTATTTAGAGAACGAATCAAATGAAAATAGTCTAAATCTAAGAATTAAACTAAAAAGCAAAAGATAACGGGAGTCACAATTTAGGAGAATTTAGGGAGTTGATTTCACCAACTAAACTAATGCCTTATTCAATTAATTCTAGATTAAACATGCAATACTTTGAGCAGAAAGTTTAAAAGACCAAAAGACTCTCTCAAACTCAATTGGAACTCATGCAATTTTATAAGCCTAACATGTTTATCTAAATTTTTAAAATAACATGGATATAAATTACTTCCTATGATGACTCTAAGAGAACCCTTCATTCTCATGCAAGGATTTACAAATAGATGTGCAATTTATTATTCTAACTTAATTGGTTCTTTTTTCAAGCAACAATTAAAGCCAAGGTGTTGGGGTGTTTGCTATAATCTCGTGAAATTTGTAATACTTGTTGTTTTAATAAATAAAGGTTGTTTATTTATGAAACGTTGTATCTCACATTTTATAAACTTAATCCAATAAACTAAGCTCCAAGGTCATATTATATGAGAGAACTAAAACTTGAATAGTGTGTAGTTGACTGTTGCGTAAAATTATATTGCACGCAAGTGTACGGGTCAAGTTTTAGTATAGTGATTTGAGTACAGAGTATCGTCCTCAGGAATGGGTTTTCTAGATTAATTAATTACCAAGATACTTTTTCTTAATTTTAGCTAAAGCAACAAAACTTTGATGGATAGTGAAAAGAAAGATAGAAAATAAATGTACAATTGGAGACACGAATATGATAGAATTGAAGGAAGATGATTTCACAAGATAATTCCTTATTTAACACATGCAATGAACTAATATTATGAATTTATAAACAAGAAGTAAATTACTCAAGAAAGTCTCTCGATCTCTCAAGAGCCTCGCACATTCAATAAATCCTATAGTCTCCATATAAAATCTAAGCATGCACGACATTAAGCAACTTCTTTATGCGTTTCCCTAAGATTTCTAGGTCATTCTCATGCCAGAATTCTAAGAGGTTTGACAACCTTGTTCTAATTTAAGTTTTTTGTCTCGAGTCCACTTAAACCAAAGATATAAATGAAATTAAGAATGAATTGCCAAAAATAAATAACATAACAAAGTTCAATACATAATCAAATAAATCTAAAACATGCTAATCAAATTCCAACTACAACGTTTAGCTACTCAAAATCACCATAAAAACAAGCTAAAGTCATAGGAAAAGTCTTTAAACTCAATTACAAACTAAAAGAAAGAGAAATAAACTTATGTGTCGATGTGGGTCTCTCGTTCCTGAGCTTCCGTCACGATCTCGAGCCTCCACAAATGCTTTAGCTCCCAAGGAATGCTCTTTTTTTTCTCCCCTTAGAGTGTGTATTTCGAAACTAGGGCTAAAAACTACCAAATTCTGCTCCTTTTTGCAATGAAAACAACATGTTGTATTTATAGGGTTTTTTGGTACGGCGTTGCAACGCTGGTCATGGCGTTGCAACGTTGTGCCTGCTGCCAGCCAGCCCACTGCGACCATTTTTGTCATATCTTTTCGCTCGGGTGTCCAAATGACCTCCGGTTTGATGCGTTGGAATCGTGATTCGATGTAGAATCTCTCAGTATATTTCTTATACTCAACATAAATCTATATTTTTCTTGGGTCTTCAATTAAGCACACACATATTCCAAATTGCACCAAAATAGTCTCAAAATACTCAATTCTTGCTTCTCAAGCTCAATTTCCTGAAATTAACCATAGAATACCACGAATGACCATGTTTTAAGTATAAAAACTAGCTAAAATATATAAATAAGATAGCATATTTGCATGCTATCAAATACCCCCACACTTAAGCTTTTGCTAGTCCCGAGCAAAATGAAATTAAACTATAAGATCTTTCTTATGCATATATCAGACTCAAGCCTCAAAGATTTTGATGGAAATTTTAACAATCACGAGAAACATTCGAACATGATACTTCAACAAGCAATTTAAAAATTTTCCTAAGTGTTCCTACATGTGTGTGTGATTAGCCTCCGTTCCTTTAATCTCTACTAAGCCCGGAACAACTTTATTAGGTTCTCCATTCAACTTGCCCCTACACTGGTCATAGTTTCTAATCCTTGAGTCTCCCCACATTCAAGAAATAAACAACTTTACTCGGTACTTAATCACTGTTTTGATGTCACTTTTTTATTTTTTATTTTTTATTTTTTTTTTGTGAAAGGACACTAGCTTTCACACATCCACTGCAGGGACCCTTACCCAGAGCACTCGCTCAATGAGTGGCCTAACTGATCACAGTGAAGGTAGCTCTTTTTGTCCTCACGATTTTTTCCTTTAACAAACATAACAACAAAAACAGATGACAACCCTTTCACATAATGCACATATTATACAGATCATGCACTTCATATTGTCATTCACCCTATCCTGCAGTTTAACTCTCAAATCAGTTCTCAGACCTATCGAGGTGACATCAAACTTCTAAACCTAATAACTTTGTTCTAAGCATTTCAAAACTACAAGAACACATGCTATGTGCATAATGGTGCAGGAAAAGCTCAAGAAAATTTTTAAATTAACTCAAATTCATATCATGCTCTCAAGTTTCAGCAGAATCACAAAAATTTTCAATTAAATCTCGTCCTAAGCCATCATAATCATACTTACGCATAAGATCAATCAACAATTCAACACATACTCAGGACAGTCACAACAGATAAGCAAATCCACCCCCAAACTTAAACTAAACATTGTCCTCAATGTTTGCAAAATAAACTCAAAGAAAGTAAAAAGGGTAAGAGTGAACAATACTGTCCTGAGTAATGGAGATTTTCATTTTTCTTTTGAATTCCTTGGGCGGCCAAGTTACGTGAGATGAAATACTGCAAAACGGGAGCATGGGTTTAACGAGGGAGACATCAACACAACCTAACAAAACAAAAACAACGAAAACTAAGAACTAAGCAAACAAATAAAACAACTAAAGAAAAACAAAAACGTAAATGAAATGTAAAGCTTGGGTTGCCTCCCAAGAAGCACTTTCTTTCACGTCTTTAGCTAGACTGGACCCATGGTTGGCATCAAGGCACGTAAAATTGCTCATATTTCTTCGGGCCCTTCTTGCTTGAGTCAATATAGCCTTCTAAGTCTAAAAGGCTCTCTTGTTTTTCTTGGGCACCTGAAAGATAAATATTTTTTTTTTATTTTTCTTTGAAATAAAAGAACAAAATTCAAAACAAGACTCGTGAGTATAGGAAAAATGGTTATCAAGATTAAAAAAAACTTTTGGAGATAAAGGGAAGGGAGACTTTTCAGCCTCAAACTCTATCACCTTGATTTCTTTTGTGGAAGTGATTGCATTATCATGCTCGGCCTCACAAACCTGTTTTTGGTGTGTTTCAGTCTCCTCCAACTCTCCTCACTATCATATGCATAAGTCCTCATAGGTTGTTCTTTCTCGATGGCAAGAATAAGAATTTGCTCTCAGAGGGCCTTAAGGGATTCTACCAGTTGATTAAGATGATGAGTCCTTTCATGTATTATTTCCCCAAGTTCTACCACACTTTAGCTTCTAACCTATCCAACCTTTCTAATTCAGCATGACAAAAATTTTTAACCCTCAACTCCAAAGTATATTCCATTAATAAATCCACAAGAGAAGAGTTTTCTATAAATTGGTTGGGGTAGGAAAAATTTTGGTTCCATGTGCCTATATGATTACCATCAAAAGAATTTTCATAAATCATAGATTCAGAATGGTAAGGATTAGACATTTGGTATCCAGAGAAATCATGATTCACATACCTAGGGTCCTGAGAAGGATAATACATTGGCGAAGAATTATGGTCATGAAAAGTCATAGTTTAAATTATGACAATTCAAATCTAAACTTTTACAGAAAATCAACACAACCAAAACAGGAGACAAAGACTCGAACAACACACAAGACTAAATTAATAACAAAAAAGAAATTAAGCAAACAAATAAGGAGAAAAAAAAAGGAAAGAAACAAATAAGGAAAACAACAAATAAGGAAAAAAATAAATAAATAAGGAAAAAAATAAAGAAAGAAATAAGGAAAGAAAAAAAGGAAGAAAAAAAAGGAAAAAAGATGAAAAAAATAAGAAATAAGAAAAACGAATAAGCAAATAGAAAAAAAAAAGAAAAACAACAAATAAGGAAAAAACAAATAAATAAAAAAAAAAGAAAGAAACACAAAAGAAACAAAAAAAGAAAAACAACAAATAAGGAAAAAAATAAAAAATGAAAACAAACAAGTTAGGAAAAAAACACAAAAGGAAAGAAAACAAATAAGAAAAAAAAACAAGTAAAAAAAACGAATAAGGAAAACAAAGAAAAGAAACAAAAAAGGAAAACACACAATAGAAAAAAACAACAAATAAGGAAAAAAAGAAAAAAAAGTAAGGAAAAAAAACACAAAATGAAAAAAAAAACAAATAAGGAAAAAAAATCAAATGAGGAAAAAAAATATAGAAAGAAAACAAATAAGGAAAAGAAAAAAATAAATAAGGAAAAAAACAAACAAATAAGAAAAAAATAAATAAGGAGAAAAACACAAAAGGAAAAAAAACTTTAGTCTAAAATCTCGAATTTTCTCCCAATATTAATCAATCTAAATAATCGTCATTCCCCGACAACGACGCCAAAAACTTGTTGCGTAAAACTTGTTGCGTAAACCAATATTAACAACCTTATTCTAATTTAAATTTTTTGTCTCGAGTCCACTTAAACCAAAGATATAAATGAAATTAAGAATGAATTGCCAAAAATAAATAACATAACAAAGTTCAATACATAATCAAATAAATCTAAAACATGCTAATCAAATTCCAACTACAACGTTTAGCTACTCAAAATCACCATAAGAACAAGCTAAAGTCATAGGAAAAGTCTTTAAACTCAATTACAAACTAAAAGAAAGAGAAATAAACTTATGTGTCGATGTGGGTCTCTCGTTCCCGAGCTCCCGTCACGATCTCGAGCCTCCACAAACGCTTTAGCTCCCAAGGAATACTCTTTTTTCTCCCCTTAGAGTGTGTATTTCGAAACTAGGGCTAAAAACTACCAAATTCTGCTCCTTTTTGCAATGAAAACAACATATTGTATTTATAGGGCTTTTTGGTACGGCGTTGCAACGCTGGTCATGGCGTTGCAACGTTGTGCCTGCTGCCAGCCAGCCCACTGTGACCATTTTTGTCATATCTTTTCGCTCGGGTGTCCAAATGACCTCCGGTTTGATGAGTTGGAATCGTGATTCGATGTAGAATCTCTCAGTATATTTCGTATACTCAAAATACATCTATATTTTCCTTGGGTCTTCAATTAAGCACACACATTTTCCAAATTGCACCAAAATAGTCTCAAAATACTCAATTCTTGCTTCTCAAGCTCAATTTCCTGAAATTAACCATAAAATACCATGAATGCCCATGTTTTAAGTATAAAAACTAGCTAAAATATATAAATAAGATAGCATATTTGCATGCTATCATTGACACACGGGGAGGATCGCATTCGAGTTAATGACCCGAACGGTCTACAGTATATGGATGGGTCGGAAACCTCATCTTGGTGACACTGTGGATGCGACCTGCTTTGTATTACAAACGAAGTGATCCAACTCGTTCATGTGGTTGACATGCGTGTGGGGCATCCTGTGCAATGAGGTTTTACAAGACCGGACCGTGAATTATTAGACCTACTGATGTAACGCCATTAACAATATAAGACTGATAACTTCGTAGATGCCCATTAGTGACTCGTCCTTAATCCTGAGCATGTTACGGACTTCTGTCTGCGGGGGTCTGTCCTTTGACTAGTACGGGTGAGGGTGGCCAGAGTACGCCTAATATGCCTATCTTCTTGGGGACGGGACTTCGTGGGGAGATGAGAACTTAACTACGCAAGAAGGAATTCACTCGTTCCCGAGCTAGGGAAAGTAGAGGGGTTGTTCCCTTAAGTGTTGTCTCCAGGGCTTGGACAACGGGTGCCCACCCTCTCATTGGCACGAAAGGGATGTTGTTAATGGTCGGACCATGCAACAAAGTTATTCATTAGAGGAGCAGTGGGACTTAAGGAGCAAGAGGTAGACACAGGGGTAAAACGATAATTTGACCCAACTGTGACTACGAACAACCTGAGAAGGGTTCACTCACGAGCATTGGTTATATCGATGGATACAACTTGCCCTACAGTGAGGAGAGTGCAACTACGGGTTTTAGTGGAGTGTTACCGTAGTTAATGAATGTTGATTAATCGGGTCAAAGAGTTTGATTGGTTGATCTCGTATCATTGGAGCTCGTCATCTGTAGGTCCATTAGGTCCCTCAGTTGGCTCAAATTGGACAACATGAGGGTTTACAGTTTGAAGTGGATTTGAAGTGTTCAAATTCATTAAAAGGGTATTTATGTCATTTATATGTGATATAGTTGACATAATATATATTTTAATTTGAATGAGATTCATAATAAACTATAATATAGCCTAATTAATTAATTAGGGTTTAATTTGGAGAAATTGAATTGAAAGAAATTAAATTGAATATGATTCAATTTAAAATTCCACAATTATGCAAATGTGATTTGTATAATAAGGTATGAGATATCTTATATTATATGATATGCAAATATGATTCGCATATCATATGGTTGTGGTAAATTGGTGAATTGGTGGAGATTTTAACTCTACCACACACATTATAAATACGTACTTCATGAAGTATTTGTGATAACATTCTCTCATTTTTTGGATTTTGAACCAAAAGAGAAAGAAAGAATTCTCTCTACCTCTCTCTCAATTCTCTCTACTTTCTCCAAACCCAATTCCAAAGGGAGCCCCACAACTCTCCCTCTACCTCTCGAGAACAACCGAGAAGATCAAGTGGAAGTGTCCTCTTGGTTCCGTTCGCGATTCAGTTCGTGTTTTGGAGAAGATCGTTGGATCGAGAGTTCATGATCGAGGAGGAAATCGAAGAAACGTTCTTCAAGAGGTTAGTAACACTTTACTTATTGTTTTTCCTTCTCGAAAAGCATGCTTAGCCTAATTAGTATGTTGATACTTTTAGTCTTAAGAAAATTAGAACAACAACGAAACAACGACGATTCTCATCACAATTCCGCTGTGGGAAATCTATTCTCTTCAATTGGTATCAGAGCCTAACGTTGCTCTTCGTTGTGTGTTCTGTAATTTTCTTAAAATTAGGTGGGTAGCATTAATTTTCATGTGATGAAGGTTAATGGTTTGCATATTTGATGTTTTCGGTTTTGGCACTTAGTTTAGATTTACTCTTCCGTTGATGAGATCAATGTAAGGGCCCGTTGTTTTGGGCATTTTTGAAAGTAAATCGAGTCTGTAAGTCTGGGTCGTTCGTGGCAAGAGTTATTGTGAAGAAACGGAGTGGAAATGGAAGAAATTCAACAAACAGTGTTGCTGGACAGAGGATAACTTTGCGATGTTGTTCATCGGCGTCGCAACGCCATCCGAGCGGGAGGATGCACGCTGCAGGTGCAGCGGTGCGACGCCAGACGCGGTGTTGCAATATTGTGCCCATTGAGCACACTGGCTTGGCATTGAGCATCGCATCGTTGCAACGCTGGCCACGACGTTGCAACGTTGCATCGTTAGTGGGCAGTTCACAAGAAAATTTCGTGGGAGTGGCGATATGGGACTGTATTGGGCGATTTTTAGCCTTTTTTTTTGTTAATTAATTTAATTAAAGTCCTTAGGGTGCCAAAACTGGTCCAATTTGCTATTTATTATTTTATGCAAGTGTTGTATGAAATATTTATGTGCATAATGTACGCCATATAGTTTCAAGATCCCATCTTAGGTTAAGCATTTCATGCATCATTTATATATTATAAGTGTTATAATATAGTATGCATGATAAGTTATATTATAAGAGTTATAATATAATATATGTTTTAATTTAACTAATGTAAGTGTTATATTAATTACATTAAAAGCATTGGCATACATTTTTATACATGTGATGTATGTATGTTATAAAGTATGGTTATCATGTGATGAATGATCAAGCATTATAACATAGAAATGCATGTAACATAAGTTAATTAATTAGTTTTAAATGGTTTAGAACATGATTAATTAGACTTAGGTTTTCTAGTTCTAATAAGATTAGAATTAGGAAATCAAATGTAACTTATGAATGGTGACTAATTAGTAACTCTGTTTAAGGAAGGTTCTGTCTAAGGTTGGGGTATTTAAGTTGACGCTTTGCGGAACACCCTACCTGGGAACTGACCTGGGAGTGAATTTGGTACAGAGATTCATAGGTTATATTTCTCGTGTGTGTCGTTAATTAAGAGTTAATTAAATAAACTCACATAGACCTTAGTTAATAATTTGATTATAGACTTAGGTTAATCCAATATAAGAGTTATATTGGTAGACTTAGGTAAATATAGTCGGTTTATCTAGGTCAATCCCGTTAATCTAAAGTGCTGAGTGGGAGGAATTATAGTGTATGAGATACATTTAAATTCCATCCACAAATCTCTGTGAAGTTCACACCGTGAGATCCATACTCGGCCTCATGGCGCAAATGGGAGCGTCCCCCTACGGGTGGTATTTGTATGGATCAAAATTCAAGGTGAATGGAGAGAGTACTTATAGTGCGTGGGAGCGGGACTTGTGAAAACGAGACCCACAGTCTCTTCTATCGATTTACACCGTGAGACGCCTATGATCTGTCTGCTAGTTTGGCCTGGACCAGACAATCCCTACTGAGGGCCTCGATCATGGGAGTCGGAACACCATGAATTCCTGAAAAGGATACAATTTCCTTTGTTTGTTTTCTTTCGTATTCCTCCCTACGGCGGTTATCGTTTGGACGAAAACTCTAAAGATTTAAAGATAGAGGGTTACACTCACGGGATTCATTAAGAGTTAATGAATCCGACCGAAAAATGGTAACTTGATGCCTATAGGAATAAGAGTTATTCTGGTATTAGGGTCTGGTCGAGAAAGAATTGTCCCAAAGGAGGAGTGATTCTGTTTACTCTACAATGGCGATCATTCTAAACCTTTGGGGTATCAATGCAACTTTTAATGACCTAAGGATTATAAAATAAAAATTTGCTAAAAATGATTGGATTTTCAAAAGTTTTTGTGAGAACTAATACAAAGTTTTCTTTTTTAGCAAAACTGTCGAGTTCAATAATAACACTCTTAGCTTCCGACAAACTGGTAGGAGACAAATATCAAATGTGGAAAAATAATATAAACACAATCTTAGTAACTGACGACCTTAAGTTCGCGCTCACTGAGGAGTGTCTTCAGGTGCCCGACCCGACTGCATCACGAAGTGTTCGTGATGTGTACAATCGTTGGACCAAGGCTAATGAAAAGGCCAAGGTCTACATAATAGCCATCTTGGATGTTTAGTTTATTGGATTTAAGGTTAAAACAAGGGCAATATCATAAATAATGAACAATAACTCTTTATTGAAATAATAACTCTTTATTACAATAATTAGAACAAAATTACAAACTTCTGGTTTTAGGGCACAAACCCCAATAGTCTGAAGTCTTGGCTAAGAAGCACGAGAACATGGTCACCGCCAAGGAGATCATGGAGTCGTTGCAGAGCATGTTTGGACAACATTCCTTTCAGGTTAGGCACGACGCTCTAAAGCATGTGTTCAATGCTAGGATGAAGAAAGGGGCGTCTGTCCGAGAACATGTTCTCGACATGATGACTCACTTCAACTTGGCGGAGATGAACGGTGCTTCGATCGACGAGTCGAGCCAGGTCAGCTTTATTATGGAGACTCTTCCGAAGAGTTTCCTGCAGTTTTGTAGCAATGTTGTTATGAACAAAATTAGCTACACTCTGACCACCCTCCTCAACGAACTACAGACCTTCCAGTCCTTGATGCGAGTCAAGAGACAGGAAGTTGAGGCAAATTTTTCCTCAAGGTCTTTTCAGAGAGGTTCAACCTCTTGGACTAAAAAGAAAGAAGAAGAAGTTGAAGAACGTTGGGAAAGCTGACAGCGTTGCCGCCCACAAGGGCAAGAAGGTCAAGGAGGTTGCGAGTAGAGTCTTTCCACTGCAACGGGGACGACCATTGGAAGAGGAACTGTCCCAAATTCCTTGCCTACAAGATGAAGGAAGGTAAATTGATTTTTTTTTACAGAAACCTGTTTAGTGGAGAGTAGTGACTCTGTCTGGATACTTGATTCAGACGCCACTAACCATGTTTGTTCTTCTTTTCAGGGAATTAGTTCCTGACAGCGACTGCAGGAGTGTTGCATAATATTTATGATAATGCAATACCGCAGTGTACGGGTCAAGTTTTAGTATAGTGATTTATGAGTCCAAGTATCGTCCTCGGGAATGGGTTTCTAGATTAATTAATTACTAAGGTACTAATCCTCAATTTTAGCTAAAGAAACATAACATGGATAGTTGGTTGAAGTAAATACGAACAAACAAACAAACATGTGGAGACACGAATTGATAGAGTTATGGGAAGTGATTTTACAAATTAAAGACCTAACTAACACATGCATTGAACCAATGAGATGAAATTTAAACAAGAAGTAAAATACTCAAGAAAGTCTCTCGATCTCTCAAGAGCCTCGCACATACAATAAATCCTATAGTCTCCATATAAAATCTAAGCATGTACGACATTAAGCAACTGCTTTATGTGTTTCCCTAAGATTTCTAAGTCATTCTCATGCAAGAATTCTAAGGGTTTTGACAACTTTGCTCTAATTCAAGTTTTATCTCTCGAGTCCACTTAAATCAACAAATTAAGAAGTCAAGAACGAATTGTCAAAAATAAGAAGAAAACATGCTTCAATGCATTGTAATAAGGTCATAACAAGCAAATCAAATCCTAGCTACAATGTTTAGCTACTCTAAATCACATGAAAATCAAACTAAACAAGTAGAAAACGTCTTAGAATGTCACACCCCCTCCCGAACTACCTGCTAACTTAGCCCGGCAGACGGCGTGAAGCCAACAGTCATCGTTCACCTCTCTAACGATACACTGTGACCTGCTTTACGATAAGCATACTATACTTGTATAAGAAACACTTTAAACATAACACAGCGGAATATTGACAATTACGTAACCTACGTAAGGAGTAACCCTACTTAAGACTCTCTGGAAAACTGAAACGTATGTGAACATCACAACCAAAAACATACCCAACCATGGTTTACACAACCACAACCCCTAAAGCACATACAACTATAACTACATAGTCCCCTCAAACATTTACTACAACACATATGGACATTCTATACAACTCCACCCACGTACAACATATCAAACTTGTGGAGCTTCCAGCAGACTATGGCAGGTTATTAGGCACTGGGAGCTCGATCTCTACCTGAAAAGTGGGAAAAACACTGAAAGAATGAGCTAAAAAGCTCAGTGAGTGACTGTGTTTACAATCTATAACTTGTAAAACATGTCATCTGAAAACTAATGAGCATATGCATCTGTAATCAAGCGTTAAATAAAAACTTGTAATCATAATAGCTTTTCAGAAAAACCAGCAAGTATATCGTTAAAATCTCGTAAGGCATGTAATCTTTTTAAAACATGTCACAATCTACGTTGTGTAGGGCACGCCCAGTACAACCAACGTTTGTTCTACGATGTAGTGGGGCCCGCCCAGCACTCCCATCGTCTTTGTCGTAGTGGGACCCGCCCAGCACTCATGACAGCGTTGTTGTCACGGAGTACACTCAACGTCGACAACAGAAATGACCTGTGTGCACACGGTACCATAAAGCCTCAGGCTCAATATCTCAGAAGATCACATAAAAACATTTGAACATGCATGCTTATCTTTTCTTTCATAAAACTCAAGCTTACTTAGCTTGTTCATAAAACTGGAAATCTTTAAAAACATACTTGCTAAAACATACTTGCTCGAAATCATAACATTTCCATAAACTTCGAAAAATTCAATAAACATATGCTCGTGTATAAATTTCATCAAGACATTTAGGCTCACCATGAACACTTTAAAACATTTCTAAGAAGTCATGAATGCTCATAAACAAGTGTTCAAGGAAAACAATAAACATCTAAACCCTTTCATTCAAACAAAACTTGTATTTCTTAAAACATAATTCAAGCATATAGAACATTTTTGAAGTTCGTTTTGTCACTCACAGTATTAAAACTAGAACCTTGGCCCGTACACTCGACCTATTTGCTCTTGGCCTGTCAAACAAACTAAATTCAACCATTAGAACCTCGAGCTCATGCTTTTTAACCTTAAAATTACAAGAAAACACACTTTCAAATTTTCCAGCATTTTCAGATTTTCTGCCCTGTTTTCAGACAGACATAACTTCTTCATTACTTATCCAAAAATAATGTAATTTATACCAAACTCTTCTTTTTGGAACCTTCTAAAAATCATATGAAGACATGAAATTGAGATTCCTAACAGATTTGTTCAAACATACCTCGAGAGCTTCTTCCCCAGGAACTAACTTATGCTATTCCAGATTCGATTTCCTGCTGCAACCCGAAACTTTACCTGATATTTACAACATCTTCCAATCATTTTCTATTCACGCTTTCTTCATAAAGGTTATAGAAAATTCAATAAGCTTTCCAACCATACCTATTAGAGCTTCTAACTCAAACTCTACAGATCAGGACAACTCAAAAACCAGAGACTTCTCGGATTTGACAGCAACCTTCTGTCTTCTGCCTTCCTCTTAACAAAACAGTAACTTAACATAAGAATTTGCTCGAGCTTCCTTCATGAACTTTGTTTAGAAATTTTTTAGCTTTCAAGAAAAGCAAACTTCAACACTTACCTCTTCTTGTAGAGCTCGAGAAGATCAAAACATCAGACAATGGCAGAATGATTCACCTTACTACTATAATAATTCCCTTGAGTTCTTCTCCTTTCTTCTGCAATTCCAGCTCCAAAATCAGAGGTTTTCTCCTTCTTCTTCTCCCTTGAACTTCAGCTCACGAAGCTTACAGCTTCCTTTCGGTAAATGAAGAAGAAAATGGAGAAGATAAAGCCTTTTTAAAAAGCTAACGGTGGAGGACAAAAGCATAAAGTTAAAAACTTTGTCTTTTAGCCCTTTTTGCTTTTTCCTTTTCTTTTCTTTTTCTTTTTCCTTTTCTTTTTCTTTCCTTTATCCCTTTCTTTCACTTCTTTTCTTTTCTTTACAAAACAAAACAAAACTTAATATATTTAACTTTTCTTTCATTTTCGTTTCTTCTTTTATCTTTTAAAGCAAACCAAACCAAAATGGTTTAAACTTTCCTTCCTTGTTTTTCTTTTGTCTTTCACTTCATTTCTTTTCTTTTTAAAACATGGAAAACCAAGTTTTAAACATTCATTTCTTCTTTCCTTTTGTTGTTTTTTAAGAAGGAAGTTCCAAAGAGATCGGGTTTACATAGAACGCTATTACAAATTGAAAGAAAAGGAAATTAAACTTAGGTGTCGATGCCGGTCCTTCGTCTCCGAGCTCCCGTCTTCGATCTCGAACCTCCACGAATGCTTTGGCTCCCAAAATTACTCTTTTCACTCTTCTTACAAGGTGTATTTCGAGATTAGGGCAAAACTCTACCAAATTCGGCTCCCCTTGCAATGAGAACAACATGTTGTATTTATAGGCATTATCGGCACAATGTTGCAACGCTAGGGATAGCGTTGCAACGCTGTGCCCTAGGCGGCTGACACTTAAGGAAATAATTGATGGCGTTGCAACGCCGAGGCAACGCGTTGTAATGCCGCTACCCTAACGCGCGCGCTCTCAGCCGAAATGGCGTTGCGATGACGCGAGGCGGCGTTACAACGCCCTATGTGCGACTTCTCGCGCGTGGCTTCTTATCGAGATAGCGTTGCAACGCCCTAAGGCAGCGTTGCAACGCTATCGCCTGAAGTCTTCAAAGCCTTTAAACAGCAAGCATGGCGTTGCAACGCTCATGGCGTTGCAACGCCATCACCTCGGGTCATCATGCTTGGATTGGTTCTTTTTCTTCTAATTGATGTTATCTTTAGCTCCAAATAGCCTCGTTTTGATCCCGAGTGATCCAAATTGTCTCCAATAGCTCCGTTTAAGCTCTTAACCTGAAATTGAATAAATTAACCACGTAAAAGTCCTGAAATCATCATAAAACTAGCAATAATTAAGCCTAAAGATATCACATTTTGTGTGCTATCAAACACCCCCAAACTTAAACTTTTGCTAGTCCCGAGCACAAACAGAGTTAAACATTAGGTTGTTCTTAAACATACATTTGATTCAAGCCTCAAAGATTTAAGAGAAAATTTTGCAATCACAGGAAACACTTAAATATAACACTTCAACAAGTAATTTAAAACTTTTCCTAAGTGTTCCTACGTGTGTGTGTGATTAGCCCATGTTCCCTTTATTTTTACTAAGCCCGGATCAACTTTATTAGGTTCTCCATTCAACTTCCCCCTACACTGGTCTTAATTACTAATCTTTGAGTCTCTCCACATTCAAGAAATAAACAACTTTACTCAGCACTTAATCACTCTTTTGATGCCACTTTTTCTATTTTCTTCTTTTTTTTGTGCAAGGACACTAGCTTTCACACATCCACTGCAGGGACCCTTACCCAGAGCACTCGCTCAATGAGTGGCCTAACTGATCACAGTAAAGGTAGCTCTTTTTGTCCTCACGATTTTTTTTTTTTAACAAACAACACAACAAAAATAGACGACAACCCTTTCACATAATGCACATATTATACAGATCATGCACTTCATATTGTCATTCACCTTATCCTGCAGTTTAACTCTCAAATCAGTTCTCAGACCTATCGAGGTGACATCAAACTTCTAAACCTAATAACTTTGTTCTAAGCATTTCAAAACTACAGGAACACAGGCTATGTGCATATAATGCAGGAAAAACTCAAGAAAAATTTTAAATTAACTCAAATTCATGTCATGCTTTCAGGTTTCAGCAGAATCACAAAGATTTTCAATTATATCTCATCCTAGGCTGTCATACTCATACTTATGTAAAAGATCAACCAGCAATTAAGCATATACTCAGGACAGTCACAACAAATAAACACAAATAAACACATCACACCCCCAAACTTAAACTAAACATTGTCCCCAATGTTTTCAAAATTAAGCATAAATTAAGTATAAGTGTAAGAATGAACAATACTGTCCTGGGTAATGGAGATCTTTCTGAGATTCTTGGATAGCCAAAGCATGTGTGTTGGAGTTCCTCAGAACGGGAGCATGGATTTCAACGAAGAAGGGCATCTCCACAACCTACAAAGCAAAACAACAATTAACTAAGCATTGAAAAACAACAAACTAAAGCAAGCTAAAGACAGGAAAACCAAAGTAAGTAAAGCTTGGGTTGCCTCCCAAGAAGCGCTTTGTTTAATGTCTTTAGCTAGACTGTACTCCCTTAAGGTGTTTCTTTCCTTGCTTGTAGTGCCTGAAGTGATGTGTTCATTTGGCCAATCTGGGTCTCGATGTTCTTTATTGCAGCTCCATGACTAGTCACTATACCAGATAAACTGGTGACTGCATTCTCCAGCTGGTTGGACCGACTTCTGGATTCAGCTATGAAGGAGTGCAATGTGTCTTCCAGAGATGGTTTCCTCTCTGATGTAGAAGCATGCCCTGTAGGAGGATTCAACACATTTTTTTTGTTAGCATAAGAAAATTTTTCATGATACCTTAAACCTGGATTGTAATGTGTTGGGAGGTTGTTCTGAGTCTGATTGCCTTCATAGGTGTTGCTTCTGTTGTTCAGGTAGTGCAATTGCTCCATAGTGGATTCTCCAATTGGCTAGGAGCATTGAGAGGACATCCCTGTCTGTGGTGATCCTGCAAAATTATTCAGGGCATGAGTGAGAGATGCCATATGAGATCTAAGAGAGGTTACCTCGCCGGTTGGTATAATCCAAACATCGGCTTAGATCTGTCATTTTCTCTGAGGCCATTTGGTAGTGGCGATTGACACTTCCTCCGGGGAGGGCACGTGCTTACGCACGATCTTCGCCATGAAAGCCCTCCAGAGTGGCATCGAGAATGGTCTGGTCTTACCTTCCATCCATTATAAAATAGTTGTACTGGAGCCATTCGGGTAGCCATGTTGTGGGCACCCTCCGAGCATGTCTTTGTACCGTTCCCGTGCCTCGAATAGTTGTTCTCCCTCCTGCTGCCTGAATGTTCCAATCTCAGTCCTTAACTTTGCAGCCTTTACAGGTGGAAAGAATTTGGTCATGAAGGCTTGGGCCAACTCCTCCCAAGAAGTGATACTCCACGAGGAAGGGACCCTAGCCATTCTTTTTGGCCCCGCCGCAAAGAGAAAGGAAAAGACGTAAGCGAATACTATCGGCGGAGATACCATTCATTTTAACTGTACCACAGATTTCTAAGAAGTTTTGAAGATGAGAGTTAGGATCTTCGGTGGATAAGCCTCTGAAAGAACCTCCCCTAACCATTTGTATCAGCCCTGTCTTAAGTTCAAAATTATTAGCATTGATAGGGGCATGGACTATTCCAGCCTGCTCAGATTAAACACAAAGTTGGAAATACTCCGATAGGTTTAGGGTTATTGATGAGCTCTGATCGCCCATTTCACGAGGTTCTGCTCTTCCTTCCCTTAGGAGTCTCCTACAGGTCCTCTCAATCTCAGGATTAAAAGGGTGCAAGTCTGCAATTCTCCCCTTGGGCATACACCTGGAGGAACAAAAAGAAAGAAATTAGATAAAAAAAAAAAGAAAAACACAAACAACTAGAAAATAAAATAGAAAATAAAGACATAAAACATAAAACTTGGGTTGCCTCCCAAGAAGCGCTTTCTTTAACGTCTTTAGCTAGACGGTGACTTATTAGGGCACATAAAATTGCTCGTATTTTTTCGGGCCCTTCTTGCTCGAATCGATGTAGCCTTCTAAGTCTAAAAGGTTATCCTGCTTTTCTTTAGCCCCAGATAGAAAATTATTTTTGGGATTTTTATTTTTCAAAAGAAAGGAACTGAAATCAAAGCAATACTCGTGAGTATAAGACAAATGGTTATAAAAAATAAAGGAATTTCTGGGGATAAAAGGAAAGAAGACTTCTCAGCCTCTAACTCTATCACTTAGATCTCTCCTGTGGAACTAAGTGTATCACCAGTGTCCTCCTCACTAACCTGATCATGGTGTGCCTCAGTCTCCCCCAAACTATCCTCATTATCTTCTGAACAAATCCTCCTAGGTGACACCTCCTGAGTGGTAAGGATAAGAAATTGTTCCTGTAAGGCCTTAAGGGAAACTACTAGCTGGTTAAGATATTGAGCTCTATCCTGTACTATTTCCCAAAGTCCTACCACCTCAGTTTCTAACCTATCCAACCTCTCTAATTCACTATGGATCAAATTTTTCAATTTCAATTCTAATGTGTATTCAGCCAATTGGTCCATCAGAGAAGATTTTTCTAAGGGTTGGTTAAGGTACGAAAAATTCTGGTTCCAAGTGCCTAAATGACTCCCCTCATGTGAGTTTTCATATATGTCAGGTACAGAATGGTAAAAATTAGACACATGGTATTCAGAAAAATCATGATGCACAAAACTAGGGTCCTGAGAGGGGCAATAGAATGGTGGAAACTCAAAATTATGCAAAGTCATACTTGAAAAATCAGTAACAAGACTTCACACAATATCAACACAACCAAAACAGAAAACAAAAACTCAACAATGCACAAAACTAAAATAACACAAATAAGGAAACAAACAATCACACAAAATAATTAAGGAAAGACAAACAAACAAGCTTTAGTCTAAAATTTCAAATTTTCTCCTAATATTAATTAATCTAAATAATCGCCATTCCCCGGCAACGGCGCCAAAAACTTGTTGCGTAATATTTATGATAATGCAATACCGCAGTGTACAGGTCAAGTTTTAGTATAGTGATTTATGAGTCCAAGTATCGTCCTCGGGAATGGGTTTCTAGATTAATTAATTACTAAGGTACTAATCCTCAATTTTAGCTAAAGAAACATAACATGAATAGTTGGTTGAAGTAAATACAAACAAACAAACAAATATGTGGAGACACGAATCGATAGAGTTATGGGAAGTGATTTTACAAATTAAAGACCTAACTAACACATGCATTGAACCAATGAGATGAAATTATAAACAAGAAGTAAAATACTCAAGAAAGTCTCTCGATCTCTCAAGAGCCTCGCACATACAATAAATCCTATAGTCTCCATATAAAATCTAAGCATGCACGGCATTAAGCAACTCCTTTATGTGTTTCCCTAAGATTTCTAAGTCATTCTCATGCCAGAATTCTAAGGGTTTTGACAATTTTGCTCTAATTCAAGTTTTATCTCTCGAGTCCACTTAAATCAACAAATTAAGAAGTCAAGAACGAATTGTCAAAAATAAGAAGAAAACATGCTTCAATACATTGTAATAAGGTCATAACAAGCAAATCAAATCCTAGCTACTCTAAATCACATGAAAATCAAACTAAACAAGTAGAAAACGTCTTAGAACGCTATTACAAATTGAAAGAAAAGGAAATTAAACTTAGGTGTCGATGTCGGTCCTTCGTCTCCGAGCTCCCGTCTTCGATCTCGAACCTCCACGAATGCTTTGGCTCCCAAAATTACTCTTTTCACTCTTCTTACAAGGAGTATTTCGAGATTAGGACAAAACTCTACCAAATTCGGCTCCCCTTGCAATGAGAACAACATGTTGTATATATAGGCATTATCGGCACAGCGTTGCAACGCTGTGCCCTAGGCGGCTGACACTTAAGGAAATAATCGATGGCGTTGCAACGCTGAGGGCAACGTTGCAATGCCGCTACCCTAACGCACGCGCTTCTTGTCGAAATGGTGTTGCGACGCTGCGAGGCAGCGTTGCAACGCCCTATGTGTGGCTTCTCACGCGTGGCTTCTTATCGAGATAGCGTTGCAACGCCCTAAGGCAGCGTTGCAACGCTATCGCCTGGAGTCTTCAAAGCCTTTAAACAGCAAGCATGGCGTTGCAACGCTCTGCATGGCGTTGCAACGCCATCACCTCGGGTCATCATGCTTGGATTGGTTCTTTTTCTTCCAATTGATGTTATCTTTAGCTCCAAATAGCCTTGTTTTGATCCCGAGTGATCCAAATTATCTCCAATAGCTCCGTTTAAGCTCTTTACCTGAAATTGAATAAATTAACCACGTAAAAGTCCTGAAATCATCATAAAACTAGCAATAATTAAGCCTAAGGATAGCACATTTTGTGTGTTATCAAGGAGGGTGAGATAACACTAATGGTTGGATCTGGAGAAGTTATCTCGGCTGCAGCGGTGGGCACGGTGAAGCTTTTCTTTGACAGGAAATACTTGTTATTAGATAACTTGTACATAGTTTCAGGGTTTACTAACAACCTTGTTTCAATTTTCTGTCTTATTGAACACTATATTTTCATTTCCTTCGAGTTAAATAAAGCGTTTATTTCTCATAAACGTAATGTGTTGTGTTCTGCTTCACTTGGGAATAATCTATATGTTTTAAAGCCAAATTCGGTCAAAAGTATTTTGAATACTAAATTGTTTAAAACAGCAGAAACACGAACTAAAAGATTAAAAGTTTCTCCGAAAGAAAACACTCATTTTTGACATCTAAGGTTAGGCCATATAAATCTCAATAGGATTGAGAGATTAGTGAAGAGTGGGCTTCTAAGCGAGTTAGAAGAAAACTCTTTACCGGTTTGTGAGTCTTGCCTTGAAGGCAAAATGACCAAAAGACCTTTTAGTGGAAAAGGTTATAGAGCCAAGGAGCCTATTGAGCTTATACATTTTGACCTCTGTGGTCCGACGAATATTTTGTATCTTTCATAGATTACTATTCGAGATATGGTACGTTTACCTAATGCATCGAAAGTCTGAAACTCTTGAAAAGTTCAAGGAGTACAAGACTAAGGTTGAGAACCAGTTAGGTAAAACGATTAAAACACTTCGATCGGATCGAGGTGGAGAGTACATGGACACTGAATACCAAGACTATATGATATAACATGGAATTACGTCCCAACTCTCAGCACCAGGTATGCCACAACAGAATGGTGTATCAGAGAGGAGAAATAGAACATTGTTAGACATGGTTCGGTCGATGATGAGTTATGCTCATTTTGTTGGGATATGTGTCCTAAAACTTATGTAATTTTGGTCAAATAAATAAAGAGTTATTTGTTTTTATAAAATTATATTCTCGCTTTATAAATCCAATAAACTAAGCTCCAAGGTTATAATATATCTTGAACATCAGTGTAGTAGACACTATTTGGATTGTGTTCAAGAGTATAACCTAAATGGTCTATGGTATAAGAATAAGGTTGGAAACCTTATTCTGGTAACACCATGGATGCGGCCCACTTTGTAGTTAGTACAAATGAGGTAATCCGACTTATTCATGTGGATGACATGCGAGTGAGGGCATCCTGTATGAAGAGTTCATACAAGATCGGACTACAAATTATTAGTCTGACCAGTATAACGTCGTTAACAGGATAAGACTGATAATTTATAGATGGTCATTAGTGACTCAACCTGAATCCTGAGCAAGTTAAGAACTCCTGCTTATAGGGGTTTGTCCTTAGACTAGTATGGGTGAGAGTGGCCTGTAGCCGACTCAATAAGCCTACCTTCTCAGGGACAGAACCTCATTGGTAGCTGGGGACTTAACTATGCAAGATGGGATTCACTCATTCCTAAGCTAAGGAATTAGATAGGTTGTTTCCTAAAGAACTGAATCCAGGTCTTGAACTGTTGGGGTTTGTGCCCTAAAACTCGTAGTTTGTATTTTTTGTTCTAATTATTTTAATAAATTATTATTACTTCAATAAAGTGTTATTGTTTGTTATTTACATTATTGCCTTTGTTTTAACCCTAAATCCAATAAACTAAATATCCAAGGCTATTAAACGTATCTTTAACTGAATGTAGTGTACATATAAAGGATCTCAGTTCGAGATACAACCTAAAGGGTCTATAGTAAGGGGATAAGGTTTGGGTACCTTACCCTGGTGAAACTATGGATGTGGTCCACTTTGTATATGATACAAACATTGTGATCCTAACGTGTTCGTGTAGATGACATGTGAGTGGGGATATCCTATGTAATGAGATTACATAAGACCGGACCACGAAATAGTAACCACTAGATATAACTCCGTTGACTAGTTAGGTTTCTATTTCACTAGGATGACCTAGGCAACTTGATCTCAATCCTGAGCAGGTTACGATCTCCTGTTTGCGAGGGATTGTCCTTTGACTAGTATGGGTGAGAGTGGCTAGATTCGCCGACTCAATATGCCTACCTTCTTGGGGACAAGACCGAGTGAGCAGCTGGGGACTTAGCCTAACAAGATGAAATTCACTCCTTCCCGTCTACTAAGGTAAGTAGAGGAATGTTCCCTTAAGTGGTGTCTCCGGGACTTGAACAAAGGGCCTCGACCCTCTCATTGGCCTGAGAGGGACTCTGTTTGTTGGTAGGGCCACAAACAAATTGTTCATTAGAGGAGCACTAGTACTTAAGGTACAAGATGTAACCCAGGGGTAAAACGGTAATTTGACCCAGTTGGTGTTATGAACATTCGTGAATGATTAACTTGCTTTTATTGGTCATATCCGTGGACATAGAAAGATATCTGCAGTGAGAAGAGTGCAGCTGCGGGACTTTAGTGGAGTGTTCCCGCAGTTAACGAATGTTGATTAGGAGGTTAATGAGATTAACCGAGTAATCTCGTATCATTGGAGCTTCTGATCTGTAGGTCCATTAGGTCCACCTTCTAGCTCGTAAAGGGTTCTTAGATCGTTTGAATTTGAAATGTTCAAATTCATTAGGGAATAAATTTAATGTATATAGATACAATATAATATATAGTTTTGGAACTATATATTATAAATTTAATGTGAATATGATTCATATTAAATTATATGAGAGAATTAAATATTTGAAAGAGTTCAAATATTATTTTAAATGTGAATGTGATTCATATTTGAAAAACTATAGGTTAAAATTTAATGTGCATAAGATGTGCATTAAAACTATAGGTAAGAGGAAAAATTGATTAAATTTGATTTAATCCAAATTAAATATATGATATTTAATTTATAATTAATTAATTATGATTTGATTAATTAATTATATTATTTAATTAATAATTTGATTATTTGTTTTATAATATAATAAATAAATAAAAAGGGAACTTGTGGCACGTTCCCCACTTCCCTCCAACTCCCCATCGATAGGGAGTGGGGGAAGTTATTCCCTCATGATAGTTTTCTTCGCCATGGAGAAGAAATCAATCGATGATTCAACAGTGCGATTTTTGCTCTCTGGAAAACTCTCTCTCTCACAATTCCCTCTCACTCTCTTCCAAAAGTTGGAATTCCTTCCCACCTAAGGAATTTATCTAAGCAGTACTTAGAGAATAGAAGGTTTTCTTACTGGTGTTGTCCTTCTGGAGAAAACAGAGAAGATTTCTTGGGTTGCTGTGTTGCTGCACAATTTGGAGTAAGGAGTTGCTGTATAGAAAACAACAAAGGTAATTATTAATTCCCTCTCAGTTTAGTTAATTTCTTAAGCATGTTTGCATGATTATCCATGTCTATTTAGATTAGAGGTGCATGCATGTTCTATTCTTTTTCCAATGCACTGGTTTTTGTATTTCAACCAAAAACGATCTTTCAATTACGATTCTAAACACATTTCCGTTGCTTAAGGGGATAAGATCTCCATCATGAACAACGAAGCCCCACCCTCTAAACTAGTTTAAGAGGGTTTCAGTTCATGGTAGGACCATAGACTTGTTGTTCATTAGAGGATCAGTGTTGCTTAAGAAACAAATAGGTAATCACAACGGTAAAACAGTAGTTTGACCCAACTTTGATTACGAACAAACTGTGAAGGGTCGACTCATGGGTAGTGATTATATCAATGGACACAATATAATCTACAGTGAGGAGAGTGCAGCTACAAGTCTATAGTGGAGTGACTTGTAGTTAATGAATATTGATTAACTAGATCAAAGAGTTTGATCAGTTAATCTCACATCATTGGAGCTCGTGAACTGTAGGTCCATTAGGTCCCTCCGTTGGCTCAACATGGAAATATTGAGGGTATAAAGTTAGGAATGAAATTGAAGTGTTCAATTTCATATATGAGGTGTTATATCAATTATATGTGATATAATTGATATAGTATATAGTTTTAATGTGAATAAGATTCACAATTTAACTATATACTAATGAGAGAATAAAAGAGAGATATGATGGTAATTTTCATCCTATTTGCCTATAAATAGTTACATAAGATGCAAATTTGGGTAAGGCTTTTGACATAACCCTAGAGTTCTCTCATTTTGTGTTGGAAAGAGTTCCAAACACATTTCTAAACGATCTCCTCATATCATCCTAAAAGGAACCCACCTTCCTCCCTCACCTAGAGAACAACGGAGAAGATCTAGTGGTGGATCTTCACAAGGTTCGGGTTTTTGTTTCTGAGATCGTGATCGTTGGAGGAGGAACTCGTGAAGAAAGTGTTCTTCAAAGGGATCTTCTGAAGGGAATTAAACTCCCACGCAGCGGAAGACCTTGAATCGTCATGGTGAAGTTGTGTAATTGAATTTTGTTAAAATGATTTAACTCTTAAATCTAGGCTAAACATACATAAAATGGAAAGAAAAACACAGCAAGTACTAGAACACTTACTTGTTGAAGACGTGCTTCGATTTTCCTTTCCGGTCACGAACTCTTCGTGTACTCTCAACGATCCCGAACTTCTCGAACTCTTCTCTCGATCAAGAACGAACACCACCCTTTGGAATCTCGGTTGTTCTTCTTTTGGAAGAAGGAAAGTTGTGGGACTTTCTTTGTTTTGGAGAAGGGAGGAGAAAAGTTGAGAGGATTTTAGAGAATATTGAATCTCTTCTCTTTGGTGAAAATCCAAAAAATGAGAGAATGCCCTATGAAACCCTTCTTGCAAAGGGTTTAAATAATGAAAATGATGGAGTTAAAATCTCCACATTATTACCATTTTACCATAACCAAGGTTATGCAAATCATATTTGCATAACCATATAATATAAGATATCCCATATCTCATCTTACAATTCACATTTGCAATATTGTGGATTTATTAAATTGAATCACATCCAATTTAATATCTCTCAACCTAATTTCTCAAATTAGCCCTAATTCAACAATTGGGCTAACCTATAGTTTATTATGAATCACATTCACATTAAACGATATATTATATCATTCATATCTCATATAAATGACATAAATGCCCTTTTAGTGAAATTAAATACTTCAATTCACACCAAAACATTAACCCTTCTTTTAACCCAGTTTGAGCCAACCGAGGGACCTAATGGACCTACAGTGACGAGCTCCAATGATCCGAGATTAACCTATCAAACTCTTTGACCCGGCTAATCAACATTCATTAGCTACCGTAACACTCCACTAAAGCCCGTAGTTGCACTCCCGTAAGTGCAGAATATTACGTGTCCACTAATATAACCAATGCCCATGAGTCGACCCTTCGTAGGTTGTTCGTAAACACTGTTGGGTCAAATTACCGTTTTACCCCTGTGTCTACTTCTTGCTCCTTAAGTCCCCACTACTCCTCTAATGAACAACAACGTTGTTATGGTCTGACCATACACAACAACTCTCTCGTGCCAGTGAAAGAGTGGGCGCCCCTCTAGTTTCCCTGAAAGCGGGAACAAGTGAATTTTTTCTCGCGTAGTTAAGTTCCCAGCTCCCTACTTGGTCCTGTCCCTGAGAAGATAGGCATATTGGGCGAGTAACTGTGACCACCCTCACCCGTACTAGTCAAAGGGCAGACCCCCGCAGACAGGAGTCCGTAACACGCTCAGGATTCAGGTCGAGTCACTAATGGTCATCTACACACCGTTCAAGTTGTAGTTCTCTCATATATTCAATGACCCTGGAGCTTAGTTTATTGGTTAAAGTTGTATAAAATGCGAGATACAAAATGATGAAATGAATAACTCTTTATTAATTTCAAATAGTAATTTACAAACACGAGATTAGGACAAAATTCCCAATAAACTCCCACTTGGACTAAGCTAGTGGAACAAATACATTTCTGAAATGTACATAAATTACAATGAAGTAATACAATAAACTAGGGCATTGAATACCTGTTTACATATCTCCCACTTGCCCTAGTCAGGAAGTACTCGAAGACCTAGACTCTCTAGTGAAGGGAATCGAATCCCGCAGCAGAAGCGATTGTGAATCGCGCGTTCTTAATTTCGTTACAACGATTAAATTCAAGAACTAAATAATCTAGATTGAGCATAAAAAGAGAATATGGACAGCAAGAAATATTCCCTTTGAAGAACCTTTCTTCGAGTGCTCCTTCTCCCACTGCTACAATCTCAGCAACACGAACCCAAGCGATCACGGACACTACCACCGGATCTTCTCCGTTGTTCTCTAGGTGAGTGAGGAAAGTGGGTTCCCTTTAGATGAGATGAGATATTTTGTGAGAGAGAGATTGTGTTTTGGAACCTTTCCAACAACACAACCAAATGTCACACTTAGGTTTGCAAAAGCTTAGGTTGCTTCTTGTCACCTACTTGCATCTTATGCAACTATATATATATAAGGAGATAGGGATGGAAATTACCATCCTATCCCTCGTTCATTCTCTCTTTAGTATATAGTTAATATGTAAATCTAATTCACATTAAAACTATATATTATATTATATCACATATAATTGATATGATATCTCATATATGAAATTGAAAACTTCAATTTCATTCCTAACTTTATACCCTCAATATTACCATGTTGAGCCAACGGAGGGACCAAATGGACCTACAGTTCATGAGCTCCAATGATTTGAGATTAACTGATCAAACTCTTTCATCCAGTTAATCAATATTCATTAACTACAAGTCACTCCACAATAGACTTGTAGCTGCACTCTCCTCACAGTAGATAATATTGTGTCCACTGATATAGACATTACCCATGAATTGACCCTTCACAGGTTGTTCATGATCACAGTTGGGTCAAATTATCGTTTTACCCCTGTGATTACCTATTTGTTCCTTAAACACCACTAATCCTCTAATGAACAACAAGTCTAGGGTCCTACCATAGACTCATACCCTCATAGAGGGCAGGGCCTCGTTGTTCAAGACCTGGAGTCAGTTCTTAAGGGAACAACCTATCTAATTCCTTAGTGTAGAAATGAGTGAATTCCATCTTGCAGCTTAAGTTTTCAGCTACCTACGAGGAGTTTCGTCACGAGAAGGTAGGCTTATTGAGTCGCTCACAGCTGCTACTCTCACCCATACTAGTCTAAGGACAAACCCTATAGCGGGGAGTTCTTAACTCACTCAGATTCAGTCGAGTCACTAATGTCCATCTATAAATTACTAGTCTTATCCTCGTTAATGGTGTTACACTGGTTAGACTAATAATTTGCGGTCCGGTCTTGTATGAACTCTTCATACAGGATGCCTCTACTCGCATGTCAACTACATGAATGAGTTGGATTACCTCATTTGTACTAATTACAAAGTGGGTCGCATCCATGGTGTTACCAGAATGAGGTTTCCAACCTTATTCTTATACCATAGACCATTTAGGTTATATTCTTAAACACAATCCAAATAGTGTCCACTACACTGATGTTCAAGATATATATTATAACCTTGGAGCTTAGTTTATTAGATTTATAAAGCAAGACTGTAATTTTATCAAAACAAATAACTCTTTATTTCTTTGATCAAAATTACATAAGTTTTAGGGCATAAATCCCAACAATCTCCCACTTGACCTAAAGCTTGTGGAGTACTATAACATTACAGTAATGTAAATACAATAAAGTAGATCATTTAAACCCTTTGTACAAAATACTCCCACTTGCCCTAGTTGGGGAACACTTGTAAACCTAGACCTTCTAGGTGACTCTCAAATGCTTTAGCCGTGAGAGCCTTTGTAAAAGGGTCAGCAACGTTGTGCTCTGAGGCTATTTTCGTGACAATCACGTCTCCTCTATGCACGATCTCCCGGATGAGATGATACTTCCGCTCTATGTGCTTTCCCTTCTTGTGACTTTGGGGTTCCCTCGAATTTGCGACTGCACTACTGTTATCGCAAAACAGCGTGATGGGCAAAGTCATATTTGGAACAACTTCCAAATTTAGCATGAATTTCCTAAACCAAACGGCCTCTTTAGCTGCTTCACAAGCTGATACATATTCGACTTTCATGGTGGAATCTGCGATGCATCTTTGCTTGACGCTTCGCCATACTACAACTCCTCCATTAAGAGTAAATACTGACCCTGATGTAGATTTTCGAGAATCTTTATCAGTCTGAATCCGTGTATCCTGTAAGGATCAAATCCTTAGCTCCATACACAAGCATGTAGTTCCTTATTCTCCGAGATACTTAAGGATTGTTTTAACCGATGTCCAATGTTCAAGTCCTAGATTGGATTGATACCTACTGACCATTCCAACTCCAAAACAGATGTCAGGCCTAGTACACAACATGGCGTACATCAGACTCCCAACAGCTGATGCATAAGGAATCCGTCTCATATCCTCAACTCCTTGAGGTTGAAGGGAATCGAATCCCGCAGCGGAAGCGATTGTTAATCGCGCGTTCTCAATTTAGTTACAAAGATTACATTCAAGAACAATTCTACCTAGATTAAGCATATAAACATAATATGGACAACAAGAAATATTACCTTTGAAGAACCTTTCTTCAAGTGCTCCTTCTCCCACTGCTACAATCTCAGCAACACGAACCCAAGAGATTACGAACACTACCACCGGATCTTCTCCGTTGTTCTCTAGGTGAGGGAGGAAGGCGGGTTCCCTTTAGGTGAGATGTGGTGTTGTGAGAGAGAGAGATTGTGTTTTGGAACATTTCCAACAACACAACCAAATGGCACACAATATCTTAACCTAGTAGCATCTCATGCAACCATATATATAAGGAAATAGGATGGAAACGACCATTCGACCGTTCCTTTATTCTCTCATTAGTATATGGTTTATATGTGAATCTAATTCACATTAAAACTATATATTATATCAATTATATCATATATAATTGATATAACACCTCATGTATGAAATTGAACACTTCAATTTTATTCCTAACTTTATACCCTCAATATTACCATGTTGAGCCAACGGAGGGACCTAATGGACCTACAGTTCATGAGCTCCAATGATATGAAATTAACTGATCAAACTCTTTGATCCAGTTAATCAATATTCATTAACTACAAGTCACTCCACTATAGACTTGTAGTTGCACTCTCCTCACTGTAGATAATATTGTGTCCACTAATATAGTCATTACCCATGAGTCGACCCTTCACAGGTTGTTCGTGATCACAACTAGGTCAAATTATCGTTTTACCCCTGTGATTACCTCTTTGTTCCTTAAGCACCACTGATCCTCTAATGAACAACAAGTCTAAGGTCCTACCATAAACTCATACCCTCATAGAGGGCAGAGCCCCGTTGTTCAAGACTTGGAGTCAGTTCTTAAGGGAACAACCTATCTAATTCCTTAGTGTAGGAATGAGTGAATTCCATCTTGCATGAGTTAAGTTCCTGCTACCTCACGAGGTTACGTCACGAGAAGGTAGGCTTATTGAGTGGCCATGTGCCACTCTCACCCATACTAGTCTAAGGACAAACCCCTATAAGCAGGAGTTCTTAACTTGCTCAGGATTCAGGTCGAGTCACAAATGGCCATCTATAAATTACTAGTCTTATCCTATTAACGGTGTTACACTAGTTAGACTAATAATTTGTTGTTCGGTCTTGTATGAACTCTTCATACAGGATGCCCCCACTCGCATGTCAACTACATGAATGAGTTGGATTACCTCATTTGTACTACTTACAAAGTGGGTCGCATCCATGGTGTTACCAGATTTAGGTTTCCAACCTTATTCTTATACCATAGACCATTTAGGTTATATTCTTGAACACAATCCAAATAGTGTCCACTACACTGATGTTCAAGATATATATATTATCAAGATATATGTTATAACCTTGGAGCTTAGTTTATTGGATTTATAAAGCAAGACTGTAATTTTATCAAAACAAATATATTATATTATCAAGATATATGTGGATGATATCCTACTCATTGGGAATGATGTAGGTTATCTTACTCGACATTAAGAATTGGCTAGCTACACAATTGCAAATGAAAGATTTGTATGAAGCGATGATATGTTCTTGGGATCTAGATTGTCCAGAATCGCAAGAATAAAACCCTAGCATTGTCTCGGACATCTTACATCGACAAAGTGTTGTTGAGGTTTAAGATGCAAGACTCAAGAAAGGTTTATTGTCTTTTAGATATGGAGTTCATTTATCTAAGTATCAATGTCCTAAGACACCTCAAGGAGTTGAGGATATGAGATTTGATTCTCGATGCATCGATTATTGGGAGCCCGATGTACGCCATGTTGTGTACTAGGCCCGACATTTGTTTTGCAGTTGAATGGTGGTGAGATATCAATCCAATCTAGGACACGAACACCGAGTGCATGTTAAAACGATCCTTAAGTATCTTGGAGAACAAGGGACTACATGCTTGTGTATGGGGCTAAGAATTTGATCCTTACGGGATACACAGATTTTGACTTTCAAGCGATAAAGATTCTCTGGAAATCTACCTCAAGGTCGATTTACTCTTAACGGAGGAGTTGTAGTATGGCGGCGGCGTCAAGCGAGGATGCATCGCTAATTCCACCATGGAGGTCGAATATGTAGCGACTTGTGAAACAACTAAAGAGGTTGTTTGGTTCAGAAATTCATTTTAGATTTGGAAGTTGTTCCAAATATGAGTTTGTCTATCACTAATTGTATTGTGATAACAATGGTGTTGTGGCAAATTCAAGAGAACCCCGAAGTCACAAGAGGGGTAAGCATATTGAGCGAAAATATCATCTCATCCGGGAGATCATGCATTGAGGAGACGTGATCGTCACGAAGATAGCCTCAGAACACAACATTGTTGATCCTTTTACAAAGGCTCTCACGGCTAAAGTATTTGAGAGTCACCTAAAAGGTCTAGGTTTACAAGTCTTCCCCAACTAGGACAAGTGGGAGTATATTGTACAAAGGGTTTCAATGCCTTAGTTTATTGTATTTTACATTATTGTAATGTTTAAATTATGTACTCCACAAGCTTTAGGTCAAGTGAGAGATTGTTGGGATATGTGCCCTAAAACTTATGTAATTTTGGTCAAATAAATAAAGAGTTATTTGTTTTGATAAAATTATATTCTTGCTTTATAAATCCAATAAACTAAACTCAAGGTTATAATATATCTTGAACATCGATTGTAGTAGACACTATTTGGATTGTGTTCAAGAGTATAACCTAAATGGTCTATGGTATAAGAATAAGGTTGGAAACCTTATTCTGGTAACACCATCGATGCGGCCCACTTTGTAGTTAGTACAAATGAGGTAATCCGACTCATTCATGTGGATGACATGCGAGTGGGGGCATCCTATATGAAAAGTTCAAACAAGACTGGACTGCAAATTATTAGTCTGACTAGTATAACGCCGTTAACAGGATAAGCCTGATAATTTATAGATAGTCATTAGTCACTCGACCTGAATCCTGAGCAAGTTAAGAACTCCTTCTTATAGGGGTTTGTCCTTAAGACTAGTATGGATGGGAGTGGCCTGTAGCCGACTAAGCCTACCTTCTCAGGGACAGAACCTCGTAGGTAGTTGGGGTCTTAACTATGCAAGATAGAATTCACTCATTCCTAAACTAAGGAATTAGATAGGTTGTTCCTCAAGAATCGAATCTGTGTCTTGAACAACGGGGCCCCACCCTCTAAACTAGTTTAAGAGGGTTTGAGTTTATGGTAGGACCATAGACTTGTTGTTCATTAGAGGATCAATGGTGCTTAATGAACAAAGAGGTAATCACAGGGGTAAAACGATAATTTGACCCAACTGTGATTACGAACATCCTGTGAAGGGTCGACTCATGGGTAGTGATTATATCAATGGGCACAATATAATCTACAGTGAGGAGAATGCAACTACAAGTCTATAGTGGAGTGACTTGTAGTTAATGAATATTGACTAACCAAGTCAAAGAGTTTGATCAGTTAATCTCACATCATTGGAGCTCATGAACTGTAGGTCCATTAGGTCCCTCCGTTGGCTCAACATGGAAATATTGAGTGTATAAAGTTAGGAATGAAATTGAAGTGTTCAATTTCATATATGAGGTGTTATATCAATTATATGTGATATAATTGATATAATATATAGTTTTAATGTGAATAAGATTCACAAATTAACTATATACTAATGAGAGAATGAAGGAGAGATAGGATGGTAATTTCCATCCTATTTCCCTATAAATAGTTGCATAAGATGCAACTTTGGGTAAGGCTTTTGACATAACCCTGGTGTTCTCTCATTTTGTGTTGGAAAGAGTTCCAAACACATTTCTAAAAGATCTCCTCACCTCATCCTAAAAGGAACCCACCTTCCTCCCTCACCTAGAGAACAATAGAGAAGATCTAGTGGTGGATCTTCACAAGGTTCGGGTTTGTTGCTGAGATCGTGATCGTTGGAGGAGGAACTCGTGAAGAAAGTGTTCTTCAAAGGTATTTTCTTGTTGTCCTATCTTTAAAATTGCATGCTTAATCTTATTATATTGTTCTTGTTTTAGATCAGGTGTAACAATATCATGAACAACACGCGATTCACAATCGCTTTCATCGCGGGATTCAATATTATGCTTATGAAATGCAAGGTTTTGCTAAAACGAAATGGTTTAGATGTTTATTGTTTTCTTGAACACTTGTTTATGAGCATTCATGATTTCTTAGAAATGTTTTAAAGTGTTCATGATGAGCCTAAAAGTCTTTATAAAGTTTATACATGAGCATATGTCCAATGGTTGCCAAAAACTTATGAAAATGTGATGATTTCAAGCAAGCATGTACTAGCAAGTATGTTTTAAAGATTTCGGTTTTATGAACAAGCTAAGTAAGCTTGAGTTTTATGAAAAAAAAAGATAAAGTGGCATGTTCAAATGTTTTCATGTGATCTTACGAGATATTGAGCCCGAGGCTATGTAGTATGCAGTGTGCACATTGAGGTCTTATTCTCGTTGTCGACGTTGAGTGTACTCTCGTGACAACAGTATTGTCGTGAGTCTTTGGCGGCCCCCCCACTCGACAAAGACGATGGGAGTCTTTGGCGGGCCCCACTACATCGTAGAATAAACGTTGGTGTCTTTGGCGTGCCCTACACAACGTAGATTGTGACATGTTTTAAAAAGAGTGTATATCATTTACATGCCTTACGAGATTTTAACGGTGTCTTGCTTGTTTTCATGAAAAGCTATAATGATTACATGATTACTTTTAACGCTTGATTACGGATGCATATGCTCATAGATGGCGGTGATATGATTTACGAGTTAATAGCTTTCTTTTAAACTCAAGTCACTCACCGAGCTTTATAGCTCATTCTTTTAGTGTTTTTCCCACTTTTCGTAGAGAGATCGAGCTCCGGTGCACGATAACTCGCTATAGTCTGGCTGGAAGCTTCTCATGTTTGATATGTTGTACGTGGTTGGTGTGGTTTAGCAAGTCCATATGTCCGTAAATTATTTTAAGAGAACTATGTAGTTATAGTCGTATGTGCTTTAGAGGTTGTGGTTGCTTAATTAGTGGTTTGAATTTGTTTGTGGTTCGATGTTCTAGCTCATCTTAGTTTCCAAGAGAGACTTGAGAAGAGTTTCTCCTCATGTACGTCTTATAAATGTCCGATTCCATTGTGTTAAGTTTAAAGTGTTCCATATGCGAACATAGTTTGTTTCGTGTAAAGTAATGTCAGCAGGTATTGTTAAGAGGTAACAAATGTCCGTTGGCTTCATGCCAAATCTCAGGTTAAGTTAGCATGTGGTTGGGAGGGGTGTGACATTCAATCCCTTCAATCTCCCTGACTTGTTTTGGAGTTACGCAGTGGAGACTGCGGTATACATTTTGAACATTGTTTCATCGAAGAGTGTTTCTGAAATACCTTTCGAACTCTTGTATGGTCGTAAAACTAGTTTACGTCATTTTAGAATTTGGGGATACCCGACCCATGTGTTGGTGTCAAACCCGACAAAGTTGGAACCTCGTTCGAAGTTGTGCCTCTTCGTACATTACCCAAAAGAGACGAGAGGTCGTCTATTTTACGATCCTAAGGAAAATAGGGTGCTTGTTTCGACAAACGCCACATTCCTTGAGGAGGATCACATCAGGGATCAAAAACCAAGGAGTAAGATTGTGTTGAACGAAATGGGCAGTTCATCGTCAAGAGGTACTGATGGTGCTAGTACATCAACAAGTGTTGTTGATCCTAGCTCGTCTAGTCAAGTATGTTCTCAAGAGTTTAGAATGCCTCGACGTAGTGAGAGGGTTGTGAGACAACCTGAATGTTACATGGTTTTGGCTAAAACCCAAGTCGTCATACCTGATGATGACTGTGAGGATCCATTGACCTATGATCAGGCAATGAATGATGTTGACAAAGACGAATGGATTAAAGCCATGGATCAGGAAATGAAGTCTATGTACTTTAATTCCGTCTAGGAGCTTGTGGACCAACTGGATGGGGTTAAACCTATTGGTTGCAAGTGGATCTACAAGCTTAAACGTGGTATAGATGGGAAGATACAGACTAGTGGCAAAGGGTTTTACTCAGAGAGAAGGGGTTAGCTATGAGGAAACTTTTTCTCCTGTTGCCATGGTAAAATCTATCAGGATCCTTCTGGCCATTGTCGCATATTATGACTATGAGGTATAGCAGATGGATGTCAAGATGACCTTTCTGAATGGCAATCTTGACGAAACCATCTACATTGACCAACCCAAGGGTTCATTACTCAAAGGCGAAGCAAAAAGGTTTGCGGCTTCAAAGGTCTATTTATGGTCAAACAAGCCTTGAGGTCTTGGAATATAAGGTTTGATGAGGCAATCAAATTTTATGGCTTTAATCAGAATGTTAATGAGCCTTGTGTCTACAAGAAAATCATCAACAACACTGTCGCATTTCTAATATTGTATGTGGAGGATATCCTACTCATTGGGAATGAAGTAAGATTCCTTACTGACATTAAGGAAGGGTTGGCTTCGCAATTCCAAATGAAAGATTTGGGAGAAGCTCAGTATGTTCTAGGTATCCAGATAGTCCAGAGAGCGGAAGAGCGTAACGCTAGCCATGTCTCAGGCATCTTATATCGACAAGATGTTGTCGTTATATAGTATACAAAACTCCAAGAAGGGCTTGCAGCCTTTCAGGCATGGTGTTCACCTGTCTAAGGATCAATGTCCTAAGACACCTCAAGAAGTTAAGGCTATGAGACAGATCCCTTATGCTTCAGCTATAGAGAGCCTGATGTACGTCATGCTGTATACTAGGTCTGACATCTGTTATGCAGTTGGGATTGTCAGTAGGTATCAATCCAATCCAGGATTAGATCACTGGACAACCGTAAAGGCAATCCTCAAGTATCTATGGAGAACGAGGAACTACATGCTTGTGTATGGAAGTGGGGATTTGATACTTACGGGATACACAAACTCTGACTTTCAGACCGATAAGGATTCTAGGAATTCCACATCGAGTCGGTGTTCACTCTTAAAGGAGGAGTTGTAGTGTGGTGAAGCATTAAGCAGGGACTCATCGCTGATTCCACGATGGAGGTTGAGTATGTTGCGACTTGTGAAGCTGCTAAGGAAGCTGTTTGGCTTAGGAAGTTCATGCTGGATATGGAAGTTGTTCCAAATATGAACTTGTCAGTGACCCTGTTTTGTGACAACAATGGTGCAGTAGCCTGATGAAGATCTAATCCCCTTGAGTAGCGGAAATGAGTTTGGAATCGTAATTGCAAGCTTATTTTGGTTGAAAAGCAAAAACCAATGCATTGAAAAATAAAAGAGATAAACATACTTTATAATTTAATTAGACATGAAAATTTACATGCAAACATGCTTTGTTTAACAATTAAACTAAAAGTAAGAAACATTACCTTTGAAGAACCTTTCTACCTATATTCAAGAACATATAAACATAATATGGACAGCAAGAAATATTACCTTTGAAGAACCTTTCTTCAAGTGCTTCTTCTCCCACTGCTACAATCTCAGTAACACGAACCCAAGAGATTACGAACACTACCACCGGATCTTCTCCGTTGTTCTCTAGGTGAGGGAGGAAGGTGGGTTCCATTTAGGTGAGATGTGGTGTTGTGAGAGAGAGAGATTGTGTTTTGGAACCTTTCCAACAACACAACCAAATGGCACACAATATCTTAACCTAGTTGCATCTCATGCAACCATATAAATAAGGAAATAGGATGGAAATGACCATCCTACCCTTCCTTTATTCTCTCATTAGTATATGGTTTATATGTGAATCTAATTCACATTAAAACTGTATATTATATCAATTATATCATATATAACTGATATAACACCTCATGTATAAAATTGAACACTTCAATTTCATTCCTAACTTTATACCCTCAATATTACCATGTTGAGCCAACGGAGGGACCTAATGGAACTACAGTTCATGACCTCCAATGATATGAGATTAACTGATCAAACTCTTTGATCCAGTTAATCAATATTCATTAACTACAAGTCACTCCACTATATACTTGTTGCTGCACTCTCCTCACTATAGATAATATTGTGTCCACTGATATAGTCATTACCCATGAGTCGACCCTTCACAGGTTGTTCGTGATCACAGCTGGGTCAAATTACCGTTTTACCCCTGTGATTACCTCTTTGTTCCTTAAGCACCACTGATCCTCTAATGAACAACAAGTCTAAGGTTCTACCATAGACTCATACCCTCATAGAGGGCGGAGCCCCATTGTTCAAGACCTGGAGTCAGTTCTTAAGGGAACAACCTAACTAATTCCTTAGTGTAGGAATGAGTGAATTCCATCTTTCATAGTTAAGTTCCCATTTACCTACGAGGTTTTGTCCCTAAGAAGGTAGGCTTATTGAGTTGGCTACAGGCCACTCTCACCCATACTAGTCTAAGGACAAACCCCTATAAGCAGGAGTTCTTAACTTGCTCAAGATTCAGGTCGAGTCACTATTGTCCATCTATAAATTACTAGTCTTATCCTATTAACGGTGTTACACTGGTTAGACTAATAATTTACGGTCCGGTCTTGTATGAACTCTTCATACAGGATGTCTCCGCATGTCAACTACATGAATGAGTTGGATTACCTCATTTGTACTAATTACAAAGTGGGTCGCATTCATGGTGTTACCAGAATGAGGTTTCCAACCTTATTCTTATACCATAGACCATTTAGGTTATATTCTTGAACACAATTCAAATAGTGTCCACTACACTAATGTTCAAGATATATATATTATCAAGATATATGTTGTAACCTTGGAACTTAGTTTATTGGATTTATAAAGCAAGACTGTAATTTTATCAAAACAAATAACTCTTTATTTCTTTGATCAAAATTACACAAGTTTTAGGGCATAAATCCCAACAATCTCCCACTTGACCTAAAGCTTGTGGAGTACGATAACATTACAGTAATGTAAATACAATAAACTAGGGCATTTAAACCTTTTGTACAAAATACTCCAACTTGCCCTAGTTGGGGAACACTTGTAAATCTAGACCTTCTAGGTGACTCTCAAATACTTTAGTCGTGAGAGCCTTTGTAAAAACAATAGCAACCTTGTGCTCTGAGGCTATCTTCGTGACAATCACGTCTCCTCTATGCACGATCTCCCGGATGAGATGATACTTCCGCTCAATGTGCTTTCCACTTTTGTGACTTCGGGGTTCCCTCGAATTTGCCACTACACCACTGTTATCGCAATACAGCGTGATGCGCAAAGCCATATTTGGAACAACTTTCAAATTTAGCGTGAATTTCCTTAACCAAACGACCTCTTTAGCTGCTTCACAAGCTGCTACATATTCGGCCTCCATGGTGGAATCTGCGATGCATCCTTGCTTGACGCTTCGCCATACTACAGCTTCTCCGTTAAGATTAAATACTGACCCTGATGTAGATTTCTGAGAATCTTTATCATTCTGAAAGTCAGAATTCGTGTATCCTGTAAGGATCAAATCCTTAGCCCCATACACAAGCATGTAGTTCCTTGTTCTCCGAAGATACTTAATGATTGTTTTAACCGTTGTCCAGTGTTCAAGTCCTGGATTGGATTAATACCTACTGACCATTCCAACTGCAAAACAGATGTCAGGCCTAGTACACAACATGGCGTACATCAGGCTCCCAACAGCTGATGCATAAGGAATCCGTCTCATATCCTCAACTCCTTGAGGTGTCTTAGGACACTTTTTCTTAGACAAATGAACTCCATGTCTAAAAGGCAACAAGCCATTTTTGGAGTCTTGTATCTTAAACCTTGACAATACTTTGTCTATGTAAGATGCTTGAGACAAGGCTAGTGTTTTATTCTTGCGCTTTCGGACAATCTGGATCCCAAGAACAAACTGTGCATCACCCAAATCTTTCATTTGGAATTGCGTAGCTAGCCAATCCTTAATGTCAATAAGATAACCTACATCATTCCCAATGAGTAGGATATCATCCACATAAAGAATTAGGAATGCGACAGAACTATTGATGATTTTCTTGTAGACACAAGGTTCATCATCATTCTGGTCAAATCCATAAGATTTGATTGCCTTATCAAATCTTATATTTCAGGACCTAAAGGCTTGTTTCAGTCCATAAATTGACCTTTTAAGCCTGCAAACTGTTGCGTAAATTTTGCAATACCGCAAGTGTACGGGTCAAGTTTTAATATAGTGAATTTGAGTACGAGTATCGTCCACAGGACTGGGTATTTATTTCAATTAATTCCTATCAATAACACCACTCAATTTTATCTAGAAAATTAGACTTTAAAGTGAGGTGAAAACACAAAATCAAAGAGTGAAAGTTGAGAACAATCAGGAGAGACGAATATCTTAGGGACTAGATTTCACCAATTAATTAACTATTTTATTGAGATCATGCCGATGGATTATTGCACTGCTTATATAAACCAAGAAATTAAGATAACAAATAACCTCTCTCGAGGCAAGTGAATCTCATGCAAGACATAGAATTAAACATCTCTGTTCAACCTAAAATTCAAACATGGCACTAAGTTCAATTCTTATGGATTTCTAATAGCACTTCAATCATTCTCATGTCAAAGTAACTATCAGTCATGCAAAAGAGATCAGATCTAAAATATCTTTCTCAAGAATAAATTCAGACCTAAGAACAAATAAACCGTGATCAAGAGTCTATAAGCATTAAAGATGCAATTGCATGAATAAAAGCATTACAATAAACCCAAGGCAGTCAATTCAACAAAATAGCATAATTAAAAGGCTACATCTAACCCTAAGACAACAAGTTTAGCTACTCATATCCACTATAAATCCTGCTAAACTCAAATACAAAACCATAGTTCAATAAAAGTGAAAAGAACGAAGAAAGAACTCTCGTGGCGTGAACGGCAACGATCCCGGCACCTATCACGAACCCCGAGCTCCAAAAAGTCTCCTTCTTGAAATCTCCCAAAAAATCTTCTTACAATCTCTCACAAATATCTCTAAACAATGGTGGCAAAATCTCTCCAAAAAGGCACTCCCATCCAAGATGCATATTTTCCTTTTTATATCAATAGGACGGCGTTGCAATGCTGGGCATGGCGTTGCAACGCCGTGCCCTAGCGAATAATTCAAGAATGGAAAATATCAGGCAGCGTTGCAACGCTGAGGATAGCGTTGCAACGCTGAGGATAGCGTTGCAACGCTGCAAACCTCGCGCGCCTTTTCTTATCGAAGTAGCGTTGCAACGCTAAGGACAGCGTTGCAACGCTGCTACCCTCGCGTGTCTTCTACTATCGAAGTGGCGTTGCAACGCTACAAGGTAGCGTTGCAACGCCATCGTCACGGATCTTCAAGACGTAGCTGCTGCATGTGGAGCGTTAACGCCGCAGCAGCGCGCGTTGCAACGCCATCGGTAAGTGCTTCCATAGTGGATGGCTACACACAGAGCGTTGCAACGCCCTGAATGGCGTTGCAACGCCATCTCCTTGGATTTGATGGCTTGTTTTGACCTTGCTTCTTCCATTTAATGTCAATTTTGGCTCATTTCTCCCCATAATTCTTCATCCATTCTCACATTGCTCTTTAACTCGAATTTCAACAAATTAAATACGTTAAAGCCACGAAATTATCATAAAACTGACATGATTTAAGCCTAAGGATAGCACATTTTGTGTGCTATCAAACAGCCCTAAACTTAAACAATTGCTAGTCCTCGAGCAAAAATAAGAAAAAAGATGGATCATATTAGAGTAAGTTTCCTACTACAGACTCAAACCTCAGGAATTGTATGAATCGAAGAAAGAATTCATCAGAAAGGTAACATTGATTAAAAACTACATAATAAGATTTTAAAATTAGATCAAATTATTCCTTGAGTGGGTGTGTGATAGCCTTTTTCAGTTTAGTCCTTAAAAGCCCAAGATAACCTTATTGAGTCCTCTGTTCATTTTCCCTCTACACTGGCCTTAGGCTCCAAATCTTCAGCTCATTTACATAATCAGAAAATTTTTACCTTTTATCATTGTTTTTCTTTCACCCCTAAACTTAAACTTTATTATTAATTTTTGGAGGATCCTTGACTGTCTATGCCTTCGCTCCAACATATTAACACTTTGTGGTGAAAATAGCTGACTACGAGCACAAATACCATACAGATTGTCAAAGACTACTTGCATCCTAAGTTTAATCCTTCAAAAGACAAGTGTTGGTCACAATACTTAGGATGTTGGAGTACCCTCTTTTTTAACTTTTTTTTTTTTTTTAGTGGAAAAACTTTAAAAAAAAGGTATAATTTTCAATTAAGCAAACTTGCTCTTTCATTAGTTCCTAAGCCTATCGAGGTGACAACTATTTTACGGACAAAATAAACTTGTCCTAAGCATTGAGGACCTTTCCGGATTGGCTAAGTGCAATTAGGTTCAAGGAATTCTCTAATCAATTTTAAATATCCTAAAATTGGAATTTAATCAAGTTCTCTAGGCTGATGAACATTATTCACAATTCTCAATTAAATTTCGTCAGTGGTTATCATAGTCAGAGTAAGAAAAACTTACAAAGGGTAGTCCATTTCATTAACCTGAAATCGATCAAATGCACCAAAAACACACAGCAGAAACGAATATGATGGAAATGGAATGGAGTTAGATAAATCTCATGCAGTAACAGTGATTAAAAGTCATACAATCACCTCCAATCTTTAGAACAACATTGTCCTCAATGTGCAAATACAGATAAGAAAATAACATCCAAATCAACTAAAGAAGCAACGGGGGAGAGAGAGGAACTGTACTGCCCTGAACATGAAAAAGTCTCATTCCTCATCAGAGGAGGCGTAAGGAGGCATAGGGCCCGGGAATGAAGGATCTGTGCCATGAATGTGCCGGAGACAGTCATAAAGGTGGCGGTGAGAGGCCTCGCTGTACTGCAGATGTCTCATGATCCGGCGCTCCTCCCTACGACTCGAGTCTCATCTTTGGTCGAATCATTTGCTCGAGTCTAGCCATGGCCTGAACCAGATCCTGGTACTCTCCTGTGAGGCAGGGCGCTGTGGTAACTCATGCTGCTCTTCCTCCCCTATCATACCCTCGACTGCGTCAAGGAAACATTCTGGCTCATCTGCCTGCATCCCCGCAAGTCTGCCGCTGATCATGATCCGAAGTCCCATGATGTAGTTTTTATCCATCACCCCCTGGGGTGAATCGGCTCTTCCTCGGATGTCCGGTGACTCAAAGAAGACGCAGCGAGGCGGTGATGAAAGAGGGTGGCCTAGTCCACCCGTGGTCGTGCCTCGCCTTGACGTGCGGACGATATATCGACCGATGACTTTGCTCATCGCAATCGTCTTGCCGGTGACAATGGCGCATAAGAGGATAGCGCACTCCTTCGCCACGTCACTCATGCGCGCAACCGGTGGAATCTAGCACAGATAAAATGCGTGCCACACTCTGCTGGACATGGTGAGGTCCGCTGTCCGAAGTTTGGAGACCTCGCCTCTCCTTGTTACCCATTGAGCCCTGTGTCGTGCTAGCATGGCAAGTACACGCGCGTAATCGAATCGTAATCTGGCATAGATAGTGTACTCATCGTCTCATAGTCGGGTAAGTGAAAATACTGTTAATGGACACGAGATCGAACGGGATGCGTTTCCCTCGCACACGATGGTATGGTAAGCCTCCGCAGGAGGCATGTTAGCGTAAAAATTCTCGCACAAGTGGGACCACTCTCACGCCTCGGGTTGTTGCACCAACAACTCCCAATGTCTCTCGCTTTGAATGGTAGTGTAGATGTCCAGGTGATGGGAGTCGTCAGGAGCAATGCCCCGCTCAGGAACCAGAGCGCGATGCACTACATAACTCTGGTACCGACTCACAGCTTCAGCATCCACGAACCGTTGTCCATCATATTCGGAACTAGAGCCAGCTGTTGTCCTTGCCCTTTTTGGTGCCATATGGGAATAGTGTAAAAGAAAGAACTAGACAAGGGCAAGTAACAAGGTTAGTACAAAGTAACAGGGAACTCAAGGGGATGCCCTATGGATGGTACATGAAGTATAAATGAAAATGACTACCCAAGGATGATGTAAATGGGGAAGAAAGATAAGAACTCAATGATTCTCGCCACCTATCAATCATGAACAAGAAGTGGAAATACAACACAAGAAGGCCATATATAAAGGTGGACCACTTCATCATATGCATACTAGGGGCAAAGGGAAAATAAGCATAAGCCCAAAGACAATCCAAGCAAAACAATTATCCATGCCTCATCCAATAATAAGAATAAGTACCCAATTAGTAAGTGAAGTCATCCAAGTGCCCAAATTGACATACTAATTCAAATCAACTCATCTCATGCTCATGTAGAAAGAGTAGTTCAAAGAGAAGCACAAACATAACTAAAGGGCAAGGAAGTGTCTTACCAAGATTAAAATGTACCTAATGATCAAGAACTTGTCTTACCAAAATATATGAGCAAAGCTACAACCACACAACCAAATCATATATTTATCAAAATGCACAACAAAAGAGGGGGGACTTATGTTACCCAAATCAATGAATTCAATAAACTTAAGATTCAAGCCTTAAGGAGTAATAGTGCCCAAAGATGAAAAAAAATTGAAGATGAACATCAATTTACCATGAAAACACATCTAGGGCACTTTCATTAAACCCCTCAAATCTCCTAATCTCAACAATATGCTATAAAAATTCATTTAAGCCCAAGATTCATCATCCTAAACAATAATACAAAGAACACAAACAACCAATCTTAGGCCTAACCACAGAAATATCACACAAATTGTAAAGAAAATGGTGGAGAAATAGTTACCCACGATTTTCTTCAAATGGGTATGAAACTTGCCCAAAATGCCCAATCTAGCACAAAATAGGAAGAATAATGAGTGGGGAAGGGTTAAAGTGAACCCTTTTTGGGAAATAGGGAGGGAGATTGGAAGAAAGAAGAGAGAAAAGAGAGGAAAAGGTGAAAATGTTGTTCTTTTTTTGTTGTGAAAACTGGAACTTTAAAATTCAGTTTTTCGCGATAACGTTGTAACGTCCGTCCTCACGGTCGCGTGCACGATACAATGCGCAGCGTTGCAACGTTGCGCCTGGCGTTGCAACGCCAGCGCAAGGGTTGCAACGCTTGGATAAGCGTTGCGACGCCGTTTCGAACACTTTTTTTTTTGACCTGAAAACAGAAAACAAAAAAAATGTCAACCAACTAATAAAAGATAAGATAATAAAATGAAATGAAATGAAATAAAATTGAAATAGCTGAATTAAAATATAACGGGTTGCCTCCCGTTCAGCGCTTTCTTTAACGTCTTTCAGCTAGACCATTTATAGTTAGGTCACGTGGCATTTCCATCAGTAAGGATAATGTTCTCTAGATTTCGCTCCTCGTCACCGCAGTAGTGTTTCACACGTTGCCCATTGACTTTGAACGATGCTCCATCCTTGCCTTGCAACTCAATTGCCCCATAGGGAAATACTTCCTTTACAATGAATGGACCCGACCATCTTGATTTCAATTTACCTGGAAACAAACGTAAACGTGAGTTAAAAATGAGAACTTGCTGCCCAGGAGAAAATGTTCTATTTTTGATCTGTTGATCATGCCAACGAGTTGTTCTTTCTTTATATAACTTGGCGTTTTCATAGGCTTGATTTCTGAACTCCTCCATCTCATTGATTTGCAACAATCTTTGCTCGCCCGCCTTCTGAAGGTCAAAGTTAAGAGTTCTGATGGCCCAGTAGGCTTTATGTTCCAGCTCCACAGGTAAGTGGCACGCCTTGCCAAACACCAATCGGTATGGTGATGCACCTATCGGTGTTTTGAAGGTCGTGCGATATGCCCATAGTGCCTCATCCAATTTGTGGGCCCAATCCTTCCTGTTGGTTTTAACTGTTTTCTCCAGAATGAGTTTAATCTCCCTGTTTGAGATCTCAGCTTGGCCATTTGTCTGAGGATGATATGCTAATGAGACCTTATGCCTAACACCATACCTGGTTAACATAGAATCAAACAGTTTATTGCAAAAGTGAGTGCCCTCATCGCTAATAATAGCTCGAGGGGTGCCAAATCTCGTGAAAATATTTTTGTGTAAGAACTTAATGACAACACGAGCATCGGTTTTCTTAGCGGCGATGGCCTCTACCCACTTAGAAACATAATCTACTGCAACCAGGATATACAGATAACCATGGGAAGAAGGAAAAGGCCCCACAAAATCTATTCCCCAGACATCAAATAATTCAACTTCAAGAATAGGGGTAAGAGGAAGTTCATGCTGACGTGAAATATTACCTGTGCGTTGGCATCGATCACAAGTTCGTACAAAAGTATAACAATCTTTAAAAAGAGTGGGCCAATAAAAACCTGATTGTAATACTTTAGCAGTTGTTCGAGTGGGCCCAAAATGTCCTCCATACGGGGAGGCATGACAGTCATGTATGATTTTGCCCACTTCCTCTCGATGCACACACCTTCTGATAAGTTGATCTGCACCAACCTTGAAGAGTGGTGGATCATCCCATAGATAGGACTTCACATCATGTAAGAATTTCTTTCTTTCTTTGAGAAGTCGATCCGTGGCATTACTCCTCCCGCAAGATAATTCACATAATCAAGAAACCATGGTAAATTATCCTGCACTGATAAAGTCTTTCATCAGGGAAATCTTCTGTGATAGGGAGAGAAGGTGAATTGTCCTCCTTTTCTATCTGGATAGGTGGTCGGCTACCACATTTTCACATCCTTTCCTATCTACGATATCAAGTCGAACTCCTGTAACAAAAGAATCCATCTAATCAAAGAGGTTTAGCATCTCTCTTATCAAATAAATATCTAAGTGCAAAGATGATCGGTGTGTACAATTACTCTAGTCCCTAACAGATAAGGCCTAAATTTATCAAAAGAGAACACAACAACAAGCATCTCTTTTTCAGTCGTAGTGTAATTTTGTTGTGCACTATCTAAAGTTTTGCTTGCATAATAAATGGCCCCGAAAATCTTTTTCCGACGTTGGCCTAGAATCGTGCCACTGGCAGTAGTCACTAGCATCACACATGATCTCAAAGGGTTGACTCTAATCTGCACAACAATAATGGGAGCAGAAGTTAGCTTTTTCTTTAAAAGATCAAAAGCAACTAAACAGTCATCACTAAATACAAAAAGAGAATCTTTTTCTAGCAAGTTACACAAGGGTTTCACAATTTTTGAAAAATCTTGTATGAACAAATCTATAAAACCGCATGTCCTAAGAAAGCTGCGTACTCTTCTTGACATTGATTGGAGGTGGTAGTTGTTCAATGGTGAAATCTTAGCTCTATCCACCTCTAGTCCTTTTCAGAGACTTTGTGCCCTAGGACTATACCTTCCTTGACCATAAAGTGACATTTTTCCCAATTCAAAACAAGGTTAGTTTCTCGGCACCTCTCAGAAACACACGAGCGAGATTATGCAAACAGATATCAAATGAACAACCAAAGACGGAAAAATCATCAATAAAAACCTCCATTATTTCCTCAATCATGTCATGGAATATTGCCATCATGCAACGCCGAAAGTGGCGGTGCATTGCACAATCCAAATGGCATTCTCCTCAAAGCATATGTTCCATAAGGGCATGTGAAAGTAGTCTTCTCTTGGTCCTCGTGAGCAATAGCGATCCTGGTTATAACCTGAATAGCCATCAAGAAAACAATAGTAAGGATAACCAGCAAGTCTATCAAGCATCTGATCAATAAAAGGAAGGAGAAAGTGATCTTTTCGTGTAGCCTTATTCAACTTCCTGTAGTCAATACAGACACGCCATCCAGTGACTGTCCTGGTGGATATGAACTCATTCTTGTCATTTTTTATGACAGTCAACCCCCCTTTCTTTGGGACACACCGCTTGAGGCTCACCCAAGAAGCATCGGATATAGCATAAATAATTCCTGCATTTAACAGTTTGAGTACCTCAGCTTTAACTACCTCCTTCATTGCTGGGTTAAGCCTCCTTTGGTGTTCAACTGATGGATTAAAGGTATCTTCCATTAAGATTTTATGCATGACTACAGATGGACTGATACCCTTAATATCATTAATTGACCACCCTAAAGCAGACTTATGATTTCTCAGGATTCTCAACAACTTTCCTTCCTCTTCTTTATTCAGGTTAGCAGAAATAATCACAGGATAAGTAGATGAATCTCCTAAGAAAGCATAACGAAGTGTGCAGGTAATTGTTTCAATTCTAGAACAGGAGGTTTTATTTCTTCCACATTATTGACATGCAATTGTGAGAATTGTTCATATTGAAGTGTAGGCAATTGATTTAGTGATTTATTATAGCAAGTGATTTCATGGTCCAATGTCCCTAACTGATCTAACATTGAACTTGTCATGCAAGTTTCTAAGGGATCAACAGATAAAACTAACTCCCTAAATGAATCAACGGCAGCATCCAAAATATTGATCATGTGACAGGTACTTACCTCATTAGGGTACTTCAAGGATCGAAATATGTCAAATACAACCTTGTCCTCGTCGACCCTTAGAGTTTAACTCTACCGCCCCGCACATCTATCAATGCTCGCCCGTTGGCTAGGAAAGGTCGTCCCAAAATAATTGGGACCTCGAATCTTCCTCCATGTCCAGGACCACAAAATCTGCAGGAAAAATAAATTGTTCAACTTTTACCAACACATCTTCTACAATACCTCTGGGATATTTGATAGAGCGGTCAGCCAACTGTAGTGAGATGGTTGTAGGTTGAACCTCCCCAAGACCTAGTTTTCTATAAACAGATAAAGGCATCAAATTAATACTCGCCCCTAGGTCACATAGAGCTCCATCAACAACAATACTACCAATATTGCAAGGAATAGTAAAACTCCTGGATCTTTCGGTTTTTTGTAGTAGTTTCCTCGGAGCACAAAGATCGCATTCTTCAAATGAGGTTGACTGTCTCATATTTGTCAAACTTCTTCTTTCTGGACAGGACTTCCTTCATGAACTTTGCATATTTGGGCATTTGTTCCAAAGCATCTGCAAAAGGAATATTAATATGCAGTTTCTTAAACATATCAAGAAATTTAGCAAAATCAGAGTCAGTCTTTTTCTTTTGAAAGCGTTGAGGATAAGGAATAGAGTTAGGAACAATAGGAATAGAGAAATCATAAATCTTCTCTGTTTGTTTCGATGTGCTCGCTTCATCGCTCTCTACTACTACCTCTCAGTAACCTCCTTGGCATCGTAATTGAGTTGCTCTTGAGAATTTACCTTTTCGGGCCAAAGTGAAGCTCCTTACCACTTCTTAAGGTCACACCTTGCACTGCTCCCTAGGATTCACCTCGAGATCACTAGGAAATTTACCTTTTCGCAGCGTGTTTAGTGGTGGTTGCCATCGACTAATTTGTACCTCTATGTTCTTGATGGATGCTCCATGTGAGTTCACTGTGCTACTCAGACTTAGCACTACATTTTCCAACTGGTTGGTTCGATTCCTGGATTCAGTGATGAATGAACTCATCATGTCTTCCAGGGATGGTTTACCCTCAAGTGTAGATGTAGATGCATAACACGGAGGAGGTTGCAGAAACATTCTTCTTATTAGCATAAGAAAAATTTTCATGATTACGCAAACCTGGATGATAATGAGTGGGCAACTGATTTTGATTTTGATTTCCACGGTACCCATAACCTCTGGTTGTTTACATATTGAGCCGGTTCAGTTCCAGATCTTCACCACCTGCAAGTTTGTTAGCAAAATGCAATCGCAGACTATGGATTCACCTGTTACTGTGCACTGCAAGTTTATTCAAAGCACTAGTTAGGGAGACCATATGAAACTTGATGGAACTTACCTCATCTATCTCGTACATCCCTGCCACAGGTTTGACAGTTGATCTTTCATAATGCCAATTATAACTAGTGGCCGCCATCTCTTCAAGCAAAGTACGAGCATCCTCTGCAGACTTAGAAAATATTGAGCCCCCAGCAGCTGCATCCAGAAGAGATTTATTATTACCAGATAATCCATTATAAAATAATTGAATTTGCAACCAGTCAGGATAACCATGTTGTGGGCATTTTCTAAGTAAATCTTTATATCTTTCCCACGCCTCAAACATCTGTTCTCCATCCTACTGTCTAAAAGTGCCAATCTCAGTGCGCAGCCTCGTAGTCTTGGCAGGTGGGAAGTATTTAGCCAAGAATGCCTGGGCTAATTCCTCCCAAGTGCTAATACTACCAGGTGGTAAGGACTCCAACCAGAATTTTGCCTTATCCTGCAGAGAAAAAGGAAACAACCGTAAGCGAATAGCATCAGGGGATACACCATTAATTTTTACCGTGCCACAAATTTCGGCAAAAGATCTCAGATGCAAATTGGGATCCTCAGTGGCATGTCCTCTGAAGGCATTTTCTCGAACCATCTGGATGAGACCCGTCTTTATCTCAAAATTATTAGCCTGAGTTGGAGCATAAATGATTCCAGATTGGTTTCCAGCAAAAGTGGGCTGGAAGTGCTCCCTAATGGGCTTATTCTCTCCCTGTTGCTCTTCCATGATTCTGACCTTGTCTTTAGTTTCCTTAAGCTTCCTCCTGAAAGATCTGTCAACTTCAGGATCAAAAGGAACTAGATCAGTTTCTAAGTTACTTCGCATGCAACACTGAAAAATTTTAAAACTAACAAAAAACAACACAAAACTAAAAAGAAACACAAAACTTAACACAAAATCACAATAAACAAAGCTAACAAAAACAAACACAAAAAGAAACACAAACTCTAGATTAAGACTAAGTGACTTCTCAATAGTATCAAAAGAATTAAATAAACGCCAATCCCCGGCAACGGTGCCAAAAACTTGTTGCGTAAATTTTGCAATACCGCAAGTGTACGGGTCAAGTTTTAATATAGTGAATTTGAGTACGAATATCGTCCACAGGATTGGGTATTTATTTCAATTAATTCCTATCAATAACACCACTCAATTTTATCTAGAAAATTAGACTTTAAAGTGAGGTGAAAACACAAAATCAAAGAGTGAAAGTTGAGAACAATCAGGAGAGACGAATATCTTAGGGACTAGATTTCACCAATTAATTAACTATTTTATTGAGATCATGCCGATGGATTATTGCACTGCTTTTATAAACCAAGAAACTAATATAACAAATAACCTCCCTCGAGGCAAGTGAATCTCATGCAAGACATAGAATTAAACATCTCTGTTCAACCTAAAATTCAAACATGACACTAAGTTCAATTCTTATGGGTTTCTAATAGCACTTCAATCATTCTCATGTCAAAGTAACTATCAGTCATGCAAAAGAGATCAGATCTAAAATATCTTTCTCAAGAATAAATTCAGACCTAAGAACAAATAAACCGTGATCAAGAGTCTATAAGCATTAAGGATGCAATTGCATGAATAAAAGCATTACAATAAACCCAAATGATCAATTCAACAAAATAGCATAATTAAAAGGCTACATCTAACCCTAAGACAACAAGTTTAGCTACTCATGTCCACTATAAATCCTGCTAAACTCAAATACAAAACCATAGTTCAATAAAAATTAAAAGAACGAAGAAAGAACTCTCGTGGCGTGAACGGCAACGATCCTGGCACCTATCACGAACCCCGAGCTCTAAAAAGTCTCCTTCTTGAAATCTCCCAAAAAATCTTCTTACAATCTCTCACAAATATCTCTAAACAATGGTGGCAAAATCTCTCCAAAAAGGCTCTCCTATCCAAGATGCATATTTTCCTTTTTATATCAATAGGACGGCGTTGCAACGCTGGGCATGGCGTTGCAACGCCGTGCCCTAGCAAATAATTCAAGAATGGAAAATATCAGGCAGCGTTGCAACACTGAGGATAGCGCTGTAACGCCGCAAACCTCGCGCGCCTTTTCCTATCGAAGTAGCGTTGCAACGCTAAAGGACAAAGATTGCAACGCCGCTACCCTCGCGTGTCTTTCTCGTTATCGAAGTGGCGTTGCAACGCTACAAGGTAGCGTTGCAACGCCATCGTCACGGATCTTCAAGACGTAGCTGCTGCATGTGGAGCGTTGCAACGCGCCGCAGCAAGCGGCGTTACAACGCCATCGGTAATTGCTTCCATAGTGGATGGTCGCACACGTGAGCGTTGTAACGCGCCACGAATGGCGTTGCAACGCCATCTCCTGGATTTGATGACTTGTTTTGACCTTGCTTCTTCCATTTAATGTCAATTTTGGCTCATTTCTCCCCATAATTCTTCATCCATTCTCACATTGCTCTTTAACCTGAATTTCAACAAATTAAATACGTTAAATCCCTGAAATTATCATAAAAATGACATGATTTAAGCCTAAGGATAGCACATTTTGTGTGCTATCACAAACCTTTTGCTCTTGTCCTGGTTCAATGAACCCTTTGGGTTGGTCCATGTAGATGTTTTACTCAAGATTGCCATTCAAAAAGGTTGTCATGAGATCCATTTGCCATACCTCATAGTCATAATATGCGGCAATGGCAAGTAGGATATGGATAAACTTTACCATAGCAACAGGTGAATAGGTCACCTCATAGTCAACCCCTTCTACCTGGGTATAACCCTTTGCTACTAGTCTAGCTTTGAAGGTTTGCACCTTCCCATCTACACCACGCTTTCTCTTGTAGATCTGCTTACAACCTATAGGTTTTACCCCATCAGGCTTATCTACAAGATCCTAAACAGAATTGAAGTATATAGACTTTATTTCTTGGTTCATGGCTATGACACATTTGTCTTTGTCTTTGTCAATCATTGTTTGATTATAAGTCAATGGATCCTCGCAGTTGTCATCTGGTATAACACTTGGGTTTCAAATAAACCCATGTAACGGTCAGGCTGTGTTACAACCCTCCCACTACGTCGAGGCATACTCAACTCTTGAGATGGACTCTCTTGACTAGACAAACTAGTATCAACAACTCTTGTTAACGTACTAGTTTTATTAGCAACCTTAGTTATTGTTCCGTCTAACTCACTCAACACAATTTTACTTCTTGGCTTGTGGTCCCTTATGTGGTTCTCCTCTAAGAAAGTGGCATTTGTCGATACAAAAACCTTATCTTCCTTAGGATCATAGAATAAACCACCTCTTGTTTCTTTTGGGTAGCCTACGAATAGGCACAATTTTGAACGTGAATCCAACTTTTTTGGATTTGTCACAAGCACATGTGCTGGAAAGCCCCAAATTCTGAAATGACATAAACTACCTTTACGTCCTTTCCAGAGTTCAAAAGGTGTTTCAAAAATACTTTTTGAGGGCACATTATTCAAAATGTATACTGCAGTCTCTACTACGTAACCCCAAAAGGAACTAGGGAGATGAGCATAACTCATCATTGATCGAACCATGTCGAACAAGGTTCTATTTCTCCTTTCCGATACACCGTTTTACTGTAGTGTACCGGGAGCTGAGAGTTGGGATGTAATTCCATGTTCTATTATATAGTTCTGGAATTTTAAATCCATGTACTCTCCACCTCGATCCGATCGAAATGTTTTAATAGTTTTACCTAATTGATTTTCAACCTCAGTCTTGAATTCCTTGAACTTTTCAAGTGCTTCATACTTGTGGTGCATTAGGTAAATATGCCCAAATCTAGAATAATCATCTATAAAAGAGATGAAATATTCATATCCTTCTCTGGCTTTAATATTCATCGGACCACAAAGGTCTGAATGTATAAGCTCAAGAGGTTCTTTGGCTCTATAACCTTTTCCACTAAAAGGTCTTTTAGTCATTTTGCCTTCTAGGTAGGATTCACATACATGTAAAGTATTTTCTTCTAACTCATTTAGAAGTCCATTCTTTACCAATCTCTCAATCCTATTGAGATTAATGTGACCCAATCTTAGATGTCAAAGATGAGTATTTTCTTTAGGAGAAATTTTACGTTTCTTAGTTTGTGCGTTTGCAGTTTTAAATAATTCAGTGTTCAAAACCATTTTGACTAAATTAGGCCTTAAAACATACAACCCATTTTATAATGAAGCTGAACATATTTCTATACCTTTCTTCAAAATAAACACTTTATTCATTGAGAAAGAAACAAAAATACATTGTTCTATGAGGCAAGAAATTGAAATAAGGTTTCTAGTAAACCCTGGTATCACTAATATATTGTCCAACAACATATATTTCTTGCCAAAATAAAGCTTCATCGTGCCTATTGCTACAGCTGAGACGACTTCTCCATTTCCAACCCGGAGTGTTATCTCTCCTTTCTGTAGCTGCTGCCAGGAATCAATTCCCGGAAAAGAAGAGCAAACATGATTAGTGGCGCCTGAATCAAGTATCCAAGCAGTTTTATCATTATCCACTAAACAAGTTTCTAGGCAAAGTAAATCATATTTACCTTCCTTCTTCTTTTCTGCAATGTACTTCGGACAGTTCCGTTTCCAATGCCCGTCTTCGTTGCAGTGGAAACACTTTCCTTTGTCAGCAACTTCTTTGACTTTCTTGCCCTTCTGGGCGGTAGCTCTGTCAGCTTGTTTCCCTTTACCAACCTTCTTCATGTTCTTCTTCTTTCCTTTCAGGTTAGAAGAAGATGATGCCACTGTTTTTGTCCTAGAGGTCGAACCTCTGTGATAACTCCTACTGGCAACATTTGCCTCACCTTTCGATCCCTGAATTTTCATCAAAGATTGAAAGTTCTGGAGTTCATTTAGAAGGGAGGTAAGGTTAAAAGTAACCTTGTTCATAACAACATTACTTCTAAACTATAGGAAACTATCTGGAAGGGTTTCCAGAATGAAGCTGACCTGGCTCGACTCATCGATGGAAGCACCATTCGACTCCGCGATGTTAAAGTGCACCATCATATCTAGGACATGATTTGGAACAGATGTACCCTCTGGCATCCTTGAGTTAAATATGTATTTTAGGACATTGTGTCGGGCCTGTGTGGACTGTTGTCCAAACATACCCTGCACAGAATCCATGATTTCCTTGGCGGTTATCATGCCCTCATGCTTCTTGGCTAATATGTCAGACATACTTGCCAGCATGTAGACCTTGGCCTTATCATTGGCCTTGATCCATCGATCATATGCATCACGAACATTTCATGACGCATTCGAGCCTGGCACCTGTGGACACTCCTTAGTGAGCACAAACTTCAGATCATCCACTACCAATATAGTGTTGAGTTTGTTTTTCCAAGTCATCATATTCTCTCCGATTAACTTTTCCGCACCCAATAAGGAAATAATAGAGCTAGACATTTTTGCTGAAAAATTTACAAACGAACTTGTATGAGTTTCTTGCTATAACTCTAATCCAATCATGTTTTAGCTAATTATCAAATGATTCCTAGGCCATTTATAATTTGCAATGATACTCCAAAGGTTTAGAATGTATGATACCGAAGGGTAATCAAAAACACTCTTCCTCGGGATCAAGACACTCTAAACCAAAATTTAATGCCAGAATAACTCTTATTCCTATAAGTTTTTGTTACTATTTTTCAGTCAGGATACATACACAACTTATGTACCCAGTGAGTGTAACCATCTGTCTTTAGATCCCACAGTATCCATCCAATAAAATCCACCGAAGGGAGGACTAGATTAAAAAACAGACTAAGGAAATCTTTATCCCTTTCGGGTGTCTACTGTGTTCGATCCCCTATGATCAAGCCCTCCGAAGGGATTTGTCTGGTCCAGGTCAAACTAGCAGGCTGACCATAGTGGTCTAACGGTGTAAACCAACAAAAGAGACCGTAGGTTTTGTTTTTCACTAAACCTGCTCCCACTCACTATAAGTACCCTCTCCATTCACCTTGATATTGACTCATACAAACACCATCTGAAGGGGGACGCTCCCGTTTGCGCCACGAGGCCAAGTATGAGTCTCACGGTGTGAATTTTCCAGAGATAACGTAGGTGGAAAAATATGTATCATATACACTTTTCCTCCCACTGGATACTTTGAATTTATAGGAATCTTACTTAGGCTAAAACCTGACTAATGGTTATACCTAACTCTTATATCGATAATCAATATAAATCTTATATTGATTTTATCATAAGTTTGTTAATATAACTCTTTATATTAAACCTAGGATTTCTAGTTTATTAACCACTTAATAAACCCACTGACGCTACTGTAATTTATAAACTCTCTGATTAAATTCCACTCCCAAGTCAGTTCCCAGGTAGGGGTGTTCCGTTTCCGTCAGCTTAAATACCCCAACCTAGACAGAACCTTCCTTAGACAGAGTTCCTCTTTTAATCATAGCGTATAAATTACTTGGTTCTTAATTCTAATCTAATTTGAACTAGATAACCTAAGGTCTATTATTTCCAAGTTTTAAACATTTTAAAACTAATAATTAACCTTAGGTGACATGCGTACTATGTTATAGTGCTTGATCATTCATCACATGAATAATAAGACATTCATAGCATAATCATCTCATGATATATAATTCATGTCAATACTATCCATAAATTAATATAACAACTTTATATTAATTAATCATGCAAACTATATAATATAACTCTTTATATTATAAATGATGCATGAAAATGCTTAACCTCAGGTGGGCTTTCTAAAATAAAAGCATACATTATGCATGGCAATAATTACACAACAATTGCATAATTTAAATAGCAAAATTAGACCAATTTTGGCACCCTAAATTTAATTTTAATTAATATAATCAAATTATATTAATTAAAAATTAATTAAATAAATATATTAAATATAAAACATTTTTATAATTAATATATAAAATAATACAAATACGTTTCCGCCCGTTGAAGCTCGCTGAAACGCCTTTGCGTTGCAACGCTGATGACAGCGTTGAAACGCTGTAAGTTGTTCGTTTTTGCCCGTTGGAGCGCGTTGTGAAATGCCTTTGGCGTTGCAACGCTGAAGACCGCGTTGCAACGCTGCCTCTGATGTGCGCCTCCTTCCGCAAGCGCAGCGTTGCAACGCTGCACACAAACAGCATGTGGAATCTCCTATTCCTTACTCGTTTTCACTCCGATCTTCTCAGCAACCACCTTGCCTCGATCGACACGGACTTACAGACTCGATTTACAATTAAAATTGCCCAAAACACCGGGCGCTTACATTGACGATTCAATGAAAATTGTAAATCTAAATGCCAAAATCGAAAACATCTAATTTGCAAACCGTTTATACATCTCATGCAAAACGGTAAATCCAACCTCGTTCTTGAAAAATCCAAAACGTAAATCAAGAACGCAATTGGGCTCTGATACCAATTGAAGGGAATCGAATCCCGCAGCGGAAGCGATTGTTAATCGCGCGTTCTCAATTTAGTTACAAAGATTACATTCAAGAACAATTCTACCTAGATTAAGCATATAAACATAATATGGACAACAAGAAATATTACCTTTGAAGAACCTTTCTTCAAGTGCTCCTTCTCCCACTGCTACAATCTCAGCAACACGAACCCAAGAGATTACGAACACTACCACCGGATCTTCTCCGTTGTTCTCTAGGTGAGGGAGGAAGGCGGGTTCCCTTTAGGTGAGATGTGGTGTTGTGAGAGAGAGAGATTGTGTTTTGGAACATTTCCAACAACACAACCAAATGGCACACAATATCTTAACCTAGTAGCATCTCATGCAACCATATATATAAGGAAATAGGATGGAAACGACCATTCGACCGTTCCTTTATTCTCTCATTAGTATATGGTTTATATGTGAATCTAATTCACATTAAAACTATATATTATATCAATTATATCATATATAATTGATATAACACCTCATGTATGAAATTGAACACTTCAATTTTATTCCTAACTTTATACCCTCAATATTACCATGTTGAGCCAACGGAGGACCTAATGGACCTACGGTTCATGAGCTCCAATGATATGAAATTAATCGATCAAACTCTTTGATCCAGTTAATCAATATTCATTAACTACAAGTCACTCCACTATAGACTTGTAGTTGCACTCTCCTCACTGTAGATAATATTGTGTCCACTAATATAGTCATTACCCATGAGTCGACCCTTCACAGGTTGTTCGTGATCACAACTAGGTCAAATTATCGTTTTACCCCTGTGATTACCTCTTTGTTCCTTAAGCACCACTGATCCTCTAATGAACAACAAGTCTAAGGTCCTACCATAAACTCATACCCTCATAGAGGGCAGAGCCCCGTTGTTCAAGACTTGGAGTCAGTTCTTAAGGGAACAACCTATCTAATTCCTTAGTGTAGGAATGAGTGAATTCCATCTTGCACAGTTAAGTTCCCTGCTACCTACGAGGTTCTGTCCCTGAGAAGGTAGGCTTATTGAGTCGGCTACAGGCCACTCTCACCCATACTAGTCTAAGGACAAACCCCTATAAGCAGGAGTTCTTAACTTGCTCAGGATTCAGGTCGAGTCACAAATGGCCATCTATAAATTACTAGTCTTATCCTATTAACGGTGTTACACTAGTTAGACTAATAATTTGTTGTTCGGTCTTGTATGAACTCTTCATACAGGATGCCCCCACTCGCATGTCAACTACATGAATGAGTTGGATTACCTCATTTGTACTACTTACAAAGTGGGTCGCATCCATGGTGTTACCAGATTTAGGTTTCCAACCTTATTCTTATACCATAGACCATTTAGGTTATATTCTTGAACACAATCCAAATAGTGTCCACTACACTGATGTTCAAGATATATATATTATCAAGATATATGTTATAACCTTGGAGCTTAGTTTATTGGATTTATAAAGCAAGACTGTAATTTTATCAAAACAAATATATTATATTATCAAGATATATGTGGATGATATCCTACTCATTGGGAATGATGTAGGTTATCTTACTGACATTAAGAATTGGCTAGCTACACAATTGCAAATGAAAGATTTGTATGAAGCGCAGTATGTTCTTGGGATCTAGATTGTCCAGAACCGCAAGAATAAAACCCTAGCATTGTCTCAGACATCTTACATCGACAAAGTGTTGTTGAGGTTTAAGATGCAAGACTCCAAGAAAGGTTTATTGTCTTTTAGATATGGAGTTCATTTATCTAAGTATCAATGTCCTAAGACACCTCAAGGAGTTGAGGATATGAGACGGATTCCTGATGCATCAGTTATTGGGAGCCTGATGTACGCCATGTTGTGTACTAGGCCTGACATTTGTTTTGCAGTTGAATGGTCAGTAGATATCAATCCAATCTAGGACCTGAACACTGAACAGCGGTTAAAACGATCCTTAAGTATCTTCGGAGAACAAGGGACTACATGCTTGTGTATGGGGCTAAGAATTTGATCCTTACAGGATACACGGATTTTGACTTTCAAACTGATAAAGATTCTCGGAAATCTACCTCAAGGTCAGTATTTACTCTTAACGGAGGAGTTGTAGTATGGCGAAGCGTCAAGCAGGGATGCATCGCTAATTCCACCATGGAGGTCGAATATGTAGCAGCTTGTGAAACAACTAAAGAGGTTGTTTGGTTCAGGAAATTCATTTTAGATTTGGAAGTTGTTCCAAATATGAGTTTGTCTATCACACTGTATTGTGATAACAATGGTGTTGTGGCAAATTCAAGAGAACCCCGAAGTCACAAGAGGGGTAAGCATATTGAGCGAAAATATCATCTCATCCGGGAGATCATGCATTGAGGAGACGTGATCGTCACGAAGATAGCCTCAGAACACAACATTGTTGATCCTTTTACAAAGGCTCTCACGGCTAAAGTATTTGAGAGTCACCTAAAAGGTCTAGGTTTACAAGTCTTCCCCAACTAGGACAAGTGGGAGTATATTGTACAAAGGGTTTCAATGCCTTAGTTTATTGTATTTTACATTATTGTAATGTTTAAATTATGTACTCCACAAGCTTTAGGTCAAGTGAGAGATTGTTGGGATATGTGCCCTAAAACTTATGTAATTTTGGTCAAATAAATAAAGAGTTATTTGTTTTGATAAAATTATATTCTTGCTTTATAAATCCAATAAACTAAACTCCAAGGTTATAATATATCTTGAACATCAGTGTAGTAGACACTATTTGGATTGTGTTCAAGAGTATAACCTAAATGGTCTATGGTATAAGAATAAGGTTGGAAACCTTATTCTGGTAACACCATCGATGCGGCCCACTTTGTAGTTAGTACAAATGAGGTAATCCGACTCATTCATGTGGATGACATGCGAGTGGGGGCATCCTATATGAAAAGTTCAAACAAGACTGGACTGCAAATTATTAGTCTGACTAGTATAACGCCGTTAACAGGATAAGCCTGATAATTTATAGATAGTCATTAGTCACTCGACTGAATCCGAGCAAGTTAAGAAACTCTTTCTATATAGGGTTTGTCCTTAAGACTAGTATGGATGGGAGTGGCTCAGAGCCGACTAAGCCTACCTTCTCAGGGACAGAACCTCGTAGGTAGTTGGGGTCTTAACTATGCAAGATAGAATTCACTCATTCCTAAACTAAGGAATTAGATAGGTTGTTCCCTTAAGAACTGAATCCAGGTCTTGAACAACGGGGCCCCACCCTCTAAACTAGTTTAAGAGGGTTTGAGTTTATGGTAGGATCATAGACTTGTTGTTCATTAGAGGATCAATGGTGCTTAATGAACAAAGAGGTAATCACAGGGGTAAAACGATAATTTGACCCAACTGTGATTACGAACATCCTGTGAAGGGTCGACTCATGGGTAGTGATTATATCAATGGGCACAATATAATCTACAGTGAGGAGAATGCAACTACAAGTCTATAGTGGAGTGACTTGTAGTTAATGAATATTGACTAACCAGGTCAAAGAGTTTGATCAGTTAATCTCACATCATTGGAGCTCATGAACTGTAGGTCCATTAGGTCCCTCCGTTGGCTCAACATGGAAATATTGAGTGTATAAAGTTAGGAATGAAATTGAAGTGTTCAATTTCATATATGAGGTGTTATATCAATTATATGTGATATAATTGATATAATATATAGTTTTAATGTGAATAAGATTCACAAATTAACTATATACTAATGAGAGAATAAAGGAGAGATAGGATGGTAATTTCCATCCTATTTCCCTATAAATAGTTGCATAAGATGCAACTTTGGGTAAGGCTTTTGACATAACCCTGGTGTTCTCTCATTTTGTGTTGGAAAGAGTTCCAAACACATTTCTAAAAGATCTCCTCACCTCATCCTAAAAGGAACCCACCTTCCTCCCTCACCTAGAGAACAATAGAGAAGATCTAGTGGTGGATCTTCACAAGGTTCGGGTTTGTTGCTGAGATCGTGATCGTTGGAGGAGGAACTCGTGAAGAAAGTGTTCTTCAAAGGTATTTTCTTGTTGTCCTATCTTTAAAATTGCATGCTTAATCTTATTATATTGTTCTTGTTTTAGATCCGTGTAACAATATCATGAACACACGATTCACAATCGCTTTCACTGCGGGATTCAATATTATGCTTATGAAATGCAAGGTTTTGCTAAAACGAAATGGTTTAGATGTTTATTGTTTTCTTGAACACTTGTTTATGAGCATTCATGATTTCTTAGAAATGTTTTAAAGTGTTCATGATGAGCCTAAAAGTCTTTATAAAGTTTATACATGAGCATATGTCCAATGGTTGCCAAAAACTTATGAAAATGTGATGATTTCAAGCAAGCATGTACTAGCAAGTATGTTTTAAAGATTTCCAGTTTTATGAACAAGCTAAGTAAGCTTGAGTTTTATGAAAGAAAAGATAAGTGGCATGTTCAAATGTTTTCATGTGATCTTCGAGATATTGAGCGAGGCTATGTAGTACCGTGTGCACACAGTGTCTTATTCTCGTTGTCGACGTTGAGTGTACTCGTGACAACAATATTGCCGTGAGTAGCCGGGCGGGCCCCACTACGACAAAGACGATGGGAGTGCTGGGCGGGCCCCACTACATCGTAGAATAAACGTTGGTGTACTGGGCGTGCCCTACACAACGTAGATTGTGACATGTTTTAAAAAGAGTGTATATCATTTACATGCCTTACGAGATTTTAACGGTGTCTTGCTTGTTTTCATGAAAAGCTATAATGATTACATGATTACTTTTAACGCTTGATTACAGATGCATATGCTCATAGATGGCCAGGTGATATGATTTACGAGTTAATAGCTTTCTTTTAAACTCAAGTCACTCACTGAGCTTTATAGCTCATTCTTTTAGTGTTTTTCCCACTTTTCAGGTAGAGATCGAGCTCCGGTGCCTCGATAACTGCTATATAGTCACTGGAAGCTTCTCATGTTTGATATGTTGTACGTGGTTGGTGTGGTTTAGCAAGTCCATATGTCTGTAAATTATTTTAAGAGAACTATGTAGTTATAGTCGTATGTGCTTTAGAGGTTGTGGTTGCTTAATTAGTGGTTTGGACTGTTTGTGGTTCTGATGTTCTAGCTCATCTTAGTTTCCAAGAGAGACTTGAGAAGAGTTTCTCCTCATGTACGTCTTATAAATGTCCAGATTCCGCTGTGTTAAGTTTAAAGTGTTCCATATGCGAACATAGTTTGTTTCCAGGTAAAGTAATGTCAGCAGGTATTGTTAAGAGGTAACAATGTCTGTTGGCTTCATGCCGTCTCCCGGGTTAAGTTAGCATGTGGTTCGGGAGGGGGTGTGACATTCAATCCCTTCAATCTCCCTGACTTGTTTTGGAGTTACGCAGTGGAGACTGCGGTATACATTTTGAACATTGTTTCATCGAAGAGTGTTTCTGAAATACCTTTCGAACTCTTGTATGGTCGTAAAACTAGTTTACGTCATTTTAGAATTTGGGGATACCCGACCCATGTGTTGGTGTCAAACCCGACAAAGTTGGAACCTCGTTCGAAGTTGTGCCTCTTCGTACATTACCCAAAAGAGACGAGAGGTCGTCTATTTTACGATCCTAAGGAAAATAGGGTGCTTGTTTCGACAAACGCCACATTCCTTGAGGAGGATCACATCAGGGATCAAAAACCAAGGAGTAAGATTGTGTTGAACGAAATGGGCAGTTCATCGTCAAGAGGTACTGATGGTGCTAGTACATCAACAAGTGTTGTTGATCCTAGCTCGTCTAGTCAAGTATGTTCTCAAGAGTTTAGAATGCCTCGACGTAGTGAGAGAGGGTTGTGAGACAACCTGAATGTTACATGGTTTTGGCTAAAACCCAAGTCGTCATACCTGATGATGACTGTGAGGATCCATTGACCTATGATCAGGCAATGAATGATGTTGACAAAGACGAATGGATTAAAGCCATGGATCAGGAAATGAAGTCTATGTACTTTAATTCCGTCTAGGAGCTTGTGGACCAACTGGATGGGGTTAAACCTATTGGTTGCAAGTGGATCTACAAGCTTAAACGTGGTATAGATGGGAAGATACAGACTAGTGGCAAAGGGTTTTACTCAGAGAGAAGGGGTTAGCTATGAGGAAACTTTTTCTCCTGTTGCCATGGTAAAATCTATCAGGATCCTTCTGGCCATTGTCGCATATTATGACTATGAGGTATAGCAGATGGATGTCAAGATGACCTTTCTGAATGGCAATCTTGACGAAACCATCTACATTGACCAACCCAAGGGGTTCATTACTCAAGGCCAGAAGCAAAAGGTTTGCAGGCTTCAAAGGTCTATTTATGGACTGAAACAAGCCTTGAGGTCTTGGAATATAAGGTTTGATGAGGCAATCAAATTTTATGGCTTTAATCAGAATGTTAATGAGCCTTGTGTCTACAAGAAAATCATCAACAACACTGTCGCATTTCTAATATTGTATGTGGAGGATATCCTACTCATTGGGAATGAAGTAAGATTCCTTACTGACATTAAGGAAGGGTTGGCTTCGCAATTCCAAATGAAAGATTTGGGAGAAGCTCAGTATGTTCTAGGTATCCAGATAGTCCAGAGCCAGAAGAACAGAACGCTAGCCATGTCTCAGGCATCTTATATCGACAAGATGTTGTCGTTATATAGTATACAAAACTCCAAGAAGGGCTTGCAGCCTTTCAGGCATGGTGTTCACCTGTCTAAGGATCAATGTCCTAAGACACCTCAAGAAGTTAAGGCTATGAGACAGATCCCTTATGCTTCAGCTATAGAGAGCCTGATGTACGTCATGCTGTATACTAGGTCTGACATCTGTTATGCAGTTGGGATTGTCAGTAGGTATCAATCCAATCCAGGATTAGATCACTGGACAACCGTAAAGGCAATCCTCAAGTATCTATGGAGAACGAGGAACTACATGCTTGTGTATGGAAGTGGGGATTTGATACTTACGGGATACACAAACTCTGACTTTCAGACCGATAAGGATTCTAGGAATTCCACATCAGGGTCAGTGTTCACTCTTAAAGGAGGAGTTGTAGTGTGGTGAAGCATTAAGCAGGGACTCATCGCTGATTCCACGATGGAGGTTGAGTATGTTGCGACTTGTGAAGCTGCTAAGGAAGCTGTTTGGCTTAGGAAGTTCATGCTGGATATGGAAGTTGTTCCAAATATGAACTTGTCAGTGACCCTGTTTTGTGACAACAATGGTGCAGTAGCCTGATGAAGATCTAATCCCCTTGAGTAGCGGAAATGAGTTTGGAATCGTAATTGCAAGCTTATTTTGGTTGAAAAGCAAAAACCAATGCATTGAAAAATAAAAGAGATAAACATACTTTATAATTTAATTAGACATGAAAATTTACATGCAAACATGCTTTGTTTAACAATTAAACTAAAAGTAAGAAACATTACCTTTGTAGTTTTTACAAAACAACAACTCCTTGCTCCAAGATTGTACAACAACTCAGCAACCTTTTCTGTTTTCTCTAACAGGACAGCACCATGAGGAAAACCTCCTATGGCTCTGAGTTCCACTTAGACCTCTCCTTTGTGGGAAAGAATTCCAACAATTGGAAGAATACAAGAGGGAATTGAGAGAGAGAATTCTTTAGTGAGTTTTTCTCAAATGCAGCTGATCGATCGATCAATCAACCACTGTCCATCGAGAGGTTGAATTGAAAAGGTGAACTTCCCCACTCCCTATCGATAGGGAGGGAAGTGGGAAGAGGGGAACGTGTCCTCCTGACACGTTCCCAACAATTAATTAACAAATTAATTAATCAATTAAATTAATTAATTAAGTATCATATATTTAATTAATAATTAAGATTAAATCATATTTAATCTTTTTCTCCTCTAACCTATAGTTTTAATGTACATTTAATGCACATTAAATTATAACTTATAGTTTTCAAATATGAATCACATTCACATTTGAATTTAATATTTGAACTCTTTCAAATATTTAATTCTCTCATATAATTTAATATGAATCATATCCACATTAAATTTATAATATATAGTTCCAAAACTATATATTATATCGTATCTATATACAATAAATTTATTCCCTAATGAATTTGAACATTTCAAATTCAAATGATCTAAGAATCCTTTACAAGCAAGAAGGTGGACCTAATGGACCTACAGATCAGAAGCTCCAACGATACGAGATTACTCGGTTAATCTCATTAACCTCCTAATCAACATTCGTTAACTACGGGAGCACTCCATTAAAGTCCCGCAGCTGCACTTTTCTCAATACAGATTTATTTCTGTGTCCACGGATATTGACCAATAACAACAAGTCAATCCTTCACGAATGTTCGTAACACCAGCTGGGTCAAATTATCGTTTTACCCCTGGGTTACATCTTGTACCTTAAGTATCAGTGCTTCTCTAATGAACAATTTGTTTGTGGTCCTACCAACAAACAGAGTCCCTCTCGGGCCAATGAGAGGGTCGAGGCCTTTGTTCAAGTCCCGAAGACACCACTTAAGAGAACATTCCTCTACTTACCCTAGTAAGCGGGAAGGAGTGAATTCCATCTTGCTAGGCTAAGACCCCAGCTGCTCACTCGGTCTTGTCCTCAAGAAGGTAGGCATATTGAGTCGGCGAATCTGGCCACTCTCACCCATTCTAGTCAAAGGGCAATCCCTCGCAAACAGGAGTTCGTAACCTGCTCATGATTGAGATCAAGTTGCCTAGGTCATCCTAGTGAAATAGAAACCTAAATAGTCAACGAAGTTACATCTGGAGGTTACTATTTCGTGGTCTGGTCTTATGTAATCTAATTACAAAGGATATCCTCACTCACATGTCATCTACATGAACGCGTTAGGATCACAGTGTTTGTATCATATACAAAGTGGGTCACATCCATAGTTTTACCAGGGTAAGGTACCAAAACCTTATCCCCTAACTATAGACCCTTTAGGTTGTATCTCGAACCGAGATCCTTTATATGTACACTACATTCAGTTAAAGATACATTTAACAGCCTTGGATGTTTAGTTTATTTGATTTGGGGTTAAAACAATGGCAATTTCGTAAATAATAGTTTATTGAAGTAATAATAATTTATTATAATAATTAGAACAGAAATACAAACTACGAGTTTTAGGGCACAAACCCCAACAAACTCTCACTTGAACTAAAACTCTAGTTAGGTACATCATAATCTAAAACAGTGGTTACAGAGATAGAAATACAATAAACTAGGGCATCCATATATCCCATTACCCCATTACATATCTCCCACTTGCCCTAGATTAGCCTATGTACATGTCTCGTAGACCTAGACTCTCTAGATGACCCTCAAACACTTTAGCTATGAGAGTCTTTGTAAACGGATCAGCAATGTTGTGCTCTGAAGTGGTCTTCATGACTGTCACATCTCCTCGTTGCACTATTTCTCGTATCAGGTGATACTTCCTCTCAATGTGTTTGCCTCGCTTATGGCTGCGAGATTCCTTCGAATTGGCTACCGCACCACTGTTGTCACAGTATAAGGTGATGAGGAATTCCATATTTGGAACAACTTCCAAATTAGTAAGGAATTTCCTTAGTCAAACAGCCTCTTTAGCTGTTTCACAAGCAGCGACATCCTCAGCCTCCATCGTGGAGTCAGCGATGCATCCTTGCTTGATGCTTCGCCATACTATAGCTCCTCTGTTAAGGGTGAAAACTGATCCCGATGTGGATTTCTGAGAATCCTTATCGGTCTAAAAATCAGAATCAGTGTATCTAGTAAGGATCAAATCCTTAGTCCCATACACAAGCGCATAGTCCCTCGTTCTCCTAAGATACTTGAGGAAATTTTTAACTGTTGTCCAATGGTCTAACCCTGGATTGGATTGGTACCTACTGACTATTTCCACTGCATAGCAAATGTCTGGCCTCGTGCACAACGTAACATACATTAAGATACCTACTGTAGAGGCATAGGGAATACGCCTCATATCCTCAACTTCTTGAGGTGTCTTAGGACATTGTTCCTTAGACAGATGAACTCCATGCCTGAAGGGTAATAAGCCCCTCTTGGAATTCTGCATCGAATATCGGGACAACATTTTGTCGATATAAGTAACTTGAGACAGAGCTAGCGTTCTATTCTTGTGATTCCTGAAGATCTGAATCCCAAGAATATATTGTGCTGCTCCCAAATCTTTCATTTGGAATTGAGTCGCCAGCCAATTCTTTATGTCAGTAAGGTATCCTACATCATTCCCAATGAGTAGGATATCATCCACATAAAGCACTAAGAAAGCTACTTTGTCGTTGATGATCCTCTTGTAAACACAAGGCTCATCAACATTTTGGTCAAAGCCATAAGACTTGACCGAAATATCAAATCTTATATTCCAAGATCTGGATGCTTGTTTCAACCCATAAATGGATCGATTGAGCTTTCAAACTTTTTGCTCCTGACCATGGGTTATGAACCCTTCGGGCTGAGACATATAGATGCTCTCGTCAAGATTACCATTCAAAAAGGCAGTCTTGACGTCCATTTACCAGATTTCATAATCATAAAACGTGGCTATGGACAAGAGTATCCTTATAGACTTCAGCATAGCAACAGGGGAAAAAGTTTCTTCATAGTCAACTCCTTCCCTTTGGGTAAAACCCTTTGCTACAAGTCTAGCCTTAAAGGTCTTTACCTTTCCGGTTGCATCTCTCTTTCTCTTATAGATCCATTTACACCCTATGGGTCTAACCCCTTCAGGTTGGTCTACAAGTTCCCATATTGAATTGAAGTCCATTGACTCCATTTCAAGGTCCATGGCTTTGATCCATAGGTCCTTGTCTACGTCATTCATCGCATGTTTATAAGACAATGGATCTTCTACGTCGTCATCGAGTATGACGACTTGAGTTTCAGCTAAACCCAAGTAGCGGTCAGGTTGGGAAACAACCCTCCCACTCCATCGAGCCATTCCCAACGATTGAGAAGGACGAGACTGATTTGAGGTGTTGGCTTCTCCATCAACTTTTGATGAAGGTCCAGCATGATCAACAACTCTTGTTGTTGCATCTGTAGCTTCATTTAACACTTATTACGCGGTTTCTGGTTCCTCATGTGATCTTTCTCCAAGAAAGTGGCGTTTGTCGATACAATCACCTTGTTTTCTTGTGGGTCATAGAAAAGACCACCTCTCGTTTCGTTGGGATAGCCAACAAATTGGCATAATCTTGAACGAGGTTCCAGTTTCTTTGGGTTTGTCACTAGCACGTGTGCTAGACAATCCCAAATCTTGAAGTGTTGTAAACTAGGTTTACGCCCCTTCCACAGTTCAAAAGGTGTTTCTGAAACACTTTTTGATAGAACATTGTTCAAGATTTGAACTGCATAGCTCATCATAGAACGAACCATGTCCAACAAGGTTCTATTTCTCCTTTCTAACACACCATTTTGTTGTGGTGTATTAGGTGCTGAGAGTTGAGATTTAATTCCATGTTCTATCATATAGTCCTCGAATCTTAAATCCATATACTCTCCACCTCGATCGGATCAAAGTGTTTTAATGGTTTTCCCTAATGCATTCTCTACTTCAGCCTCATACTCTTTGAACTTTTCAAGGGCCTCAGACTTGTGATGCATTAGGTATAAATAACCATACCTCGAATAATCATCTATGAAAGAGATGAAATATTCGTACCCTCCTTGAGCTTTAACATTCACCGGACCACAAAGATCCGAATGTATAAGTTCTAAGGGCTTTATGGCTCTGTAACCTTTTCCAGTAAAAGGTCGCTTAGTCATTTTACTTTCCAAGCATGATTCGCAAGGAGGTAGAGAATCATATTCTAACTTGTTTAGAAGTACATTCTTAAATAATCTCACAATCTGGTTGAGATTTATATGACCAAGTCTAAGATGCCATAGATAGGTATTATTTTGAGAAATTCTTTGCCTTTTACTTTGCGTATTAGCAGTTTTAAACATCTCATGATTCAAAATTTCTTTAGTTCTATTCAGTTTAAGTACATACAAGTCGTTTTCTAACTTAGCACAACATATATTGACACCTTTCTTTAAAAGGAACGCTTCATTAAATGAAAAGGTAATATAGTAGCCAAGCTCAATTAAACAAAAGATAGAAATTAAGTTCCTCTTAATTTTAGGAACTATATACAGATTTTCTAAAAATAAAAATCTATCTCTAAAAAACAGTTTGGCATCTCCCACTACACGAGCTGAGACGACGTCTCCCGTTCCGACCCTGAGTGTCATCTCACCCTCTTCGTGCTCCTTGAAGGAACTAGTTTCCTAAAACGAAGAGCAAACGTGATTAGTGGCTCCTGAATCAAGTATCCAGGTAAAATCATCATTTTCCACTAAGCAGGTTTCAAGAACAAGCAAATCTAATTTACATTTCTTCTCTTTGGGCTCAGCAAGGTATTTTGGGCAGTTTCGCTTCCAGTGTCCATCCATGTTGCAGTGGAAACACTTTCCTTTGTCTGCAACCTTGGCTTTTCTCTTGCCTTTATTAGCAACAGGTGCCTTCCCTTTTCCTCATATCTTCTTCTTTTGGGTCTTCTTAAGCCCAGAAGATGAACCACAGGACTTAGTCCCAGAGGATGAACCCTTCTGGAACCTTCTGGAATGGGCAAACAGATTTGCCTCTCCATCAGCTTGTCCCTTATTTTTCATAAGATATTGAAAAGTTTGTAGTTCATTAAGGAGAGTAGTCAGGTTATACTTTATCTTATTCATCACCGCATTGCTGCGGAATTGCAGGAAACTCTTCGGAAGAGATTCCAGGATGAACGAGACCTGACTTTGCTCGGCAATGACCGATCCGTTCATCTCAGCCACGTTGAAGTGGACCATCAGATCGAGAACGTGTTCTCTCATGGATGACTCCTCCTTCATACGGGAGTTATAAACGTATTTGAGGCATTCGTGCTGAAGCTATCCAGACGGTTGTCCAAACATATCCTGCAATGAACTCATGATCTCACAAGCTGAGACCATGCCCTCGTGCTTTTTGGCTAGAACTTCAAAACACTAGCCAAAATGTAGACCTTGGCCTTATCATTTGCCTTGATTCAGCGGTCGTACGCCTCCTTAACAGATTGAGGAGCGTTTCGAGCAGGGACCTGAGGACATTCCTCAGTCAGTACAAATCGAAGGTCGTCAACAACGAGAATCGTATTCAGGTTGGACTTCATCGTAGTAAAGTTCTCACCAGTTAAACGATCGCTTTTTAATAAGGCTATTATTGAGGACGACATGCTGAAAATCAAATATAGTTCTAATTAGTTATGAAGGGAATCGAAGTCCCCGCAGCGGAAGCGATTGTGAATCGCGCGATCTTGATTTAGTTACAATGGAAATTTCAAGAATGTATAACATGGATTAAGCATAAAATAAGAGTTTGGACAACAAGAAGTTACCTTTGAAGAACCTTTCTTCAAGTGTTCCTCTCTCCATGGTCATGATCTCAGCAACAAGAACTCCAACGTGCGAAGACACGACCACCGGATCTTCTCCGTTGTTCTCTAGGTGAGGGAGAAAGGTGGATTCCCTTTAGGAGATGTGAGGTATTTTGAGAGAGATGTATCTTTTTGGAACTCTTCCAACAACACAACAAGGAGGCTAGTGATTCTATGAAAAACCCTTTAACCTAGTTGCATCTCATGCAACCATATATATAGAGAATTGGGATGGAAATGACCATCCTACCCCTCATTTAATCTCTCTTTAGTATATAATCTAAATCACATTAAAACTATATATTATATCAATTATATCATATATAATTGATATAACTCCTCATGTATGACATTGAACACTTCAATTTCACTCCTAACTTTATACCCTCTATATTACCATGTTGAGCCAACGGAGGGATCTTATGGACCTACAGATCATGAGCTCCAATTATGTGAAATTAACTAATCAAACTCTTTGATCCAGTTAATCAATATTCATTAACTACAAGTCACTCCACTATAGACTTGTAGTTGCACTCCCCTCACTATAGATATTATTGTGTCCACTGATATAGTCATTACCCATGAGTCGACCCTTCACAGGTTGTTCGTAATCATAGATGGGTCAAATTACCGTTTTACCCCTGTGATTACCTCTTTGCTCCTTAAGCACCACTGATCCTCTAATGAACAACAAGTCTAAGGTCCCACCTTAGACTCATACCCTCATAGAGAGTGGGGCCCCGTTGTTCAAGACCTGGAGTCGGTTCTTAAGGGAACAACCTATCTAATTCTCAAGAGAGGAATGAGTGAATTCCATCTTGCACAGTTAAGTTCCCGACTACCTCACGAGGTTACGTCTCTCGGAGAAGGTAGGCTTATTGAGTCGGCCATGTGCCACTCTCACCCATACTAGTCTAAGGACAAACCCCTATAAGCGAAGTTCTTAACTTGCTCAGATTCAGTCGAGTCACTAATGACCATCTATAAATTACTAGTCTTATCATTAGTTATCGGTGTTATCTTTGGTTAGACTAATAATTTTGCGATCCGATCTTGTATGAACTCTTCATACAGGGATGCCCCCACTCGCATGTCAACTACATGAATGAGTTGGATTACCTCATTTGTACTAATTACAAAGTGGGTCGCATCCATGGTGTTACCAGAATGAGGTTTCCAACCTTATTCTTATACCATAGACTATTTAGGTTATAATCTTGAACTCAACCCAAATAGTGTCCACTACACTGATTTCAAGATAAGCGTTATAACCTTGGAGCTTAGTTTATTGGATTTATAAAAGCAAGACTGTAATCTTATCAAAACAAATAACACTTTATTTAATTGATCAAGATTATACAAGTTTAGGACATAAATCCCAACAAGTTATGCGTTTAACCCATTATAAACCAATCATCAAATTTACCAAAATTATTAAAGAACCCTTGTGTTTAAACTAAACCAAGTGTTGAAATTAAACCTTTTTATTTTGCCACGATATTCCAAGGGTTTAGAACAAAAGCCTCCGTCGGGTGGTCAGTCATTCCTCCCCTGAATTGAGGAAAACTCAGCCAATTCTCACTACCAGAACATCTCATGTCCCAATGGTCCTTAGCTACCGTTTGTTTGGTCAAGGACTTGTTAACTAGCTTAACTCATCCCGTAAATGTGACCCTACCATTTTCAGATCCAATAGGTCTGAGCCAATAGGCTACTATTAAGAAAGACAACTGTTGGCAAATTACCTAAGAGACCCTATCCATTTCTGGAGTTCGCGGTGTTCCGATCCCTATAGTCAGACCCTCCGTAGGGTTTGGTACATTCCAGACAACCTAGCAGGCGGACTATAGAAATCTCACGGTGCGACCTAATATAGGACAACCTGCACCCATTTACTATGGATACTTCCCTGATTCACCTTGGTATTGAACCATGAAAACACTTACCGTAGGGGGACGCCCTATTGACGCCACGTAGTCGAGCATGGAACTCACGGTGTGAACTTTTAAGGACGTGAGAGTAAACTTGATGCGAACATCTCGTTTTCTCCCATTGAAGCTCCTAAGATTAGGGTATAGGTTTAACTTAGTCGGATTTTGGCTAAAAGAATCTATCTAAGTCTATGCCTATTATAACTGTTATAACTAGGTCTTTTAACCTTATGTCTAGGTGAATAAACATTTTGATTACCTAGATATAAAATAGAACTAAGGTTAATTCAACTCAAGCTCTGGGTCATTCCCAGGTACGAGGTGTTCCGTTAACCGTCAGCTTAAATACCACCAATCTTAGACAGAACTTCACCAGTAGAGTTCCCTTATAACCAAAGTTCTAATGTCCTACTATATTTTAAACTATTTAAAATACTATTTAAGACCAACTTCTAATCCTATTAGAAATTAAAACTTAGGTCTAAATTAATTTTAAACAATTTAAAACTAATTTAATTTTACCCAAGTTCCTATGTTTGCATGCATTTCTTTATTATAAGTTATGGTTTCTAAAACTCCTTTAATTTATAACACTTATAAATTTTAATAATTAACCTATGACAAAGATCTATATTATCAAACCAACAATTATTTTTCAAATTGGAATTATAAAAAAATTATTCAACTAATTGAATAATTAAATTACTTAAATAAAATAACAATTATTTTAAACTAAGTAATTTCATGCTCCATGCAACTTATTTTCCACATTTATTTAATTATAACAATTATAAATAAAGGCATATGAAAAATAAATTAAATCATGCATTTCTACCATATTTATATAACAATTATTCAAATAAAATGCATGAACATGCTTATCCTAAGGTGGGAAAAATTCTAAATGACATTCATAAAAAAATACAGCTGTAAAACCGGAATAATTTGGCCCCTAAAATGCAAAATAATAAAATTACTCTAATTTTATTACAAGAACTGGTCCAAAACACCTTGAACCCGGCTCGAACCGCTCGAACCGGACCGAAAACCAACCAAATTTCTTTAACGGATCTGTAGCAACAGGATTGGTGTCATGGCGTTGCAACGCTGATGGGGGCGTTGCAACGTCGACTTTGTCAGGGCGCGTGTTTGCTATTTGGGTAGCATTGCAACGCTGAGGGGCAGCGTTGCAACGCTGCTGACCCCTGGAGCTCCTGCGTCGATAGGGAGGTCTGGCGTCGATAGGGAGGTCTGGCGTTGCGACGCCGTTCCTCAGCGTTGCAATGCTGATGAATGACGTTGCAACGCTGCTGGTAGCGTTGCAACGCTATTGCTTCGGCAACAACTTTCTCCTTCAAACACAGCAGCTTCAAACTTCAATTTCTCCATCGATACTCAACCGAAATGCACGAAAATGGTCCTGAACGACTCTTAACTCGATTAAAGACTCGGTATGCACTTAATTGCCCAAAAAAATAGGGGCCTTTACAATAAAATTGATCAAATCAACGGAAAAACTAAGGTCAAATACTCTTAAACAATTTTACAGCAAACCAAATGCAATTCCCACCAAATCAATGCAATTTTGTTTCAACCAAAACAAATCAAGCATTGCTCTGATACCAATTGATGGAGATATAATCTCCTTCAGCATCGGAAACGAGTTAGGCTTAATTATTACTAGTTTTGTAATGATTTCAGAGCTTTTATGTGTTTAAATCATTGAATTTCAGGTAAAGAGCTCAAATAAGATAATTGGAGACATTTTGGATCACTCGAGATCGAAACGAGGCTATTTGGGGCTAAAAATAACATCAATTGGAAGTGAAAAGATCAATCCAAGCATGAAGACCCAAAGTGATGGCGTTGCAACGCTAAACGCCGAGCATGCTGTTGAGAGGCGTTGAAGACCCTTGTTGATAGTGTTGCAATGCTGCCTTGCAGCGTCGCAATGCTACCTCAATAAGAAGGCGCATATGAAGATCCGTGTAGGTAGTGTTGCAACGCTGCCTTGCAGCGTCGCAATGCTACTTCGATAAGAAGGCGCGCGCGTTAGGGTAGCGGCGTTGCAACGCTGCCCCCAACGTTGCAACACCATCGATACTTTCCTTTTATACCACGAGGTTAGGGTACAGCGTTGCAATGTTGTGCCAATTAAGCCTATAAATAGAACATGTTGTGTTCTTTACAAGGAAGCCGAATTAGGTAGACTTTTGACCCTATTTTCGAAATACACTTTGTAAGAAGAGAGAAAAAAGCGTTCTTGGGAGCCAAAGCATTCGTGGAGGTTCGAGATCGAAGACGGAGCTCGGAGACGAAGGACCGACATCGACACATAAGTTTAATTTCCTTTTCTTTCAGATTGTAACACCGTTTTAAGACGTTTCCTACATGTTTAGCTTGATTTTCATGTGATTTAGAGTAGCTAAATGTTGTAGTTAGGATTTGATTTACTTGTTAAGACTCAATTGCTATGTATTGAAGCATGTTTTGTTCTTATTTTTGGCAATTCGTTCTTTGACTCTTACATTTGTTGGTTTAAGTGGACTCGAGAGATAAAACTTGAATTAGAGCAAAGTTGTCAAAACCCTTAGGAATCTGGCATGAGAATGACTAAGAAACTTAAGGGAAACACATAAAAAAGTTGTTTAATACCATGCATGTCGTAGGTTCATATGGAGACTATGGAGTTTATTGCATGTGTGAGGCTCACTAAGAATCGAGAGGTTTTCTTGAGTATTTTACTTCTTGTTTATAAATTCATCTCATTGGTTCATTGCATGTGTTAGTTCAGTCATTAACTTGTAAAATCACTTTCCTCAAATCTATCAATTCGTGTCTCCACATGTTAGTTTGTTGTTAGTTTTTATTTTCAATCACCTATCCATGTTATGTTTCTTTAGCTAAAATTGAGAATTAGTATCTTGGTAATTAATTAATCTAGAAACCCATTCCCGAGGACGATACTTGGACTCTTAAATCAGTATACTAAAACTTGACTCGTACACTGCGGTATTGCACAATATACATTTTGCATCAACAAAAAGCAAAAACCAATGCATTGAAAAATAACAGAGATAAACACGCTTTCTAATCTAATTAGACATGGAAATTTACATGGAAACATGCTTTGTTCAATAATTAAACTAAAAGTAAGAAACATTACCTTTGTAGTTTTTACAAAACAACAACTCCTAGCTCCAATATTGTACAACAAACAAAGTCCCTCTCGGGCCAATGAGAGGGTCGGGCCCTTTGTTCAAGTCTCGGAGACACCACTTAAGGGAACATTCCTCTACTTACCCTAGTAGGCGGGAATGATTGAATTCCATCTTGCTAGGCTAAGTCCCCAGTTGCTCACTCGATCTTGTCCCCATGAAGATAGCCATATTGAGTCGGCGAATCTGGCCCATCTCACCCATACTAGTCAAAGGACAATTCCTCGCAAACAGGAGTTCGTAACCTGCTTAGGATTGAGATCAAGTTGCCTAGGTCATCCTAGTGAAATAGAAACCTAACTAGTCAACGGAGTTACATTTAGAGGTTACTATTTCGTGGTCCAGTCTTATGTAATCTCATTACATAGGATATCCCCACTCACATGTCATCTACACGAACGCGTTAGGATCACAGTGTTTGTATCATATACAAAGTGGGCCACATCCATAGTTTTACCAGGGTAAGGTACCCAAACCTATAGTTTTAATGTACATCTAATGCACATTAAATTATACCCTTTAGTTTTCAAATATGAATCACATTCACATTTGAATTTAATATTTGAACTCTTTCAAATATTTAATTCTCTCGTATAATTTAATATGAATCATATCCACGTTAAATTTATAATATATAGTTCCAAAACTATATACTATATCGTATCTATATATATTAAATTTATTCCCTAATGAATTTGAACATTACAAATTCAAATGATCTAAGAATCCTTTACGAGCTAGAAGGTGGTCCTAATGGACCTACAGATCAGAAGCTCCAACGATACGAGATTATTCGGTTAATCTCATTAATCTCCTAATCAACATTCGTTAACTACGGGAACACATCACTAAAGTCCCGCAGCTGCACTTTTCTCACTGTAGATTTATTTCTGTGTCCACGGATATTGACCAATAACAGCAAGTCAATCCTTCACGAATGTTCGTAACACCAGCTGGGTCAAATTACCGTTTTACCCCTAGGTTACATCTTGTACCTTAAGTACCAGTGCTCCTCTAATGAACAATTTGTTTGTGGTCCTACCAACAAACAAAGTCCCTCTCGGGCCAATGAGAGGGTCGGGCCCTTTGTTCAAGTCTCGGAGACACCACTTAAGGGAACATTCCTCTACTTATCCTAGTAGGTGGGAATGATTGAATTCCATCTTGCTAGGCTAAGTCCCCAGTTGCTCACTCGATCTTGTTCCCATGAAGATAAGCATATTGAGTCGGCGAATCTGGCCAATCTCACCCATACTAGTCAAAGGACAATCCCCCTCATGAGCAGGAGTTCGTGAACACCCGCTCGAGAGATTGAGATCAAGTTGCCTAGGTCATCCTAGTGAAATAGAAACCTAACTAGTCAACGGAGTTACATTTAGAGGTTACTATTTCGTGGTCCAGTCTTATGTAATCTCATTACATAGGATATCCCCACTCACATGTCATCTACACGAACGCGTTAGGATCACAGTGTTTGTATCATATACAAAGTGGGCCACATCCATAATTTTACCAGGGTAAGGTACCCAAACCTTACCTCCTAACTATAGACCCTTTAGGTTGTATCTCGAACTGAGATCCTTTATATGTACACTACATTCAGTTAAAGATACATTTAACAGTCTTGGATGTTTAGTTTATTGGATTTGGGGTTAAAACAATGGCAATTTCGTAAATAACACTTTATTGAAGTAATAACAATTTATTACAATAATTAGAACATAAATACAAACTACGAGTTTTAGGGCACAAACCCCAACATAGCCAACTCGAGAGAACTTCGGGGTCATAAGAGGGGCAAGCATATTGAGCGCAAGTATCACCTGATACGGGAGATTGTGCACCGAAGAGACGTGACGGTCACGCAGATAGTTTCGGAGCACAACGTTGTTGATCCATTTACAAAGGCCCTCACGGCTAAGGTGTTTGAGGGTCACCTAGAGAGTCTAAGTTTACGTGTGCTTCCTAACTAGAGCAAGTGTGAGTATTGTAGAGGGTATTCAATGCCTAGTTTATTGTATTACTATACATTTGATAAATGTATTTTATACTCCACTAGCTTAGTTCAAGTGGGAGTTTGTTGGGGTATTTCCCTAATCTCGTGAAGTTTGTAATACTTGTTGTTTTAATAAATAAAGGTTGTTTATTTATCAAACTTTATATCTCGCATTTTATAAACTTAATCCAATAAACTAAGCTCCAGGGTCATATTATATGAGAGAACTAAAACTTGAACGGTGTGTAGTTGACACACGGAGAGGATCACGTTCGAGTTAATGACCCGAACGGTCTACAGTATATGGATAGGGTTGGAAACCTCATCCTGGTGATACTGTGGATGCGACCCGCTTTGTATTAGATACAAACGAAGTGATCCAGCTCGTTCATGTGGTTGACATGCGAGTGTGGGGCATCCTGTGCAATGAGATTGTACAAGACTGGACCGTGAATTATTAGACCTACTGATGTATCGTTGTTAACAATATAGGACTAATAACTTCGTAGTGAAGGGAATAAACCTCCCGCAGCGGAAACGACTTGGAATATCGTGGTCTTCGTTGTGAAAATCATTTCTTAAAATCAAATCTATCCTATAGAATTTAGGCTAAACATGCTGAAATTAAAGGAAAAACAATAAGATAAATATACTTACTTGTTGAAGAACGCTTCTTCAAGAATTCCTTCTCCGGTCACGAACTCTTTGTGCTCTCGATCTCTACGATCATGAACTCTCCAAACAACGAACGAATTGGACACCTCCAATTGATCTTCTCGGTTGTTCTCCATCGGTAAAGGGAGAGTGGTGGGACTCTTTTGGTTTAAGGGTAGAGAGAAACTTTGAGAGAGTTGAGAAAATGAGAGAGTTGTCTTGGATGGAAAATCCAAAAAATGACCAAAGCTTAAGCAAACCTTCTTGCAAAGGTGCTTATATAATGGTGATAGGTGGAGTTGAAATCTCCACCTATTTACCATTTTACCACAACCTTAGGTTATGCAAATCATATTTGCATAACCACATATAATAAGATATCTCATACCTTATTATACAAATAACATTTGTATAATTGTGGATTTTAAATTGAATCACATTCAATTTAATTTCTCTCAATCCAATTTCTTTAAATTAACACTAATTAAGCAATTAGGCTAACCTATAGTTTATTATGAATCTCACTCACATTAAACTATATAATATATCAATCATATCTCATATAAATGACATAAATACCTTTTTAATGAATTTGAACACTTCAAATCCACACCAAACTGTAAACCCTCTATATATCCAGTTTGAGCCAACCGAGGGACCTAATGGACCTATAAATGACGAGCTCCAATGATCTAAGACTAACCTGTCAAACTCTTTGACCCGGTTATTCAAGATTCATTAGCTACGATAACACTCCACTAAAGCCCGTAGTTGCACTCCCATCACTGTAGGACAACTTCCCTCACGGCTAAGGTGTTTGAGGGTCACCTAGAGATAGTTTCGGAGCACAATGTTGTCGATCCGTTTACAAAGGCCCTCACGGCTAAGGTGTTTGAGAATCACCTAGAGAGTCTAGGTCTACGAGTGCTTCCTGACTAGGGCAAGTGAGAGTATTGTAAAGGGTATTCAATGGCCTAGATTATTGTATTACTTTTATGTATTACTTTACATTTTGGAAATTTATTATGTACTCCACTAGCTTAGTTCAAGCGGGAGTTTGTTGGGGGCATGCCCTAGTCTCGTGTAGTTTGTAATACAGTTGTTTTAATAAATAAAGGTTGTTTATCTATCAAATTTTGTATCTCGCATTTCATAAACTTAATCCAATAAACTAAGCTCTAGGGTCATATTATTTGAGAGAACTAGAACTTGAACGGTGTGTAGTGGACACATGGGGAGGATCACGTTCGAGTTAATGACCCGAACAGTCTACAGTATATGGATAGGGTTGGGAACCTCATCCTGGTAACACTTTGGATGCGGCCCGCTTTGTATTAGATACAAACGAGGTGATTCAACTCGTTCATGTGGTTGGCATGCGAGTGGAGGCATCCTGTGCAATAAGATTGAATAAGACCGGACCATGAATTATTAGACCTATTGATGTAACATCGTTAACAATTTAGGACTAATAACTTCGTAGATGACCATTAGTGACTCATCCTTAATCCTGAGCGTGTTACGGGCTCCTGTCTGCGGGGGTTTGTCCTTTAACTAGTACGGGTAAGGGTGGCCTGAGTTGCTCGCCCAATATGCCTATCTTATTGGGACAGGACCACGTGGGGAGCTGGAAACTTAACTACGTAAGAAGAAATTCACTCGTTCTCGAGCTAGAAAAACTAGAGGGGTTGTTTCCTTAAGTGTTGTCTCCAGAGCTTGGACAACGGGCGCCCACTCTCTCACTAACCCGAGAGGGAGGTTGTTTATGGTTGGACCATGTAACAAAGTTGTTCATTAGAGGACCAATGATACTTAAGGAGCAAGAGGTAAACACATGGGTAAAACGGTAATTTGACCCAGCTGTGACTACGAACAACCTGTGAAGGGTCCACTCACGGGCATTGGTTATATCGATGGACACAACTTGTCCTACAGTGAGGAGAGTGCAACTACGACCTTTAGTGGAGTGTTACCGTAGTTAATGAATGTTGATTAATCGAGTCAAAGAGTTTGATCGATTAATCTCGTATCATTAGAGCTCATCATTTGTAGGTCCATTAGGTCCGCTCAAATTGGACTAAATGGAGGTTTACAGTTTGGAGTGGATTTGAAGTGTTTAAATTCATTAAAAGGGTATTTATGTCATTTATATATGATATGATTGACATAATATATAGTTTAATGTGAATGAGATTCATAATAAACTATAGTGTAGCCTAATTATTTAATTAGGGCTAATTTGGAGAAATTGATTTGAGAAAAATCAAAATGAATATGATTCAATTTAAAATTTCACAATTATATAAATGTGATTTGTATAATAAGGTATGAGATACCTTATATTATAGGATATGCAAATATGATTTGCATATTATATATTTGTGGTATTTTGGTGAATTGATGGAGATTTTAACTCCACCACACACCATTATATGGTGGATTGAAAGGTTTTTTACAACTTACACTCTCATTTTTCAAAATCCACCAAAGAATGAGAAAGAGTTCTCTTTCAAAATTCTCTCAATTTCCATAACATTCTCCAACCTAAAATCCAAAGGGAGTCTCACAACTCTCCCTCATCCTTCCGAGAACAACCGAGAAGATCAAGTGGAAGTGTCCAGTTGATCTGTTCGTGGTTCATTTTGGAGATGAATGTTGGATCGTTGAGATCGTGACCGAGGAGGAGAAGAGTTTTTCAAGAGGTTAGTATCGAAATACTTATTGTTTTCTTCTCATTTTTCATGTTTAATCTAGGTTGTATGTTGATACTTTTAATTTTAAGAAAATTAGAACAACAACGAAACAACGGCGATTCACATCGCTATTCCGCTGCGAAAAATCCATTCCCTTCATTGACATCACAAAATCCCAAGAGGTGCAATCTGGACAACCATCTGTTCACATTTTCTGCACACTTTTTTTGTCCTTTGTGCCATCTTTCAAACTAGACAACTTTTTCGTGTCATCTTCACTTCATTCTCATCTTGACTTATTGAACTAACATTACAAAGAATTTTGGGCTAAAAAATCTTTGTCTCTCCTTGTGCATTAATGTGTTTTTGGAGATGCAATGTGAAAGTTTCTTGAATCTTCTTTGCCTTGCTTTTTGTTATTGCTCCTTTAGGTACATGCAATGGATCAATGGTTTGATTTTTATCCACTATTATTTTTAATTAAAGATTTATAGGAGATTTGTCAGAGGATCTTAGACAAGGCATTTGTTTATTATTATTTTTAAATTTCTAGATAAAATCTTTATTTTAAACTAGGAAGATTTTATCTTCCCTGAACCTCAGGGAACTCCCTCATTGTACACAAAATCGAATTTGAGAATTATAAAAATTATAGAGTTTTCTATGTAGAATTGCCTTTTGGCATTCCGTTTTTTGCATGCCATGTGCTTAAGTTTGCATGTTTGAAGTATTCATGTTTGGTTGGTCATCAAACTTGTGGAGTGTTTTATCCAAAGATTAGAACGGGCTATCTTATCTTATGGTTCTTGATCATTAGATACTTTGTTACTTGCCTCTACCTTAGGTTGGTCCTTAGTAGGAAAGAAGGTGTCGTGCTCCCTTATTCGCCCACCTCAGGTGATCGTGTAAACTTTAGGGTGAAAAAAATACTAAGAGAATTAGGTTCAACCCCAGCGCAAGTGCATGCTGCCAATACAAGTAATAAGGGAATATCCCTGTTATCGTCTCCCAAAGGAAAAGATTATCAAGAATGTTTATTGAACAAAATTGTGAGAATAATTGCAAGTTGAAAATTAAAATGCAAAATGGTTTGGTAGGGTTTTTGGTGCAAAATAACAAATAACTAAAGCGTTAACTAAGTCAAGTCAAAATGTACATCCACTTGCAGAATCAAACATTGCATTATGAAAATGGCTAAACATGTAGAAATGCAAGTATTGCAAAAGTCAATTGTTGAAACGAACATTGCAAAGTAAGATTAACAAAACTTGTAAAGAAATGCTAGTTGTAACTTCAAAATTTAGAAAAACCTCAAAAGTAACAAGTGTGCAGAATTTATAAAAAAGCTCTAGCTGAGATAACGGGGGCTCAAGAATTATCCTTGCACTAATCTATGAATTTAACGTCACCCTCTCTTGCATATAACTGGAAACCAATTTTACTACTCTCATTTACCCAAAATTAAGCGTTGAGAGGCTAAGTAAGAGACGCACATGTCTGCAGTCTCTCTTCCTTAGATTGATTGGCCCAGTAAAATTACTCGGTTTAGAGCCTTTGATCCCTATGTTTAGTGATCACTACGCGACATGCAAGTGCACATGATCGAAGTAGTGTAAAACTGGAAGTATTCCAGAGTATTGAACCTATAGTGAACGACTTTAACAAATCTATTTGGGAGCCAAAATATGCTGACAAAAATGCATGTGTGGTAACCAATTTTTTTAAAGTTGTTTTGAAGAGTAATACTAAAAGAAATTCACAGAGGTAAAGGAAGGGAATTCAAGTTGCTTTTACCCCTTCGGAGAAAATGCTACTGGAAATGCAGTAGCAATTGTGCCAGCAATCTTAAACCTAAGTAGACCGGATTCGACTCTTATTCAGTTTTGCTCCCAAAACCTTTAGGAGACTAAGCAATTGGACCTATATGTCTATGGCTAATTGACCTTAGATAATTTTGTGCACAACCCTATTGGTCTTGGAGTCTCGCCCTATGTCTAGGGTCGAAGTTTCAGATCTTATGTCTAAGTCTTTTCCTCGATTGTTTTTATGAGATCTGCTTTCCCTTGATCCTTTCAGTATCAAGTTCTAGCTTGATGAGCAAGTCCTAGTGATCGGCTAGGGTTGCCTAAATTATATTCAATAAAAAAAAACTTAGGGTTAGGTGTCGAAACAATTACATTGCTAATTTAAGTATGTAACCTCTCTTCTAGGGCATTCACTACTTGAACCCCTAAAGAGGATTTAACTCATGATTAAAATAGAAGAAAACATAATTTGGGGCACTGAGTGGATTATAATAACAGAGGGTTATAATAGTTTGTGGGTTATTATAGTCTGTGGAATCATATAATATTATTTAAAATGCAGAGTAGTATAGTCTGGAGTTATAATAGTTTGTGTTTGGAGTGTAGAGTATTCTGCAAGTTATAATAACACAGGTTATTATAATCTTTGCCCCAAGCAGGCCCTAAGGGGTTTCAAAAAACAGAAAACACAAATAAAGAAGTTAGCGAGAAATAAAAGTATCCAACAACTGAGCTTGTAAGCAAAGAAGATAAGCTCTTGGCTTTTTATTCAATGGGTAGAAAAACACAGGGGGTGTTTGGTTTGTTGGGATATGTGCCCTAAACTTGTGTAATTTTAGTCAAATGAATAAAGAGTTATTTGATTTGATAGAATTATCTTCTCGTTTTATAAATCCAATAAACTAAGCTCCAAGGTTATAATTAATTTTGAACATCAGTGTAGTAGACACTATTTGGATTGTGTTCAAGGGTATAACCTAAATGGTCTATGGTATAAGAATGAGGTTGGAAACCTTATTCTGGTAACACTATGGACGCAACCCACTTTGTAATGAGTACAAATGAGGTAATCCAACTCATTCAAGGTAATCCAACTCATTCATGTGGATGACATGCGAGTGGGGGCATTCTATATGAAGAGTTCATACAAGATCCACTAGAAGAAAAAAGGATTTTAATGACGGGCATTATGCGTCATTAGGGTTTTGTTTTGATGAGCGCGCGTCACATCATCTATGCGAGTGTCATTGTATGTTACAATGACGGACGGTTTTTAATGACGGGCATTGTCCGTCATTAAAAAGCGACTGTCATTGTAACATATAATGACAAATATTTTTAATGACGGACAATGCCCGTCATTAAAGGTCTTTGACCGTCATTAAAAGTGTTTGTCATTATAGCCTATAATGACAGACACTTTTAATGACGAGCATTGCCCATCATTGTTTTGTTCGTAATTTAAGAAAAAAATTGTTTTTTGCCTCAATGGCTCTAACAAAAAATATTAATATTTCGTAAATTTTGTACAAAAAAATCTCAATACTAATATATTTTTACACAAGTAATCTTACCAACTTAATTTTAATTAATAAAATATAAAGTATGTATTAAAAGAAGTGTATTACATATCAAAAAAATATATATACAAACTACATTTACTTTACAAAGATAAGAAAAATTGCTAAACAAAATAAAGAACCCAACTTCTACTTCATGCTCTTCTTCCTTTTATCATCAACCGATTGATCTTCATGCCTGAAACTTTCCATATCGCATAGCTACGATATTGACATAAAAATCAATTAAGATTGTCACCATTAACCTTAAATGGTAGAAGTTTGTAAATAGCAAAAATGTAAACTAGTTTTCAATTTTTCCCTCCAGGACTTTCAAATAAAATTAATTTGCAACAAAGTTCTTCCACAATCTAACCTTTTGGTACAGTTCAGTAACAAAAGACTAAAAAACAGTGATCATGAATCTTTCAAACCCCTAGACTCCAAATGAACCACAAAAAGAGCAAACAATTGGTAATATACCCAAACAATATAGCTAATAATATCATCAATTTCACAATCCTCTAGCTACAAAATGCTATTGAAGAAATCAAATAGAAAACAAAACTGGCCTAAGTAAATATTTGGAATATGCAAGTGTCTTATGATAAACTATGCGCAAGGATATAGGCTATGAAAAAATGCAGTAGAAGGAGAAGTAAAAGAACTACCATTCAACAAATCAAATTGAACAATATTCAAACTTAATTAACTTAAAACACTTTTTAAGACCTATAAACAAATCCATTTTTTTCTAGAATTTAAAATTACCGATGAAATATTCATGAGGCATAGACAAGACCAACATACCTTCCCTTTTTTGAACTTCCACTTTGAAAAAAAAACACTCTCCATTAGACTCTACATAAGATTTCAAGAACAAATAACATAAGATTTCACGAACGAAGCTACAAAAGATCTCAAATGAAGCATAAGTATACAATAACTACATTTAAATTGAAAAGCACATTAAGTACATCCAAAATAAACAAAAAAGTTTTACGCACCTGGATTAACTCATGTTATCAACCTGTAACTGCATTTGATATTTCCACCAATATACACAAATTTCAGGAAATTAAAACAAAATCAAGTCTAATAGAGAAGCATTCCCAAAAAGAGACATAACAAACAAATAATAGTACATTAGAAGAACTACAAAAGAAAAATAAGAAAGTTCAAAAAAAAATTTCATTTCATTAACCCACATTGAACACATATCAATTCTTGAACCGGACTAACTGGTTCCTTAACCTTGACATCCAGTTCCAAATGCCCCACCAAGTCTGTGATTCATGTTTACCACCTTATAGGGTTAGATACACCGATAGGGTTAGATCATGTTTACCACCTTTAACATCGCATCTTATTACTAAAAAAGATTCACGTTTTATCCTTTGATGTACATACCAAGCAACTCAATGCCACATAGGAGCTCTCTTTAAGCAAATATCCATACACCATGTTATGAGGATAAGCTTATGAATTCTATTTCAAAATGTCAATCAACATTCATGAAACTACAAGAATCTAAAAAATATAATAGAAAAGTATCTAGCCATGCCTTAGGTGATGCTCCTACTACTCTAAATGCGATCCAAAGAAGAATGAAAAATTAATTAGGCAAACTTCTCATGGTTCAAAAATCCAAATTTTGTTCATATTTCAATTATTAATACAAATTCTTTCCAATGGCACAACAATTACAATTATCATAATAATGAAAAAATGGAACCATATGTATCGATACACATAAGTGATTGTTGTAAAGAATATGGTTATATATGAAGAACAGTGGGGATTTGATTTTTTTTTTCCTTTCCCTTACATTTTCTCATCAACCCAAAAAAGAGAAAAGGAAAAACAAAATGTAGATCTGAATGAATCAACTCACGAGAGAATAAGAAATAGTGTGTAGATCTGAATAAATAGATCTAAAACTTCAAGTCAGATAGACATGATACCCAGGACGAATCACGATGAACCTCTAATGTAGATCTTCTTGGAAAACCTGCGACAAGAATGAAACCCTCGACAGTGGAGAAATTGAGACAAATTGCGACAAGCAAAGGCCCAACAATGGCTACCCACGAGTGGTGGCTTAACGCAGAACCTCCGATGTAGATCTTCATGGTGAATCACGACGAGAATGAAACCCACAAGAGAATCGAAACGAATGGATAAATCAAAGCGAATAGAGAAATCGGGAGTATAAGAAAAAGAATGCTCGGGCTATCGAGTGAAAGGGAAAAGGTGTTTTAATTTTTTAAAAAATAAAAAAAAAAATAACAATAATAACTTATAATCAGGCTTGGCCGACATTAAAGACCCCTTTTACTTTTTCTTTTTAAATAATTTTCATAACTTTTCCCATCTGTCATTGTATCCTTGCGCTTTTTTTCTTATCTGTCATCAAATGTATAATGTGTAGTAGTGATCGGACTGCAAATTATTAGTCTAACAAGTATGACGCCGTTAACAGGATACGACTGATAATTTATAGATGGTCATTAGTGACACGACCTGAATCCTAGGCAAGTTAGGAACTTATAGGGGTTTGTCCTTAGACTAGTATGGGAGAGTGGCCTGTAGCCGACTCAATAAGCCTACCTTCTCAGGGACAGAAACTCGTAGGTAGCTGGGGACTTAACTCTACAAGACGGAATTCACTCATTCCTAGACTAAGGAATTAGATAGGTTGTTCCCTTAAGAACTGAGACCAGGTCTTGAACAATGGGGCCCCACCCTCTAAACTAGCTTAAGAGGGTTTGAGTTTATGGTAGGAGCATAAACTTGTTGTTCATTAGAGGATCAGTGGTGCTTAAGGAACAAAGAGGTAATCACAGGGGTAAAATGGTAATTTGACCCAACTGAGATTACGAACAACCTGTGAAGGGTCGACTCATGGATAATGATTATATCAATGGACACAATAAAATCTATAGTGAGGAGAGTGCAGCTACAAGTCTATAGTGGAGTGACTTGTAGTTAATGAATATTGATTAACTACATCAAAGAGTTTGATCAGTTAATCTCACATCATTGGAGCTCATGAACTGTAGGTCTATATGGTCCCTCCGTTGGCTCAACATGGTAATATTGAGGGTATAATTTAGGAATGAAATTGAAGTATTCAATTTCATATATGAGGTGTTATATCAATTATATGTGATATAATTGATATAATATATAGTTTTAATGTGAATTAGATTCACAAACTAACTATATACTAATGAGAGAATGAAGGAGGGATAGGATGGTAATTTCCATCCTATTTCCCTATAAATAGTTGCACAAGATGCTACTTTGAAAAAAGTTTTTGAGACATAACCCTAGAGTTTTCTCTTTTGTGTTGGAAAGAGTTCCAAACACATTTAAAAAGATCACCTCATCTCATCCTAAAAGGAACCCACCTTCCTCCCTCACCTAGAACAACGGATAAGATCTAGTGGTTGATCTTCACACCATTCGGGTTCGTTGCTGAGATCATGATCATTGGTGGAGGAACTCGTGAAGAAAGTGTTCTTCAAACGTAAATTCTTGTTGTCCTAAGTCATAAAGCATGCTTAATCTTTGTTATTTAGTTTTTGTTTTAGATCCATGTAGAAAAATCATGAACACGCGATTTACAATCTCTTCCGCTGCGGGATTTGATCCCTTCAATTGGTATCAGAGAGCTAATTGTGTTCTTGATTTTGCTCTGGATTTATCAAGAACAAAGGTGAGATTTACTGATTTCATGAGATGTAAGATCGGTTTACAAATTAAATGTTTTCATTTTTGGCACATAGATTTACATAATTTTCGTTGAATTGTTCAATGTAAGGGTTTATTTTTTTGGGCATATATTTATGTAAATCGAGTCTGTAAGTCCGTGTCGATCGAGGCAAAGTGGTTGCTGAGAAGAACGGAGCAAAAATGAGCAAAACCAGAAGAAAGAGCTTGTTGTGTTCTGCATGCAACATTGCAACGTTGTTCATAAGCGTTGCAACTCCGCGCTTACGGTTCAAGGCGTGCGACAGTTGCAGCGTTGCAAGCTGATGCTGAGGCTCGCCCCAATGGTCAGAAACGGAAAAAATGCAGCGTTGCAACGTTGGTATCAACGTTGCAACGCCGAAGGCGTTTCACGGAGGTTTCCTAACGGACGTAAATGAGTTTTTATTTTATATATTTAATATAAAAATGTTTTATATTAATTTTATTTAATATTATTAATTTTAATTAATATAATTAGATTATATTAATTAAAATTAATTTTAGGATGCCAAAAATAGTCTAATTTTTCTATTTAAATTTATGCAATTGTTGTATAATTATTGTCATGCATAATGTATGCTTTTATTTAGATATCCCACCTTAGGTTAAGCATTTCTATGCATCATTTAGAATATAAAGTGTTATATTATATAGTTTGCATGTATAATTAATATAAGGTGTTATATTAATTTTTGTACAACATTGACATGCATATTTTTCATGAGATGAATGTGTTATGTATGTTTTTTATTATTCATGTGATGAATGATCAAACACAATAACATAGAATTGCATGTCACCTAAGGTTAAATTCATTAGTTTTAAAATGTTTAGAACATGAAATTAATAGACCTTAGGTTGTCTAGTTCTAATTAGATTAGAATTAGGAACCATGTAATTTATAACAATGATTAAAAGATGAACTCTGTCTAAGGAAGGTTCTGTCTAGGTTAGGGTATTTAAGCTGATGGAAGCAGAACACCCCTACCTGGGAACAGACCTGGGAGTGAATTTTAATCAGAGAGTTTATAAATTATAGTAGCGTCAGCAGTTTTATTAGAGGGTTAATAAAACTAGAAATCCTAGGTTTAATATAAAGAGTTATATTAGCAAACTTAGAATAAAATCAATATACGAGTTATATTGATTATCAGTAAAAGATTTATATTGATAAGTTTAGGTAAAACCATTAGCCGAGTTTAATCTAGGTCAATTTCCTATAGAGTTAAAGTATCTAGTGGGAGGAAAAGTGTATATGATAGATATAATTCCACCAACATCTCTCCAGAAAAGTTCACACCGTGAGACTCATACTTGGCCTCGTGGCGCAAACAGGAGCGTCCCCCTTCAGATGGTGTTTGTATGAGTCAATAGCAAGGTGAATGGAGAAGGTACTTATAGTGAGTGAGAGCAGGTTTAATGAAAACAAAACCTATGGTCTCTTCTGTCGGTTCACACCGTAAGATTACTATGGTCAACTTGCTAGTTTGGCATGTACCAGACAATCCCTTCGGAAGGCTTGATTATAGGGGATCGAACACAATGGAAACCCGAAAGGGATAAAGATTTCCTTAGTCTTTTTTTCAACCTAGTCCTCCCTACGGCGGATTTTGTTGGATGAGGACTCTGGGGTCTAAAGACAGAGGGTTCCACTCACAAGGAACATAAGAAGTGTATGTATCCTGAATAAATAATGGTAACTAAAGCCAATAGGAATAAGAGTTATTATTGCATTAGGTTTTGCTCAAGAATGTCTTGATTCAGAGGAGGAGTGTTTTTTTATTACCCTTCAGTGGCATACACTCTAAACCTTTGGAGTATCATGCAAATTATTAATGACCTAGGAATCATTAGATAATTAGCTAAAACGTTATTGGATTAGATAGTTTTTTAGCGAGAAACTTATACAAGTTTTTTTTTATAAATTTCAGCAAAATGTCTAGCTCTATAATTTCCTTACTGGGTGCGGAAAAATTAACCGGAGAGAACATAAGGACTTGAAAAAACAAACTTAACACTATCTTGGTAGTGGACGATCTTAAGTTTGTGCTGACTGAGTAGTGTCCTCAAGTGCCAGGCTCGAATGCAACACGAAATGTTCGTGATTCATATGATCGATGGATCAAGGTCAATGATAAGGCCAAGGTCTATATGTTGGCAAGTAGATCTGACATATTAGCCAAGAAGCACGAGGGCATGATGACCGCTAAGGAAATCATGGATTTGTTGTAGGGTATGTTTGGACAACAGTCTACACATGCCCGACACAATGTCTTCAAGTATATATTCAACTCGAGGATGCCAGAGGGTTCATTTGTTCGAGATCGTGTCCTGGATATGATGGTACACTTCAACATCACGGAGTCGAATGGTGCTTCCATCGATGAATCGAGCCAAGTCAGCTTTATTCTGGAAACTCTTCCAGATAGTTTCTTACAGTTTAGAAGTAGTGTTGTTATGAACAAGTGATGCGAAAATATCGAGTACCCTAAACTAATGTAAATTAGAATAAGACTCCGACACTTCTACGACGTGCAAGTATACACGGTCGAGAGCAGCAAGTGATAAGTTAAAGTATCGATCCCACGAGGACTATCAAAACCTAAATGAATGAGTGTCCTAGCAAATTTTCCTTATTTTAGTGCAATGCACGAGTGTGAAAATTACTATTTTAAATAAATAAATTGATGTGATAAGTGTGCAAAGACAAGACTAGACTCAAGAAAATAACTAAATTTAAATGAGGGGTGAGGAGAATGCAAACAAGAGGGGAGATGCAAGAGATGAGATTTTTAATGAAAAATAGGCTCGGGTTAGGTTGGAGTTTTCATGTTTAATTGGAATGAAAATTTGAGTGATACTTTGAATTTACCTACACATGTATTCAAATGAATTTCTTTCGAAATCACTATGTTTTAAAACCTACAACTTCTCAATTGAGATCTAAATTATGCTCATGATTTTAGGTTCTAGGTGGGTTAATTATCTCTAATCAACTCAAGAATCCTAGAATGAAATTTTAGTTTTCTAATTCAGTAGCTCTCTCAAGTTCATGAATTCTAGAGAAATCAAAGTGGCCAATTCTAATTCTCATGCAACGTTAGATTCAATAAAAAATCATAAATCCAACAATGGCATTAATCATAAATTCGCTCCAAAATCTACATTGAAAACGATCTAACCCTTGCCTAAGACAATTTAGTTCATGACAAAAATCAACTCACAAACTTCTAATTGATGCATGCTTTTATCCATCAAAGAATTCAAGAAAATAACCCAATGATGTTCACAAATTTATCATAAATCAGTCACAATTCTAGACTAAAAACAGTCACGAATTCGGTCTAAAATAGTGAACAAAAATAGTCTTAAATATGTGTCCAATAGCAGAAAAACAGCATTAACAATTAGAGATTAGGAGAGGTAATGACACGAAGCAAAATACCGAAGACAGCAGACCATAGTAGAAGATTTTAGTTTTTGCAGGTTTTGTGCGACAACAATATCTCATCAACCAAAGCTTGGAACGACGATCCAACCGTTCAAAACGAAGCACTGTGAGTCGAGAATAAGCTGTCAAACTTTCAGAAAAATCCAACGGTTGAAACTTTGGCTAACAACACTTTCGTGAGCGCCGCTAGTGAAAAACCGAACTGCACTAATCTCCCAACGCGACAGACATATCTGGCACACCGAAGCTCAGAACAACGATCCAACCGTTCAAAGTAAAGACATATGCGTCTTGAATAAGCTATCAAAATTTCAGCAAACTCCAACGGTGGAAACGCCGACAAACAACAACTTTGTGAGCGTCGTCTGTGAAAAATCGAACTGCACGATTTTTGCTACAACAATGGCACCTTGAAGGTTCGATTTTTTTCTTCACTCGCACGATTGCTACAACAATGACACCTTCATGATTCTTCTATTCAATGCACACTTTTGTTGTAGCAATCACCCCTTCTCTCTCGCTCTCTTCCCCTTTTGTGGCAACTCCTTCTCCCCCTTGGCACTTGTGAACCCTAGCCTCCTTATATAAAATAGTCTTGCCCCAACTCTTACAAATTACAAAAATGCTCTTAGAGGTAGAAAGACCATCTTACCCTTCGAGTAAAATGTCTAAAATGGCCTTAGGGACTCCTGTAATTTTTATAATCTCCTACACATAGAAAAATCTCAAATAAATTCATGAAGTCAATTATAAATCAAACTAAATATGCAAGGATTTTTGGAGTTAAAAATCTCATCTTTTGGTCTTTAATTAACCGTTAGCTTATTTTCCCAAATTTCTTCAATTAAAGCATAAAAAACATCAAAATTAATTCTTTTCGAACCTAATGCTTAAATTCAAGATTTTAAAGCTAACACACACAATTTAGGGATAAAATAACATGGGACTCAATAAATTTTATGCAATTCAAGTACATTAAGCACTAAAATTATAGTAAAATAACTCTCCCATGGTGAGTTATCAACAAGCTTACTTTTAATCTTACCTCCCTTTCTGAATGAACTCTAGACCTTTCAGTCTTTGATGAAAATTTAGGGACCGAAAGGTGAGCCAAATGTTTCCAGTAGGAGTTATCACAGAGGTTCGACCTCTGGAACAAAATCATTTGTTTCATCTTCTTCTAACTTGAAAGAGAAGAAAAAGAACATGAAGAAGGTTGGTAAAGGGAAACGGGTTGATAAAGTTGTCGCCCAAAAAGGCAAGAAGGTTAAGGAAGTTGCTGACAAAGGAAAATATTTCCACTGCAACGAGGATGGACAATGGAAACAGAATTGTCCAAAGTACCTGATCGAGAAGAAGAAAGAAGGTAAATATGATTTACTTTGTATAGAAGCATGTTTAGTGGATAATGATAAAACTGCTTGGATACTTGATTCAAGCACCACTAATCATGTTTGCTTTTCTTTTCAGGGAATTGATTCCTGGAAGCAGCTACAAAAAGGAGAAATAACGCTCCGGATTGGAAATGGAGATATCATCTCAGCTGTAGCAATTGCCACAATGAAGCTTTTGTTCGGCAAGAAATATATGTTGTTAGACAATGTATTGGTGATACCAGGATTTACTAGAAACCTTATTTCAATTTCTTACCTCATAGAACAATGTATTTCTGTTTCATTTTCTTTACATAAAGTGTTTATTTCAAAGAAATGTGAGAATTATGTTCAACTTCATTAGAAAATAGTTTGTATGTTTTGAGACCAAATTCAGTCAAAACTGTTTTGAACACTGAATTATTTAAAACAACACACACACAAACTAAGAAATGTAAAATCTCTCCTAAAGAAAAGGCTCATCTTTGGCATCTTAGATTGGGTCACATTAACCTCAATAGGATTGAGAGATTGGTAAAGAGTGTACTTCTAAATGAGTTACAAGAAAATACTTTACCTGTATGTGAATCCTGCCTAGAAGGCAAAATGACTAAAAGACCTTTTAGTGGAAAAGGTTATCGAGCCAAAGAACCTCTTAAGCTTATACATTCAGACCTTTGTGGTCCGATGAATGTTAAAACCAGAGGAGGTTATAAATATTTCATCTCTTTTATAGATGATTATTCAAGATTTGGGCATATTTACCTAATGCATCATAAGTCTGAAGCACTTGAAAAATTCAAGGAATTCAAGGCTGAAGTTGAAAATCAATTAGGTAAAACAATTAAAACACTTCGATCAGATCGAGGTGGAGAGTACATGGATTTAAAATTCCAGAGCTATATAATAGAACATGGAATTACATCCCAACTCTCAGCACCCGGATTGCCTTAGCAAAATGGTGTATCAGAAACGAGAAATAGAACCTTGTTGGACATGGTTCGATCAATGATGAGTTATGCTCATCTCCATAATTCTTTTTGGGGTTATGTAGTAGAGACTGCAGTATACATTTTGAACAATGTGTCATCAAAGAGTGTTTCTGAAACACCTTTTGAACTCTGGAAAGGACGTAAAGGCAGTTTATGTCATTTTAGAATTTGAGTATGTCCAACACATGTGCTTGTTACAAACCCAAAGAAATTGGATTCACGTTCAAAATTGTGCCTATTTGTAGGCTACCCAAAAGAAACAAGAGATGGATTGTTCTATGATCCTAATGAAGATTAGGTAATTGTATCGACAAATGTCACTTTCTTAGAGGAGGACCACATCAGGGACCACAAACCAAGAAGTAAAATTGTGTTGAGTGAGTTAGACGAAACAACAACAAAGGTTGCTGATAATACTAGTACGTCAACAAGAGTTGTTGATACTAGATTATCTGGTCAAGAGTGTCAATCTCAAGAGTTGAGAGTGTCTCGACGTAGTGGGAGGGTTATAACACAACCTAACCGTTATATGGGTTTATCTGAAACCCAAGTTGTCATATCAGATGACGATTTTGAGGATTCATTGACTTATAATCAAGCAATGGTTGACAAAGACAAAGACAAATGGGTCATAGCCATGGACCAAGAAATGGAGTCTAAGCACTTCAATTCTGTTTGGGATCTTGTAGATAAACCTGATGGGGTAAAACCTATAAGTTGTAAGTGGATCTACAAGAGAAAGTGTGGTGTAGATGGAAAGGTGCAAACCTTTAAAGCTAGACTAGTAGCAAAGGGTTATACCCAGGTTGAAGGGGTTGACTATGAGGAAACCTTTTCGCCTGTTGCTATGGTAAAGTCTATCCGTATCCTACTTGTCATTGCCGCATATTATGACTATGAGGTATGGCAAATGGATGTCAAGATAACATTCTTAAATGGCAATCTTGACGAGAACATCTACATGGACCAACCCAAAGGGTTCATTGAACCGGACAAAAGCAAAAGGTTTGCAGGCTTAAAAGGTCAATCTATGGACTGGAACAAACCTCTAGGTCCTGGAATATAAGGTTTGATGAGGCAATCAAATCCTTTGGCTTTGACCAGAATGATGATGAACCTTGTGTCTACAAGAAAATTATCGATAGTTCTATCTCATTCCTAGTTCTATATGTGGATGATATCATACTCATTAGGAATGATGTAGGTTATCTTACTGACATTAAGAATTGGCTAGCTACGCAATTTCAAATGAAAGATTTGGGAGAAGCGCAGTTTGTTCTTGGGATCCAGACTGTCCGGAACCCCAAGAATAAATCCCTAGCATTGTCTCAGACATCTTACATCGACAAACTGTTGTTGAGGTTTAAGATGCAAGACTCCAAGAAAGGTTTATTGCCTTTTAGATATGAAGTTCATTTGTCTAAGGAACAGTGTCATAAGACACCTTAAGGAGTTGAGGCCATGAGACGGATTCCTTATGCATCAGCTGTTGGGAGCCTGATGTACGCCATGTTGTGTACTAGGCCAGACATTTGTTTTGTAGTTGGAATGGTCAGTAGATATCAATCCAGTCCAGGACCTGAACACTGAACAACGGTTAAAACGATTCTTAAGTATCTTCGGAGAACAAAGAACTACATGCTTATGTATGGGGCTAAGGATTTGATCCTTACAGGATACATGGATTCTGACTTTCAAACTGATAAAGATTCTCGAAAATCTACATCAGGGTCAGTATTTACTCTTAACGAATGAGTTGTAGTATGGCGAAGTGTCAAGTAGGGATGCATCGTTGATTCCACCATGGAGGTCGAATATGTAGCAGCTTGTGAAGCAACTAAAGAGGTCGTTTGATTAAGGAAATTCATGTTAGATTTGGAAGTTGTTCCAAATATGAGTTTGCCTATCACATTGTATTGTGATAACAGTAGTGTTGTGGCAAATTCAAGAGAACCCCGAAGTCACAAGAGGGGTAAGCTTATTGATCAGAAATATCATATCATCCGAGAGATCGTGCATCGAGGAGACGTGATCGCCACGAAGATAGCCTCCGAGCACAACATTGCTGATCCTTTTACAAAACCTCTCACGACTAAAGTATTTGATAGTCACCTAGAAGGTCTAGGTTTAAAAGTCTTCCCCAACTAGGGCAAGTGGGAGTATATTGTACATAAGGATTAAATGCCGTAGTTTATTGTATTTTACATCATTGTAATGTTTTATGTACTCCAGAAGCTTTAGGTCAAGTGGGAGATTGTTGGGATATGTGCCCTAAACTTGTGTAATTTTAGTCAAATGAATAAAGAGTTATTTGATTTGATAGAATTATCTTCTCGCTTTATAAATCCAATAAACTAAACTCCAAGGTTATAATTAATTTTGAACATTAGTGTAGTAGACACTATTTGGATTGTGTTCAAGGGTATAACCTAAATGGTCTATGGTATAAGAATGAGGTTGGAAACCTTATTCTGGTAACACTATGGATGCGATCCACTTTGTAATTAGTACAAATGAGGTAATCCAACTCATTCATGTGGATGACATGCGAGTGGGGACATTCTGTATGAAGAGTTCATACAAGATCGGACTGCAAATTATTAGTCTAACCAGTATAACGTCGTTAACAGGATACGACTGATAATTTATAGATGGTCATTAGTGACACGACCTGAATCCTGAGTAAGTTAAGAACTCCTACTTATAGGGGTTTGTCTTTAGACTAGTGTGGGCGAGAGTGGCCTGTAGCCAACTCAATAAGCCTACCTTCTCAGGGACAAAACCTCGTACGTAGCTGGGGACTTAACTCTGCAAGACGGAATTCACTCATTCCTAAACTAAGGAATTAGATAGGTTGTTCCCTTAAGAACTGAGTTCAAGTCTTGAACAACAGGGCCCCACCCTCTAAACTAGCTTAAGAGGGTTTGAGCTTATGGTAGGTCAATAAACTTGTTGTTCATTAGAGGATCAGTGGTGCTTAAGGAACAAAGAGGTAATCATAGGGGTAAAACGATAATTTGACCCATCTGAGATTACGAACAACCTGTGAAGGGTCGACTCATGGGTAATGATTATATCAATGAACACAATATAATCTACAGTGAGGAGAGTGCAGCTACAAGTCTATAGTGGAGTGACTTGGAGTTAATGAATATTAATTAACCAGATCAAAGAGTTTGATCAATTAATCTCACATCATTAGAGCTCATGAACTGTAGGTCTATATAGTCCCTCCGTTGGCTCAACATGGTAATATTGAGGGTATAAAGTTAGGAATGAAATTGAAGTATTCAATTTCATATATGAGGTGTTATATCAATTATATGCGATATAACTGATACAATATATAGTTTTATTGTGAATTAGATTCACAAATTAACTATATACTAATGAGAGAATGAAGGGGGATAGGATGGTAATTTCCATCCTATTTCCCTATAAATAGTTGCATAAGATGCAACTTTGAAAAAAGTTTCTGCGACATAACCCTAGAGTTTTCTCTTTTGTGCTGGAAAGAGTTCCAAACACATTTAAAAAGATCACCTCATCTCATCCTAAAAGGAACGCACCTTCTTCCCTCACCTAGAGAAAAACGGAGAAGATCTAGTGGTGGATCTTCACACGGTTCGGGTTCGTTGCTGAGATCGTGATCGTTGGAGGAGAAACTCGTGAAGAAAGTGTTCTTCAAAAGTAAATTCTTGTTTTCCTAAGTCGTAAAGCATGCTTAATCTTTGTTATTTAGTTTTTGTTTTAGATCTATGTAGTAAAATCATGAACACACGATTTATAATCGCTTCCACTGCGGGATTCGATCCTTTTATGGTTTATGGGATTGGGTTGGGTTAATAACCCAACTCTTTGTTTGGCCCACCAACAATTATAATTGACAACTTAATAACTCAACCCCATGGAGTTGAGTTATTAACTCAACCGTACGATACTTTCTGACGCTGGTCCGACGACTTTCCAATGACGGCCCGACGAGATGAAGAAAGTGGAGAAAAGAAGAAGAAAGAGAAGAAGATGAGAGTTTTGAAGTGTGCCTTTAAGTTGCTAATACTCTAGTTTAAATAGGCACCAAAAAGTCTTAATCCTTTACAAGGAATTCTAATCCTTTTAGAAAAAGGAATCTTAAACCTTTTTAAAACAGAAATCTCAATCCTTTTTTAAACTTTGAAACACCCTTTCCTAATTCTGATCTGATTATCCAAAGATTCAAATTTAAAACAAACACAATTAGAACACCTAATTTTATGGGGCGTCACAATATACCCATCTAAGAAAAACTTCTGTCCTCAAAAGTTGCTAGAACTTTACAACAGCCACGTCCTCAAGCCATAATCTAAACTTAAACTCTAAACTACCTTAGCACAAGAACAAAGAAGTCAAAAGCATAGCATAACAAGTGTTAACACACAAGCAACTCAAATACCTTTAACTACTTTACAAAATAAAAACAAACCTGGAGATGACGAGACGACTTCCTGCGAGAGGCTATAAGGATCGTTGCCTACGATGTAGGCGAGTATGCAGAATCTAAAACCCATGCTCTGATACCAATTGCAACGACCCTAATTTTTCTAACCCAAAATTTTCTAGGGACGTTATTAAGCAACACTGCATGTACCGAAAATTTCGGCAGCATAACGTCGTTGTTAGGACCTTGATGACATATCTAATATTTTGTAGATATGCAACTTCAATATGGCATAAAATATTTAAGTATGTTGACATATTTTTAACATCTTCACAAGGTAAACTATTTATTCCATTCTAAATATGTCCATAAACAATGCATATGTTTAGACAAATTTAAATAAACACTCTTCATATGCAAAGTATTAATACTAATACGTACCTAAATTAAAATAAAAAAGTAGTGGTGAACATGTGCATAAAAAAAGAATAAAGTTCATATTGAAGAGTAAAAGTTCTAAATAATGAATTTTATTGGAAAAGAAATATTGATATCAAACCCAATATCCATTACTTTTGCAAATATCCCTAACATACATTTGACAAATGATAATTTATATTGTAATTTTATAATTGATTACATAATTGAGTTTTGAAATTGTAGATAAATGTGTTTATATTTGATTTATTGTGAAAACCAAGTAAGAACAAAAAAGTCACAAAAAAATCAGACTCTTTCACTTTACAAAAAACTGCACAAGATACCTCTTACATAATAACTCAACTTTGCATCCCAAACACTGACTTCCTGACTCAACTCAACTCAACTCTACACCCCAAACATTGATTTCCTGAACTCACTGACAAAACAACTCTGCACAACTCAACCCAACCCAACCCAACTCAACCCAACTCTGTGATCCAAACACCCCCACAGTGCATAAGCTTTACCAAGAATACAACTAACGATGCAAGATTAATCAGAGAAGTAAATGAAGAGTAGCTTCCAACTCTAAAATAACAGTACGTAAAAGAGAAAGAAAACCCTAGAAACTCTCTAGTTGGTCAATTTCAAAAACCCACAAATGAGTTATGAATCTTTACCTCCATTATTTTCATAAAGGAGGGACCAAACCATGAAGATTACATGACTAAAAGATGAAAATGAAGTGTTGAAAAATAAAGGAAAAAAAAAACTGTTGTCCAAAAAACTTCTTGGTTTGAAAACTCATAAAAACACCCTTTTTTATTGGTGGTACTACCTAGGGTTTCCTTCTAAATCTATTCTCAATTCATGGGCAATCATTTTGGCATAATTCTAGGTTTTAAACTTTCCAAAAATGAGTAAGATTTGGTCAAATCCCGTGATTCCCGAAATTTGTGGTGTTTTTCTAAAAATCCCGCAGTTAGTATTTTGTCCAGCATTTTGTCCAGTATTATGGCTTGTTATTCTTATGCTCTGCAAGTAAAAATGTCAACTGCATTTTTGCTTGCATTTTTCCTGTTTGCTCTAAATCTACACAAAAACAACGCATTTAGTTCAAATTCATTATTTTCTAAGTTATTTTCACTTCCCACCATTCTAGCAATCTTTCAAGAATTTTACTCATTAATGCTATTTTTGACTTGTTCGGTAATCAATAAACATATAAAAATGAAAAAAATAACCTAGTTTAGGGTTAAATAATCCTCATAAATGGGAATTATCATCTAGGGTAAAGGGAAGTTTATGTCTAAACTTTATCTCCACCACTCGTGTGAGATCCGCTCATTTCTAACCCTGTCAGTATTAGATCAAAACTTGAATTGTGATCCAAAGTGATCAGTTTGAAATCTCAATTACATTAAATCAACACAAGCCATCGCAATTGAGGTGCAAGCTTGGATTCCTTACTCCTTTAGGCTAAATTCACATCTTAAGGCATTCAAATTCTTAAACCTCTTAATAGTGTTTAGCTCATGGTGGGTTTGATATAAACACAACCATAATTAGGGTTGGATGTCATATTGCAAAAATAAACTACAACTTTTGGTAGATTAAAAAGAATGAATATGCTTACTGTAGGGAGAATTAAAGTAAAGTAAATGACATATGACATAATAAAACTCATTAACTACGCGTAGTTTTAACATACCTTCTTCTAGATAAGAGGGGAGAGTCTATTTCACAAAGTGATTTGTCTAATGGATAGCCATAGAGTTTGCCCTAAAAGTCTCCCTCTTTTTAACATACCTTCTTCTAGATAAGAGGGGAGAGTCTATTTCACAAAGTGATTTGTCTAATGGATAGCCATAGAGTTTGGCCTAAAAGTCTCCCTCTTTTGGGCTCTCAATTTATGAGTTTAGATCATGCATCGTTAAATTATCAAAAATACCTATAAACTATGTGGTTGGTTTCAATTATACCATTAAACTTTAAATTTTTTATTTTAATGCTTGGACTTTGAAGTTTATTTCAAAATAACCCTTCAAGGTTTTTTTTGTTAAATTTATGGATGAAAAATGACGTATTTGTATATGTTTTGATTTTTTTCAACGTATATGTTCAAATATGTTCACATAAGCAAATACAAATATAACAGTTTCCGTCCATAAATTTTACGAAAAAAAAACCTTCAAGGGTTATTTTGAAACAATCTTCAAAGTTCAAGGGCTAAAATGAAAATTTTCAAAGTTTAGGGGTATAATTGAAACCAACCTCATAGTTTAGGGGTATTTTTTATAATTTAACCGATCATCGATAGACGTCCATGAATCCTAAGATCCAGCCATGCCATATTGAGTTTTCAAAAATAGGCCCTTCCATATATCAATTTGTCCTCAAAATTGACCTAATTGTCCAATTGTATTTCCAAAGTTCTACCGGTATATTTTGCAATAATTTAATAAATCTAATTTATTATTACCAATTAAATTATTAATTAAATAATCAACCTACCTTAGTTATTTTCTCCCAAATAAATGTTGGGTATTTGCACGGAAGACTAATTTTTATGCTTCTTGATCTTATTTGATCCATAATGTGAAATTAATGATCAATGACCTTTTTCCTTACTTTACATCCCGTCCAAATTATTATGAGGACGTCATATTGTTCTCGTTCTAGCTATCTAATTCTTGCTCTAGTTGTCTTACTCTCGCTTTTGTGCATGAATATTGCAATGAGTGTTTGAAATTCTAGAGAAAAGAAAGAGACAAAGAAAATTGCTCTCAAGTTCTCTCTCTTGCTCTAAATTTGCTACTCTAGCAACATTTTTTTTTTGTTTTTTTTGTTTTCTTCAAGATTTTCGATCATTCATGTGAGCGAGAGTAAGAACAACGTGAACAAGTAATACTACCTCATAGATAATTTTGCTTGCATTAGTGTATTAAAATGCGTCATGTTTTATTATTTTGAGAAGAATCTAAGTTATCAATCATTAGCTGGGTGAGAATGGTACGAAAATCCTCCTTGGGACCGTTTGGATTGAGGAGTTGGAGGGAGTAGGAGTTGTAAGAATAGGAGTAAAGAAGTCTGTGGGACCCACAAAAAGGAGTTAAAAATATGTGGGGCCCATAAAAAGAGTTGAAGAAAGAGTTAATAAAGCTGTGGGTCCTATAAGAAGGAGTTAATAACTCCTTGGGCCAAATAAGGAGTTGGAAGAGTTATTAACTTCAAGGGTTATTTTGAACTAGTAGTTGATGATATCGACATAGACAATAATTTTGACATCTTAGCATGGTGGAAAGTAAATTCTACGAAGTATAAGATTCTAGCAAAAATGGCCCGAGACGTTTTTTCCATTCCTATCTCAACAGTGGCTTCAGAGTCAGCTTTTAGCACAGGGGGTCGAGTATTGGATTTATATCGTAGTACATTATCTCCAAGAACAGTTCAAGCTCTAGTTTGTACACAAAATTGGATATGTTCTACACCAATTACACACACTCTTCAAGTAATTGAGACAACAACAGATCATTTTCAAGAGATTGAGACAGGTAATTGCTTCTTTTTAAGCATCAATTTTTAATACATCTTTAGTATTTATATTTTATCTTTAATCTTTTACATGCACATCTTTTTTTTTTTTTGTAGAAATTATGAGTGGAGATGAAGCATCAGCCATAACTACTTTGGGCGATTGAAGAATGACGTTGGATTAAAGTTATGTTTGCATCTATAATGCAAAATTGATTGTTTTTTCTAATCTTTGATGAACTTTAAGGACATTGTTGTTTATGCAGTTTAAAATGATTTGATATTGTGTTTGTACTTTAAATTGGATTGTGTTTGAAATTGACAATCTTTGATGAGGACTTTATTGTTATGTGGTAGTAGTCTAGTTTTTTTTCTGTTTATTCGAACTTTGGATGTAATTTACACGATAATTTGGACTTGATTTTATTTTCATTATAGATTGTTGTGTTTGGACTTTGAATGTATTTGTATTTAATTGTGTTGGATTTTGAAAGAAATTTGAATTATGGTATCATTGGTATGCATATTTTAAGAAATTATTGTGGAGCATTGATTAACAGCTTTTATTGAATCATTATTAGCAGCTTAATAATAACAGACAAACTTAAGTTTTGGTAAAAAAAAAAAAAAAAAAAAAAGTAACGAACTGACCCGAACCGACCCGAACCGATACATCACGGTTCGGTTTAAAACCAAACCGATAAAAGTTGGGTTTTTCGGTTCGTCCTCTCTAAAACCGGGTTTGTTGGTTCGGTTCATGGTTTTATCAAAAACCGGGCCGAACCGAACCGTGCACACCCCTACTCCCAACTCCACTGCCCCAATTCCTCAATCCAAACGCCCTCATTTATTAAATGTTTAGGATTTAATAAATATAATTTGTGTTTTTCTTTTTTGTGAAATTATAAATATTTATTACTTTTGTCTTCGCGAGTCTCCGCTTCTAATCCATCCGATTCACGTGGCATCGGCAAATCATGGGAGGCCGAAATGTACAAACCGCCTCTTCTTCTTCTTCTTCATTTTTCTCCCATTTTTGTTCCTCTGCATTGAGAACCAAGCCTTTGATTTCCCCCTCTGATGCCCTCTCCAACCGTACCAACTCCGGCGAAGGCCTCGTTCGCCGACTCGGCGTCGTTGACCTCGTTCTTCTCGGCGTCGGCGCTTCCATCGGAGCCGGCATCTTCGTTGTCACCGGTACTGTCGCTCGGGATGCTGGTCCCGGTGAGTTACTTCGTTCTTTTATCCATCTATGTTTATTTTTGGTTACATGAATGATTAGTCCTGCGTGCGCCAATGATTTCCGACCGTTACGATTGTTGGACCTGGCGGAGTATGTGTTCGTCTTATATTCGGCCTTTCAATTTTCGTTTTTTTTTTTTGTTTTCTGTGCGTTAATTTGTGTAAAGGAATTTCGAAAATTCTTGGAGTTTCTGAATTGTTTTGTCGAATTTTGAATGGATGTTGCGGTTTATTTAACTAATGCTCCATTTCATTGGTGGACGTCGACCTCATATCTTGTTTCGTAGATTTTTTACTAAATTTTAGTTTCGTTCTTATTATTATTACTGAAATTGATAGGGGTGTGTAGATGTGGTCATAATTTCTTATATTCCAAAGCAAGACCTGTGGAATATTTGTCTTGCTCGCAAACTTCTGTATGTTGTGTGAGGAAATTCTTACAAGCCTTTTATTTTGATGCAGGAGTCACCATTAGTTTCGGACTGGCTGGAGTATCATGTATTTTAAATGCACTCTGCTATGCTGAGCTAGCTACACGTTTTCCTCCTGTTGTGGGCGGTGCATACTTGTATACTTATACAGCATTCAATGAGCTCACTGCTTTTCTTGTTTTTGCACAATTGATGCTTGACTACCATATTGGGGCAGCTAGTATAGCACGGAGCTTAGCTGGCTATATAGTTTCATTTCTTGAGATCTTTCCCTTTTTTAAAGATAATATTCCAAATTGGCTTGGAAATGGGCAAGAGTTCTTCGGAGGGGTTGTTTCTATTAATGTACTGGCTCCAGTTCTTCTAGCTCTATTGACCTTTATTCTTTGTTGGGGTGTTGGGGAGTCTTCTACTATAAACTCCATCATGACAACATTAAAGGTATTCTTCTATTAAACCTATTTATTTATTAGAATATGATAGTGTGAATTCTTATTGTTTCACAATGTATACAATACTTTTTCTAGGAGAAAAGGCATGAGAAAAATCAAGGAAAAAAGAAATGAAAAAATTACAATTTGACAACTTGGTGATTTTTTGGTCTTCACGAGTCTTGTTGGTACTAAGCGAGGGACTCTAACGTTGTTAGGTTTGTGGAATAGAGTGATTTTTCGATAGAAATCATTATTAGATCTGTGGGAGCTTTTCATAGTTTTATGTTCTAACGTCGACTTCTTTATTTTTCAATCTCCCTCAAGTGAAGGCTAGATTTACTTGGTCTAATATGTGCGTTGCCGTTGGGGTTGTTTCTTGTAGGTTAGCCAGGTTTTTTTGGTTTCAAGAGGTTGGATGTATCATTTTGGAAATGTTAGATTGCTGGCATGTGTGTCCAAGAACCACTTTTGATTATTAGCCCATAAGTTCCATAAGTTTTTGCTTTGGAGACATCACTTGGGGACCTTGCCCTTTTAGGCTTGAAAGCATTTGGCTTCAACATCCTTCTTTCAATTCTCATTTGAGGGGTTGGTAGCCTTGGAATGGGGATGGAAAGTGGGAGTGCTTCAAAATCCTTATTGAACCTCAAGCTTCAACATGTTGCTTGAGGACCTTGCCCCTTTCTAAGTTTAAAAATATGTGGCTTCAACATCTCCTTTTGAAATCTTATTTGAGGTGGAAAGGAATGTGGATGAAAAGTGGGAAGTTTGAGATTCATGGAGACTTAGGCTTGTGTACACTCAAGCTGAAAGATTGAAAAGCAGAGGGGGCATCACTTGGATCAACTCAAAGGACAAGTTAGAAGCGAGTTACATTTGGATAGGTGGTCAAGACTCAAAATTAAGAAGCTAGACAACTTGAATGCCTAAACACTATTCATAAGCCCATTCACTTCAAGGAAAAAATACTCTACAAGTTTGATGACCAATCAACTTGAATGTTTCTAAACATGCAATTCTAAGCTATGCACAAGAATTACAAAGGGAGGGGCTTCTATGCACAATGACAATAGACAAGTCAAATGACTTCATTCAAATTTTCATTCATCAAAAACTCCTCTACTACAATCGAAACAAGGTCTTATAAGCTTTATGGTTGGTGACTACAACAAGGGAAAACCCTAAAAACTATTAAGGTAAATTCCCAAAAATCAGGGAAAAATAACTTAAATCTAATAACTTAAAATAAAATAATTAAAGCTTCTAAAAAGAATTTCTATTGGATTTTTCTTTCTAAATTACAAAAATGATTTCATAAACATTACAACTCAAAAAGGAAAGAAATAGACTTCACATTTAGGGTTGATGCAAGGTGAGCGGTGGCAAGGGTAGGCAGGTGTGTGTGATAGGGTGTAGGGGGTTTGGCTGGCGTGTGTGACAGGTGATTAGGAGGTGCAGGCCAGTGTCGTGCTTGTGTTGTAGGCTAACAGGGGTCACAGGCTAGCGCTGTGTGCGTGTCTTGCAGGCAAACATGGGGTGCGGGGGCGCTGGTGTGGGTTGGCAATGCAGACAAGTAGGCGGGTGCAGGGGCATGGCATTGGGTGCAATGCAAGCAAACAGGTGGGTGCACATAGGGCTGGTTGGGGCTCATTACAGGCGAGTAGTAGGGCGCACGATTGGGTTCAATGTGCACCCAACAGGCGAGCGACAAGGGGGCATGTGTGCACATAATTGGGCAGCATGGTGTGCGATGCCAGGTGTCACGGTCATGCTTGTCCAAAGCGTGTTTCCATGGTCGCATACCCATTTCAACCCTTTTTTATCATGCTTTCATGTTATGTCTTTCGTTTAGTTTTGTTGTTTACTTTCTTTATACTTTTGTTGACATATGACTTCTCACCATTTTTATGTTTATACTTGTTAGAGGCAATTTGCACATAATGTACTATAGGGGGATGCAACTAGTCGTCAAATCTTCCTACCCAGGTTATTGCTATCAAGTCGTTGTTGTCTCTTTCTTGCTTGCTAGTGCATAACAATCTTTTTCTCAAATGTTTTCAAATGCTCTCTCTCACATTTTAATAAAACCATTTTATCTCGAAACATAAGTGGAGGCTAGACCCTACACGAAGTTGTCTGCAATCTTTTATTTTTGCAAGACTGACTTGCTTGCTGAGTTAGAACAAGTGTTGCACAATCATTTGTCCCATTGCGAAAGAGTACGATTATGACATTGGGCATGGGGCACGTGGTGTGTGCATCTGGCCGAGTGGTGGTGTGACTGTGGCATGCGCCTTGTGTGTTTGGCCTTGAAGAGTAGGTGGCATGGGTGCTTTATGGCACTTTGTGTAGTCCATGGGGAATCCTTGGAGGGTTGTTGGTTATCTTTTCAATCCTTTGGTGCTCAATGTGCTTATGGTCAATTATGATCCTATCACAAAGTTTTAGATGAGCATGCCTCTTTAGGAACCTTGAGTGAGGAGGGGTGGGCTCAATGTGCTTATGGTCAATTATGATCCTATCACAAAGTTTTAGATGAGCATGCCTCTTTAGGAACCTTGAGTGAGGAGGGGTGGGTGGAAATGATCAAACTAAAAAAGGGGCTTCAAAATTCTAAGTAAGAGAGAAGAGATAGGTGGAGGCACACAGAAAAGGCTAAATGGATCAAGAAGTAATTTTAATATTGCCTACTTCCATTGAAATTTTACTATGATTTCTAGGCCTTATCTTTTAGATTAGAGTCATTTTTTGGGCTACTATTTTTGTAGGCCTGTTTTTTGTTTGTTTGGTTTTTGCTAGCCCTTTGGTTGGGCCTTGGTATTCCAATTTCCATCATTTTTCTCAATAAAAGCTCAGTTTCTCCCATAGAAAAACTGCTAATGCCAGGAAACTCATAATAAATCATATCTTGACCATAAAATTTGAAATCTTAGTGTTAGAAGATGGAGCAATAGAGGAAAAGATCTGGAAGTTCTCACAGCCTCATATGCTCTGCTCACCACTCCTACATTTTTTGTGGAATGCTTGGACTAACACCCTGTAAGGAGTGCAAACAAAGTCCCCCATTGGTTAGGGAAGGGAATTGTCATGAGTGGTGACAATTATCTCCATTGGTATGAGGCCTTTTGGGTGGAACCAAAACCAAAGCCATGAGGCCCAAAGTGGACAATATCATACCGTTGTGGAAATATGTGAAGGTTCCATTGTCCTTAAAACACCTTGTATGAGTGGGGAAGAGCTTGAGTCTCTTGGACAACCTTGTACTTCCAACGAAAATCAAAGATGCATAGTTTAATTGTGGTGGGACAAGGCTCCTAACCTTGCTAGCTTCTCTGTGAATTGTGATGTTCTTTGAGATAGTTGGGATTTGATAAAAGATAATTTGATTTGGGTATTTAGCGAATCGAATTCGTTGAGAGAGATATGGTGGATGCTACAATGAATCAAAGCCCCATTTGCTTCCTCCCAGAAAAGATTGGAGCATGAAAAACCATGAGCTTTAGGTTTATTGGTTTAGCCACTAGCTTTGTAAGATCATCCCCAAGTTTTTGGCAGAAAGAATGAAAAGGATACTCCTTACCACTCTTTCCTTGAATCAAGCGGCCTTTGTAGGAAGCCAAATTCTAGATCAGGTTCTTTATTCTCTAACGAGGCTCTAGAAGATTAGCCGATTAAGAAGGCAAGACATTGTTTCAAGACAGAACTCTAGGAAGCTTATGACCTCCTGAGTAGGGAGATTTTGAACAAATATTGAAGAGAGTTGAAATACATAATCATTATCCAAGATATGGGATTTAAAGGCCAAGAAGGGCCTTAAGTGCACACCCGTATGAGCAAGAGACAAAAAATGCCGATAGCACACAAAAGTGTGTTGTTTCTAAGCTTGAATCCTTGCTAGTTTTAGCTTTAAAGTGTGCTTTCATGTATTTAATCCATTCATTTTGTAGGAGTCGAGCAATTACGATGAAATAGAGCAATGAAGGAAGAAATTGTAGAATTCAGAGTAAAAAAGATGTGTTTTGGAGCTCTGGACCTAAAAGGAGAAGTTGTTGTGGCTTTGGTAGTCGCATTGAGACATTATCTATAGCATCTCAACTCTATATAAAAGAGCTCCCAATATACAAATTCCTCCTAGGCAGCGTCTCAACGCTCGAAACACGTGCATTCTACAAGTTCTATTCGTAGCGTTGAGACGCTACTCCAATTTTCCATATTAATTGAGCATGCTAGGTCACAACGTTGAGACGTTGGTCCTAGCATCTCAATGGTGTGATGAATCCTTTAAATAGAACATTATGTGTACGAAATGGAAGAACATTTGGAGAGGTCAGTCAAAAAAATCGATTTCCACCTTAGAATAGGAGCCAAGGAAGTGCTTTTGAGAGCCGAGGAAGGCATTTGAGGCTCGAGATCGAGTTGTCCACGACGATAACGAGTGCAACACGCGTCGAAGAATTTTTTCCCTTTGTTTCTTTTATCTTGTAGTTATCGTTTTTGGACTTGTATATGAGTTTAGAACTGTGTTTGTGATTTGTACTTCGTTGAACTTATTATTTTGGACTTGATTACTTTAGATAATTAATTTTATTGGGAGATTTATATTTATTTTAATTCCATTGTATGTGTGTTTATTGGTTAATTAAGTCTTTGGCCAAGAATGGATTATATGTGATTTGGGTTTTAGCTTGGAAGGGTAGAATTTGAATTAAGATGCATATGCATGTCTTTAGTAATTGTGAGCATAGGAATGTAATGATTTCCAAAGAACTTGTTAAGTTAATTTTCATAATGTTGTATTCAGTTAGCAAATTAGACTGGAAAGATAATTTGATAATTGGGCATGATTTTCAATTGAGCTTGGAAAAGTTAAATGATTTGTTATGTGAGTTCTTAACTTGCCAAAGATTAAAGTTTTGAATAATCTCTTAATCTGATTAATTGGTTTTTAATTGGCTAAAATCAATGTTCAAAAAGGCTGCCTCTAAGTGTCTCAAACCCTGTACATTGTAATTGAGATTTTTAATTTATTCTATTTCTTGATTTCGACTTCTCTAGATAAAATTAGGCATGAGTAGCTGTGGTAATTAATTTAGTCTAAGAAAACCAATCCCTGAGATCGACCCTGACCAGGCAAATTTAAGAGGTATAGGTTTAAAAATTTGTATTTGATAGAACATTCGACAAACTTTTTATCAAATGCCAGAATTGGATGTCAGAAGATTTAAAAGGTGATCCCATATTCTCTTTGATAAATGACCTTGTTTCAACTTCAATAGCAGCAGCAGGTGTAGAATGGTTGCTCTTCCAATTTACTAGTTTTTCCACGAGTCTTTCAGGACGTTCCTTGAGTATGGAATCACACTAAATTTGTTTGGCTTTGGTTCTCCATCAGAATACTGTTGCTTTATTAGCAGTTGCTTTGGTTCCTTTTTTTTTCTCCCCTGAAGCGAACCCTCCAATGCTTGTGGACAAGAAAAGAGATTTAAAGGCCAAGAAAGGCCTTATAAGTGCATACCTGTATGAGCAAGAGGCATTAGAAATACCAGAATTGGATGTCAGAAGATTTAAAAGGTTATCCCATATGCTCTTTGATAAATGAGCTTGTTTCAACTTCGATAGCAGCAGCAGGTGGTAGAGTGATTGCTCTTCCAATTTACTAGTTTTTCCATGAATCTTTCAACATGTTCCTTGAGTATGGTATTGCCCCTCGAAACTGAAATTTCCATGTCCCAACGTGCCCGATATTTTTTAAAAGGAAATTGATTTTTGCGTGTCAGACACGTGTTTGGTGCGTGTCCAGACGAATCCATGTCCGACACGTGTTTGATATGGACACTCCCACTAAAATGGAGTATCCGTGCTTCATGGGAAAATACCTTTCCCATCTAGCACTGCTTTTAATTTTTCACTAGAATTGTGCTAAATTTCTAATTTCAGATACCAAGGATTAGAAAAAGCTTTGATGAGAAAGAAGAATATATGTAATGAACATTGGAAGTTTGGAACGTGTCTGCAGGTCATCATTGTCGTGTGTGTCATCTTTGCTGGTTCTTTTGAGGTTGATGTTTCGAACTGGTCTCCTTTTACTCCAAATGGTTATCATGCAGTGTTAACTGGAGCTACTGTAGTATTCTTCGCATATGTCGGCTTTGATGCAGTTGCAAATTCAGCGGAAGAATCAAAAAGTCCGAGGGTATTTTACACTAATTTACTTCCCTTTATGTTTGACTACCAAGATTCAATCAATTTTGTAAGTTCAAATAACAGTATATCCTTTTGAATTTTTAAAGCAATTAATTTTCCCTTTTTCATACTGTTCCGTTCAGAGGGATTTACCAATTGGCATAATCGGAAGTCTTCTCATTTGCATTGCTCTATATATTGGTGTCTGCTTAGTGATCACTGGAATGGTTCCTTATTATCTTCTTGGTGAAGATGCTCCCTTGGCTGAGGCTTTTACATCCAAAGGCTTGAAATTTGTTTCTTTTTTGATAAGCATTGGTGCCATTGCTGGACTTACAACGACCCTTCTTGTTGGTCTTTATGTTCAGGTGATTTATTTCAGACTCAATAACTATTTATGTGTTTACTTCTCATTTTGTATCTTATGTCAATTGATGGGGTGTACAAAACAGTCCCGTCTATATCTTGGGCTTGGGAGAGATGGTTTGCTGCCTTCTCTTTTTTCCGAAGTGGACCCCAAACACCACACTCCTATCACTTCTCAAGTCTGGGTTGGTATTGTAGCTGGCGTGTTGGCTGGACTATTTAATATACGCTCACTCTCTCGTATTCTTTCAGTTGGCACCTTGGTATGTTAGCTAATCTTTGGTTCTAAATTCGTGTTATTAATTAACCTTTTATGCAACTTGAGCTCTATTTGTTGCTGTTGGGTTCAGACTGGCTACTCTGTTGTCTCGGCTTGTGTTGTCACCCTGCGTTGGAAAGACAAAACAGCCAGTCAGGTGTCTTCTTCAACCTGGCGAGAAGGTGTCATCTGTCTTATTGTGGTTGCTTTCTGTGGTTTTGGTGCTGGATTATTCTACCGGTTTGGTTCGCCATGGGTTTCTATTGTAGCTGCTTTTTTTGCATTACTGGCAGCGATCGCTCTTCATTTTCGACACGTGAGTTCATTATCCTTTTAGCTCCAGCTTTGATAATCGGTTCAAGGAATAAATTCTCTCTTTCTTTCTTATTTTCTCTGAAGAGTATTCAGTTTTCTTGTAGGCATGGAGAATTATGGAAATTGTTAAGAGGTTTCTTTTATAGAGAAAAACTAATAATTATAAGATTGGAAAATAAGATGGAAGGGGGAAAACGACCAGATAATGAAACTAAGTACGAAACAAATTTGAAACTTTGATTATTTGAATCATATTTTAATCAAGCAAGGTGGCGAATCGTGTATATTTGATTAAATGAACCATTCTTCCAATTGACCAAAGTTTGAACTTCTGCTTCTATTTTCGATCTTTTGTTCATCCTAATCTTTTCACAATAGGATCGACTGATTACATTTCTTCAGTTGAAGTCCACCTTCATCTGTTTAAATGTAATACTAATTTGACCTTATCAAAGGTTATTTTCCATTTGGATGATACACGTTTAGAGATCAATTGAGAACGTATTGTCTTTTCTTCTTTGTTGCTTAATGTTGATCCACGATTTAGCTTTAATTGCATTCATGACTCAACTTAACTTGCTTATAGACATCGACAAGCTTTCTTAAGAATATAACTGGGCCGTTTCTTAGCCTTAGGCTTAGGTCTTATTTTTCTTGATTGGAAGTTCTTTTTGTAGTTTGGTTCATTTTTGTGGGCTTTATTTTTTTTTGTATGCCCTTAGATTCTTGCAATTTTTAAATGAAAGTCGATTTGTCATTAAAGAAAAAAGGGCTGTTTGCAATGTCTTTTATGCTTCTGCAATTCTAGTAGGGTAGCATTTGAATTTGATCTGATAGTTGTGATGTGGAGCCCCATTTTGAGAATCTGAGAATGAAACTGGTTTTCATTAACTCATGTTGAATCCCTCCCTTTCTTTCCTAACAAGATACAAAAACTTTTCATTAAGAGAATGAAAAGAGACTAATGTTCAACAACCTTTTATTCAGATCTATGGAGATGTGCCAGGTTTTCCTTGTCCAGGAGTTCCGTTTGTGCCGGCCCTTTGCATATTTTTCAACATGTTCCTATTTGCTCAGGTATGACCCCTCTCATTTCGATCATGTTAACGGTTTAAATCCTACTTTAGTCTCTAAACTTTTATTTATTTATTTTATTTCAGTTCATATACTTTATTTTAGTTCCTAAATTTTATACAATAATAAATTATTTAATAGAAGCCTAATATAAATATGCCTTTTGTTCATTTACATATTTTTGTTATTAAAATGAAACTTATGAGTTGAGCCTAGGGTTAACCAACATCTTTTTTTTTTTTGAAGTTACACCAAGAAGCATGGGTTAGATTTATCGTGCTCAGTATTGTTACAATCATCATATACGCATTTTACGGGCAGTATCATGCCAATCCAATTTCGGAAGGTTCTGGGGTTTATTTTCGGGTTTCAGGTTAGGAAGCTTGATTGTTTTCATAAATGTTGTTGTAATATCTTATGTCTTATAGTAGATTGATATTTGTCTCATCATCGAACAACCTTGTACCATAGTGTAACACTTGAACTCGAAGTGGTTTCTTTGAGAGGGCCGTATAGTGTATTGTTACATTAGAAGTGATTTTGTTTCGAAATAAAATATGAAGATTCTTGCTGCATGAAATTATAGATACAATACTAAAATCATAATTAGACATGTCAAATTTTGTTTATAAGCCTCCTAAATAAACATCAATTGAGAACTGTAATTTCTTAAAAAAAAAAAGAATTGTGGTTCCAGATTCATCATAGGTTAGCAAAGAAGATTAAAGATTAAAAAAGAAAATTAAGTTTTGGTCCTTATAATTTGACCAATTATCAACTTCTGAGTACTAGAATAAAGTATTTGGATGGGCTGGGATGAATTTGTTCTCTAATTTAATTTTAGCGTTAGAAACAAAGAATCCATTTCATATCCTGACTTTGCTCTTTTCTTATCTTAATTTTTTTTAAACAAAATTAAGTCATTTAATATTTATGCAAATTTTATGATTAAAAATACTAAATATTCTTAAAAATCTTTTTTTTTTTTCCTAAACGAATCTTTTACGGAAAAAAAAAAAAAAAGCACTTCTCAATGAAAGACTTCACAAATCACAATCACCTAAAATGCTGGTGAAATTGCGAGATTCCGCCAAGGATCTAGACCATGCCATTTGGATCCATCCGTATTGTTGGGGCAAAAAACTATCGAAGAGAGCTTCAAAACACTAGGACGGTAGTGGATTCTCATTTCTCACCCATGATACTCTTATTCACTAATTTGTTTACGACTCGTTTGGATCATCAATATAATTTATATAAAATATTTGAGATTTAAGTATCCAAAATAATAAATATCTGTGTTTGGATATGCATAATAATTAATGTTTGAGGGTTACATATATGTGTTTGGAAGGTAAGATGATTAATGTCAGAAACTAAATGTTGATGTTTATTTTATCATAAATAATTAATAAATTATAAAATAATTATTATAAATATGTTAATTATAATTATATTAAGTCTAAAAAGTATATTGATATTAATAATTAATTATTAATAATTAATTAGTATAAATAAATAAATAAATGATATTATATTCAAGTTGTAGGTATAAAAATGTTACCTATATGGAAATGGTATAAAAAACCCATGTTGGATAGTATTTAAAGTTTCCAGATAATAATATTATGAGTTATGAAAATCGAAAATCAGTAAAACAAATATTAATATTAAATATCGACTTAAAAACCCATGAAACAAACATGCTCTTAAAGTAGAGCTCTGTATATGTTATGCAATAATATAATCCTAGTGGAATGGTTAAGAACGTGGTAATGGCAACCTTTAAATCTCAAGATGCTAAAATTTTGCTAGTAATTTGACACAACTTAAAAGAAATAAGTTAGATGTTGGATTTTCCTTACCAAGGATTATCATGAGATAAGGAGGCATATACATTATGATTGATTATCATGAGATAACAAAATTAGTTCCTTATTTGAAATTTGACCCACCTCACACGAAAGCTTGAACAAAACCTCCTTGAATGATCCATGACATGCAAACTTAAATTAATTTTGGAAAAGAAAGCTTTGTATTTCAGTATTATGAACAACATTTGTTGCTTCACTTCTATGTTGAGTTTTAGCTTAGCGCTTTCAACATCAATTTAAACTTTGAGCAACATCAACCTACCGTAAGCCGAGGTTCCCTTTTGAGTTCAACTGAAGTTAATAAAACCCTAAACAAGTCTACTTGTACACTTGAGTTCATATGAGTTTCATTTGACCTTGTCACACAACTCAACTTGGTCGAAAATCCTACAAGTTAGCTTGTTAGATTGAAGTGTAGCTCGAAGTTCAAATTGACCCCATTGTCATGTAGCTTAGCCTGGTTGAAACTCCTAAATAAGTTGTTTTGAACTTTTAGGAGTTGTTTGGAGCGTTGAGTGTGTTATAATAGTCTGTAGGTTATAATAGTACGTAGAGTTATACAATCAGAGTTTATGATGCAAAGTTATTTTGTTTGGTTATAATAGTTTGTAGGTTATTTTGTTTTGTTTTGTATGCAGAGTTGTTCTATAAACTATTATAACATAGATTATTATAACATGCACCCCAAACATGCCCTTAATAAATCTTCCTTACTATGTTTGATCATCGATGAGGTACAAGTGGTTGACGCTTCTTAGAAAGAGAAGTAAAGAATTAATCAGTAGAATGTGGATAGAAAATTTCTCTTCCACACAAAGTCGTGGGAGAATTCAAGAGAATGAAACATAAAAATATTCATCTCAAGGTTTTATTTTTCCAAACAATTGTGAATAGTGTTAAAAGGAACTACAAATAACAGAGGAAAATAGAGTGAATATTGAGAAACAAACACGTAAACAAGTTGAGACGTTAGTATCTCGCTCTCTTGAAGGAAATTCAAGCCATTTGCAGTGTATATTTATTTATCAACCAATGGTGCACAATCTTCTCTGCCCTGTCCCCTCTAGGATAAAACAACCCAATTGAAACATTGTGTAGCTCGAACTACTTTGCACTAAGAGGTTGAGCTCAAAGCTCCACAACAAATAACACCACCCTTCTTTTGGTTATTTCTCTTAAAAGAGCAAAGTAGAGAATATGATAAATTAGAGAGGAGAGAAGCTTAAAATATTGTGTATTGAAAAGTGTTTGTGAGAGAAGTATTTAAGGATTTTTTAGATCTAGAAAGTTAATACATAATTAAATTTATTAAACTTTTAACATCTTACATATATGTTTTTCTGTTTTAGAAAAAAAAAAACTATTTCATTTAAAAGGTTACAACTCATAATAAATAACAAAAATTAAAATAGTTACAACATTCTCCCACTCATTCTAATATTTAAAATAATCAAAATCAATTGACAAAAAAGAAAGATAATTATGTATCATAAAAGTGCAAACTCTGCATTGAACTAGTAAACTAATAATACTCCAACATTTGTTGTGGTCTCCAACTTGAATTCTAACACTTAAGGAAAAATAGAGAATTATTATCCACACATAATTATCCACCTGTTGACATAAGCTTTATTGGCTAACACATTATGACCATGTAGTGATCCTAGAATTTCATGAGTGTATTTGAGAATAAGTCCTAATCCTCATAGAGAGCGACCCCACTCTCACACTCATCCAGGTAAAATCTATCAAGGATTTCTCCTATAACAACAACACCCCACTTATAAGAACTACAAATTTTATTAAGGGTCTGTTTGAGGCACATGTTATAATAACATGAGTTATTATAACCTGTAGAATATTTTACAATCTAAAGATAGATTATTATAACTCCAGACTATACTACTCTGCATTTTAAATAATATTATATGATTCCACAGATTATAATAACCCACAAACTATTATAACTCTCTGTTATTATAACTCACTCAACATCCAAAACAACTCCTAAGGGGTCGTTTGGGCCAAGGAGTTGTGGGGAGTAGGAGTTACAGGGAGTAGGAGTACTGAAAATTGTGTTTGGAGGTGTAGAGTTGTTTAACCTGGAGAGTAAAGAAGTCTGGGGAGTAAAGAAGTCTGTGTTTGAGGTGCAGAGTTGTTTAACCTGGAGTTCTGAAAATTGTGTTTGTGGCAAGGAGTTGCTGGGAGTAGAAGTTCTGATGTCTGAGTTTATGGTGCAGATTTATCAATCTGGAATTGTGTTGTCTGAATTGATTATACCTATTTCTTGTACAGTTTTTTCTACAATCGTTCAAATTTTCAGTACTATTGAAATTTGAAGGGATCGAATCCCGCAGCGGAAGCGATTGTGAATCACGTGTTCTTTATTTTATTACACAGATCAATCAAGAACAATATATATAAGATTAAGCATGCTAATTCTATATAGGACAACAATAAAATTACCTTTGAAGATTACTTTCTTCACGAATCCCTCCTCAATAGATCACGATCTCAGCAACAACTCGAACTTAGTGAAGTTCCACCACCAGATCTTCTCCGTTGTTCTCTAGGTGAGGGAGGAAGGTGGGTTCCTTTAGGATGAGGTGAGGTGATGTTATGAAATTGTGTTTGGAACTCTTTCCAACACAATTTGAGAGAATACTAGGGTTTTGTCAAAAAACTTTAACCTTAAAATTGCATCTCATGCAACTACTTATAGGGAAATAGGATGGAAATTACCATCCTATCCCTCCTACATTCTCTCATTAGTATATAGTTAATATATGAATCTAATTCACATTAAAACTATATATTATATCAATTATATCACATATAATTGATATAACACCTCATATATGAAATTGAACACTTCAATTTTATTCCTAACTTTATACCCTCAATATTACCATGTTGAGCCAACGGAGGGACATAATGAACCTGCAGTTCATGAGCTCCAATGATGTGAGAGTAACTGATCAAACTCTTTAACCCAGTTAATCAATATTCATTAACTACAAGTCACTCCACTATAGACTTGTAGCTCCACTCTCCTCGTTATAGATTATATTGTGTCCATTGATATAATCATTACCCATGAGTCGACCTTTCACAGGTTGTTCATAATCACAGCTGGGTCAAATTACCGTTTTACCCCTGTGATTACCTCTTTGTTCCTTAAGCACCACTGATCCTCTAATAAACAACAAGTCTAAGGTCCTACCATAGACTCATACCCTCTTAAGTCAGTTTAGAGGGTGGAGCCCCGTTGTTCAAGACCTAGACTCAGTTCTTAAGGGAACAACCTATCTAATTCCTTAGTGTAGGAATGAGTGAATTTCATCTTGCATAGTTAAGCCCCAACTGTTGGGTTTGATGTCCTAAAACTCGTGGTTTTGTAAACTGAATGTATATTCTATTTCACAATAAAGTAGTTATTGAAATTTATTCAGTAAAGGTGTTATTGAATATTGTGTATTGTGTAACCTTAATCCAATAAAGAACTCTTGGCTATAGGATGAATACTTGAACTTTATGTGTGACATAAAAGTGGATCAAGTTCAAGTTATAGCCGAGCGATCTATAGTATAAGGATAGGGTTGGGTACCTTATCCACAGGGACACTATGGACGCGGCCCACTTTGTAGAGTACAAACGATGTGATCTAAATCGTTCATGTGGAGACATGTGAGTGGGGGCGCGCCTATGCAATGAGTTTGCATAAGACTGGACCATGAAATAGTCACTTAGATTTTATAACTCCGTTCATCGTCTTAATCGACTTTATTCATACGATGACCTAGGTAACTCGATCTTAATCACGAGTGTTATGGATGGACTCTGCTTTTATTGGATTATCCTTAGATTTTCATGGGTGAGAGTGGCTCGAGACTCGCCGACTCAATAAGCCTCCCATTTCGAGGATAAAACCGGGTAGATAGTTGGGAACATAGTTCTGCAAGATGGAATTCACTCTTACTCGCTTTAGGGATAAGTAGAGAGGTTGTTCCCTTAAGTGTTGACTCAAGTCTTAAACAATGGACCCACCCCTCTCGCGGCCCGAGAGGTATTTTCTTTGGTTGGACCACAAACCAATTGTTCATTTAGAGGATCGGTGGGACTTAAGGAACAGAGAGGTAATTACAGGGTAAAGCAGTAATTTTGACCAGTTTGTAATTACGAACGAATTCGTGAATGATCGACTTACTAATCACGGTTATATCGAGTGGAAAGAAATATATCTACAGTGAGGAGAATGCAACCACTGGGCTTTAGTGGAGTGTCCCGGTGGTTAACGAATGTTGATTAGTTAGGTTAAAGAGTTTGACCGGTTAATCACGTATCGTTGGAGCTCATGATCTGTAGGTTCATTAGGTCCTCCTTACTAGCTCGGAGTAAGCCTTGTAACATTTTGAGAGAAAAGAATTTGAATTGTTCAAATTCGAGTTTGGGAGAAAGCGTTAATTATATGTGATATATTTAACGAATCATAGCTTAATTATGAATTAAACTATGATTAAAAGGAGGTGTATATATTTAAATATGATTTAAATATTGGATCGGTTTATAGCATGAATAAAGATTCATGTTCGGAAAATCGATCAAGATCGGGCAATTTATTTAATTTAATATTTGATTTAAATTAAATTAAAAAAATTAATTAATTTAATTAATTAATTAATAATTAAATTAATTAAATTAATTTTAATTAAAAATCAATTTAATATTGATTTTTAAATTAAAATTAAATGAAAATTAGTGGATTTTCATGGATTTTCAATAAAATCCAAAGTGCAACTTGCCCAATCCCTCTCATCTTCAAAATTCACCAAAATTGGCCACCTCCATCTCAAAGCATCCTCATCACCCTTGAGTTGTCACTCCATTGAAGCTTATTGAAGCTTTATATAATGGTGATTTGAGGTGTTTTGAGAGAATTTTACAGAAAATTCTAAATTCCCAAATTAGTGACCTTTGAGGTCTTTTCTTCCAAATTCTCTCAACCTAGGATCCCACAATCCGTTCCAAGGCCTGAGGATAGTAGGGAAGACTCTAACGGTTGTCCACGAAGTATTCGTGTTGAAAACCATCCACCGGGTGAAGAGAATTTGATCTTCAAAGTTGAGTTTTCTATCTCTCTGTTTTTCCAGCTTTGAGCATACATTTTATTTTACAAAATTGATCAACTTAGAGTGTTCAAGATCCAAAATTGCTTATGCTTTCTTAATCTAGACTCTTTCAATTAGTATCCGAGCAATTTTGAGCACTCAATTTGATCAATTGTGTTCTGTGGTGGGTGTTTTTTGAAATACAATTTTTCTAGGCGTCTAAAGTGTTCTTCTGGGTTTGGCATTTAAATTGAGCATCCATTTGTGCTTTATTTTCAAATTTCTCAAGTGTGTTTGAGCATTAATGTGTGTAGAATAAGCTGTAAAAATTTTGGGTCGATTGGAGTTCGGGAAGACCTTCAATTTGATGAAAGAAGCTATAGAGGTCCATAAAATTGAAAAACAGAGAGCAAAATTTTTTTTTTAAAATTTTCTGCTACAGTGATTTTCATCCTTCAGGCCCGTGCTTTTGAGAAGATGGAGTTGACCGGTCCGTTGACCGTTGACTTTGACTGTGGTTCGGTTGACTTTGACCGGTTCAACTATTTTGGACCGGTTCGACGCGTTTTCGGTCCGGTTCGGGTAATTTTAGACCGGTTCTGACTATTTCGAGGTCGGTGTTTCCATTTTGGGGGTCCGTTTCATCAATTGGAGGCCCGGTTCAGCCTTTTACAGCCCGGTTCAACCTTTTGAAGGTCCGGTTCACACATTTGCAAGCCGGTTCGACCCAAATTCGAAGTGTTCGAAGTGGTTCGATGTTAATCCTAGATTATTAATGTAATAATTTAGTAGTTTGCTTGCATTAGATGCCAAAACCAGTCCACTTTAGTGTGTTTAATTAATTATGCATTGTGAATGTATGTTTTAATTAAAATTCCTGATTATATGTGCATAAAGTATGTCATATAGATTTTAAAATCCCACCATAGGAAGCATGCTCCATGCATTGAAAGTATGTTATAAGTGTTATAATATATTGTATGCATGTTTATTGGGTTTCATAAAAATTAATATAAGTGTTATATTAATTTATGAAACAAATATTATATGTTTTAATTATAATTAATGTAAGGGTTATATTAATTAAAAATTAAACATATAATTGCTATGTTTATTCATGTGATGAATGATGAAACAATTTATAACATAGAAATGCATGTAACTTAAGGTTAATTAATTAGTTTTAAAATGGTTTTAGAACTGGAAATTAATTAGACCTTAGGTTATCTAGTTCTAATAAGATTATAATTAGGCAACCAATAATTTATAAACTTTGATTAAAGAGGGACTCTGACTAAGGAAGGTTCTGGCTAGGTTGGGGTACTTAAGCCGGTTTTAAAGCGGAACACCCCTACACGGGAACCGACACAGGAGTGAATTTAACCTAGAGGTTTATAAATTATCTTTCGTGAGTGGCGTTTATTAAAAGTTAATAAATTGAACTCATAAACCTAGGTTATTAAAAGGTTAATAGACTTAGGTAATTCCAGTATAATTGTTATATTGGTAGACTTAGGTCATATTGTTTTAGCCGAAATATGCCTAAGTAAAAGTATACCCAAACTGTTTAAAATACTTAGTGGGAGTGAAAAGGTATATATGATATATCAATTTCCTCTTACGCTCTCCGCGAAGTTCACACCGTGAGATTTATGCTCGGTCTCATGATGTCAATAGGGCATCCCCATTCGGATGGTGTTTGCATAAATCAAGAGCAAGTTGAATGGAGAAAGTATTTATAGTAAGTGAGAGAAGGAAGTGTGTCAACACATCCTACGGTCTCCTCCATTAGGTTGGACCGTGAGATTCCCATGTTGCGCTGCGCAGTTGCCCAAGTAGCACCATCCATTCAGAGGATGTAACATGGGATTGGAACAACTCAAACTCGAGAAATGGATAGGGTCTCTTAGGTCCATTCCCACTTTGTCTCTCCGATTCGGTAGCATTGTTGGGGCCGACCTGCGAGGTCCGAAAATGGCGGGTCACACTTACAAGAATTGCTAAGTGTTAGTAAGTTCTTGACCAAAGTAGCAATAACTAGAATGTTATAGGAATAAGAGTTATTTCGGTATTAGCATTTAGTCAAGAATGTCTTGGTTCGATGAAGGAGTGATTGATCGCCCTCAGGTGGCGGTTGCTCGACTCACTTTGAAATATCGTTAAAAACAATAATGAGTTTATGGGTACATTATTACTTTTGCTAAATTCTTAATTTGGATAGGTTACAAACAATTCACTAATAGAATTCATTCTTTTTTAGCATGTCGAACTCTTTTATCCAGTTACTCGCCTTCAATAAATTTAGCGGCGATAATTATGGAACACGGAAATCAAACTTGAATACGATTCTTGTTCTTGATGATCGAGGTTCGTCTTAACGAGGAATGTCCTCCCCTCCTACTCGATCGCAAACCGAATTGTTCGGGATGCTTATGTGAGATGGATTAGGGCTAATGAGAAGACACGAGTCTATATCTTAGCCAACATATCGATGTGTTGTCTAAGAAACATGAGACCATGGTCACCGCAAAGGAGATCATGGGATCATTACGAGCGATGTTTGGACAACCGTCCTCATCGGTCCATTATGATCTTTGTCAAATACGTTTACAACTCCCGTGATGAAGGAGAGAGCCTCTGTTAGGGAACATGTCCTTGACATGATGACCCACTTCAACGTCATTTGAAATAAATGGGGCGATCATAGATGAGAAAAGTCAGGTAACCTTTATTATGGAATCTCTTCAGAAGAGTTTCCTACCATTCCGCACAAATGCGGTGATGAATAAAATAGAGTATAACCTGACTACTCTCCTCAACGAGCTCTGAGACTTTTGAGTCCCTCATGAAATCAAAAAGAAAAGAGAAGGAGGCAAGCTGTTGTCACATCGAAGAAGTTCCTAAGAGGATCGTTCTGCAGGACAAGTCAGTCCTTCTTTTTCTAAGAATAAGGGTATTCAGAAAAAGAAGAAGAAGGACAAAGGGAAGGGACAAGCTCCCACACGCAAGGCCAAAGCCACAGGAAAATGTTTCCACTGTGGAGTAGACGGGCCTTTGGAAGAGGGCGCCCAATTACCTTTGCAGAAAAGAAAGTTGAGAAAGAAAAACAAGGTAAATATGATTTACTCGTTATTGAAACATGTTTAATGGAACATGATGATTCCGCCTGGATATTAGATTCAGGAGCCACTAACCATGTTTGTTCTTCTTTTCAGGAAACTAGTTCTTGGCAAAGAACTTGGCGATGGGGAGATATCTCTCAGAGTTGGAACGGGAGAGGTTGTCTCAGCCAAAGCAGTGGGAGCTGTGAAGTTGTTGTTTAGAGATAGATTTATTTTATTAGAAAATGTACTTTTGGTTCCTGGAATCAAAAGAAATCTTGTATCTATCTCTTGTTTGCTTGAACATATGTATAAAGTATCTTTTGATCATAATGAAGCGTTCATTTGCAAAAGAGGTGTATGAATATGTTCTGCTAAACTTGAAAATAACTTATATGTATTAAGACCAACAGAAGTAAAAGCTATTTTGAACACCGAGATGTTTAAAACAACTGATACTCAAAATAAAAGGCAGAAACTTTCTCCTAGTACCTATCTTTGGCACTTGAGACTAGGCCACATTAATCTCAATAGGATTGGGAGATTGGTCAAGAGTGGTCTCCTAAGTCAGTTAGAAAACAACTCTTTACCACCATGTGAGTCCTGTCTCGAAGGAAAAATGACTAAAAGACATTTTTCTGAAAAAAGTTATAGAGCCAAAGAACCCTTGGAACTCGTGCATTCGGATCTCTGTGGTCCTATGAATGTCAAGGCACGAGGAGGGTATGAATACTTCATCAGTTTTATTGATGATTATTCTAGGTATGACTATCTTTACCTAATGCATCATAAGTCCGAAACCCTTGAAAAGTTCAAGGAGTATAAGGCAGAGGTTGAGAACACATTAGGTAAAACGATTAAAACACTTCGATCAGATCGAGGTGGAGAGTATATGGATTTGAGATTCCAAGACTATATGATAGAACATGGAATCGTATCCCAACTCTTAGCGCCCGGTACACCTCAGCAAAATGGTGTATCTGAGAGGAGAAATAGAACCCTGTTAGACATGGTTCGTTCCATGATGAGCTACACTCAGCTGCCTAGTTCGTTTTGGGGATATGCAGTAGAAGCTGCTGTATATATTTTGAACATGGTTTCCTCTAAGAGTGTTTCTGAAACACCCTATAAGTTATGGAAAGGGCGTAAAGGGAGTTTACGTCACTTCAGGATTTGGGGATGTCCGACACATGTGTTGGTGTCCAATCCAAAGAAATTGGAACATCGTTCAAAATTATGCCTATTCGTAGGATACTCCAAAGAAACGAAAGGTGGTATGTTTTATGATCCTCAAGAGGACAAGGTGCTTGTGTCGACAAACGCCACGTTCTTAGAGGAAGACCACATGAGAGATCATCACCTCAAGCGGGATTATCTTGAGCGAAATTTCGGGAAGCTACGAGATAAATCAACAAGAGTTGTTGATGAAGCTGGTCTTTCTCAAGAATTGAGAATGCCTCGACGTAGTGGGAGGGATGTTAGACAACCCGACCGTTACATGGGTTTGACCGAAACCCGTGTCGTCATATACGATGATGGCGTTGAGGATTCATTGACCTATAAACAGGCAATGAATGATATAGATAGGGACGAGTGGATTAAAGCCATGGACCTTGAAATGGAGTCAATGTACTTCAATTCAGTCTGGGAACTTGTAGATCAACTAGATAGTGAAAGACCTATCGGTTATAAGTGGATCTACAAGAGGAAACGAGATCAAGCTGGTAAGGTGCAAACCTTTAAGGTTCGACTTATGGCAAAGGGTTATACTTAAAGGGAAGGGGTGGACTATGAAGAAACCTTCTCCCCTGTTGCCATGCTTAAGTCCATTAGAATACTCTTGTCCATTGCCACAGTTTATGACTATGAAATTTGGCAAATGGATGTAGTCTTTCTGAATGACAATCTTGAAGAGAGTATCTATATGGATCAACCAGAGGGGTTCATAGTTCAGGGTCAAGAGCAAAAGATTTGCAAGCTTAAACGATCCATCTATGGATTAAAACAAGCTTCTAGATCCTGGAATATAAGATTTGATACTGCGATCAAATCTTATGGCTTTGAACAGAATATTGACGAGCCTTGTGTTTACAAGAAAATAGTCAATACCACTGTAGCTTTCTTAGTTCTATATGTAGACGATATCTTGCTCATTGGGAATGATGCAGGATTCCTGACTGGCGTTAAGCAATGGCTAGCAACCCAATTCCAAATGAAAGATTTGGGAGAGGCTCAGTTTGTTCTTGGAATCCAAATCGTTCGGAATCGCAAGAACAAAACGCTAGCACTGTCTCAGACATCTTATATTGACAAGATGTTGGTTAGATATAAGATGCAGAATTCAAAGAAGGGTTCATTATCTTTCAGGCATGGAATTCATTTCTCTAAGGAACAGTGTCCTAAGACACCTCAAGAAGTTGAGGATATGAGACACATTTCCTATGCATCTATTGTCGCTAGTCTGATGTATGCCATGCTATGTACTCGGCCCGAAATATGCTATGCAGTGGGAATAATCAGCAGATATCAGTCTAATCCAGGATATGATCACTGGACTTCCGTTAAGAACATCCTCAAGTATCTTAGGAGAACGAGGGACTATATGCTTGTGTATGGTGCAAAGGATTTGATCCTTGCAGGATACACTGACTCTGATTTTCAAACTGATGTAGATTCGAGAAAATCCACATCAGGATCAGTGTTCACTCTTAACGGAGGAGCTATAGTATGGAGGAGTATAAAACAAGGTTGTATTGCTGACTCCACCATAGAGGCTGAGTATGTCGCGACTATAAGAAAGAAAGGAGGTTTGTATGGCTTAGGAAGTTCTTGGTGATTTGGAAGTTGTTCCAAATATGAATTTGCCTATCACCCTTTATTGTGATAATAGTGGTGCAGTGGCAAATTTCAAAGAACCTAGAAGCCATAAGCGCGGAAAGCACATAGAGCGCAAATATCATCTCATCAGGGAGATTGTGCAACGAGCAGACGTTCGAAGAGAAATTTTTTAAAATTCTCAAAAGCATCACTTTTATTTTCAATAAATAAACATGAGTATATTTTAAAAAATCATCAATAAAAGTGATAAAATATTTATTTCTCCCTCTTGTTAAAATTCCTTCAAATTCACACAAGTCTGTATGAATTAACTCTAGTAATTCAGTATTTCTTTCAATACTTTATGAGATCCGATCCTTTTGTAATTTTAGCTTTACTGAATATTTCACATTTCTCAAAATTATTTTTTAAACTAGGAATTAATCCATGACTACTCATCACCCCCACATATTTACTATTTATGTGACACAAACGAGTATGCAAAAAATTCAAAGAAGAGAGCATAGAAATCAATTTGGTTGATGCTTTATTAATATTTTCAATATTCAATTTGAAATTCCATCACAAGCATAACCTTTTCCAATAAAAATTCTCTTTTTAGTTATCACATTATTGATCAGATTCCATAGTTTGTTTAAAGTCCAACCTTATTAAGAAGATAACTCAACATTAAATTCTTTCTCATGGAGGGTGTATAAAACTCATCTTTCAAAATTAGAATCCTTCCAGAGGTGAATTTTAATTTAACCTCACCAATTCCTATAATTTAGGTAGTATGAGAATCACCAAGCATTATTGCTTTAGGTTCCTTAAAAAGAGTATAAACTTTGAACCAATCTTTGTCATATCTATTGGCTCTAGAATCAACCCATCATATCCCTCAACACTTTGAAGTATATAAATATCAGTTATCATAGCCACAAATAGTTCTTCACTAACATTAACTTGAGGTACATGTTCATGTTTCTGAAATTTACAAAATCGAGCAATATGCTCACTTTTGCCATAAACAAAGCAAATAACTCTTGAGTGTTAAGGATATACTTAATTCTTATTCACTTGGCTTAGATTCTTCTTATTAGAAAAATTAGGTTTATTATTCTTTTTCATATAACTATTCTTTGGTTTTAAATGACTATTTTTAAGAATCTGGCCCGTAGGTAAATTATCATTAGAAGAGATTAGGTTTACCTTGGTGGAATTTTCATTATCTTTTTGTATCAATGCATATTGCTTTCTTGCCTCTTCTTCCACACGAATGCGAGTAGTTAGCACTTCTAGAGAAATTTCTTTTTGCTTATGATACATATTTTTATGAAATTCTCTCTATGACAGTGGAAGCTTATCAATTATGCCGATAATAATAAGATTGTCTCCAATCTTAATTCCTTCAGATGTTACTTTAGCTACTATCATCTGAAAGTCTTGTACTTGTTGTACTATCGATTTTCCATCTACCATTTGGAAGCAAAAGAATCGTCTAGCAACATATTTTTCTGCGCCCGTTTCTTCAGTATCATATTTATTCTATAAAATTTCCCATATTTTCTTGACAAATGTGAAAGTAATATCATAAAAATCATAAAAATGATCAACAAGACAATTTAAAAAATAGTTATAACATTTGTACTCATCTTTCTCATACTTATCAATTTTCTCTTGGTGTTTCATGAACTCTTCAATGCTCATGTTTTCAGTATTAATCTTCTTTGGGGTTTTTCTTTTCCTGTGAGGACATAGACTACTTTGAGAAAATTAAGATAGAACAACATTTTTTTCCTTCCATCTTTTAAAGTGAGCTCCCTTAAATCGAAAAGGCTTGTTCAGATCTCCAACAGTCTCACTAGACTTCTCAATTGTAGACTCCATATTGACTCTCCTTAAAATTGTTAAAGACGAAGGAAAATAGAGTAAATATTAAGAAACAAACACGTAAACAATCAGGTTGAGACGAATATATCTCGCTCTCTTTAAGGAGATTCAAACCCTCTATGGTGTATATTTATCAACCACCAGTGCATAGTCTTCTCTGGCATGCCCCCTCCAAGATACAACAACCTAACTAAAACATTGTGTAGCTCGAACCACTTTGCTTAAGAGGTTGAGCTCTGATAGCACATAAAATGTGTTATTCTTAGGCTTAGATTTTGGTAGTTTTGTATTAATTTCAGGGCTTTCACGAGACTATTGTATTGGATTTCAGGATACGAGCAGGAATGGAGCAAATGGAGAGATCTTGAAGAATTAGGGTTCAAATGGGAGATATTGGAGAAAACAAGATGAAGAAATTGGAAGAAGATGAGCCAAAATAAGCCACAAGACCTGATGACCTGGCGTTGAGATGCCATTGAGAGCGTTGCAACGCCATGCCATGAGACGAATCAGGTTGAAGAACCGTGGGCAGCGTCGCAATGCCGAAACGCGTGTGTTTTGCGTCATGAATGTTCGCAGCGTCTCAACGTTGTGCACGACGTCTCAACGTTGTGCATTATTTCCTTATTTAACTGTGCATTAGGGCACATCGTTGTAACGTTGTGCCTAGCGTTGCAACGTCGTACCGATAGTAGTATATATATGTAATGTTTGTTGCAATTGAGATGGGAGCTGAATTTGAGAGAATTTTCACCCTATTTTCGAAACACACACTCTAGAAGGAGCTGAAAAGGATTCTTTGGAAGCCAAGCACGAGAGTGGAGGTTCGAGAAAGTGGCGGGAGCTCGGAGACGAGGACCGACATCGACACCAAAGCGTTTTTCTTTCTCTTCTCTTTAGTTTGTAGTTTTGTTTATGGATTCTATTATGGATTTAGCATGTTTTGTAGTGATTATGAGTAGCTAATTCAATAGTTAAGGGATTGATGTAGCTAGTTATGAATTTATTTTAGTAATTGTGTTGAACATTTTGTTGTGTTGAATTATTTTTGGTAGTTTATTCTTAATGCTTGTTTTTCTTTGGCCAAGAATTGCATCTTTTATTGGTTTAAGTTTAATTCGAGAGAATAGACTTTACACTAGATTAAAATTGCAAAAACTCTTAGGATTCTTTGGGAAACGTTTTAAAGAAGTTGCTTAATGCCTTGCATGCTTTTAAAATGTAAATGTAGACTTCAGGTTTATTGTTATGCATGATATCACTAGAGCTCGAGAGAGTCTTTTGATTACCCTTATTTCTTATTTATAATCTCACAACCAAAGTCAATTTCATGCGCTAAAATAATGAAGTAACTAGTGAAATCAATTTTCTAACGTTTCTCTCATCTTTGTGTTTCTACCTTTGTATTTAGTGTTATTTTTCATTCTCTTTTGACAAGTTGTTATTTCTTTAGATAAAATTAGGAGTTAGTATCTTGATAGTTGATCAATCTAGAAAACCATTCCTAAGGACAATACTCGAAATCTCAAATCACTATATTAAAACTTGACCTGTACATTTACGGTATTGCAATTATCACGCAACAAGTTTTTGGTGTCGTTTCAAAGCTCCATAATAAAGAACGCCTTCTTTTGACCAATTGCTCTTAAAAGAGGAAAGTATAGAGAATATGAGAAAATAGAGAGAAGAGAAGTTTTGAAAGATGTATTTATAGGATTTTTTAGATCTAGAAAGTTAATGCACAATTTGATTTATTAAACTTTTAATATCTCACAAATACGTTTTCCTCTTTTTTTTTTTTTTAAAAAAGTCTATTTCATTTAAAAGGTTAAAATTCATAATAAATAACAAATATTAAAATGGTTACAACAAATAGGAAACATTAAAACGTTGAACTCTTTAAAGGTAGCTTTCATGAAAAGACATCCATATAGAATGACCATTAAAGATGCAATGAAAAAAAGATGCATCTTTATACATATACAAATAATATTTCATCCTCTCTCTAACCTATTATTATTTATTTTAACTTCTAATCTCAAAGGAACTAGTGCCTTATCCATTAAGCTCTACCATGTTGGCATCATTTGTATATTATTTTATCCCTGTTGTATATCCAAATGGATGATAAATGAACAAGGTCATTTTTGTTTATGCCAAATCATCCTATAATCTATAGTGTTTTACTTGAAGAGTCTACAATAAAAATATATATATATTATTTTCAATTTTCTAGTGTGAATCATAGATTTATGCTCCAAAATTTCTTGGGTAAAAATTCAACTTTCATTGAGCAAAATGAAAGAATACACAAGGGCATACAAAAATACAAGCGGCTAAAAGGAGTCCAAACTCTAATTACAGAAATAGACTCAAATTCAAAAAAGTAATACAAAGCTCATAATTACAAAAGGTTGGAGAACAGATACCCATAAAGAAGAGTTAAACTCAAACAACCTCTTAAGGCTTATCACATGATCTCTCCACCATTCTAAAGGATAAAGATCTTACTATTCCTCCCCAACCACAACCCTAATAATACAACAAAGACAGCATGCCACAAAATTCTGCCCTTATCTCGAAATAGAGAACTCAAAAACACCTCCTTAATCATATTACAACAAACTCTACTATGAGCGAAATGTAAACAACGGTTCTAAAGGGACTGAGCAAATTGGCAACCCATAGCAAATGGTCAATATTCTCTATGAGTTCTACCTCTGTAAATCCAAAAGATTTATGTTTCAAATGAGTTGTACAGAGAGCAGAAGAAAATAACCAGCTTAAAGTTCTTGCAAAAAAAATATTTCCCACATAGAGGTACACTATTTAAATAAATTACAACTGGACTCGAAATTTTACTGCACAAGAAGACATAACTCAGGAGATATGCAATTTGTCCATCCATTTTCCCGACGAATACTTTGCTTCAGAGTTCGTCCCAAACACGTCGTTCCTGTGGATCTGCAACCCTGTTAATTAAATCCTCATTGGCTTGAACTGGAGGATTTCTACCATGGTCAATATCTCTAGGAATGTGATTTGCTTGCTTGACCATCCCAGCTTTGATGGCAGCAGTGGCCATCCTCTGCAACTTCAGTAGTCCAATACGTTTTGAAACGACATAAAGAACAGCAAGAGAGAAAAAGAAAAATCCAACTGCCAGTATGATCCTGTCCATATAGCCTCTCATTGTTAGATTGTTTTAGTATAAAAGAGGTTGAAAAACAAATTTAGCCTTTAAACTTCGATCAATATGTAAATTTAGTATCTAAAGTTAAAAAACTTCACTTACATTCTTGAATTTTGAATTCGTTCTTACTATTATGATTTTTAACTAAATGTTAACATGACATGCCTATCCAACAAAGGTTGGCTATACTATAAATAAGAGAAATAGACATTTGGACAAAAATATAGTGACACTAATGCTCTTTTTGAAGCAATGTATCAAAACATTTTCTTCTAGATTGTGTCATTCTATTTTGTCTAACCACTTTCATCTATTTGTACGTCACATTGTACAAAATCAATATTTGTCTAACTAGACATGTTACATCATTACTTAGTTAACAGTGTTAACAACAAAGACCATATAGAATCAAAATTCAAAATTCAGAACATAATTAGAACCTTTTAAAATTTATAGACTAAATCGATATAACCATCAAAGTTCAAATACTTAGTTTGTAATCTAACCTACGAAGAATTTTTATTTGGAGAACTGACAATGGCATGTAATCATCTATTTACCTGTCCATTACATCTTGCCGTTGCATTGTGGAAAGCAAGTTTCTGGTTCGCGTTAACAATGAGCGGTGTCCCTTATACTCACTCTCAGCCTTCTTTAACACTCCAGTTGATTCCTCTGCAACCAAATTAACCCATAAAGTAAGCTCTACTTGTTGACCACGGTTCCCAAACACATAAACATACTTATTTCTGAAATCATTCAGAGAAGTACCATATGATTCAAAAAAAATCTGGTCTAAAATAACAAAATATGAAAGCTTAAAAATGTCCCCTCATTGAGGACTATCTTTTAAATCCCCTGTTTTGGTGCTCTACATCTGTTTCCAGACTTTAGAGTTTTGAGGAATCCTTGTTGTGCTATAGGAAGAGGTTCTTTTGAATCCCCATTACGAGATAGGGGACAACTCCTTCGGTATAATAATCCTTACCGCTATTTGGTTAATTGGGCTTGAAAGGAAAGCAAGATTTCTTTTAGTATTTGAGGAGTCTTGGAAAGAGATTTGGAGCTTGGTATATATTTCGATTCTTTCCTTCCAGTTGTTATGACTAAAACTTTATCCATTTCTCTTTTTATTCTTGGTAACAATGGGAGCCAATATGTTCTTTTTTGTATGCTCTTATCTTTGTACCTTTATTATTTGGACGAAAGCTGGCTCCCCCCCCCCCCCCAAAAAAAAAAAAAAAAGAAACACAGCAGCAAAAAAATGTTTGATGTCATACTGCGAGAATGTCCAAACTGTAGGTAGACAAAAAAGGGGAGTCCTTTGCAGTATGAGAAATGAATGCATTCCTAAATTATCAGACGTACAATTCAAGACATCATGGTCATAATTTAGCATCCATACAACTCTTAAATTTCTAAACTGTTCTTACATAACTAATCCTAGCCTACGCAAACTAAAAAACAAACCCGATTTAATGTGGATTACAGATGGTCCAGTCCACGTAACAAATGAATGAAAATGACAACAGGTTCAAATTGCCTCATTCAGACCAAGAAATAACTTTTACTAGTTCTACAAAAATTCTGTAAACAACAAAAATGATACTCATTGCCTTATCATTTCCCCTAGGATCAAGATGACCAATTCTCTAGATCACTAGATGAGATGGTACTCATATTAAATGCTAAACAAAGATTTTCACAAATAAATAAACACTAAATTATGTCTTAGTTTCCAATTTGTCAACTGAGGGAATAAATAAAATCTACCATACATTGTCTACAGCATATTCTTACAAGTTCATTTGCTTTGTTATTTATACCATCAAGATATATTTGAATACACTGAACAAAGTAAAACTGACTAATCGACTGGAAAACAGAACAGGAAAAGAGAGATGCCATACTCAGATTTTTATAAACATACCGAAAGTCTCAATTGTGCTTGCAGTTCTTTCCACCTCCTACAGACCAGATATTCAAGAACATGATATTATTAAAAGAAAGGAAATTTAAAATTCAATCAAGATGGAAGTAAATATGACAGAAAGGAGAGAAGTATAACAACAGCAACAGACCTGAACCATAAGCTGGCGGGTTCGGCGAAGGCTCTCTGTGATGCTTTCTGCAGCAGATGTCATTCCAGCCTTAGTTCTGCAAAAGGAGAAAAACAATTTCGTACATTCCAGAGTTTACAAGAGTTATTTTAAGAAACAATTAGATAAACCTTCTGAAAACGTTAAGAATTGACAACATACTGTAAATTCCGTCTGCGAATTGTGGACTCTTCTCCTCCACCTAGAAGTCGTTCTCTCTACAATGGAATTCACCAAAATTCTGAGAACAAGATAAATTTTTCACTTTGAAGAAATAATGGAATCTTAAATAAATTTTCACATTCAGGAAATCATGGAGAAATACCACATTTAAACAGTAAGAAAACTAGGGCTAATCAGTGACTGTTTATGACAATTTTACAAAACCAGTTCGAACTAATCACCTCCTCCTGAGCAGCTTTTCTCATGTTGGCTTTTGCTTGCATATTGGCATTTCTCAGACTCGATCGCAAACTGAAACAAATATATACAAAGTTGAAAAAAGAAAACCCATTACAACCAATGACAATAACCGACCACTTTCATCGCCTAAGTTTTACAGAAATAAGCCATTCTAGTAAAATTCTACTCCTCTTCCATAGGAATCAGAAAGTAACAGTTAGATTAGTTACTTGTGAGATTGATTTTTCCAAGATGCAAGCAGTGATTGAACAGCCTCTACTTCAGAATCAGAGAGCAACTGGGGCGCAAGAAGATCGAGCTTGAATTCCAACGAAGAGAGCAGATTTAATCCATCTTGAGCCAGCGCATTCAATCTCGGGAGCGAATTCTTCTCCGTCGACCCACTTTGTTTCTCGTATGATTCAATTGCCTTAATCCGGTCGAGAGTCTGATGGAAAGCGTCGTTCCACTCATTTTTGACCCGATCCACCTCCTCTGCAACCTTGTCCATTTCAAGATCTGAAGAAAATCACAGAAATTTGGTGTTTGGTGGCCGAGAAATCAGAGGAAAGAAAATGAAAACGGAATTGAGTGCCGCCGACGAGTCATGTGAATCGGCGGTCATATGAATTTTCCTTTTGAGGAAATTCATTTAATCGATTTCAAGTTTTTGACAAACTTTTAATTCCACGTTGATTTTTTTTAGGTTAAAAAAAATACTTGGTTAACAATCAAAGATTCAAAATCTCAAATGTTCTCCGGTAATTTCAATTTTGTAATAATTTAGTATTTTTTTTAGAGGAATTGTGATGGGTAACACAAAATATTAGCATATTTGCAAATTTAGCTATGATTTTTTAGATTTGCAAATCTAGCAATTTTTTTAAATCTGATTTTCGTTTTTTTATTATTCCAGATTTATCCTCATTGGTGTAGCACAGGTATATCAGTAGTATATCTGATATACTTTACATTTGGTATATCAGTAGTATATCTGATATACTTTATATTGGTATATCATAAGTATATCTAATATACTTTATTTTAATATATCAATATATATCTAAAACGAAGTATGTTAATAGTATATTATTGATATACTACGGATACCCTTCTTTTAGCTATATCATTTAGAATGATATACTTCCTATATATCCGTAGCAAATTAGAAATATTTTGCATATTAGTATATCACTAATGTACTTCATTTTAGATATGTTTATTTCACCAATATACCTAACATTTAGTATATCATTAGTATATCAGTGAAATGAACATATATCATATGCGAGTTACTGATATACTCTTAATTAACTTCATATACATATATCGGTAATATATTAGTGATACACTTTATACAATAACACATCTCACACAATAAAATATAACAATCCATTTGGTTTTAAATTATGAATTCTACCTGAAATTCACTCTACCTGAAATGTTAGATATTACAAATAGCTTTTGAGATCCCGTTGCTATACTTAATATTACTGAATAAAGTATATCATCATAAATCACTATTTGTGATATATCATTGAAATCAACGACTATTAGTTATTTTTTGGTTAGATATATCATTGGTATATCTGATCTATTGTTAATAAACTACTGATTTTTTTCGATATTGAAAAACACGGGAGGGAATTTCCAAATCTAGCAATAGTTTTTGAGATCCCGTTGATATACTTAGTATTAGTGAATAAAATATATCAGCATAAATCACTGTCAAGCATAAATCACTATTTGTGATATATCGTTGATATATTAAATAAAGTATATCGTTAGTATATCACACTGATATATACTTAATATTAGTGAAATCAACATATATCATATCATTCATGTAGTTACTTTTTGGGTGAATATACCATTAGTATATCAAATCTATTATTGATAAACTACTTATTTTCTCGATATTGAAAAACACAAGGAGGACATTTGTAAATCTAGCCATAGATTTTGAGATTCCATTGATATACCTAATATTACTAAATAAAGTGTCAATATAAATCACTATCAAGCATAAATCCCTATTTATGATATAATGTTGATATACTAAATAAAGTATATCAGTAGTATATCACATTGATATATACTTAATATGTGAAATCAACAAAATCAGTGTATAACACTTATGCAGTTATTTTTTGGTTAGATATATCGTTGCTATATTAGATATATTGTTGATAGACTATTGATTTTCTAGATATTGAACAACACAGATAACGTATTTGTAAATCTAGCAATAGTTTTTTAGATACAGTAGTATATCAACAATATATCTGATATAATTTATATTTGGTATATCAGTAGTATATCAATAGTATATTTCATTTTAGGTATATCAATAGTATATCATAAGTACATCATCAATATGTTTTTGATAGACTGTTGATAAGTATGTTTTTGATAGACTATTGATAGGCTATTAATATACTTCAGATTGAAAAACACGCGCGAAAAATGTAAGGGTATTTTTGACTTTGCACGCCATCAATTTGGGTTGGGCCTTTTTTTGTTGCTATTTTTGCAAATTGAATTAAAGAGTGACATGGGTGCAATATTTATATATTTTTTTGCTATTCATGCAAGTGCCCCTTTAAAATTACCCATTCTCATCTTTATTATTAGGGGAATGTAATTGGTGGCAAAACAAATTAGGTAAATTGCAACTTTATTATCTATTTATTACTTTTGCAAATATAGCAAAAATTTTGATATACTAGTGATATTCTAATGATACACTATGATATATCGTAATGATCCTCATAAATCATTTCTTGTGATATACCATTGATATACTGAATTAAATTTCTAGTTCATTTATATATGTAAACAAAGTATATCATTAGTATATAACTGATATACTTATTTTAGATAATCTGATATACCATTGATGAATCAATATTGTACTCTTTATATAATAAGTATTTCTTCTTCTTTTTTTTAGTGATAATGGTTTATATATTAATTGATAACATTCATATTAGGTACGTTATGGACATTCTGTAACAAACCGCTTTAAAAAAAAAAAAGAAGTCGGGGGGGCGAACGACTCGCCCCCCACTCGCGCACACCACAGAAACGGCCGCCGGTTCACGCGCCGCCACCCGTCGATCCACGCGCCGCCGTCTGCAGGGCCGCCACCGTCTCCTTCCGTGCGGTCGCCTCGGTTCATTCCTTAGTTTGTTTCGGATCTTCGTTGGGTGAGTTTTGCTCCTCGTAGGCTTTTAAGGTCGCTTTTATGTTTCGGTTTACTAATCTTGTACGTATTGTTCGTTAAGAGTTTTATCTTGGAAGTGGAAGCACGTTTGGAACGTCGCGTTACTCAAGTCATTCGTTGTGGTTGAATTTCCTGTAAGTAGCCGTTTGGACTAAACTACCCTTAAGTGTAGGGCTTAGGGGTACCATTGCATGCTATACTAATTCGGAATTGAATCTTTTAGGATCTGGTAGTGTACTTTAGTCAGTTTTGGACTTGTAGTAGCATGCTAGGTTGTGGTAATCACAGTCGTACTTGGTTCTAAGTTTGCCTGTTCCTGTTTGTTGTGGATGTGTTGAAATATCGTGCATGATGGGTCAATTGTATGTTCATCTATCATGGTTGTTATCCCTTCGTGCTTGGGTGTGATTTTGTTAAGGGAGTCGATGTAACCTTGTGCTGAGTTCCTAAATGTATTAACGTGTTATGACTGTTTGTCCCGAGCTTTGTAGTCTCGTGCTTAGTTTCGAAGTAACTCGGGAAGTGCCATTGAGCCTTAGGATTGTAGTTAACACAACTAGCCCTAGTGTAGGCCCAAGTCTCTGTGTAACCCTAGTAGGCTGAGACTCGAGGTTGGCGAGATGACGTTGATGTTATGGGATGTGATGGTCCGCCCTCCATCAAGTTGTGCGACTCGGGGTGTGATCCTTTGAGTCAGAGGGGTTGGTAGAGTCCTTCGCCCTAGTACAGGCCCAGAAATGAGCCCGTGGTCGATTGTGCGCGGTATTGCCGCCTTGATGTTTTGTGGGATGTGGTGGTCCGCCCCCATCCAGTTATGCGACTCGGGGTGTGACCCTTAGAGTCAGAGGGGTTGGATAGAGTCTTTCGCCCTAGTGCAAGCCCGGGAATGAGTCTCGTGGTCAGATGCTGCCAACCTAGTCCAGAAGCTAAGGGTAGGACATAACCAAGAAACCTGAGTAAGAAATAGGGTCAGGATGCTTGTTGAGGTTGTTTGGCGGGCTAGGTGAAGTGTTTAGCTAAGTCTAAGGCTGTTGCTTATGTTCTTTATTTATTGGACGAAGTTGGCCGCTTACTGAGTATTCTTATACTCATCCCTTCTTCATTTGTTCTTTTGTGCAGGTAAGGCAAACCAGTGAGATGACCACCGATGGCGAGCCCCCTGCGAAGCTATGAAAGACTTGTAGGTCTTAGGAGTTTCATTAGGAGTTGTTCCTTTCATTTCTTTTCTTCTTTTGCGTTCTGCTTCTTTCGTTCATGTTTTAAATTTAGTTTGTATCGTTTTTTATTCGTTTGAATCGAAGCATGTTTTGATGTGTTTCTTTTATCTTCAAAGCATGTTTTTGTTGTCTTGTGGAATTCTGTTAACTCCGAGGGACTGGAGCCTAACCTATTGTTTTCTGTGTAGTTTGGAGGAGGTTGGGTACCCTTGTGAGTCATTTTGAAGTACTTTTGTATAGTTTCAGGTTCGTTTTAATTTTTTTTTGTCGAGTTGCGTAGTTATGTCGCTGCGGATTTTAGGCACTGACCAGGCACAACTTTGGAAGTAATGCCCAGAGTAGGAAGTGTTCAAATTATGGGGTGTTCTGGTTGGTATCGAGCCTAGGTTTTAGATCTTGTATAACGCTTACTACATCGTAGGTGTTTAGTCCTTCATAGCCTCTCGCAAGGAGCTCGTCGGGTCATCAACAGGTTTTCTTTTACTTAGTAAGTGGTTGGAGGTTTGATGTTGAGGTTGATGTGTTTTTCTCTATGTTGTGCTTTTTGAATTGTTGTTGATGTGTTGTTTTCTGTTGGTTTTACATTATGGCACGTGGTAGAGGTCGTGCAAGAGCAGCTATTGGTGGTCGAGGTTGGGGTGGTCGTAGGGGTCGGGGTCGAAGGGCCTGAGACCAGGAACCGACCGTCGATGCACCAGAGGTTTAGCACTCCGAGCATCGGGGAGAGCTCAACGAGATGTCCCAGTGGTCAAGGAATGGTGGGCGTAATGTAGGAGCCTGGAGAGAGGTGAATGTTCTGGCACCGAACGTTCGCTGGCGTCATTGCCGATTCTTTGAACTCGTGGCGACCATTCAAAGAATCGATTCAAAGCGAAAGGCGAAGTCGAGCCAACCGACGAGCGGCTATGTTCACTCGAGCCATGGAGGCCCGCGGCTTCGGAATCAGGAACCAGCGCCTGCGCAGGATCAAAGGGTTGCACCGACTCAGACAGTTGGGACATCGACTTAAGAGGCGAGGTATTTAAAAGATTTCAAGAAGTATGACCCACCTTTCTTCGATGGGTCGGTAGACCATGAAGCTGCCGAAGCATGGTTTGCAGTAGTGGACGATATTCTGAGTAGAATGGGTTGCCTCTATTGGGATTTGTGCCCTAAAACTCGTAGTTTGTAATTATGTTATAATTAATGTAATAAAGTGTTATTATTTCAATAAAGTGTTATTGTTCGTTATCTACGAGTTTGCCTTTATTTAAACCCTAAAATCCAATAAACTCAACATCCAAGGCTGTTAAATGAATCTTTAACCGAATGTAATGTACATAAAAAGATCTCGGTTCGAGAGACATGACCTAAAGGGTCTATAGTTGGGGATAAGGTTTTGGTACCTTACCACTGGTAAAACTATGGATGTGGCCCACTTTGTATTTGATACAAACTTTGTGATCCTAACGTGTTCGTGTAGATGACATGTGAGTGGGGATATCCTATGTAATGAGATTACATAAGACCAGACCACGAAATAGTAACCTCTAGCTGTAACTCCGTTGACTAATTAGGTGTCTATTTCACTAGGATGACCTAGGCAACTTGATCTCAATCTGAAAGAAGTTACGAACTCCCATTCATGAGGATTGTCCTTTGACTAGTATGGGTGAGAATGGCCGTCATTCGCCGACTCAATATGCCTACCTTCATGGGGACAAGACCGAGTGAGTGGCCGGGAACTTAACTTAGCAAGATGGAATTCACTCATTCCCGCCTACTAGGGTAAGTAGAGGAATGTTCCCTTAAGTGGTGTCTCCGGGACTTGAACAAAGGGTCCGACCCTCTCACTGGCCCGAGAGAGACTCTGTTTGTTGGTAGGGCCACAAACAAATTGTTCATTAGAGGAGCACTGATACTTAAGGCACAAGATGTAACCCGGGGTAAAGCGATAATTTGACCCGGTGGTGTTACGAACATTCGTGAAGGATTGACTTGCTGTTATTGGTCAATATCCATGGACACAGAAATATATCTGCAGTGAGAAGAGTGCAGCTGTGGGACTTTAGTGGAGTGCCCCTGCAGTTAACGAATGTTGATTGGGAGGTTAATGAGATTAACAAGAACAATCTCGTATCGTTGGAGCTTACGATCCAGAGGTCCATTAGGTCCACCTTCTAGCTCGTAAAGGGTTCTTAGATCATTTGAATTTGAAATGTTCAAATTCATTAGGGAATAAATATAATGTATATTGATACGATATAATATATAGTTTTGGAACTATATATTATAAATTTAATGTGAATAGGATTCATATTAAATTACTTGAGAGAATTAAATATTTGAAAGAGTTCAAATATTAAATTCAAATGTGAATGTGATTCATATTTGAAAACTATAGGTTAAAATTTAATGTGCACTAGATGTACATTAAAACTATAGGTTAAAGGGGTAATATGATTAAATGAGATTTAATCCAAATTAAATATATGATATTTAATTTGTATTATTTAAATTAATAATTAAATTTGATTTAATTATTATTTAACTATTATTATTATTATTATTATTATTTTAATAATAAAAATAAAGGAACGTGTCTTCCAGACACGTTCCCACTATCCCCTTCCTTCTCCCTATCGATAGCTTAACAGGGAGAAGGGGTGTGAAATGATCCATTGATCAATTGGTGTTCTCATAGAAGAAAAAGTTCTCTCTCTCTCAATTCTAGAATTCCCGAAACCTTCCAATTGTTGGAATCCTTCCCACAAAGGGTTTTGTTCTAAGATCTCAGAGGATAGAAGGTTTTCCTCGTGGTGTTGTCCAATTGAAGAAAACAGAGAAGCATCTTGGAAGTTCTTGTGTTGTTATCTTGTTTGGAGCAAGGAGTTGCTGCAAGTTGAAACTACAAAGGTATTTTTCTCCCCTTTAGTTTAATTGTTAAACTTAACATATGTTTGCATGTATGCAATTAATCCATGTCTAATAGGATTAGAATTTCCATGCTTGTTCTGTGTTTTTTGGTCAATGTACTGGTTTTTGTTTCAATTAAAACAATCAAGCAATTAACGATCACAAACACGTTTCTGCTGCTCAAGGAGATCAGATCTCCATCAATTGGTATTAGAGAAATGCTTGTTTTGTTTTGTTTTGAAACAAAATTGCATTGATTTGGTGGGAAATGCATTGGGTTTCCTGTAAAATTGTTTAGGAGTATTTGGCCATAGTTTACTTCTTTTGATTTGATCAATTTGTATGTAAAGGCCCCTGCGTTTTTGGGCATAAAGTGCATAATTGAGTCTGTAATTGAGTTACGAGTCGTTCGGGACCAGTTTCATTCAATTTGGTTGAGAATCGAAGGCGAAATTGAAGAACGAAGCTGCTGTGTTCGTGATTTTCTACCACTGCCGAAGCAACAGCGTTGCAACGCCGTTCATCAGCGTTGCAACGCTGAAGAACGGCGTCGCAACGCCATCGCTCCCTATCGACGCGGGCGCTCAAGGCGTCAGCGGTGTTGCAACGCTGCCCCTCAGCGTTGCAACGCCATCCCGATAGGAGGCGCGCATAAGACAAAAAGGGCGTTGCAACGCTATCATCAACGTTGCAATGCCGTGAGGCATTCCAGCAGCTGCAAACCGATTCGGCTGGTTCAGTGGTTTTGGTTCGGTTCGAGCGGTTCAAGGTCGGTTCAGGGTGTTTTTGGACCGTTTTCATGAAATAAAATTAATGTAATTTTATTTTTGCACTTTATGGGCCAAATTATTCCGGTTTTACAGCTATTTATCTTTATGAATGTCATTTAGATTTTTCCCACCTTAGGATAAGCATGTTCATGCATTTTATTATAAATGTTATATGAATATGATTAAATGCATGATTAATTTATTTTTCATGAGTAATTAATTATAATTGTTATGATTAGATTATATGAAAATAAATTGCATGGAGCATGAAATTACTTAGTTTAAAAATAAATGTTATTTTGTTTAAGTAATTTTATAATTCAATTAGTTGAATTCCTTTTATAATTCCAATTTGAATATTGATTGTTGGATTTATAATATAGTTTCTTTCATAGGTTAATTATTAAATTTATAAAAGTTATAGATTAAAGGGGGTTTAGAAATCATAACCTATAATAAAGAAATGCATGCAAACATAGGAACTTGGGTTAAAATTTAATTAGTTTTAAATCGTTTAAAATTAATTTAGACCTAAGTTTTAATTTCTAATAGGATTAGAAATTAGTCTTACGTAGTATTTTAAATAGTTTAAAATATAGTAGGACTTTAGGACTTTGGTTATAAGGGAACTCTCTAGGTGAAGTTACATCTCAATTTGAGGGGGTACTTAAGTCGACTAGTTAACGGAACACCTCCTACCTGGGAACTGACCCAGAACCTGAGTTGAATTAACCTTAGTTCTATTTTATCTCTAGGTAATTAAAATGTTTATTCACCTAGACATAAGGTTTTAAAGACCTAGTTATAATAGTTATAATAGGCATAGACTTAGATAGATTCTTTTAGCCAGAATCCAACTAAGTTAAAACTATACCCTAATTTTAGGAACTTCAGTGGGAGAAAACGAGATGTTCGCATGGAGTTTACTCTCACGTCCTCAAGAGTTCACACCGTGAGTTCCATGCTCGGCTACGCGACGTCAATGAGGCGTCCCCCTACGGTATGTGTTTGCATGGTTCAATACCAAGGTGAATGAGGGAAGTATCCATAGTAAATGGGAGCGGGGACGCGTGTCAACGTATCGCACGGTCTCCTCCATTAGGTCGCACCATGAGATTTCTATAGTCGCTCGCTAGGTTGTCTGGAACAACCAAATCCTACGGAGGGCCCGACTATAGGGATCGGAACACCGCGAACTCCGAGAAATGGATAGGGTCTCTTAGGTTGTTTGCCGCCAGGTTGTCTTTCTTAATAGTAGCTTTGTTGGCTCTGGGCCTATTGGATCCGAAAATGGTAGGGTCACATTTACGGGATGAGTTAAGTTAGTTAACAAATCCTTGACCAAACAAGCGGTAGCTAAGGACCATTGGGACATGAGATGTTACAGTAGTGAGAATTAGTGAGAAAGTCTCAATTCAAGGAGGAATGATTGATCACTCGACGGAGGCTTTTGTTCTAAACCCTTGAAGTATCGTTGCAAAATTAAAGGTTTAACTTAAACAGTGGGTTTAGTTTAAACACTAGGGTTCTTTAATAATTTTGCTAAATTTGATTGGTTTTTTACAATGGGTTAAAAGGCATAACTAATTAGAACTATTTTGGATTTTCAAAGCATGTCGTCCTCAATAATAGCCTTACTTAAAAGCGTACCGCTTAAGCGGTGAGAATTTTACTACGTGGAAGTCCAACTTGAATACGATTCTCGTTGTTGACGACCTACGGTTTTATCTTGTCTAAGGAATGTCCTCAGATCCCTGCTCGTAACGCTCCTCAATCTGTTGAGGAGGCATACGACCGCTGGATCAAGGCCAATGACAAGGCCAAGGTCTACATTTTGGCTAGTGTTTCGAAGTTCGCCAAAAGCACGAGGGCATGGTCTCACCGTGAGATCATGAGTTATTTGCGCAGAAATGTTTGGACAACCGTGCGGGACAGATTCAAAGACGAATCCCTCAAATACGTTTATAACTACCGTATGAAGGAGGGTCATCGGTGAGAGAACACGTTCTTGATCCGATGGTCCACTTCAACGTGGTTGAGATGAACGGAGGCGGTCATTGACGAGCAAAGTCAGTGTATCGTTCATCTTGGAATCTCTTAGAAGAGTTTTCTGCAATTCGCAAAGAATGCGGTGATGAACAAGATAGAGTATAACCCGACTACTCTCCTTAATGAACTACGAGACTTTCCGGTCTCTTATGAAGAATAAAGGGCGGCGGTGATGGAGAGGCAAATCTGTTTGCCCATTCCGAAGGTTCCGAAGGGTTCATCCTGCGGGACTAAGTCTCAGTAGCTCATCTTCCGGGCTTAAGAAGACCCAAAAGAAGAAAATAGGAGGAAAGGGAAGGCTGCTGCGCAGACAAGGGCAAGGGAAAAGCCAAGGTTGTTGAGATAAAGGATAATGTTTCCACTGCAACGTGGATGGGCATTGGAAGCGAAACTGCCCAAAATACCTTGCTGAGCTCAAAGAGAAGAAAGGTAAATCAGATTTACTCGTTCTTGAAACTTGTTTAGTGGAAAATGATGATTTTACCTGGATACTTGATTCAGGAGCCATTAATCACGTTTGCTCTTCATTTCAGGAAACTAGTTCCTTCAAGGAGCTCGAAGAGGGTGAGATGATGCTCAGGGTCGGAACGAGATACGTCATCTCAGCTCGTGCAGTGGGAGATGCCAAGCTGTTTTTCGGAGATAGATTTCTTTTATTAAAAAATCTGTATATAGTTCCTAAGCTTAAAAGGAACTTAATTTCTATCTCTTGTTTAATAGAACTTGGTTATTATATTTCTTTTTCAATTAATGAAGCGTTCATTTTGAAAGAGGGTGTCAATATTTGTTCTGCTAAATTGAAAAATGGCTTGTATGTACTGAAACCAAATAAAACCAAATCAATTTTAAATCATGAGATGTTTAAAAGTGCTAGTACTCAAAATAAAAGGCGAAGAATTTCTCCAAATAATAATACCTATCTATGGCATCTTAGACTTGGTCATATTAATCCCAACCGGATTGAGAGACTCTCTAAGAATGGACTTCTAAATAAGTTAGAAGATGATTCTTTACATGCTATGCAGTCTTGCTTGGAAGGTAAAATGACCAAGCGACCTTTTCTTTGGAAAAGGTTACAGAGTCCGTAGAGCCCCTAGAACTTGTGCATTCGGATCTTTGTGGTCCAATGAATGTCAAAGCTCGAGGAGGGTACGAATATTTCATTTCTTTCATAGATGATTATTCTAGGTATGGTTATCTATACCTAAAACATCACAAGTCTGAAGCTCTTGAAAAGTTCAAAGAGTATAAGGCAGAAGTAGAGAATGCATTAGGAAAAACCATTAAAACGCGCTCGATCCGATCGAGGTGGGATGATATATGGATTTGAGATTCTAGGACTATATGATAGAACATGGAATTAAATCTCAACTCTCAAAGACCTAATACACCACAACAAAATGGTGTGTCGAGAAAGGAGAAATAGAACCTTGTTAGACATGGTTCGTTTACATGATGAGCTATGCTCAATTGCCTGCCTCGTTTTGGGGATACGCAGTAGAGACTGCAGTTCAAATCTTGAATAGTGTTCCATCAAAAAGTGTTTCAGAAACACCTTTTGAACTTTGGAAGGGGCGTAAACCTAGTTTACAACACTTCAGGATTTGGAGTTGTCCGACACACGTGCTCGTGACAAACCCAAAGAAACTGGAACCTCGTTCAAGAATGTGCCAATTTGTTGGCTATCCCAAATAAACGAGAGGTGGTCTTTTCTACGACCCACAAGAAAACAAGGTGATTGTATAGACAAACGCCACGTTCTTGGAGGAAGATCACATGAGAAACCACAAACCGCGTAGTAAATTAGTACTAAATGAAACTACACATGAACCAACAAGAGTTGTTGATCAAGCTGAACCTTCATCAAGAGTTGATGGAAGAACCAACACTACAAGTAAGTCTCGTCCTTCTCAATCGTTGGGAATGCCTCGACGCAGTGAGAGGGTTGTTTCCCAACCTGACCGCTACTTGGGTTTAGCTAAAACTCAAGTTGTCATACGTGATGATGGCGTAGAAGATCCATTGTCTTATAAACAAGCAATGAATGACGTAGACAAGGACCAATGGATCAAAGCCATGGACCTTGAAATGGAGTCAATGGACTTCAATTCAGTATGGGAACTTGTAGACCAACCTGAAGGGGTTAGACCCATAGGGTGTAAATGGATCTGGATCTATAAGAGAAAGAGAGATGCAGCCGGAAAGGTACAGACCTTTAAGGCTAGGCTTGTAGCAAAGGGTTTTACCCAAAGGGAAGGAGTTGACTATGAAGAAAATTTTTCCCCTGTTGCTATGCTGAAGTCTATAAGGATACTCTTGTCCATAGCCGCATTTTATGATTATGAAATTTGGCAAATGGACGTCAAGACTGCCTTTTTGAATGGTAATCTTGACGAGAGCATCTACACGTCTCAGCCCGAAGGGTTCATAGCCCAAGGTCAGGAACAAAAAGTTTGCAAGCTTAATCGATCCATTTATGGATTGAAACAAGCGTCAAGATCTTGGAATATAAGATTTGATACTGCGATCAAGTCTTACGGCTTTGACCAAAACGTTGATGAGCCTTGTGTTTACAAGAGGATCATCAACGACAAAGTAGCTTTGTTAGTACTTTATGTGGATGATATCTTACTCATTGGGAATGATGTAGGATACCTTACTGACATAAAGAATTGGCTGGCATCCCAATTCCAAATGAAAGATTTGGGAGAGGGGCAATATGTTCTTGGGATTTAGATCTTCAGGAATCGCAAGAACAGAACGCTAGCACTGTCTCAAGCGTCTTATATTGACAAAATGTTGTCGGATATTCGATTCGAGAATTCCAAGAGGGCTTATTACCCTTGGGCATGGAGTTCATCTGCTCAGGAAGCGTGTCCCAAGACACCTCAAGAAGTTGAGAATATGAGACATATTCCCTATGCCTCTGCGCAGAGGTAGCTTAATGTATGTTATGTTAGTGCACGCAGGCCGGACATTTGTTATGCGGTGGGAATAGTCAAGAGGTACCGATCTAATCGAGGGTTAGACCACTGGACAACGATTAAAAATATCCTCAAGTATCTAAGGAGAACGAGGGACTATACGCTTGTATATGGGTCTAAGGATTTGATCCTTACTGGATACACGATTCGATTTTCGCACCGATAAGGATTCTCGGAAATCCACATCGGGATCGATTTTCACCCTTAACGGGAGCTATAGTATGGCGAAGCATCAAGCAAGGATGCATCGACTCTACAATGGAGGTCGAGTATGTCGCCGCTTGTGAAGCAACTAAAGAATTTGTTTGGCTAAGGAAATTCTTTACCGATTTGGAAGTTGTTCTAAATATGGAATCTCCCATCACCTTATCTTGTGACAACGGTGAAGTGCGTAGCCAATTCGAAGGAACCTCATGACCATAAGCGAGGAAAACACATCGAGAGGAAGTATCACACGATACGAGAAATAGTGCAACGAGGAGATGTGGCGATCCACGAAGATCGCCTTGAGCACAATATTGTTGATCCGTTTACAAAGACTCTCACGACTAAAGTGTTCGAGGGTCATCCGGAAAGTCAGGTCTCACGAGATATGTACATAGGCTAATCTAGGGCAAGTGGGAGATATGTAATGGGGTATATGGATGCCCTAGTTTATTGTATTTATATCTCTGTAACCACTGTTTTAGATTATGTTGTGCCCCACTAGAGTTTTAGTGCAAGTGGGAGTTTGTTGGGATTTGTGCCATAAAACTCGTAATTTGTAATTATGTTCTAATTAATGTAATAAAGTGTTATTATTTCAATAAAGTGTTATTGTTCGTTATCTACGAGTTTGCCTTTATTTAAACCCTAAAATCCAATAAACTCAACATCCAAGACTGTTAAATGAATCTTTAACTGAATGTAATGTACATAAAAAGGATCTCGGTTCGAGACACAACCTAAAGGGTCTATAGTTAGAGGATAAGGTTTGGGTACCTTACCCTGGTAAAACTATGGATGTGGCCTACTTTGTATTTGATACAAACACTATGATCCTAACGTGTTCGTGTAGATGACATGTGAGTGGGGATATCCTATGTAATGAGATTACACATAAGACCGGACCACGAAATAGTAACCTCTAGCTATAACTCCGTTGACTAGTTAGGTTTCTATTTCACTAGGATGACCTAGGCAACTTGATCTCAATCCTGAGCAGGTTACGAACTCCTGTTCTCGAGGTATTGTCCTTTGACTAGTATGGGTGAGAGTGGCCCGATTCGCCGACTCAATATACCTACCTTCTTGGGGACAAGACCGAGCGAGTGGCTGGGAACTTAACTTAGCAAGATGGAATTCACTTCTTCCCGCCTACTAGGGTAAGTAGAGGAATGTTCCCTTAAGTGGTGTCTCCAGGACTTGAACAAAGGGCCCGACTCTCTCACAGGCCCGAGAGGGACTCTATTTGTTGGTAGGATCACAAACAAATTGTTCATTAGAGGAGCACTGATACTTAAGGCACAAGATGTAACCCTGGGGTAAAACGGTAATTTGACCCAACTGGTGTTATGAACATTCGTGAAGGATTGACTTGTTGTTATTGGTCAATATCCATGGACACAGAAATATATCTGCAGTGAGAAGAGTGCGGTGTGGGACTTTAGTGGAGTGTTCATGATTAACGAATGTTGATTGGGAGGTTAATGAGATTAACCGATCAATCTCGTATCGTTAGAGCTTACGATCAGTAGGTCCATTAGGTTCACCTTCTAGCTCGTAAAGGGTTCTTAGATCATTTGAATTTGAAATGTTCAAATTCATTTAGGAATAAATATAATGTATATTGATACGATATAATATATAGTTTTGGAACTATATATTATAAATTTAATGTGAATAGGATTCATATTAAATTACTTGAGAGAATTAAATATTTGAAAGAGTTCAAATATTAAATTCAAATGTGAATGTGATTCATATTTGAAAACTATAGGTTAAAATTTAATGTGCACCTTTGGATGTACATTAAAACTATAGGTTAAAGGGTAATATGATTAAATGAGATTTAATCCAAATTAAATATATGATATTTAATTTGTATTATTTAAATTAATAATTAAATTTGATTTAATTATTATTTAACTATTATTATTATTATTATTTTAATAATAAAAACAAAGGAACGTGTCTTCCGCGGACACGTTCCCACTATCCCCTCTTCTCTCCTATCGATAGCTTAACTTGGGGAGAAGGGTGTGAAATGATCCATTGATCAATTGGTGTTCTCATAGAAGAAAAAGTTCTCTCTCTCTCAATTCTAGAATTCCCAAAACCTTCCAATTGTTGGAATCCTTCCCACAAAGGGTTTTGTTCTAAGATCTCAGAGGATAGAAGGTTTTCCTCGTGGTGTTGTCCAATTGAAGAAAACAGAGAAGCATCTTGGAAGTTCATGTGTTGGTGTCTTGTTTGGAGCAAGGAGTTGCTGCAAGTTGAAACTACAAAGGTATTTTTCTTCCCTTTAGTTTAATTGTTAAACTTAACATATGTTTGCATGTATGGAATTAATCCATGTCTAATAGGATTAGAATTTCCATGCTTGTTATGTATTTTTTGGTCAATGTACTGGTTTTTGTTTCAATTAAAACAATCAAGCAATTAACGATCACAAACACGTTTCTGCTGCTCAAGGAGATCAGATCTCCATCAACTCCGAGCACCAGAAAGTTTAGTGCGCTAAGGGGAAGTGCCCTCCTATGGTGGCGAGCTCCTGTGCGGTCCATCGATGTCAGTGCAGGACCGATAACCTGGGTACAGTTCCAAGAGGCATTCTACGAGAAGTACTATCCGGCTGTTCTTAGGATCGACAAGAAAGCTGAGTTCGTACAACTAAAGCAAGAACCGAACCAGACGGTCGAGGAGTACGAGCACGAGTTTACGACCCTGTCTCGATTCGCCGCTAGAGAAGAAGAAGGTGGAGTGTTTCCTCACAGGTTTACGAGGAGGTGTACGTGGGTCGACAGTTGCTCACGACCCCAAGACTTATCGCAGCAGCGATCGAGTGGCATCCACGATTGAATCTGAGACACCTTAGGCTGCATGGGTTCGTTTTCAGCCAGAGTTCAGGTGCAGGTCAGAGTTCTGGAACCAGCCAGAAGAGGAAGTTTGAGCAGGCCTTTGCTAGGCCAAACAGATCTGGGACTCAGTGACATCAACTCCAGCAGGCTCCGAGCAGGGGTTCATGTTATAGATGTGGGGTTCAGCACAGTGGGGCCTGCCATGCAGTTAGCAAGATCTGTAATAATTGTGGGAAGTTGGGTCATCTGTCGTCTGTGTGCAAGCAGGGAGCCAGGGATCAGCGAGTCTGTTATAACTGTGGAAAGCCTGGGCACCTGGTCAAAGTCTGTACAACAAAGAAGGATGAGTCTGGAAACCGCCAGAAGGGTGGAGTCTATGCGAGTGCGAACAGGAACGCAAGAGGTTCCAGTGTTGTGGTGACAAGTACACTACCCGTTCCTGGCCACTTGGCTCTTGTACTGTTTGATTCTGGTTCCTCGCATTCTTTTATTTCTGCTGTTTTCGTGAGACAAGCCTGGTTAGAGGTAAAGCCTTTAGATGTTGACCTGGCAGTAGCTACCCCGGTGGGTAGAGAGTTAGTAGCTCGAGAAAGGGTTAAATCTGGTCAGGTAGTGGTAACCGGTCATGTGCTAGATGTGACGTTGGTTGTGCTGGACATGAGCGACTTCGATGTAATCCTGGACATGGATTGGTTGTCTACGAACCATGCCAACATCGACTGTCACTGCCGAGAGGTGGTGTTTCGACCTCTGGCAGAGTCCAGTTTAAGTTCAAGGGAATTGAGACGGGAGAGATTCCGAAGATGATTTCAGCTCTCAAAGCAAAGAACTTGATAAGTGAAGGGGCTTGGGCCCTCTTGGCTAGTGTTGTTGATACAAGAAACAAGGGACCAGAGTTGAGTTCGGTTAATGTTGTTCGAGAGTTTGCAGATGTTTTCCCTGAAGAGTTGCCTGGTCTATCCCCGGTCCGTGAGGTAGACTTCAGTATTGAGCTTAAGCCCGTGACGACTCCGTTGTCTAAAACTCCCTACCGAATGGCACCAACAGAATTGAATGAGCTTAAGACTCAGTTGCAGGAACTTCTAGATAAGGGGTTCATCCGTCCAAGTGTTTCACCTTGGGGTGCACCCGTGTTGTTTGTGAATAAGAAGGATGGGTCGATGTGGTTATGCATTGACTATCGAGAGCTGAACAAGGTGACAGTGAAGAACAAATACCCTTTACCCAGGATCGATGATTTGTTTGACCAAGCTGCGAGGGCGGCGGTGTTTTCTAAGATCGACTGCGGTCGTGGTATCACCGATTGAGAATCGGGGGCGAGGATATTCAAGATCGCGCCTTGAGTCTCAGGTGCGGGCACTATGAGTTCACGGTGATGTCCTTTGGCTTGACGAATGCCCCATCATCATTTATGGAGGTAATGAACAGGGTATTCAAGAAGTTCTTAGACACCTTTGTGATCGTCTTCATCGACGATATTTTGGTGTACTCCAAGTCAGAGGAGGAGCATGAGGTTCATTTGAAGGAAGCGTTGACAGCTTTGAGAACCAACCAGTTGTATGCAAAGTTCTCCAAGTGTGAGTTCTGGTTGCAGCGAGTAGCCTTCCTAGGACACGTGGTGTCTAAAGAAGGTGTAACAGTGGACCCCGCCAAGATTAAGACAGTGACAGATTGGCCTCGTCCTAAGACTGTTTCTGAAGTGCGAAGCTTTTTGGTTTTGGAAGGTTATTACAGGAGGTTCGTCAAGGATTTCTCCAAGATAGCCACACCCTTGACTCAGTTAACTCGAAAGGGAAATCCGTTCGTGTGGTGTGAAGCTTGTGAAGCGAGTTTTCAGGACCTCAAGCATAGACTAGTCTCTGCACCTGTGCTTGCAGTACCTGATGGCTCAGGAAGTTTCATGGTCTACAGTGATGCCTCCAAGAAAGGTTTGGGTTGTGTGTTGATGCAGAATGGAAAGGTGATCGCCTATGTCTCTCGTCAGTTGAAGGATTATGAGCAGAATTACCCGACCCATGACTTGGAGTTGGCGTCGTGGTCTTCGCTCTGAAGATATGGCGACACTACTTGTATGGGGAAAAGATTCAGATGTACACGAACCACAAAAGCCTCAAGTATCTTTTTACCCATAAGGAGTTGAATATGAGACAACGCAGATGGCTGGAGTTAGTAAAAGACTATGAGGTGGAGATACTGTACCATCCAGGCAAGGCAAATGTTGTTGCTGATGCCTTTAGCAGGAAGGTGGCTCACACCTCAGCGCTGGTCACGAGGCAAGTTCCTTTGCGTTCAGAGTTGCAACCTGCAGAGATAGCAGTTGTGGTGAGTCAGGTCACAACACAACTAAACCAGTTGTCGGTACGACCGACCTTGAGGCAACAAGTTATTGAGGCGCAGCAGGGAGACTCTAGTCTTGAGGAGTGTTGGCGCCAGACAAAAAGTGGTGAGGAAAGCGAGTTCTCTGTGATAGCAGACGGTGGACTACTGTTCAGGGGACGATTGTGTGTTCCTGCTGAGAGTGGTCTCAAGGAGGAGATTTTGGTTGATGCTCATAACTCTCCTTTTTCAGTGCACCCAGGAAGCACTAAGATGTATCAGGACTTGAAATCATTCTACTGGTGGCGTGGAATGAAAAGGAATGTGGCAGAGTTTGTCAGCAGGTGTTTAGTGTGCGAGCAAGTTAAAGCCCCGAGACAGAAACCAACAGGGTTGTTGCAACCGTTGAAGGTACCTTAGTGGAAGTGGGAAGGGACCTCCATGGACTTTATTTAGGGATTGCCCCGAACAACGAAGGGATTCACAGTGATTTGGGTGATTGTGGATAGACTAACCAAGTCCGCTCACTTTCTGCCTGGTAAGCCTACCTATACTGTTGAGAAGTGGGCACATTTGTTTATGGAAGAGATAGTAAGGTTGCATGGAGTCCCAGTGAAGATCGTGTCTGATAGAGACCCACGATTCACCTCGAACTTCTGGGTGAGTTTTCAGAGAGCCCTAGGGGCACAAAGTAACTTTAGTACGACGTTTCACCCACAGACTGATGGCCAGACGGAACGAGTGAATCAGATTTTGGAGGATATGCTTCGGGCATGCACATTAGACTTCACAGGTAGTTGGGACTCACACCTTCACCTAATGGAGTTTGCTTATAACAATAGTTATCAGACGACTATTGGTATGACCCCTTTCGAAGCCTTTTATGGGAGAAAGTGCAGGGCCCCAGTGTGTTGAGGAGAGGTTGGTGAACGGAAATTGTTGAGATCCGAGTTGTTCCAAGTGACAAATGAGGCCATACAGAAGATTAGGGCAAGGATGTTAACGACATAGAGTAGGCAGAAGAGTTATGCTGATGTCAGGCGTCGAGAGTTAGAGTTTGCCGTTGGAGACCTTGTGTTCTTGAAAGTTGCACCTATGAGGGGTGTTCTGAGATTTGGTAAGAAAGGGAAGTTGAGCCCTAGGTTCGTTGGACCTTTCGATATCCTGGAGCGCATTGGGCCAGTGGCTTATCGGTTGGCCCTACCGCCATCCCTTGCATCGGTCCATAACGTGTTCCATGTGTCTATGCTGCGAGGGTATGTGCCAGATGCCTCACACGTTGTCGACTTTGAGCCGTTGAAGTTAGACAAGGATCTGAGTTATGAGAAAAAGCCTGTGCAAATTCTTGCTCGTGATAGTAAAGTCCTGAGGAACAGGAAAATCAGTTTTGTGAAGGTCCTTTGGCAGAACCACCATATCAAGGAAGCCACCTGGGAACGCGAGGAGGAGATGCGAGCAAGCAATCCAAAGTTGTTCGAGAGCTAGCTACTTTCGAGGACGAAAGTTCCTAAGGTGGGTAGACTGTAACAGACCGCTTTTTTTTTTTTTAAAAAAAGAAGAAGTCGGGGGGCGAACGACTCGCCCCTACTCGCGCACACCGCAGAATCGACCGCCGGCCCGCACCCCTCTCCTCCACGCCCTCTTCTCCTTCCCTTCTCTCGTTCTCCCTCTTCTTCTTCCTCTCTCTCTCACGGTCTCCCCTTCTCTCTCGATTTTCTCTCTCACTCTTCGTCTCACTCACGGTTCTCTCTCTCTCACGGTCTCTCTCTCTCTTGCCTCTCAGGTTGCTGTCGCCGCCTCGGGAAGCCGACTGAAGCCAAGCGCCACCGCCAGCACGTCGCCACCGCGAAGTCAACTGCCGGCTGAAGGGATCCGCGAGACCCACGCATTTTCGGACTGGTTCAGCCTGTTTTAGGCCGATTTTTGACTAACGGAGTCCGGTTTCGTGTAGATCGGGCCTCGAGAAGCTCAGATCTGGTACTTGTGCCACCGTTGTCGTCTCCACGCGCCGCCGCCCGTCGATCCACGCGCCGCCGCCGTCTGCAGGGTCGCCGACCGTCTCCTTCCGTGCGGTCGCCTCGGTTCGTTCCTTAGTTCATTTTTGATCTTCGTTTGGTGAGTTTTGCTCCTCGTAAGCTTTTAAGGTCGCTTTTATGTTTCGGTTTACTAATCTTGTACGTGTTGTTCGTTAGGAGTTTTATCTTGGAAGTGGAAGCACGTTTGGAACGTCGCAGCCGTTTGGACTAAACTACCCCTAAGTGTAGGGCTTAGGGGTACCATTGCATGCTATACTAATTCAGAATTGAATGTTTTAGGATCTGGTATCGTACTTTAGTCAGTTTTGGATTTGTAGTAGCATGCTAGGTTGTGGTAATCACAGTTGTACTTGGTTCTATGTTTGCATGTTCCTGTTTGTTGTGGATGTGTTGAAATATCGTGCATGATGGGTCAATTGTATGTCCATGTATCATGGTTGTTATCCCTTCGTGCTTGGGTGTGATCTTGTTAAGGGAGTCGATGTAACCTTGTGCTGAGTTCCCAAATGTATTAACGTGCTATGACTGTTTGTCCCGAGCTTGGTAGTCTCGTGCTTAGTTTCGAAGTAACTCGGGAAGTGCCGTTGAGCCTTAGGATTGTAGTTAACACAACTAGCCTTAATGTAGGCCCAAGTCTCTGTGTAACCCTAGTAGGCTGAGACTCGAGGTTGGCGAGATGACGTTGATGTTATGGGATGTGATGGTCCACCCACCATCAAGTTGTGCGACTCGGGGTGTGATCCTTTGAGTCAGAGGGGTTGGATAGAGTCTTCGCCCTAGTACAGGCCCGGGAATGAGCCCGTGGTTGATTGTGCGCGGTATTGCGACCTTGATATTTTGTGAGATGGGGTGGTCCGCCCCCATCCAGTTGTGCGACTCGGGGTGTGACCCTTAGAGTCAGAGGGGTTGGATAGAGTCCTTCGCCCTAGTGCAGGCCCGGGAATGAGTCTCGTGGTCAGATGCTGCCAACCTAGTCCAGAAGCTAAGGGTAGGACAAAACTAAGAAACCTGAGTAAGGAATAGGGTCAGGATGCTTGTTGAGATTGTTTGGCGGGCTAGGTGTCGTGTTTAGCTAAGTCTAAGGCTGTTGCTTATGTTCTTTATTTATTGGACGAAGTGGGTTGCTTACTGATTGAGTATTCTTATACTCATCCCTTCTTCATTTGTTCTTTTGTGCAGGTAAAGCAAACCAGTGAGATGACCACCGACGGCGAGACCCCTGCGAGGCTATGAAAGACTTGTAGGGCTTAGGAGTTTCATTAGGAGTTGTTCCTTTCATTTCTTTTCTTCTGTTGCGTTCTGCTTCTTTCGTTCATGTTTTAAATTTAGTTTGTATCATTCTTTATTCGTTTGAATCGAAGCGTGTTTTGATGTGTTCCTTTTATCTTCAAAGCATGTTTTTGTTGTCTTGTGGAATTCTGTTAACTCCGAGGGACTGGAGCCCAGCCTATTATTTTCTGTGTAGTTTGGAGGAGGTTGGGTACCCTTGTGAGTCCTTTTGAAGTGCTTTTGTATAGTTTCAGGTTCGTTTTAATTTTTTGGTTTGTCCAGGTTGCGCCGTTATGCTGCCGGATTTTCGACACGAACGGTACAACTTGGAAGTAATGCCCCGAGTAGGAAGTGTTCAAATTACGGGGTGTTACACATTCCTACATGGTACATTATGATATATTGATGGTGAATAGAATAATAAACTACTGCCAAATAGAAATACCGTTGATATACTAATGATACATTATGATATATTGCATTACTTGTGATATTCTAATGATACATTATGATAATATCATAATCATCCTCATAAATCATTTCTTGTGATATACCGTTGAAATAATGAATTACATTTCCAGTTCATTTATATATCTAAATAAAGTATATCATTAGTATATAACTGATATACTTTTTAGATAATCTGATGTACCATTGATGAATTAATATTGTACTCTTTATATAATAAGTATTTCTTTTTTTATTATTAATAATAGTTTATATTAACTGATAACATGCATATTTGGTACATTATAGACATTTCTACATGATACATTATGATATATTGATGGTGAATAGAAGAATCAACTGCTACCAAATAGGAATACTATTGATATACTAATGATACGTTGTGATGTATTGCATTCCTTGTGATATTCTAATGATACATTATGATATATCTGTTGGGATTTGTGCCCTAAACTTATGTAATTTTGATCAAATAAATAAAAGGGTTATTTGTTTTGATAAAATTATATTCTTGCTCTATAAATCCAATAAACTAAGCTCCAAGGTTATAATGTATCTTGAACATCAGTGTAGTAGACACTATTTGGATTATGTTCAAGAGTATATCCTAAAGGTCTATGGTATAAGAATAAGGTTGGAAGCCTTATTCTGGTAACACCATGGATGCGGCTCACTTTGTAATTAGTACAAATTAGGTAATCCAAATCATTCATGTGGTTGACATGCGAGTGAGGGCATAATGTATGAAAAGTTCATACAAGACCGGACTGCAAATTATTAGTCTAACCAGTATAACACCATTGACAGGATAAGACTGATAATTTTTAGATGGTCATTAGTGACTCGACCTGAATCCTGAGCAAGTTAAGAACTCCTGCTTATAGGGGTTTGTCCTTAGACTAGTATGGGTGAGAGTGGGTTGTAGCCGACTCAATAAGCCTACCTTCTCAGGGGCAGAACCTCGTGAGTAGCTGGGGACTTAACTATGCAAGATGAAATTCACTCATTCCTACCTAAGGAATTAGATAGGTTGTTCCCTTCAGAACTGAATCCAGGTCTTGAACAACAGGGCTCCGCCCTCTAAACTAACTTAAGAGGGTATGAGTCTATGGTAGGACCATAGACTTATTTTTTATTAGAGGATCAGTGGTGCTTAAGGAACAAAGAGGTAATCACAGGGGTAAAATGGTACTTTGACCCAACTGTGATTACGAACAACCTGTGAAGGGTTGACTCATGGGTAATGATTATATCAATGAACACAATATAATCTACAGTGAGGAGAGTGCAACTACAAGTCTATAGTGGAATGACTTGCAGTTAATGAATATTGATTAATTGGATCAAAGAGTTTGATCAGTTAATCTCACATCATTGGAGCTCATGAACTGTAGGTCCATTAGGTCCCTCCGTTAGCTCATCATGGTAATATTGAGGGTATGAAGGGATCGAATTCCGCAACGGAAGCGATTGTGAATCGCACGTTCTTAATTTCGTTACATGGATTACAATCAAGAACAAATCTATCTAAGATTAAGCATATAATAACATATTAGACAACAAGAAATATACCTTTGAAGAACTCTTTCTTCAAGGCTTCCTTTACGTTCACGAACTCTTCGTGCTTTCTTCGATCTCAACGATCTCGAATTCTTCTCACGAACACCGACCAAACACCACCACTTGGTTTCTCGATTGTTCTTCTTTTGGAAGAAGGAGGATTGTGGGATCCTTCTTTGGTTTGGGAGGAGAAAGTTTTTGAGAGAAAATTGAGAGAGGAGAGCACTCTTCTTTTGGTGAGATTTCCAAAAATGAGAGTTAGAGCTTCCCACCCTTCTTGCAAAAGGGGTTTATATAATGGAGATAGGTGTAGTTGAAATCTCCACCTATTTACCATTTTACCACAACCATAGGTTATGCAAATCATATTTGCATAACCACATATTATAAGATATCTCATATCTCATTTTATAAATCACATTTGCAATATTGGGGATTTTTAAATTGAATCACATCAAATTTAATATCTCTCAATCTAATTTCTCCTAATTAGCCCTAATTCAACAATTAGGCTAACCTATAGTTTATTATGAATCTCATTCACATTAAACTATATATTATATCATTCATATCTCATATAAATGACATAAATGCCCTTTAGTGAACTTGAACACTTCACTTCACACCAAAACAATAAACCTTCTTTTAATCTAGTTTGAGCCAACCGAGGGACCTTATGGACCTACACTGACGAGCTCCAATGATCCGAGATTAACCTATCAAACTCTTTGACCCGGTTAATCACCATTCATTAGCTACGGTAACACTCCACTAAAGCCCGTAGCTGCACTCCCGTCAGTGTAAGATATTACGTGTCCACTGATATAACCAATGCCCATGAGTTAACCCTTCACAGGTTGTTCGTAGACACTGTTGGATCAAATTACCGTTTTACCCCTGTGTCTACTTCTTGCTCCTTAAGTCCCCACTGCTCCTCTAATGAACAACAACGTTGTAATGGTCCAACCATTCACAACAACCCTCTCGTGCAAGTGAGAGGGTGGGCGCCCGTTGTCCAAGCCCTGGAGACAACACTTAAAGGAACAACCACTCTAGTTTCCCTAAAGGCGGGAACGAGTGAATTCCATCTCGCGTAGTTAAGTTCTCAGCTCCCTACTTGGTCATGTCCCTGAGAAGATAGGCATATTGGGTGAGTAACTGTGAGCACCCTCACCCGTACTAGTCAAAGGACAGACCCCTGCAGACAGGAGTCCGTAACACGCTCAGGATTCAGGTCGAGTCACTAATGGTCATCTCACGAAGTTATTAGTCCATACCATTAGCGGTGTTACATCGTGAGGTCTAATAATTCCATGATCCGGTCTTTTACAATCTCATTATGCAGGATGCCCCCACTCGCATGTCAACCACATGAACGAGTCAGATCACCTCGTTTGTATCTTAATACAAAGTGGGCCGCATCCACAGCGTATCCAGGATTAGGTCTCCAACCCTATCCATATACTGTAGACCGTTCGAGTCATTTACTCGAACGTGATCCTCCCTGTGTGTCCACTACACACCGTTGAAGTTCTAGTTCTCTCATATATTCAATGACCCTGGAGCTTAGTTTATTGGACAAAGTTTGTAATAAATGCGAGACACAAAATGATGAAATAAATTACCTTTATTAATTTCAAATGTATATTTACAAACATAACGAGATTAGGACAAACATCCCAACAGTTGTGGCTTGTGAAGCTGCAAAGGAATCTGTTTGGCTTAGGAAGTTCATGATGGATTTTGAAGTTGTTCCAAATATGAACTTGTCGATCTGTTTTGTGATAACAGAGGTGCAGTAGCCATCTCGAGAGAAACTCGGAGTCATAAGAGAGGCAAGCACATTGAGCGGAAGTATCACCTGATACGGGAGATTGTGCACCGCGACGACGTGACAGTCACGCAGATAGCGTCGGAGCACAACTTTGCTGATCCATTTACAAAGGCCCTCACGGCTAAGGTGTTTGAGGGTCACCTAGAGAGTCTAGGTCTTCGAGTGTTTCCTGACTAGGGCAAGTGAGAGTATTGTAAAGGATATTCAATGCCCTAGTTTATTGTAATTATATTGTACATTTGAGAAATGTATTTTGTACTCCACTAACTTAGTCCAAGTGGGAGTTTGTTGGGATGTATGTCCTAATCTCGTACTTGTTTGTAATATTCACTATTGAAATAAATAAGAGTTATTTTTTCATCACTTTGTGTCTCGCATATTTACAAACTTTGTCCAATAAACTAAGCTCTAGGGTCATTAAATTATGAGAGAACTAGAACTTGAACGGTGTGTAGTGGACACACAGGGAGGATCACGTTCGAGTTAATGACCCGAATGGTCTACATTATACGGATAGATTTGGAGACCTAATCCTGGATACGCTGTGGATGCGACCCGCTTTGTATTAGATACAAACGAGGTGATCCAACTCGTTCATGTGGTTGACATGCGAGTGGGGGCATCCTGTGCAATGAGATTGTACAAGACCGAATTTTGAATTATTAGACCTACTGATGTAACACCGTTAAGAGTATAGGACTAATAACTTCGTAGATGACCATTAGTGACTCAACCTTAATCCTGAGCGTGTTACGGACTCCTGTCTGTGAGGGTCTGCCCTTTGACTAGTACGGGTGAGGGTAGTCACAGTTACTCGCGCAATATGTCTATCTTCTTAGGGACAGGACCACGTGGGGAGTTGGGAACTTGACTACGCGAGATGGAATTCACTCGTTTCCGACTTTAGGGAAACTAGAGGGGTTGTTCCCTTAAGTGTTGTCTTCAGGGCTTGGACAACGGGTGCCCACCCTCTCACTGGCCCGAGAGGGGTGTTGTTTATGGTTTGACCATTACAACGTTATTGTTCATTAGAGGAGCAGTGTGGACTTAAAGAGCAAGAGCTAGACACAGGGGTAAAACGGTAATTTGACCCAGTAGTGTCTACGAACAACCTGTGAAGGGTCGACTCACGGGCATTGGTTATATCAATGGACACAACTTGTCCTTCAGTGATGAGAGTGCAACTATGGGATTTAGTGGAGTGTTACCGTAGCTAATGAATGTTAACTAACCAGGTCAAAGAGTTTGACAAGTTAGTCTTGGATCTTTGGAGCTCGTCATCTGTAGGTCCATTAGGTCCCTCGGTTGGCTGAAACTGGATACATAGAGGGTTTACAGTTTGGTATGGATTTGAAGTGTTCAAATTCATTAGAAGGATATTTATGTCATTTATATGAGATATGATTGACATATTATATAGTTTAATGTGAATGAGATTCATAATAAACTATAGGTTAGCCTAATTGCTTAATTAGGGCTAATTTAGAGAAATTGGATTGAGAGAAATTAAATTAAATGTGATTCAATTTAAAATCCACAATTATACAAATGTGATTTGTATAATGAGATATGAGATATCTTATTATATGTGGTTATGCAAATATGATTTGCATAACCTATGGTTGAAGTAAAATGGTAAATAGGTGGAGATTTCAACTCCACCTATCACCATTATTTAAAGCCTTTGTGAGAAGGCTTTTGAAAACGTTGGCTCATTTTTTGGATTCTCACCCAAAAGAGCTCTCAAGAATTCTCTCTTCTCTCTCAAAAACTTTCTCTCCAACCCTTCACCAAATGAGTCCCACTACTCTCCCTTTACTAAAGAGAACAACCGAGAAGACCTTTCGGAGGTATTCGGATCGTTCGATTGTTCGGAGAGTTCGTGATTGTAGAGATCGAAGAGTGCTGAGAGTTCGTGACTGGAGAAGGATTTCGTGAAGAACGGTTCTTCAACAAGTAAGTAAATTCCTTACTGTTTTTCCTTCTTTAAAGCATGTTTACCCTAATTTCTATAGGATAAATTTGATTTTAAGAATAGTTTTCACAACGAAAACCACGACGATTCAAAGTCGTTTTCCGCTGCGGGAGTATTATTCCCTTCAAAGGGGGGTTCCACACAAGAAGAAGGTGGCAAATGACAAAACTCCAGATATATATAGTTTATATGGGTTCCCATAAGCGTTCTAGTTTGGTCATTTCTTCCACATAAGATATTTGTTTAATCAATTTGTTTATTTGTACCCCACTTATAAGTTTCTATTCTTTGTACAAAGAAATGGATGTATGAAACTATTTCGACCCTTGTCAGGCATATAGCCAATAGGAAGAGTGATAATGCCATGACGCACATCACTCGACGATCGTGCTCTCATTCACCTTCATACAACGCTATTGCGAAGGGGGTGTTTGGCTCCCAATGGTAAACGATTCTGAACTTGGCTAATTGATTGCTTCGATTATGCTTTAGATTTGTTTTATCTGAGGGTTGAAATGTCTCAGGCTCGGATAACCTTAAGTCATGTGCCAACATCAGAGGAGTGAACACATATGGATCATCTTATGGATCAACATGTATACTTTCTCCAATTTCACTGCTACCTTTATGCAATAATTCAGATCATATAGATATCCCTTCACATTCAATGTGTATTTCTGAATAATTTTATTTTTCAATTATTCAACCATTTCATTTTGCCAAGTTCAATGTTAGCCAACGTTTCTAGGCGTACTTTCGTAACAAACTTTTTCTATTATATTCTTATTACGAGATTAGTGAGTTGGACCTAGCTCGCCTACAACCAAAGCGTTAGATGCCCTTAATTAAAGAGACCTTTAGTAAATCAGGAATGCTCCCTAACTTGATTATTTCTTTGCTTCTGTCACTCAGTGCATCCTCACTACCGTCTCTAACAATCTTTTTGTCTAACTATCGATATCTCTTGCTCGGTGTGCTTGTTACTCGTTTAGCTCGACAAGCAAGTAAATAATTTTCGTCAATGTTTGTTTCTAAGTTAAGTGACTTGAGCTTGGGGATTTTGTTTAGTTAGTAAGGAGTAGGCAGGGGAGACACGACGTTCACTTGAACGAGACGGGGTTCAGGGGTTCCAACAGTTCAGGGTGTTCTAAACGTTCCTGTTGCTCGTGGTCTAGTGCCTAATAAAACTGGAGGGATATCTCATGATCCATCCATGGATAGATCGAGGGTACCTCAGCGTGATGCTAACTCGCTAACAGTTCGAGGAACATGTAACTACACTTAACATTTGGAGTAAATTGACACTTGATTGGAAAACATGTACTCTAACATTAAAGTTGAGCTGACAACGATCAAGGAGTTCTTACGATTACTTGCGAAGTTGTGCCATTTTTACGTTTTTAGTGTCATGGTTTTAGAATAGCTAAGTAGTTATGTTTCGACTATGTAGGGAAAATCTGTGGACCCCTCACTATTTTTTAAATATAGTGAAGGTCCATCAGGTGGGGTTGACTCATCTAGAGGTGATCATAGGGGCAAGAAAGGTAGGATGGTGTGAATGGCCATGTGGACTTGCCTAGTGATAAGGGAATGGATAAGTTGAAGTTTATGTTTTTTGGTTGTTTTTATTTTTCATTTCTTTACATACAATTGTGAGTGCGCAGCGGAAGCGATGTGAATCGCCTTGATCCATTGTGTTACAAGAATTAGACTAAAAAATTAACATACATCACATGCATATTCTAGGTTAAGCATAAAAAGGAAGAAAAACAGAAACATACCTTTGAAGAATTCATTTTCTTCTTGTAATCCCTCCCGCGATCTTCCTGTTGGGATTTATGCCCTAAACTTGTGTAATTTTGATCAATTAAATAAAGTGTTATTTGTTTGGATAGAATTACAGTCTTGCTTTATAAATCAAATAAACTAAGCTCCAAGGTTATAACATTTATCTTGAACATCAGTGTAGTGGACACTATTTGGGTTGAGTTCAAGAATATAACCTAAATAGTCTATTGTATAAGAATAAGGTTGGAAACCTCATTCTGGTAACACCATGGATGCGGCTCACTTTGTAATTAGTATAAATGAGGTAATCCAACTCATTCATGTAGTTGACATGCGAGTGTGGGCATCCTGTATGAAGAGTTCATACAAGACTGGATCGCAAATTATTAGTCTAACCAGTGTAGCACCATTAACAGGATAATACTAGTAATTTATAAATGGTCATTAGTGACTCGACCTGAATCCTGAGCAAGTTAAGAACTCCTGCTTATAAGGGTTTGTCCTTAGACTAGTATGGGTGAGAGTGCCCTGTAGCCGACTCAATAAGCCTACCTTCTCAGGGACGGAACCTCGTGGGTAGCTGGGAACTTAACTGTGCAAGATGGAATTCACTCATTCCTAGACTAAGGATTAGATAAGTTGTTCCCTTAAGAACTGACTCCAGGTCTTGAACAACGGGGCCCCACCCTCTATGAGGGTATGAGTCTAAGGTAGGACCTTAGATTTGTTGTTCATTAGAGGATCAGTGGTGCTTAAGGAGCAAAGAGGTAATCACAGGGGTAAAACAATAATTTGACCCAACCGTGATTACGAACAACCTGTGAAGGTCGACTCATGGGTAATGACTATATCAGTGGACACAATATTATCTGCAGTGAGGGGAGTGCAGCTACAAGTCTATAGTGGAGTGACTTGTAGTTAATGAATATTGATTAACTGGATCAAAGAGTTTGATCAATTAATCTCACATCATTGGAGCTCATGAACTGTAGGTCCATTAGGTCCCTCCGTTGGCTCAATATGATAATATTGAGGGTATAAAGTTAGTAATAAAATTGAAGTGTTCAATTTCATACATGAGGTGTTATATCAATTATATATGATATAATTGATATAATATATAGTTTTAATGTGAATTAGATTCATATATAAACTATATACTAAAGAGAGAATAAAGGAGGGGTAGGATGGTCATTTCCATTATATTTCCCTATATATATGGTTGCATGAGGTGCAACTAGGTTAAAAGAGATTCCAAGCATTTGTTGTGTTGTTGGAAAGGTTCCAAAACACAAAAACATCTCTCTCACCAAATCTCACCTCTCCTAAAGGGAACCCACATTCCCCCCTCACCTAGAGAACAATGGAGAAGATCCGGTGGTCGTGTCTTCGTACGTTCGTGTTCTTGTTGCTGAGATCGTGATCGTGGGAGAGAGGAGCACTTGAAGAAAGGTTCTTCAAAGGTAATGTTTCTTGCTGTCCATTACATTCACTGTCGCTTCCGCTGCGGGACTCCGATTCCCTTCAATTGGTATCAGAGCCCAATTGCGTTCTTGATTTATGTTCTGGATTTTTCAAGAACAAGGTGGGATTTACTGTTTTTGCATGAGATGTCTGAACGGTTTTGCAAATTAGATGGTTTCAATTTTGGCACTTAGATTTACAATTTTCATTGAATCGTTCAATGTAAGGGTCCGGTGTTTTGGGCATTTTTAATTTTAAATCGAGTCTGTAAGTCCGTGTCGATCGAGGTAAAGCGGTTGCTGAGAAGATCGGAGCAAAAACGAGCAAGGAATAGCGAAATCCATGTGCTGTCTGTGTGCAACGTTGCAACGCTGTTCATTGGCGTTGCAGTAACGCGCGCTATGCGGAAGCGCGCGAGGAGGCAGCGTTGCTGGCAACGCTGGGCGAAGACGACAAGAAGCGGCGTTGCAACGCCAGAGAGCGTTTCGCGCATTTCAAAGAACGGGCAAAAATGTTTTTTATTCTATATTAATTATAAAAACGTTTTATATTTAATATATTTAATATATTTAATTTTAATTAATATAATTAGAGTATATTAATTAAAATTATTTCTAGGGTGACAAAATTGGTCTAATTTTGCTATTTAAATTATGCAATTGTTGTGTAATTATTACCATGCATAATGTATGCTTATATTTTAGAAATCTCACCTTAGGTTAAACATTTTCATGCATCATTTATAATATAAGGAGTTACATTATATAGTTTGCATGATTAATTAATATAAAGTTGTTATATTAATTTATGGGATGAGATTGACATGCATTATATATCATGAGATGAATATGCTATGAATGTCTTATTATTCATGTGATGAATGATCAAACACTATAACATAGTATGCATGTCACCTAAGGTTAATTATTAGTTTTAAAGTGTTTAGAACTTGGAAATAATAGACTATTATGATTAAAAGAGGAACTCTGTCTAAGGAAAGTTACATCTAAATTTGGAGTATTTAGGTCGATGGAAACGGAACACCCACACACGGGAACCGACACAGGAGTGAAATTTAATCAGAGAGTTTTATAAATTACAGTAGAGTCAGCGGGTTTATTAAGAGGTTAATAAACTAGAAATCCTAGGTTTAATATAAGGAGTTATATTAACAAACTTAGGATAAAATCAATATAAGAGTTATATTGATTATCAATATAAAACTTATATTGATAGAGTTAGGTAAAACCATTAGCCGGGTTTTAGCCAAGTAAGATTCCTATAAACTTTAAAGTATTCAGTGGGAGGAAAAAGTGTATGAGATACATATTTTTCCACCTACGCTATCTCCGGGAAGTTCACACCATGAGACTCATACTTGGCCTCGTGGCGCAAATGGGAGCGTCCCCCTTTGGATGGTGTTTGTATGAGTCAATATCAAGGTGAATGGAGAGGATACTTATAGTGAGTGGGAGCAGGTTTAGTGAAAACAAAACCTACGGTCTCTTTTGTCGGTTTTGTTGGGATTTGTGCCCTAAAACTCGTAGTTTGTAATTATGTTCTAATTAATGTAATAAAGTGTTATTGTTCATTATCTACGAGTTTGCCTTTATTTAAAACCATAAATCCAATAAACTAAACCTCCAAGGCTGTTAAATGAATCTTTAACTGAATGTAATGTATATAAAAAGGATCTCGGTTCGAGATACAACCTAAAGGGTCTATAGTTAGGGGATAAGGTTTGGGTACCTTACCCTGGTTAAACTATGGATGTGACCCACTTTGTATTTGATACAAACACTGTGATCCTAACGTGTTCGTGTTGATGACATGTGAGTGGGGATATCCTATGTAATGAGATTACATAAGCCAGGACCACGAAATAGTAACCTCTAGTTGTAACTCTCAGCTGACTAGTTAGGTTTCTATTTCACTAGGATGACCTAGGCAACTTGATCTCAATCTCGAGCAGTTACAAACTCCTCGCTTTGCGAGGATTGTCCTTTGACTAGTATGGGTGAGAGTGGCTGATTCGCCGACTCAATATGCCTACCTTCTTGGGGACAAGACCGAGTGAGCGGCTGGGGACTTAACTTAACAAGATGGAATTCACTCCTTCCCGCCTACTAGGGTAAGTAGAGGAATGTTCCCTTAAGTGGTGTCTCCAGGACTTGAACAAAGGGCCCAATCCTCTCATTGGCCCGAGAGGGACTCTGTTTGTTGGTAGGACCACAAACAAATTGTTCATTAGAGGAGCACTGGTACTTAAGGCACAAGATGTAACCTAGGGGTAAAACGATAATTTGACCCACCTGGTGTTACGAACATTCGTGAAGGATTGACTTGCTGTTATTGGTTAATATCCATGGATACAGAAATATATCTGCAGTGAGAAGAGTGCAGCTGTGGGACTTTAGTGGAGTGTTCCTGCAGTTAACGAATGTTGATTGGGAGGTTAATTAGATTAACCGAGCAATCTCGTATCGTTGGAGCTTCTGATCTGTAGGCCCATTAGGTCCACCTTCTAGCTCGTAAAGGGTTCTTAGATCATTTGAATTTGAAATGTTCAAATTCATTAGGGAATAAACTTAATGTATTTAGATACGATATAATATATAGTTTTGGAACTATATATTATAAATTTAATGTGAATATGATTCATATTAAATTATATGGGAGAATTGAATATTTGAAAAAGTTCAAATATTATATTAAGTGTGAATGTGATTCACATTAGAAAACTACAGGTTAAAATTTAATGTGCACTGGATGTGCATTAAAACTATAGGTTAGAGGGAAGGATATGATTAAATATGATTAATCTTGATTAAATATAAGATATTTAATTTAATTAATTAAATATGATTTAATTAATATTTTTAATTTAATTTAATATTAAATTAATAGGAATGTGTCAGAAGAACACGTTCTCCACCTCCCTCCCCATCGATAGGGAGTGGGGAGGTGATCCCTCGTTTTATTCCTCTCCAATGGAGGAGAGGAGGTTGATCGATTGATCAATTTTTGAATTGACAGAAAGAATTCTCTCCCTCACACTCTCATTCCCTTCTTCTTCCAATTGTTGGAAACCTTCCCACCAAAGAAGATTTAACAACTCAGAGATATAGAAGGTGCTCACTGTTGGTGGTGTTCTGTTGATGAAAAACAGAGAACTTTGGAAGTTCCTGTGTTGCTGATTTCTTTTAGAGGAGCAATGAGTTGTTGTACTGGAGAATTAGAAACTACAAAGGTATTCTTTATCTTCTCTTTAGTTTAATTGTTAAATATATGTTTGCATGTATGCAATTAATCCATGTCTAATAGGATTAGAAATACTATGCTTGTTCTGTATTTTTGGTCAATGTACTGGTTTTTGTTTTAAGCAAAACAATCAAGTAATTAAGATCCCAATCACGTTTTCGCTGCTCAAGGAGATCAGATCTCCATCAATTGGTATCAGAGCAATGTTTAATTTTTTTTTGTTTTGAAACAAAATTGCATTGATTTGGTGGGAAATGCATTTGGTTTGTTGTAAAACTTGTTTAGGAATGTTTTGGCCTTAGTTTACTTCGATTTTTGTTCAAATTGGATGTAAAGGCCCCTGCGTTTTTGGGCAAAAAGTGAAAAATTGAGTTTGTAATTGAGTTACGAGTCGTTCGGGACCAGTTTCATGCAATTTGGTTGAGAATCGAATGAGAAATTGATGTTTGAAGCTGCTGTGTTCGTGGAAGAAAGCTGCTGCCGAAGCAAAGCAGCAGCGTTACGTAACTGTATTGCATTCATCGCTGCTGTAACGTGAAGAATGACGTCGCAATGCAGCGTTCCCTATCGACGCGGGCGTTCGCGGGTCGAAACGCGTTATAACGCTTCCCTCAGCGTTACGCGCTACCCCGATACCAGGCGCGCAAGACGACGAAGCGGGCGTTGCAACGCTGGCCTCAGCATTGCAATGCCGTTGGGCATTCCAGCAGCTGCAGACCGGTTCGGTTGGTTCAATTATTTTTGGTCCGGTCCGAGTGGTTCAAGGCCGGTTCAGGGTGTTTTTGGACCGGTTTCATGAAATAAATTAATGTAATTTATTTTTTTTGCACTTTAGGGGCCAAATTATTTCGGTTTTACAGCTATTTATCTTTATGAATGTCATTTAGATTATTCCCACCTTAGGATAAGCATATTCATGCATTTTATTTATATAAATGTTATATGAATATGGTTGAATGCATGACTAATTTATTTTTTCATGAGTAATTAATTATAAGTGTTATAATTAGATTATATGGAAAATAAATTGCATGAAGCATGAAATTACTTAGTTTAAAATAAATGTTATTTTGTTTAAGTAATTTTATAATTCAATTAGTTGAATTCCTTTTATAATTCCAATTTGAATATTGATGGTTGGATTTATAATATAGTTTCTTTATCATAGGTTAATTATTAAAATTTATAAAAGTTATAAATTAAAGGGGTTTTAGAAACCATAACCTATAATAAAGAAATGCATGCAAACATAGGAACTTGGGTTAAAATTTAATTAGTTTTAAATCGTTTAAAATTAATTTAGACCTAAGTTTCAATTTCTAATAGGATTAGAAATAAGTCTTACGTAGTATTTTAAATAGTTTAAAATATAGTAGGACTTTAGGACTTTAGTTATAAGAGAAACTCTCTGGGGTGAAGTTCTGTAAAAAGGTGGGGTACTTAAGTCGACAGTTAGCAGGAACACCTCCTACCGAGAACCGACCGGAACCCGAGTTGAATTAACCTTAGTTCTGCTTTTTATCTCTAGGTAATTAAAATGTTTATTCACCTAGACATAAGGTTTTAAGACCTAGTTATAATAGTTATAATAGGCATAGACTTAGATAGATTCTTTTAGCCAGAATCCAGCTAAGTTAAAACTATACCCTAATTTTAGGAACTTCAGTGGGAGAAAACGAGATGTTCGCATCGCGTTTACTCTCACGTCCTCAAGAGTTCACACCGTGAGTTCCATGCTCGGCTACGTGGCGTCAATAAGGCGTCCCCTACGGTATGTGTTTGCATGGTTCAATACTAAGGTGAATGAGGGAAATATCCATAGTAAATGGGAGCAGGACGCGTGTCACGTATCCTACGGTCTCCTCCATTAGGTTGCACCGTGAGATTTCTATAGTCCACCTGCTAGGTTGTCTTGGAACAGCCAAATCCTACGGAGGGCCTGACTATAGGCATCGGAACACCGCGAACTCCAGAAATGGATAGGGTCTCTTAGGTTGTTTGCCAGCAGTTGTCTTTCTTAATAGTAGCTTGTTGGCTCGGGCCTATTGGATCTAAAAATGGTAGGGTCACATTTACAGGATGAGTTAAGTTAGTTAACAAATCCTTGACCAAACAAACGGTAGCTAAGGACCATTGGGACATGAGATGTTCTGGTAGTGAGAATTGACTGAGAAAGTCTCAATTCAAGGGAGGAATGGTGATCACTTTGACGGAGGCTTTTGTTCTAAACCCTTGAAGTATCGTTGCAAAATTAAAGGTTTAACTTAAACAGTGGGTTTAGTTTAAACACTAGGGTTCTTTAATAATTTTGCTAAATTAGATTGATTTTTTTACAATGGGTTAGAAAGACATAACTAATTAGAACTATTTTGGATTTTCAGCATGTCGTCCTCATTCATAGCCTTACTCAAAATGGAACGTTTAACTGGTGAGAAATTTACTACGTGGAAGTCAAACCTGGATGCGATCCTTGTTGTTGACAACCTTCGGTTCGTACTAACTGAGGAATGTCCTCAGATTCCTGCTCAAGACGCACCTCAATCAGTTAAGGATGCGTTTTACCGCTGGGCCAAGGCTAATGAAAAAGCTGCCTATATCCTGGCTGGGACATCTGATGTTTTAGCCAGGAGATTGCAGGGTATGGTCTCAGCTCGTGAGATCATGGGATATCTGCAAACTTTATCTAGACAACCGTCTGAACAAATTCAGCACGAATCCATCAAATACGTTTATAACGCGCGCATGAAGGAGGGAACTTCAGTAAGAGAACATGTTCTCGATCTTATAGTTCACTTCAACGTGGCCGAAATGAATGGACGGTCATAGATGAGAAAATTTAGGTATTCTTCATCCTGAAATCTCTTCTGAAGAGTTTCCTACCATTCCGTAGAAATGCGGAGTTGAACAAAAAGGAGTATAACCTGACTTCCCTCCTAAATGAACTACAATCTTTCGAGTCTCTTATTAAGAATAAGAGACATGCTGATGGAGAGGTAAATCTGTTTGCCCATTCCAAAAGATTCCAGAAGGGTTCATCCTCTGGGACTAAGCCCTGTGGTTCGACTCGGAAAAAGAGGAAAGGAGGCAAAGGGAAAGGTTCTGCCACTGCAGACATTGAGCTCAAAGAGAAGAAAGGTAAATTAGATTTACTTGTTATTGAAACATGTTTAGTGGAAAATAATGATTTTACCTGGATACTTGATTCAGGAGCCACTAATCACGTTTGCTCTTCATTTCAGGAAACTAGTTCCTTCAAGGAGCTCGAAGAGGGTGAGATGACACTCGGGTCGGAGCAGGAGACGCGTCGTCTCAGCTCGTGCAGTGGGAGATGCCAAGTTATTTTTCGGAGATAGATTTTTTTTATTGAAAAATCTGTATATAGTTCCTAAGCTTAAAAGGAACTTAATTTCTATCTCTTGTTTAATAGAACTTGGATATTGATTTCTTTTTCAATTAATAAAGCGTTCATTTTGAAAGAAGGTGTCAATATTTGTTCTGCTAAATTGAAAAATGACTTGTATGTCTGAAATCGAACAAAACGAAAGTAATTTTAAATCATGAGATGTTTAAAAATGCTAACACTCAAAATAAAAGGCAAATAATTTCTCCAAATAATAATACCTATCTATGGCATCTTAGGCTTGGTCATATTAATCTCAACCGGATTGAGAGACTCTCTAAGAATCGACTTCTAAACAAGTTAGAAGATGATTCTTTATCACTCTATGCGAATCTTGCTTGGAAGGTAAAATGACCAAGCGACCTTTTTTTGGAAAAGGTTACTGAGTGAGTAGAGAGCCCTAGAACTTGTGCATTCGGATCTTTGTGGTCCAGTGAATGCCAAAACTCGAGGAGGGTACAAATATTTCATCTCTTTCATAGGTGATTATTCGAGGTATGGTTATCTATACCTAATGCATCACAAGTCTGAAGTTCTTGAAAAGTTCAAAGAGTATAAGGCAGAAGTAGAGAATGCATTAGGAAAAACCATTAAAACACTTCAATCCGATCGAGGTGGAGAGTATATGGATTTGAGATTTCAGGACTATATGATAGAACATGGAATCAAATCTCAACTCTCAGCACCAAATACACCACAACAAAATGGTGTGTCAGAAAGGAGAAATAGAACCTTGTTAGACATGGTTCGTTCTATGATGAGCTATGCTCAATTGCCTGCCTCGTTTTGGGGATACGCAGTAGAGACCGCAGTTCAAATCTTGAACAGTGTTCCATCAAAAAGTGTTTCAGAAACACCTTTTGAACTTTGGAAGGGGCGTAAACCTAGTTTACAACACTTCAGGATTTGGGGTTGTCCGACACACGTGCTCGTGACAAACCCAAAGAAACTGGAACCTCGTTCAAGATTGTGCCAATTTGTTGGCTATTCCAAAGAAACGAGAGGTGGTCTTTTCTACGACCCACAAGAAAACAAGGTGATTGTATCGACAAACACAACGTTCTTGAAGGAAGATCACATGAGGAACCACAAACTGCGTAGTAAATTAGTACTAAATGAAGCTACACATGAACCAACAAGAGTTGTTAATCAAGCTGGACCTTCATCAAGAGTTGATGGAAGAGCGACACCTCAAGTCGATCTCGTCCTTCTCAATCGTTGGGAATGCCTCGACGCGATGGGAGGATTGTTTCCCAACCCGACCGCTACTTGGTTTTATTTGAAACTCAAGTTGTCATACACGATGTGGCGTAGAAGATCCATTGTCTTATAAAAGGCAATGAATGGCGTGAGACAAGGACCAATGGATCAAAGCCATGGACCTTGAAATGGAGTCAATGGACTTCAATTCGGTATGGGAACTTGTAGACCAACTTTGAAGGGGTTAGACCCATAGGGTGTAAATGGATCTATAAGAGAAAGAGAGATGCAACAGGAAAGGTGCATGGACCTTTAAGGCTAGGCTTGTAGCAAAGGGTTTTACCCAAAGGGAATGAGTTGACTATGAAGAAACTTTTTCCCCCGCTGCTATCTTTGAAGTCTATAAGGATACTCTTGTCCATAGCCGCGTTTTATGATTATGAAATTTGGCGAGATGGACGTCAAGACCGCCTTTTTGAATGGTAATCTTGACGAGAGCATTTATATGTCTTAGCCCGAAGGGTTCATAGCCCAAGGTCAGGAGCAAAAAGTTTGCAAGCTTAATCGATCAATTTATGGATTGAAACAAGCGTCAAGATCTTGGAATATAAGATTTGATACTGCGATCAAGTCTTATGGCTTTGACCAAAACGTTGATGAGCCTTGTGTTTACAAGAGGATCGTCAACGACAAAGTAGCTTTGTTAGTACTTTATGTGGATAATATCCTACTCATTGGGAATGATGTAGGATACCTAACTGACATAAAGAATTGGATGGCGACCCAATTCCAAATGAAAGATTTGGGAGAGGCGCAGTATGTTCTTGGGATTCAGATCTTTAGGAATCGCAAGAACAAAATGCTAGCACTGTCTCAAGCGTCTTATATCGACAAAATATTGTCCAGATATTCGATGTAAAATTCTAAGAGGGGCTTATTACCCTTCAGGCACGGAGTTCATCTGTCTAGGGAACAGTGTCCCAAGACACCTCAAGAAGTTGAAGATATGAGACATATTCCCTATGCCTCTGCAGTAGGTAGCTTAATGTATGCTATGCTATGCACAATGCCGGACATTTGTTATGCAGTGGGAATAGTCAGTAGGTACCAGTCCAATCCAGGATTAGACCACTGGACAACAGTTAAAAATATCCTCAAGTATCTAAGGAGAACGAGGGACTATATGCTTGTGTATGGGTTTAAGGATCTGATCCTTACTGGATACACTGATTCTGATTTTCAGACCGATAAGAATTCTTAAAAATCCACATCGGGATCAGTTTTCACCCTTAACGAGGGAGCCATAGTATGGCGAAGCATCAAGTAAGGATGCATCGCTGACTACACAACGGAGGCTGAGTATGTCGCTGCTTGTGAAGCAGCTAAAGAGGCTATTTGGCTAAGGAAATTCTTTACTGATTTGAAAGTTGTTCCAAATATGGAATCTCCCATCACCTTATACTGTGACAACAGTGGTGCGGTAGCCAATTCGAAGGAACCTCGCAGCCATAAGCGAGGAAAGCACATCGAGAGAAAGTATTACTTGATACGAGGAATAGTGCAACGAGGAGATGTGACAGTCACGAAGATCGCTTCGAAGCACAATATTGTTGATCCGTTTATAAAGACTCTCACGGCTAAAGTGTTCGAGGGTCATCTGGAAAGTTTGGGTCTACGAGATATGTACATAAGCTAATCTAGGGCAAGTGAGAGATATATAATGGGGTATATAGATGCCCTAGTTTATTGTATTTCTACTGTTTTAGATTATGATGTACCCACTAGAGTTTTAGTTCAAGTGGGAGTTTGTTGGGATTTGTGCCCTAAAACTCGTAGTTTGTAATTATGTTCTAATTAATGTTATAAAGTGTTATTATTTCAATAAAGTGTTATTGTTCATTATCTACGAGTTTGCCTTTATTTAAAACCCTAAATCCAATAAACTAAACATCCAAAAATTTGTTAAATGAATCTTTAAGCGAATGTAATGTACATAAAAAGGATCTCGTTTTGAGATACTGACCTAAAGGGTCTATAGTTAGGGGATAAGGTTTGGGTACCTTACCCTGGTTAAACTATGGATGTGGCCCACTTTGTATTTCATACAAACACTGTGATCCTAACGTGTTCGTGTAGATGACATGTGAGTGGGGATATCCTATGTAATGAGATTACATAAGACCAGGACGACGAAACAAGAACCTCTCATTGTGTAACTCCGTTGACTAGTTAGGTTTCTATTTCACTAGCATGACCTAGGCAACTTGATCTCAATCTCGAAAGGAGTTACGAACTCCTGTTCGCGAGGGATTGTCCTTTGACTAGTATGGGTGAGAGTGGCCGATTCGCCGACTCAATATGCCTACCTTCTTGGGGACAAGACCGAGTGTGGTGGTGGGGACTTAACTTAGCAAGATGGAATTCACTCCTTCCCGCCTACTAGGGTAAGTAGAGGAATGTTCCCTTAAGTGGTGTCTCCGAGACTTGAACAAAGGGCCCAACCCTCTCATTGACCCGAGAGGGACTCTGTTTGTTGGTAGGACCACAAACAAATTGTTCATTAGAGGAGCACTGGTACTTAAGGCACAAGATGTAACCTAGGGGTAAAACGGTAATTTGACCCACCTGGTGTTACAAACATTCGTGAAGGATTGACTTGCTGTTATTGGTCAATATCCATGGACACATAAATATATCTGCGATTAGAAGAGTGCATTTGTGGGACTTTAGTGGAGTGTTCTGCAGATTAACGAATGTTGATTGGGAGGTTAATGAGATTAACCGAGCAATCTCGTATCGTTGGAGCTTACGATCCAGTAGGTCCATTAGGTCCACCTTCTAGCTCGTAAAGGGTTCTTAGATCATTTGAATTTGAAATGTTCAAATTCATTAGAGAATAAACTTAATGTATTTAGATACGATATAATATATAGTTTTGGAACTATATATTATAAATTTAATGTGAATATGATTCATATTAAATTATATGTGAGAATTGAATATTTGAAAGAGTTCAAATATTATATTAAGTGTGAATGTGATTCACATTAGAAAACTATAGGTTAAAATTTAATGTGCACTGGATGTGCATTAAAACTATAGGTTAGAGGGAAGGATATGATTAAATATGATTTAATCTTGATCAAATATAAGATATTTAATTTGATTAATTAAATATGATTGAATTAATATTTTTAATTTAATTTAATATTAAATTATTGGGAACGTGTCAGAAGGACACGTTCCCCACCTCCCTCCCCATCGATAGGGAGTGGGGAGGTGATCCCTCGTTTTATTCCTCTCCAATGGAGGAGAGGAGGTTGATCGATTGATCAATATTTGAATTGACAGAAAGAATTCTCTCCCTCACACTCTCATTCCCTTCTTCTTCCAATTGTTGGAAACCTTCCCACCAAGGAAGATTTAAGAACTCAGAGATATAGAAGGTGCTCACTGTTGGTGGTGTTCTGTTGATGAAAAACAGAGAACTTTGGAAGTTCCTGTGTTGCTGATTTCTTTTAGAGGAGTAAGGAGTTGCTGTACTGGAGAATTAGAAACTACAAAGGTATTCTTTATCTTCTCTTTAGTTTAATTGTTAAATATATGTTTGCATGTATGCAATTAATCCATGTCTAATAGGATTAGAAATATCATGTTTGTTCTGTATTTTTGGTCAATGTACTGGTTTTTGTTTTAAGCAAAACAATCAAGTAATTAAGATCCCAATCACGTTTCCACTGCTCAAGGAGATCAGATCTCCATCAGGTTTACACCGTTAGACCACTATGGTCAGCCTGCTAGTTTGGCCTGGACCAGACAATCCCTTCGGAGGGCTTGATCTTAGGGGATCGAACACAGTAGACACCTGAAAGGGATAAAGATTTCCTTCGACTATTTTTCAATCTAGTCCTCCCTTCGGCGAATTTTATTGGATGGAGACTTTGGGATCTAAAGACAGAGGGTTACACTCACGGGATACATAAGTTGTGTATGTATCTAGACCGAAAAATAGTAACTAAAACCTATAGGAATAAGAGTTATTCTGGTATTAGGTTTTGGTCAAGAGTGTCTTGATCCAAAGGAGGAGTGTTTTTTATTACCCTTCGGTATCAAACATTCTAAACCTTTGGAGTATCATTGCAAATTATAAATGGCCTAGGAATCATTTGATAATTAGCTAAAACATGATTGGATTAGAGTTATAGCAAGAAACTCATACAAGTTTGTTTGTAAATTTTTCAGCAAAAATGTCTAGCTCTATAATTTCCTTATTGGGTGAGGAAAAGTTAACCGGAGAGAATATGATGACATGGAAAAACAAACTCAACACTTTATTGGTAGTGGATGATCTGAATTTTGTGCTAACTGAGGAGTGTCCTCAGGTGCCAGGCTCGAATGCGTCACGAAATGTTCGTGATGCATATGATCGATTGATCAAGGCCAATGATAAGGCCAAGGTCTACATCTTTGGCAAGTATATCCGACATATTAGCCAAGAAGCATGAGGCATGATTACCGCCAAGGAAATCATGGATTCATGCGGTATGTTTGGACAACGATCCACACAGCCCGACATAATGCCCTAAAGTACATATTCAACTCGAGGATGCCAGATGGTACATCTGTTCGGGATCATGTCCTAGATATGATGGTGCACTTTAACATCGCGGAGTCGAATGGTGCTTCCATCGATGAGTCGAGCCAGATCAACTTCATTCTAAAAACCCTTCCAGATAGTTTCTGCGGTTTAGAAGTAATCTTTGTTATGAACAAGCTTACTTTTAATCTTACCTCCTTCGAATGAACTCCAAACCTTTCGGTCTTTGATGAAAATTCAGGGATCGAAAGGTGAGGCAAATATTGCCAGTAGGAGTTATCACAGAGGTTCGACCATTGGGACAAAATAAGTGGCTTCATCTTCTTCTAACACGAGAGGAAAGAAGAAGAACATGAAGAAGGTTGGTAAAGGGAAACGGTGACAAAGCCGCGCCTTGAAGCCCAAGAAAGTCAAAGACGTTGTTTGACAAAGGAAAGTGTTTCCACTTTGCGCAACGAAGACGGGCATTGGAAACGGAACTGTCCGAAGTACATTGCAGAAAAGAAGAAGGAAGGTAAATATGATTTACTTTGCCTAGAAGCTTTTTTAGTGGATAATGATAAAACAACTTGGATACTTGATTCATGCGCCACTAATCATGTTTGCTCTTCTTTTCAGGGAATTGATTCCTGGCAGCAGCTACAGAAAGGAGAGATAACGCTCGGGTTGGAAATGGAGAAGTCGTCTCAATTTGTAGCAAAGATAGGCACAATGAAGCTTTATTTTGGCAAGAAATATGTATTGTTGGACAATATATTAGTGATACCAGGGTTTACTAGAAACTTTATTTCCATTTCTTTCCTTATAAAACAATGTATTTCAGTTTCCTTTTCTATGAAGGTTTATAAATACGTTCAGCTTCATTAGAAAATGGATTGTATGTTTTAAGGCCTAATTCAGTCAAAATGGTTTTGAACACTGAATTATTTAAAACTGCAAACGCACAAACTAAGAAACGTAAAATTTCTCCTAAAGAAAATGCTCATCTTTGGCATCTAAGATTGGGTCACATTAATCTCAATAGGATTGAGAGACTCAGAAGAAACGGACTTCTAAACGAGTTAGAAGAAAATTCTTTGCCAAGATGTGAATCATGCCTAGAAGGCAAAATGACTAAAAGACCTTTTAGTGAAAAGGTTATAGAGCCAAAGACTCTCTAGAGCTTATACATTGGACCTTTGTGGTGGAATGAATGTTAAAGCCAGGGGAGGATATGAATATTTCATCTCTTTTATAGATGATTATTCTAGATTTGGGCATATTTACCTAATGCAAAACAAGTCGGAAGCACTTGAAAAGTTAAAGGAATTCAAGACTGAGGTTGAAAATCAATTAGGTAAAACTATTAAAACACTTCGATCGATCGAGGTGGAGAGTACATGGATTTAAAATTCCAGAACTATATGATAGAAAATGGAATTACATCCCAACTCTCAGCTCCCGACACACCACAACAAAACGGTGTATCGGAAAGGAGAAATAGAACCTTGTTGGACATGGTTCGATCAATGATGAGTTATGCTCATCTCCTAGGTTCCTTTTGGGGTTACGCAGTGGAGACTGCAATATACATTTTGAATAATGTGCCCTCTAAAAGTGTTTCTGAAACACCTTTTGAACTCTGGAAATGACGTAATGGTAGTTTATGTCACTTCAGAATATGGGGTTGTCCAACACATGTGCTTGTAACAAATCCAAAGAAGTTGGATTCACGTTCAAAGTTATGCCTATTCATAGGATAGCCAAAAGAAACAAGAGGTGGTTTATTCTATGATCCTAAGGAAGATAAGGTTTTTGTGTCGACAAATGCCATTTTCTTGGAGGAGGACCGCATAAGGGACCACAAACCAAAAAGTAAAGTAGTGTTGAGTGAGTTAGACGGAACAATAGCAAAGGTTGCTAATAAGAACACTAGTACTTCAACAAGAGTTGTTGATACTAGTTTGTCTAGTCAAGAGAGTCCATCTCAAGAGTTGAGTATGCCTCGACGTAGTGGGAGGGTTGTAATACAACCTGACCGTTACATGGGTTTAGCTGAAACCCAAGTTGTTATACCAGATGACAACTGCGAGGATCCATTGACTTATAATCAAGCAATGGTTGACAAAGACAAAGACAAATGGGTCAGAGCTATGGACCAAGAAATGGAGTCGATGTACTTTAATTCTGTTTGGGATCTTGTAGATAAGCCTGATGGGGTTAAACCTATGGGTTGTAAGTGGATCTACAAGAGAAAATATGGTGTAGATGGGAAGGTGCAAACCTTTAAAGCTAGACTAGTAGCAAAGGGTTATACCCAGGTTGAAGGGGTCGATTATGAGGAAACCTTTTCACCTGTTGCTATGGTAAAGTCTATCCGTTTTCTTCTTGCCATTGCCGCATATTATGACTATGAGGTATGGCAAATGGATGTCAAGACAGCCTTTTTGAATGACAATCTTGAGAAAAACATCTACATGGACCAACCCAAAGGGTTTGTTGAACCAGGACAAGAGCAAAAGGTTTGCAGGCTTAAAAGGTCAATTTATGGACTGAAACAAGCCTCTAGGTCGTGGAATATAATGTTTGATGAGGCAATCAAATCTTTTGGCTTTGATCAGAATGATGATGAACCTTGTGCCTACAAGAAAATATCAATAGTTCTGTCGCATTCCTAGTTCTATATGTGGATGATATACTACTCATTGGAAATGATGTAGGTTATCTTACTGACATTAAGGAATGGCTAGCTACGCAGTTCAAAATGAAAGATTTGGGTGATGCGCAGTTTGTTCTTGGGATCTAGATTGTCCGAAACCGCAAGAATAAAACACTAGCCTTGTTTCAAGCATCTTACATAGACAATGTGTTGTCAAGGTTTAGGATGCAAGATTCCAAAAAGGGCTTGTTTCCTTTTAGACATGGAATCCATTTGTCCAAGGAACAATGTCCTAAGACACCTCAAGGAGTTGAGGATATGAGACGAATTCCTTATGCATCGGTTGTTGGGAGCATGATCCTTTTACAAAGGCTCTCACGGCTAAAGTATTTGAGAGTCACCTAGAATGTCTAGGTTTACAAGTCTTTCCCAACTAGGGCAAGTGAGAGTATTTTGTACAAAGGGGTTTAAATGCCCTAGTTTATTGTATTTACATTACTGTAATGTTTTAGTACTCCACAAGCTTTAGGTCAAGTGGGAGATTGTTGGGATTTATGCCCTAAACTTGTGTAATTTTGGTCAATTAAATAAAGTGTTATTTGTTTTGATAGAATTACAGTCTTCCTTTATAAATCCAATAAAAAAGCTCCAAGGTTATAACATTTATCTTGAACATCAGTGTAGTGGACACTATTTGGGTTGAGTTCAAGAATATAACCTAAATAGTCTATGGTATAAGAATAAGGTTGGAAACCTCATTCTGGTAACACCATGGATGCGGCCCACTTTGTAATTAGTACAAATGAGGTAATCCAACTCATTCATGTAGTTGACATGCGAGTGGGGGCATCCGTATGAAGAGTTCATACAAGAGGCTGGATCGTAAATTATTAGTCTAACCGATTGTAACAGATTAATGAGGATAAGACTAGTAATTTATAGATGGTCATTAGTGACTCGACTGAATCTGAGCAAGTTAAGAACTCCTGCTTATAGAGGTTTGTCCTTAGACTAGTATGGGTGAGAGTGGCCTGTAGCTGACTCAATAAGCCTACCTTCTCAGGGACAGAACCTCGTAGGTAGCTGGAAACTTAACTGTGCAAGATGGAATTCATTCATTCCTACACTAAGGAATTAGATAGGTTGTTCCCTTAAGAACTGACTGCAGGTCTTGAACAACGGGGCCCCACCCTCTATTAGGGTATGAGTCTAAGGTAGGACCTTAGACTTGTTGTTCATTAGAGGATCAGAGGTGCTTAAGGAGCAAAGAGGTAATCACAGGGGTAAGACGGTAATTTGACCCAACCGTGATTACGAACAACTTGTGAAGAGTCGACTCATGGGTAATGACTATATCAGTGGACACAATATTAACTACAGTGAGGAGAGTGCAACTACAAGTCTATAGTGGAGTGACTTGTAGTTAATGAATATTGATTAACTGGATCAAAGAGTTTGATCAGTTAATCTCACATCATTGGAGCTCATGAACTGTAGGTCCATTAGGTCCCTCCGTTGGCTCAATATGGTAATATTAAGGGTATAAAGTTAGGAATGAAATTGAAGTGTTCAATTTCATACATGAGGTGCTATATCAATTATATATGATATAATTGATATAATATATAGTTTTAATGTGAATTAGATTCATATATAAACTATATACTAAAGAGAGAATAAAGGAGGGGTAGGATGGTCATTTCCATCCTATTTCCCTATATATATGGTTGCATGAGATGCAACTAGGTTAAAAGAGATTCCAAGCATTTATTGTGTTGTTGGAAAGGTTCCAAAACACAAAAACATCTCTCTCACCAAATTTCACCTCTTCTAAAGGGAACCCACATTCCTCCCTCACCTAGAGAACAACGGAGAAGATCCGATGGTCGTGTCTTCGTACGTTCGTGTTCCTGTTGCTGAGATCGTGATCGTGGGAGAGAGGAGCACTTGAAGAAAGGTTCTTCAAAGGTAATGTTTCTTGCTGTTCATTACATTATATGCTTAATCTAGTTGTATATGTTCTTGAATATAATCGTTGTAACTAAATCAAGAGCGCGCGATTCACAGTCACTTCCGCTGCGGGACTCCGATTCCCTTCACTTCCTCGTTCTCAACGATCTCCTGATCTCGAACCAATTCATGAATCGGATACCTCCACTAGAGTTATACAGTTGTTCTCTTTGGAAGAGGGAGGAATGTGGGTTCCTTTTGGAAAAGGGTTGTAAAGAGAATTCTTTTGAGAGATGAATTGTTCTTTGAGTCTCAAATTCCAAAAATGAGATCAAATCCTTACAAAGTGTTTCACCAAACACTTATTGATAGTGGAAGAGAGTGGAGAGAAATTCTCCACCCATTTACCCCACTAACTCCAAAAACATATATTATACAAATCATATTTGTATAATATAAGGTATCCCATACCTCATTATGCAAATCATATTTGCATTATGTGTTATTAAATTGAATCATATTAAATTTTACATATCTCTCATATTAATTTCTCCAACTATGCCATAATTCCATAATTAAGCAATAATATAGTTTAATATGAATCACATTTACATCAAACTAAATATTATATCAATTATATCACATATAATTGACATAAAGTCCCTTTATATGAATTTGAACACTTCAAATTCATTCCAAACTTTATACCCTCATTAATTCCATATTTGAGCAAATCGGGGGACTTAATGGACCTACAGATCATGAGCTCCAATGATTCGAGATTAACTGATCAAACTCTTTGACCTCGTTAATCAATATTCATTAACTATGAGTCACTCCACTATAGACTCATAGCTGCACTCTCCTCGTTGTAGGACAAGTTGTGTCCATCGATATAACCAATACCCATGAGTCAACCCTTCACAGGTCGTTCGTAGCCACAACTAGGTAAAATTACCGTTTTACCCCTATGACTACCTCTTGCAGCTTAAGTACCACTAATCCTCTAATGAACAACTTGTTTATGGTCCTATCATAAACAACGTCCCTCTCGGGCCATTGAGAGGTGGGGCCCCGTTGTTCAAGACCTGGAGTCAACCCTTAAGGAACAACCTATCTAGATTCCCTAGCTCGAGAACGAGTAAATTCTTTCTTGCGTAATCTAGTTCTCAGCTATCCACATGGTTCTGCCCCTGAGAAGGTAGGCTTATTGAGTCGGCGTCTCTGACCACTCTCACCCGTACTAGTCTAAGGACAGACCCCCCGCAGAAAGAAGTTCGTAACCCGCTCAGGATTAAGGTCGAGTCACTAATGGTAATCTACGAATATATTAGTCTTAAACTGTTAATGGTGTTACATCAGTAGTCTAATAATTCACAGTCCGGTCTTACAGAATCTCATTGCATAGGATGCCCCCACTCGCATGTCAACTACATGAACGAACTGGATCACCTCGTTTGTATCAAATACAAAGTGGGTCGCACCCATAGTATTACTAGGATGAGGTTTCCAACCTTATCCATGTACTATAGACCATTTGGGTAATTTACCTGAATGTGATCCTACCTGTGTGTCCACTACACACCGTTCAAGATCTCATAAATATGACCCTGAAGCTTTGTTTATTGTTTTAAGTTTGAAATGCGAGAATTCAAGGTTTGATGGAAAAATAACTTTTATTTATATACATCAAAAGGTTACAAACTTCACGAGTTTAGGGAATACACCTCAACGATGTCTTCACAATCAACAAAGTAGAGTTCATTCAAGAATTTGATTCCCTTCGGTTATATATATATATATATATATTTCTTGTATCATGAATTTCATCTCAATTAATTTATTGTTTTATTTCTCTTTCATAATGAGATAATTCCACTCTAGGGATTCAAGTTGTGAATACCCTAGAGAATAGATGTTAAGATTAAAGTAGAAAAATGAATTGGGTTGACACATGAACCCTAGTTTGCTTTTATTGAAATTAAAGGGGGTAAACCTATGTGGTCAATAAGTGTTTGTTCGTCAAACTAGAACTTAATACCGAAAGGGTTAAGGAATAATAGATGTCGTAAATGAGGGGATCGAATCTCGCAGCAGAAGCGATTGTGAATTGCGTGTTCATGATATTGTTACATAGATCTCATACAAGAACAATATACTAAGATTAAGCATGCAATTTAAAGATAGGACAACAAGAATTTTACCTTTGAAGAACACTTTCTCCATGAGCTCCTTCTCCAACGATCACGATCTCAGCAACACGAACCCGAATCGTGTGAAGATCCGCCACTAGATCTTCTTCGTTGTTCTCTAGGTGAGGGAGGAATGTGGGTTCTTTTAGGGTAAGATGTGGAGGTATGAGAGATTTGTATTTGGAACTCTTTCCAACAATACAAATGTGGAACTCTAGGGTTGCATGAAAAGCTCATCTCAAAATTGCATCTTATGCAACTATTTATAGGGAAATAGGATGGAAATTACCATCTCATCCCTCCTTCATTCTCTCATTAGTATATAGTTAATTTGTGAATCTAATTCACATTAAAATTATATATTATATCAATTATATCACATATAATTGATATAATACCTCATATATGAAATTGAACACTTCAATCTCATTCCTAACTTTATACCCTAAATATTACCATGTTGAGCCAACGGAGGGACCTAATGGACCTACAGTTCATGAGCTCCAATGATGTGAGATTAACTGATCAAACTCTTTGATATGGTTAATCAATATTCATTAACTACAAGTCACTCCACTATAGACTTGTAGTTGCACTCTCCTCACTGTACATTATATTGTGTCCATTGATATAATCACTACCCATGAGTCGACCCTTCACAGGTTGTTTGTAATCACAGTTGGGTCAAATTACCATTTTACCCCTGTGATTACCTCTTTGTTCCTTAAGCACCACTGATCCTCTAATGAACAACAAGTCTATGGTCATACCATAAACTCAAACACTCTTAAGTTAGTTTAGAGGGTGGGGCCTCGTTGTTCAAGACATGGACTCACTTCTTAAGGGAACAACCTATCTAATTCCTTAGTCTAGGAATGAGTGAATTCCATCTTGCAGAGTTAAGTTCCCAGCTACCTACGAGGTTTTGTCCCTGAGAAGGTAGGCTTGTTGAGTCGGTGATAACACACAAAATGTGTTATCCTTAGGCTTAATAATTGCTAGTTTTATGATGATTTCAGGGATTTTACGTGTTGAATTCATTCAATTTCAGGTTAAGAGCTTAAACGGAGCTATTGGAGACAAATTGGATCACTCGGGATCAAAACGAGGCTATTTGGAGGTAAAAATAACACCAATTGGAATAGAAAGGACCAATCCAAGCATGATGACCCGAGGTGATGGCGTTGCAATGCTGTCTATAGCGTTGCAACGCCGAACGTGCAGCCAAGACGCGTTGAAGACTCCAGGTGATAGCGTTGCAACGCTTCCTAGCAGCGTCGCAACGCTATCTCGATAAAGAAGGCGCACACGAAAGAAGTCGCACAACGGGCATTGCAACGCTACCTTGCAGCGTTGCAACGCCATTTCGTTAAGAAGCGCGCGTTTAGGGTTGCAGCGTTGCAACGCTGCCCTCTGCGTTGCAACGCCATATGTTGTTTCCTTATTTACCACGCGTTTAGGGTACAGCGTTGCAACGCTGTCCCTAGCGTTGCAACGCTGCACCAATTTCAACTATAAATAGAACATTATGCATTTGTGTAAGGGGAGCCGAAATTGATAGTTTTTTGCCCTATTTTCGAAATACACTTTGTAAGAAGAGAGAAAAGAGCGTTTTTGGGAGCCAAAGCATTCGTGGAGGTTCGAGATCGAAGACGGGAGCTCGGAGACAAAGGACCGACATCGACACATAAGTTTAATCTCCTTTTCTTTCAATTTGTAATAGCGTTCTAAGACATTTTTCTATTTGCTTAGCTTGATTTTCACGTGATTTAGAGTAGCTAATCATTGTAGCTAGGATTTGATTTACTTGTTATAACTTTCTTGCTATGTAATGAAGCATGTTTTGTCTTTATTTTTGGCAATTCGTTCTTTACTTTTTAATTTGATAGTTCAAGTGGACTCGAGAGATAAAGCTTGAATTAGAGCAAAATCGTCAAAACCCTTAGAAATCTGGCATGAGAATGACTGAGAAATCTTAGGGAAACACATAAAGAAGTTGCTTAATGCCATGCATGTAGTAGGTTCATATGGAGACTATGGAGTTTATTGCATGTGTGAGGCTCACTAAGAATCGAGAGGTTTTCTTGAGTATTTTACTTCTTGTTTATAAATTCATCTCATTGGTTCATTGCATGTGTTAATTGAGTCATTAACTTGTAAAATCACTTCCCACAATTCTATCAATTCGTGTCTCCACATGTTTGTTTGTTTGTTTGTATTTACTTTCAACCAACTATCCATGTTATGTTTCTTTAGCTAAAATTGAGAATTAGTATCTTAGTAATTAAGTAATCTAGAAACCCATTCCCGAGGACGATACTTGGACTCATAAATCACTATACTAAAACTTGACACGTACACTGCGGTATTGCAATATCATAATATTAATAAATTTTGCAGCAACAAGTTTTTGGCGCCGTTGTCGGGGAATGACGATTATTTAGATTAATTAATATTAGGAGAAAATTTGAAATTTTAGACTAAAATGTGTTTGTTTGTTTCCTCAATTGTGTTATTTCAGTTTTGAGTGTTTTTGAGTCTTTGTCCCCTATTTCTTGGTTGTGTTGCTATTGTGTAAAAGTCTTGATCTGAATTACTGATTTTTCAAGTATGACTTTGCATAATTTTGAGTTTCCACCATTGTATTGTCCCTCTTAGGACCCTAGGTATGTGCATCATGACTTATCTGAACACCATGTGTCTAATTTTCACTATTCTGTACCTAAATTTGATGAAAATGCTTATGATGGTAATTATTTAGGCACTTGGAACCATAATTTTTCGTACCTTAACCAACCCATAGACAAATCTTCTCTTATGGACCAATTGGCAGAATACACCATAGAATTGAAATTTAAAAATTTTGTTCATAGTGAATTAGAGAGGTTGGATAGGTTAGAAACTGAGGTGGTAGGACTTTGGGAAATAGTGCAGGATAGAACTCAGTACCTTAATCAGCTAGTAGTTTCCCTTAAGGCCTTACAGGAGCAATTTCTTATCCTTACCACTCTGGAGATGCCACCTAGGAGAATTTGTTCAGATGATAATGAGGATGGTTTGGGGGAGACTGAGGCACACCATGATCAGGTTAGTGAGGGAGGCAGTGGTGATACACTTAGTTCCACATGGGAGATCCAGGTGATAGAGTTAGGGGCTGAGAAGTTTTCTTTCCTTTTATCCCCAGAAAATTTCCTTAGTTTTGATAACCATTTGTCCTACACTCACAAGTCTTGTTTTGATTTTTGTTCTTTTATGTTATTAAACAAAAATACCAAAAATAATTTTCTGTCAGGTGCCCAAGAGAAAGAAGATAGCCTTTTAGACTTAGAAGGCTATATCGATTCAAGCAAGAAGGGCCCGAAAAGATATGAGCAATTTTATGTGCCCTGATAAGTCACCGTCTAGCTAAAGACGTTAAAGAAAACGCTTCTTGGGAGGCAACCCAAGTTTTATGTTTCATGCCTTTATTTTTTTATTTTATTTTATTTTATTTTTCTAGTTCCTTTTGTGTTTTTGTCTAATTTCTTTCTTTTTGTTCCTCTAGGTGTATGCCCAAGGGGAGAGCTGCAGATTTGCACCCTTTTGATCCTAAGATCGAGAGGACCTGTAGGAGACTCCTAAGGGAAGGAAAAGCAGAAACTCATACTATGGTTGATCAGGAGCTCATCAACAACCCTAAACCTATCAGGGAGTATTTCCAACCTGTGTTTAATTCTGAGCAGGCTGGGATAGTCCATGCCCCTATAAATGCTAATAATTTTGAACTTAAGACAGGGCTGATACAGATGGTTAGGGAAGGTGCTTTCAGAGGCTTAGCCACAGAAGATCCTAACTCTCATCTTCAAAATTTCTTAGAAATCTGTGGTACATTTAAAATGAATGGTATCTCTGCTGATAGTATTCGCACGTTTCTTTTCCTTTCTCTTTTGCAGGTAGAGCCAAAGAATGGCTAGAGGTCCCTTCCCTCGGGTAGTATCACTTCGGGAGGAGTTGGCCCAAGCCTTCATGACCAAATTCTTTCCACCTGTGAAGGCTGCAAAGTTAAGAACTGAGATTGGAACATTCAGGCAGCAGGAGGGAGAGCAGCTATTCGAGGCATGGGAACGATACAAGGACATGCTCAGGAGGTGCCCATAACATGGCTACCCAGATTGGCTTCAGGTACAACTGTTTTATAATGGACTGGAAGGTAAGACCGGGACCATTCTCGGATGCCACTCGCTGGAGGGTCTTTCATGGCGTAAGATCGCGTGCGAAGCACGTGCCTCCTAGAGGAAGTGTCAATCGCCACTACCATGGCCTCTACAGAAAATGACAAATCTAAGCCAGTAGCTGGACTATATCAACTGGATGAGGTAACCTCCCTTAGATCTCATATGGCATCTCTCACTCATGCTCTGAATAATTTTGCAGAATCACCACGAACAGGGATGTCCTCTCAATGCTCCCAGACCAATGGAGAATCCACTGTAGAGCAATTGCACTACTTGAATAATAGAAGCAACACCTATGGGGGAAATCAGACTCAGAATAACCTACCAACACATTACAATCCAGGTTTGAGGTATCATGAAAATTTCTCTTATGCTAACAACAAAAATGTGTTGAATCCTCCTACAGGGCATGCTTCTACATCAGAGAGAAAACCATCTCTGGAACACACATTGCACTCCTTCATAGCTGAATCTAGAAGTCGGTCCAACCAACTGGAGAATGCAGTCACCAGTTTATCTGGTATAGTGACCAGTCATTGAGCTACAATAAAGAATATAGGGACCCAGATTGGCCAAATGAACACATCACTCCAGGCACTGCAAGCAAGGAAAGAAACACCTTGAGGGAGTACAGTCTAGCTAAAGACGTTAAACAAAGCGCTTCTTGAGAGGCAACCCAAGCTTTACTTACTTTTGTTTTTCTGTTTTTAGCTTGCTTTAGTTTGTTTTTAGTTGTTTTTCAATTCTTAGTTTCTTTACTAGTTTGTTGTTTTACTTTGTAGGTTGTGAAGATGCCTTTCTTCGTTGAAATCCATGCTTCCATTCTGAGGAACTCCAACACACATGCTTTGGCTATCCAAGAAACTCAGAAAGATCTCCATTACTCAGGACAATATTGCTCACTTTTACCCTTATACTTAATTTGTGCTTATTTCTGCAAACATTGGGGACAATGTTTAGTTTATGTTTGGGGGTGGGTTGTGTTTATTTGTTGTGACTGTCCTGAGTATGTGCTGAATTGTTGATTGATCTTTTAGATAAGTATGAGTATGATAGCCTAGGATGAGATATAATTGAAATATTTATGATTCTGCTGAAACTTGAGAGCATGACATGAATTCGAGTTAATTTAAAAATTTTCTTGAGTTTTCCTGCACTATTATGCACATAGTTTGTGTTCCTGTAGTTTTGAAATGCTTAGAACAAAGTTATTAGGGTCTGAAGTTTGATGTCACTTCGATAGGTCTAAGAACTGATTTGAGAGTTAAACTGCAGGATAGGGTAAATGACAATGTGAAGTGCATGATCTGTATAATATGTGAATTAGTTGGCTTTTGTTATTTGTCTGCTAAAAAAAAAATTCGTGAGGGCAAAAAGAGCTACCTTCATTGTGATCAGTTAGACCACTCATTGAGCGAGTGCTCTGGGTAAGAGTCCCTGCAGTGGATGTGTGAAAGCTAGTGTCCTTGCACAAAAAAAAAAAGGAAGAAAATACAAAAAAAGAAAAATTGAAAAAAAAAGTGAGTAAGTGCTGAGTAGAGTTGTTTAGTTCTTAAATGTGGGGAGACTCAAAGATTAGTAATTAAGACCAGTGTAGGGGGAAGTTGAATGGAGAGCCTAATAAAGTTGATCCGGGCTTAGTAAAAATCAAGGGAACATAGGTGTTGCGTAAAATTATTTTGCAATACCGCAGTGTACGGGTCAAGTTTTAGTATAGTGATTTATGAGTCCAAGTATCGTCCTCGGGAATGGGTTTCTAGATTAATTAATTATTAAGGTACTAATTCTCACTTTTAGCTAAAGAAACATAACATGGATAGTTGGTTGAAGTAAATACAAACAAACGAACAAACATGTGGAGACAAGATTGATAGATTGGGGCGAAGTGATTTTACAAGTTAAAGACCTAACTAGCACATGCATTGAACCAATGAGATGAAATTATAAACAAGAAGTGAAATACTCAAGAAAATCTCTCGATTCTTAGTGAGCCTCACGCATGCAATAAACTCATAGTCTCCATATGAACCTACAACATGCATGGCATTAAGCAACTTCTTTATGTGTTTCCCCTAAGATTTCTAGGTCACACTCGTGCGGACTTCCAAGGGTTTTGACAATTTTGCTCTAATTCAAGCTTTATCTCTCGAGTCCACTTAAATCAACAAATTAAAAAGTAAAGAACGAATTGCCAAAAATAACGACATAACATGCTTCAATACATCACAAGAAAGTCATAACAAGTAATTCAAATCCTAACTACTGTGTTTAGCTACTCTAAATCACAAGAAAAACAAACTAAACAAGTAGAAAACGTCTTAGAACGCTATTACAAATTGAAAGAAAGAGAAATAAACTTAGGTGTCAATGCCGGTCCTTCGTCTCCGAGCTCCCGTCTTCGATCTCGAACCTCCACGAATGCTTTGGCCCCCAAAATCACTCTTTTCTCTCTTCTCACAAGGTGTATTTCGAATCTAGGGCAAAACTCTACCAAATTGTGCCCCCTTTTTCAAGAATCATAAGGTTGTATTTATAGGCATCAATGGGGCAGCGTTGCAACGCTAGGGACAGCGTTGCAACGATGTACCCTAAACGCGTGGTAAATATGGAAACTATCGGCAGCGTTGCAACGCTAGGGACAAAGATTGCAACGCGCTATTTTAACGCGCGCGCGCCTTATCGACCGGCGTTGCGACGCTGCGCAAGGCAACGCTGTAACGCCTCATGCGCTTTCTTCGCGCGCGCGCCTTATCGATCTAGCGTTGCGACGCCGCAGCGCGTTGCAACGCTATCGACAGTGATCTCCAAAGCTGTTTGGCTGCACGTTCGGCGTTGCAACGCTCTATATGGCGTTGCAACGCCATCGTCTCGGGTCTTCAGCTTGGTTTGGTCTTCTCTTTTCCATTTGATGTTATATTTAGCTCCAAATAGCCTTGTTTTGATCCCGAGTGATCCAACTTGTCTCCAATAGCTCCGTTTAAGCTCTTAACCTGAAATTGAATAAATTAACCACGTAAAAGCCCCGAAATCATTATAAAACTAGCAATAATTAAGCCTAAGGATAGCACATTTTGTGTGCTATCAATAGGCTAATCACACACACACGTAGAAACACTTAGAAAAAGTTTTAGATTGCTTGCTGAAGTGTTATGTTTGAGTGTTTCCTGTGATTGCCAGATTTTTCTCTTAAATCTTTGAGGCTTGAATCAAATATTTGTTTAAGAACAATCTAATGTCTAACTCTGTTTTTGCTCGAGACTAGCAAAAGTTTAAGTTTGGGGGTATTTGATAGCACACAAAATATGCTATTCTTAAGCTTAATAATTGCTAGTTTTATGATGATTTCAGGGCTTTTACGTGTTGAATTCATTCAATTTCAAGTTAAGAGCTTAAACGGAGCTATTAGAGACAAATTGGATCACTCGGGATCAAAACGAGGCTATTTGGAGCTAAAAATAACACCAATTGGAAGAGAAAGGACCAATCCAAGCATGATGACCCGAGGTGATGACGTTGCAACGCCGAACGTGCAACCAAGACGCGTTGAAGACTCCAGGCGATAGCGTTGCAACGCTGCCTAGCAGCGTCGCAACGTTATCTCGATAAAGAAGGCACACACGAAAGAAGCCGCACAACGGGCGTTGCAACGCTACCTTGCAGCGTCGCAACGCCATTTCGATAAGAAGCGCGCGTTTTGTCTTTATTTTTGGCAATTCGTTCTTTAATTTTTAATTTGTTAGTTCAAGTGGACTCGAGAGATAAAGCTTGAATTAGAGCAAAATCGTCAAAACCCTTAGAAATCTGGCATGAGAATGACTGAGGAATCTTAGGGAAACACATAAAGAAGATGCTTAATGCCATGCATGTAGTAGGTTCATATGGAGACTATGGAGTTTATTGTATGTGTGAGGCTCACTAAGAATCGAGAGGTTTTCTTCAGTATTTTACTTCTTGGTTATAAATTCATCTCATTGGTTCATTGCATGTGTTAATTGAGTCATTAACTTGTAAAATCACTTCCCACAATTCTATCAATTCGTGTTTCCACATGTTTGTTTGTTTGTTTGTATTTACTTTCAACCAACTATCCATGTTATGTTTCTTTAGCTAAAATTGAGAATTACTATCTTAGTAATTAATTAATCTCGAAACCCATTCCCGAGGACGATACTTGGACTCATAAATCACTATACTAAAACTTGACCCGTACACTGCGGTATTGCAGCAACAGTTGGCTACAAGCCACTCTCACCCATACTAGTCTAAGGACAAACCCCTATAAGCAGGAGTTCTAAACTTGCTCAGGATTCAGGTCGAGTCACTAATGACCATCTATAAATTATCAGTCGTATCCTTTTAACGATGTTATACTGGTTAGACTAATAATTTGCAGTCCGGTATTGTATGAACTTTTCATATAGAATGCCCCCACTCGCATGTCATCCACATGAATGAGTTGGATTACCTCATTTGTACTAATAACAAAGTGGGTCGCATCCATGGTGTTACCAGAATAAGGTTTCCAACCTCATTCTTATACCATAAACCATTTAGGTTATACTCTTGAACACAATCCAAATAGTGTCTACTACGCTGATGTTAAAGATTCATTATAACCTTGGAGCTTAGTTTATTGGATTTATAAAGCGAGAAGATAATTATATCAAATCAAATAACTCTTTATTCATTTGACTAAAATTACACAAGTTTAGGGCCCATATCCCAACAATCTCCCACTTGACCTAAAGCTTGTGGAGTACATAAAACATTACAATAATGTAAAATACAATAAACTAGGACATTTAAACCCTGTGTACAATATACTCCCACTTGCCCTAGTTGGTAAAGACTTGTAAACCTATACCTTCTAGGTGACTCTCAAATACTTTAGCCGTGAGAGCCTTTGTGAAAGGATCAACAATGTTGTGCTCGGAGGCTATCTTCGTGACGCTCACGTCTCCTCGATGCACGATATCCCAGATGAGATGATATTTTCACTCAATATGCTTACCCCTCTTGTGACTTCGGGGTTCTCTTGAATTTTCCACAACACCACTGTTATCACAGTACAATGTGATAGGCGAACTCATATTTGGAACAACTTCTAAATCTAACATGAATTTCCTTAACCAAACGGCCTCTTTAGCTGCTTCACAAGCTGCTACATATTCGACCTCCATGATGGAATCAACGATGCATCCCTACTTGACGCTTTGCCATACTACAACTCCTCCGTTAAGAGTAAATACTGACCCTGATGTAGATTTCCGAGAATCTTTATCAGTTTGAAAGTTAGAATCCGTGTATCCTATAAGGATCAAATCCTTAGCCCCATACACAAGCATGTAGTTCCTTGTTCTCCGAAGATACTTAAGAATCGTTTTAACCGTTGTCCAGTGTTCAGGTCCTGGATTGGATTGATATCTACTGACCATCCCAACTGCAAAACAGATGTTTGGCCTAGTACACAACATGGTGTACATCAGGCTCCCAACAACTGATGCATAAGGAATCCGTCTCATGTCCTCAACTCGTTGAGGTGTATTAGGACACTGCTCCTTAGACAAATGAATTCCATATCTAAAAGGCAATAAACCCTTTTTGGAGTCTTGCATCTTAAACCTCAACAACACTTTGTCGATGTAAGATGTCTGAGACAAGGCTAGTATTTTGTTCTTGCGGTTCCGGACAATCTCGATTCCAAGAACAAACTGCGCTTCACCCAAATCTTTCATTTGGATTTGCGTAGCTAGCCAATTCTTAATGTCAGTAAGATAACCTACATCATTTCCAATGAGTAGGATATCATCCACATATAGAACTAGGAATGCGACAGAACTATTGATATTTTCTTGTAGACACAAGGTTCATCATCATTCTGATCAAAGCCAAAAGATTTGATTGCCTCATAAAACATTATATTCCAGGACCTAGAGGCTTGTTTCAGTCCATAGATTGACCTTTTAAGCCTCCAAACCTTTTGCTCTTGTCCTGGTTCAATGAACCCTTTGGGTTGGTCCATGTAGATGATCTCGTCAAGATTGCCATTCAAGAATTCTGTCTTGACATCCATTTGCCATACCTCATAGTCATAATATGCGGCAATGGCAAGTAGATACAGATAGACTTTACCATAGCAATAGGTGAAAATGTTTCCTCATAGTCAACCCCTTCAACCTGGGTTTAACCCTTTGCTACTAGTCTAGCTTTAAAGGTTTGAACCTTTCCATCTACACTGCGCTTTTGAAGGGATTTGGAATTCCCGCAGCGGAAGACGTTGTGAAACGTCGTTATTTCGTTGTGTAATTCAGATCTTAAAATTGAACATAATACTTATGTTCTAGGCTAAACATGCTTAAAAGTAGAGAAAACAACAAATAAAATGCTACTAACCTCTTGAAGAACTCTTCTTCAACGTTTTCTCCTTCAGTCACGATCTCTCTCGAACCAACGATCTCCTTGAATCGAACCTCGAACAGTATTGCAACACTTCCAAAACGTCTTCTCGGTTGTTCTCGGGAGGTTGAGCGAGAGTATGTAGGACTCCCTTTGGTTTTGGGTGAGGAGAAATCTTAGAGAGGATTGAGAGAGTTCTAGAGAGAATTGTCTTGCTCTCTTTGGATCAAAATCCAAAAAATGGCAAAATGGCATGTGAGATGCCTTTGAATGCATCCTTTTATAATGGTGTGTGGTGGAGTTAAAATCTCCACCAATTCACCATTTTACCACAACTATATGATATACAAATCATATTTGCATATCATATAATATAAGGTATCTCATACCTTATTATACAAATCTCATTTGCATAAATCTGGAATTTTAAATTGAATCACATTCAATTTAATTTCTCTCAATTCAATTTCTCCAATTAGCACTAATTAATCAATTAGGCTATACAATAGTTTATTATGAATCTCATTCACATCAAACTATATATTATGTCATCTATATCTCATATAAATGACATAAATACCCAAATAATGAATTTGAACACTTCAAATTCACACCAAAACCCTCAATTTGCCCAATTTGAGCCAACCGAGGGACCTAATGGACCTACAGCTGACGAGCTCTAATGATCCGAGACTAACTTGTCAAACTCTTTGATCTGGTTATTCAACATTCATTAGCTACGGTGACACTCCACTAAAGCCCGTAGCTGCACTCTCATCACTGTAGGACAAGTTGTGTCCATCGATATAACCAATACCCATGAGTCAACCCTTCACAGGTTGTTCGTAGACACTGTTGGGTCAAATTATCCTTTTACCCCTGTGTCTACCTCTTGCTCCTTAAGTCCCACTGCTCCTCTAATGAACAACTACGTTGCATGGTCCAACCATAAAAAACAACCCTCTCTGGACAATGAGAGAGTGAGGCCCCGTTGTTCAAGCCCTGGAGACAGCACTTAAGGGAACAACCCCTCTAGTTTTCCTAAGTCGGGAACGAGTGAATTCCTTCTTGCGTAGTCAAGTTCCCAGCTTCCCACGTGGTCCTGTCCCTGAGACGATAGACATATTGGGCGAGCATCAGTGGCCACCCTCACCCGTACTAGTCAAAGGACGCACTTCATGCATGGGAGTCCGTAACACGCTCAGGATTAAGGTCGAGTCACTAATGGTCATCTACGAAATTATTAGCCCTATACTGTTAACGGTGTTACATCAGTAAGTCTAATAATTCACGGTCCGGTCTTGTACAATCTCATTGCACAGGATGCCCCCACTCGCATGTCAACCACATGAATGAGTCAGATCACCTCGTTTGTATCTTAATACAAAGCGAGCCGCATCCACAACGTATCTAGGATTAGGTCTCCAACCCTATCCATATACTATAGACCGTTCGGGTCATTAACTCGAACGTGATCCTCCTGTGTGTCCACTACACACCGTTCAAGTTTTAGTTCTCTCATTAATACAATGACCCTGGAGCTTAGTTTATTGGATTAAGTTTATGAAATATGCGAGACACAAAGTTCAAATAAATGACTCTTATTTATATCACAAGGCTCAAATAAATAACTCTTATTTATTTACAACTTGGAATATTACAGACTACACGAGATGAGGACATACATCCCAACAGCTTTCTCTTGTAGATCCACTTACAACCTATAAGTTTTACCCCATCAGGTTTATCTACAAGATCCAAAACAGAATTGAAGTGCATAGACTCCATTTCTTGGTCCATGGCTATGACCCATTTGTCTTTGGTCTTTGTCAACCATTGCTTGATTATAAGTCAATGGATCCTCATAATCGTCATCTGATATGACAACTTGGGTTTCAGATAAACCCATATAACGGTCAGGTTGTGTTATAATCCTCCCACTACGTCGAGACACTCTCAACTCTTGAGATGGACACTCTTGACCAGACAATCTAGTATCAACAACTCTTGTTGACGTACTAGCATTATCAGCAACCTTTGTTGTTGTTCCGTCTAACTCACTCAACACAATTTACTTCTTGGTTTTTAGTCCCTGATGTGGTCCTCCTCTAAGAAAGTGGCATTTGTCGACACAATTACCTTGTCTTCCTTAGGATCATAGAATAATCCACCTCTTGTTTCTTTTGGATAGCCTACAAATAGGCACAATTTTGAACGTGAATCCAATTTCTTTGGGTTTGTAACAAGCACATGTGTTGGGCATCCCCAAATTCTGAAATGACATAAACTACCTTTACGTCATTTCCAGAGTTCAAAAGGTGTTTCAGAAAAACTCTTTGATGGCACATTGTTGAAAATGTATACCGCAGTCTCTACTACGTAACTCCAAAAGGAATCAGGGAGATGAGCATAACTCATCATCGATCGAACCATGTCCAACAAGGTCTCCTTTCTGATACACCATTTTGCTAGGGCATACCGGGTGCTGAGAGTTGGGAAGTAATTCTGTGTTCTATCATATAGTTCTGGAATTTTAAATTCATGTACTCTCCACCTCGATTTGATCGAAGTGTTTTAATTATTTTACCTAATTGGTTTTCAACTTCAGCCTTGAATTCCCTGAACTTTTCAAGTGCTTCAGACTTATGATGCATTAGGTAAATATGCCAAAATCTTGAATAATCATCTATAAAAGAGATGAAATATGCATATCCTCCTCTGACTTTAACATTCATCGGACCACAAAGGTTTGAATGTATAATCTCAAGAGGTTTTTTTGGCTCTATAACCTTTTTCACTAAAAGGTCTTTTAGTCATTTTGCCTTATAGGAAGGATTCACATACAGGTAAAGTATTTTCTTCTAACTCATTTAGAAGTCCACTCTTTACCAATCTCTCAATCCTATTGAGGTTAATGTGGCCCAATCTAAGATGCCAAAGATGAGCATTTTCTTTAGGAGAAATTTTACGTTTCTTAGTTTGTGTGTTTGTTGTTTTAAATAATTCAGTGTTTAAACAGTTTTGACTGAATTTGGTCTCAAAACATACCAACCATTTTCTAATGAAGCTAAACATATTTCCACACCTTTCTTTGAAATAAACACTTTATTTAAAGAAAATGAAACAAGAATACATTGTTCTATGAGGCAAGAAATTGAAATAAGGTTTCTAGTAAACCCTGGTATCACTAATACATTGTCTAACAACATATATTTCTTGCTGAACAAAAGCTTCATTGTGCCAATTGCTACAGCTGAGACGATATCTTCATTTCCAACGCGGAGCGTTATTTCTCCTTTCTATAGCTGCTGCCAAGAATCAATTCCCTGAAAAGAAGAGCAAACATGATTAGTGGCGCCTGAATCAAGTATCCAAACAGTTTTATCATTATCCACTAAACATGCTTCTATACAAAGTAAATCATATTCACCTTTTTTCCTCTTCTCGGTCAGGTACTTTGGACAATTCCGTTTCCAATGTGCATCCTCGTTGCAGTGGAAACATTTTCCTTTGTCAACAACTTCCTTGACCTTCTTGCCCTTTTGGGCGGCAGTTTTATCAACCTGTTTCCCTTTACCAACCTTCTTCATGTTCTTCTTCTTTCCTTTCAGGTTAGAAGAAGATGAAGCCACTAATTTTGTTTCAGAGGTCGAACCTCTGTGATAACTCCTACTGGCAACATTTGCCTCACCTTTCGGTCCCTGAATTTTCATCAAAGACCGAAAGGTCCAAGTTCATTCGTAGGAGGTAAGATTAAAAGTAAGCTTGTTCATAACAACATTACTTCTAAATCAGAAGAAACTATCTCGGAAGAGTTTCCAGAATGAAGCTGACTTGGCTCGATTCATCGATGGAAGTACCATTTGACTCCACGATGTTGAAGTGTACCATCATATCCAGAACATGATCTTGAACAGATGAACCCTCTGGCATCCTCGAGTTGAATATATACTTGAGGGCATTGTGTCGAGCCTGTGTAGACTTTTGTCCAAACATGCCCTGCAACGAATCCATGATTTCTTTAGCAGTCATCATGCCCTCGTGCTTCTTGGCTAATATGTCAGACATACTTGCCAGCATATAGACCTTGTCCTTATCATTAGCCTTGATCCATCAATCATATGCATCACAAATATTTTGTGTTGCATTCGAGCCTAGCACCTGAGGACACTCCTCAGTCAACACAAACTTAAGATCGTCCACTACCAAGATAGTGTTAAGTTCATTTTTCCAAGTCATTATGTTCTCTCCGGTTAATTTTTTCGCATCTAGTAAGGAAATAATAGAGCTAGACATTTTGCTGAAATTTACAAAAAAAAATTGTATAACCTTTTCGCTAAAAAACTATCTAATCCAATCATATTTTAGCTAATTATCTAATGATTCCTAGGTCATTAATAATTTGCAATGATACTCCAAAGGTTTAGAATGTATGACACCGAAGGGTAATAAAAAACACTCCTCCTCTGGATCAAGACATTCTTGACCAAAATCTAATGCCAGAATAACTCTTATTCTTATAGGCTTTAGTTACCATTATTTGGTCAGGATACATACACTTCTTATGTACCTTGTGAATGTAACCCTCTGTCTTTAGACCCAAAGTCCTCATCCAACAAAATTCGCCGAAGGGAGAACTAGGTTGAAAAACAGACTAAGGAAATCTTTATCCCTTTCGGGTGTCCACTGTGTTCGTTCCCCTATGATCAAGCCCTCTGAAGGGATTGTCTGGTCCAGGCCAAACTAGCAGGCTGACCATAGTGATCTTACGGTGTGAACCGACAGAAGAGACCATAGGTTTTGTTTTCACTAAACCTGCTCCCACTCACTATAAGTACTCTCTCCATTCACCTTGCTATTGACTCATACAAACACCATCCGAAGAGGGGACGCTTCTGTTTGCGCCACGAGGCCAAGTATAAGTCTCACGGTGTGAACTTCCCGGAGAAACGTAGGTGGAATTATATGTATCATATACACTTTTTCACCCACTGGATACTTTAACTCTATAGGAAATTGACCTAGGCTAAACCCGACTAATGGTTTTAACTAAACTTATCAATATAACTCTTATATTGATGATCAATATAACTCTTATATTCATGATCAATATAACTCTTATATTGATTTTATCCTAAGTTTGCTAATATAACTCTTTATATTAAACCTAAGATTTTTAGTTTATTAACCCTTAATAAACCCGTTGACGCTACTATAATTTATAAACTCTCTGATTAAAATTCACTCCCAGGTCAGTTCCTAGGTAGGAGTGTTTCGTTTCCGTCAGCTTAAATACCCTAGCCTAGACAAAACCTTCCTTAGACAGAGTTCCTCTTTTAATCATTGTTTATAAATTACATGGTTCCTAATTCTAATCTAATTAGAACTAGATAACCTAAGATCTATTAATTTCATGTTCTAAACATTTTAAAACTAATGAATTTAACCTTAGGTGACACTATGTCATTGTGTTTGATCATTCATCACATGAATAATAAAACATACATAACACATTCATCTCATGAAAAATATGCATATCAATGCTGTCCATAAATTAATATAACACCTTATATTAAATATACATGCAAACTATATAATATAACACTTTATATAATAAATGATGCATGGAAATGCTTAACGAGCAGAAATGGGCAGAAACGTTGTGATGGCGTTGCAACGCCAACGTCTTCAGCGTTGCAACGCCTATGCTGGCGTTGCAACGCCAACGTCTCCACATCCTGGTGTTGTGACGCTAGTGGGAGCGTTGCAACGCTGCATCACCCTTGCAGCCTGAAATCTGCCTCCACAGCGTTGCAACGCTGATGAATAGCGTTGCAACGCTGCACACATAACAACAAACTCCTTTTGCTGTTTTTGCTCGTTTTTGCTCCGTTCTTCTCAGCAACCACTTTGCCTCGATCGACACAGACTTACAGACTCGATTTACATAATACTATGCCTAAAACAATAGGCCCTTTACATTGAACAATTCAACATAAAATATGTAAATCTATGGTGCAAAAAACAAAAATATCTAATTTACAAACCGATCATACATCTCATGAAATCAATAAATCCCACCATCATATCCCTCCTTCATTCTCTCATTAGTATATAGTTAATTTGTGAATCTAATTCACATTAAAACTATATATTATATCAATTATATCACATATAATTGATATAACACCTCATATATGAAATTGAATACTTCAATATCATTCCTAACTTTATACCCTCAATATTACCATGTTGAGCCAACAGAGTCACCTAATGGATCTACAGTTCATGAGCTCCAATGATGTGAGATTAACTGATCAAACTCTTTGATCTGGTTAATCAATATTCATTAACTACAAGTCACTCCACTATAGACTTGTAGTTGCACTCTCTTCACTGTACATTATATTGTGTCCATTGATATAATCACTACCCATGTGTCGACCCTTCACAGGTTGTTCGTAATCACAATTGGGTCAAATTACCGTTTTACCCCTGTGATTACCTCTTTGTTCCTTAAGCACCACTGATCCTCTAATGAACAACAAGTCTATGGTCCTACCATAAACTCAAACCCTCTTAAGCTACTTTATAGGGCGAGGCCCCGTTGTTCAAGATCTGGACTCAGTTCTTAAGGGAACAACCTATCTAATTCCTTAGTCTAGGAATGAGTGAATTCCGTCTTGCAGAGTTAAGTTCCCAGCTACCTACGAGGTTCTGCCCCTGAGAAGGTAGGCTTATTGAGTCGGCTACAAGCCACTCTCACCCATATTAGTCTAAGGACAAACCCTTATAAGCAGGAGTTCTTAGCTTGCTCAGGATTCAGGTTGAGTCACTAATGACCATCTATAAATTATCAGTCTATCCTGTTAACAGTGTTATACTGGTTAGACTAATAATTTGCAGTTCGGTCTTATATGAACTTTTCATACAGAATGCCCCCACTCGCATGTCATCCACATGAATGAGTTGGATTACCTCATTTGTACTAATTACAAAGTGGGTCGCATCCATGGTTTTACCAGAATAAGGTTTCCAATCTCATTCTTATACCATAGACCATTTAGGTTATACTCTTGAACACAATCCAAATAGTGTCTACTACACTGATGTTCAAGATTCATTATAACCTTTGAGCTTAGTTTATTGGATTTATAAAGCGAGAAGATAATTCTATCAAATCAAATAACTCATTATTCAGACTAAAATTACACAAGTTTAGGACACATATCCCAACAGTAAAAGCAATGAAGGAAAAGGCTTAGATATAAGTTTTGAAACATCAACCTTAGACATAGGGCAAAACTCTAAAACTATTAGGATTTTGCATTGAAATATTTAAGCTAGATTAGTCACAAACATATAAGTTTAGTCGCTTAGTCTCCTAATGATTTTGGGAGTAAAATCGGATAGGAGTTGAATCTGGTTTACTTAAGTTCATTGTGTTGACTACGATTGCATTTTCATTTTTGGTAACATTCTTTCCAAAGGAGCAAAAAGAAATTTGAATCCCCTTTCTTTCAATCATTGAATTTTCCTTATTTTCATAAGCAAAGATACCCATCAATCATTTTTCATATTACTTGGTTACTGCAATTGCATTCTTGTTAGCTTACTTTTGTCATCCAAATAGAATTGATTGAAATTCCTTCCCTATAGGTACGATACTCTAGAATACTTCCAGTTTTTATTACTTCGATCACATACACTTGTGTGTAGTAGTGATCACTGATCGATGTACACACAAGTGTTGCACATAAATGTAACCATGCAAAAACTGCAAGTGTACAATGTCAAGTTTTAATATAGTGATTTGAGTTTTCAACTATTGTCCTCCGGAATGGTTTTCTAGATTGATTAAGTACTAAGATACTAATTCTCAATTTTATCTAAAGAAAACTAATTTGTCAAAGATAGAATAAAAATAACACTAAATACAAATGTGGAGACACAAATATGAGAGAAACGTTATGGAATTGACTTCACCAATTAATTCATTATTCTAGCAATGAAATTGACTTAGGTTATGAAATTATAAACAAGAAGATAAAAGTAATCAAAAGACTCTCTCGAGCTCTAATGACCTCGAGCATAACAATAAACCTAAATCTCCATTTAGATTCTAAAAGCATGCAAGACATTAAGAAACTTCTTTTAAATGTTTCCCAAAGAACTCTTCACTCTCATGTAAGGATTTACTAAGGGTTTTGGCAATTTTAATCTAGTAAAAAAAAAAATCGCTCGAATTAAACCCAAACCAATAAAACATGCAATTCTTGGCCAGAGAAAGACAAGTATTAAGGGCAAATCACCAAAAATAATTCAACACAACCAATTCAAAACAATTGCTAGAATAAATCCATAAAAGGCTACATCAATCCCCTAACAATGAACTTAGTTACACATAATCACTACAAAACAGAATAAATCCATGCTAGAATCTATAAAACAAAACTACAAAATTAAGAGAAAAAGAAGAAAAATGCTTTGGTGTCGATGTCTGTCCTTATCTCCGAGCTCCTGTCACGATCTCTTACCATTAGGACTGTGAACATGTGGAATGAGATCAAAAGGATTTCCCTGGAAAAGTACTTTCCTGCATCACATGCTGCTTCTCTTAGGAAGGAGATTTATGGTGTTCAACAAATGATAGGAGAATTACTTTACGAATATTGGGAGAGATACAACTGGATTTGTGCCAGTTTCCCAAATCATCAAATTTCAGACCAACTCCTTATCCAGTACTTCTATCAAGCAGAGGAGCGTTGATGAATAAAACTCTTGCAGAAGTTAGGCAATTGATCCAAACCATGGAATAAAATTTTCAACAATTTGATACTAGAGGATCAAAGGGAACTACCCGGTAAAAGAGGTAAGCGAATTAAAAAATCAACTTTCTTAACTAACTTCTGTTGTTCGTCAAATGGTCGTAGGTAGAAATCAACAAGATTTGACTGAGGAAACAAATGCTATAGGAGGTTATCAAGGACAGAGGAAGTATGATCCCTACTATAATACTTACAATCCTGGATGGAGGGATCGTACCAACTTCAGTTATGGTAATCAGAACAATCAATAAAGGCAACCTCACCGAAACTTTAACAGACAACCTTAGGCCAATTCCCAACAACAAGGATCATCATGTACATCTCTAGAAGATATGATGAAAGCCTTAACAACTAATGTTCATATGTTGACACAGGAAATAGGGAACAGTAAGAAAACCCAAGAGCAACAACAAACTCAGTTGAACAATTGGGGAAATCAAATAACCCAGCTGGCTACTACTGTGAACAAAATGGATATGCAGAATTCTGGGAGATTACCATCTCAGCCTGAAGCAGACCCACGTGAGAATGTGTGTGCTATTACCTTAAGGAGTGGGAAGGAGCTCCAAGCTGAAGAAACTCCTCAGAACAAGGAAGAAATTGAAAAACAGAGTCTCGTTCCTACAAAGAGTAAGTTAAGCCTTGACCCATCTTTATGTATTAATTCTCATCCTTATGTTGCACATTTTCCTAGCAGGCTAGCGAAGCCAAGGAAGGGCGATAAAGATGAGGAAATTCTGAAACATTCAGGAAAGTGCAGGTCAACATACCCCTGTTAGATGCAATTAAACAAATTCCAAGGTATGCTAAATTTCTGAATGAGTTGTGTACCAACAAGAGGAAACTGAAAGAGAAAGAAAGAGTTGTGGTAAGTAAAAAGATTTCAGCTATGCTTAAGGAATATGCCGTAAAAATGCAGAGATCCAAGTATGTTTTCTCTACCCTGTGTTATAGGAAATAAGAAGATAGAACATGCTATGTTAGATTTGGGTGCTTCAATTAATGTTATGTCTCTTTCTATTTATCCAGAGCTGAAATTGAATGAACTATGTTGCGTATAATTTTAATGATGCAATACCGCAAGTGTACGAGTCAAGTTTTAGTATAGTGATTTAAGAGTCCAAGTATCGTCCTCGGGAATGAGTTTCTAGATTAATTAATTATCAAGATATTAATTCTCGATTTTAGCTAATGAAACATAACATGGATAGGTGGTGAAACAAGAATTAAAGACAAGCAAACACGTAGAGACACGAATTGATAGATTTAGAGGAAATTGACTTCACAAGCTAATAACTTAATTAACACATGCAATGAACTAATGTGATGGATTTATAAACAAGAAGTAGAATACTCAAGAAAATCTTTTGATTCTTAGTGAGCCTCACACATGCAATAAATTCTAAGTCTCCTTAAGAAATCTAAAACATGCACGACATTAAACAACTTCTTTATGTGTTTCCCTTAGACTTCTAGGTCATTCTCATGCCAGATTTCTAAGGGTTTTGACAACTTTGCTCTAATCTAAGTTTTATCTCTCGAGTCCACTTAAACCAACAATATCACAGAGTTAAAAAACGAATTGCCAAAAATAAAGAACAAAACATACTTCAGTACATAGCAAATAAGTCTTAACATGTAAATCAAAACCTAGCTACAACAATTAGCTACTCTAAATCACAAGAAAACCAAGCTAAATGTGTAGAAAACGTCTTAAAACGATATTACAATCTGAAAGAAAAGGAAATTAAACTTATGTGTTGATCCGGTCCTTCGTCTCCGAGCTCCCGTCTTCAATCTCGAACCTCCACGAATGCTTTGGCTCTAAAAAATGCTCTATCTTCTCTTCTCACAAAGTGTATTTCGAAATTAGGGTGAATTCTCTATCAAATTCGACACCCCTTGCAAGAAGATGTAAGGATGTATTCATAGATGAAATCGGTACAGCGTTGCAACGCCGCTACCTTAACTAGCGCGTTCCTATCGATCCAGTGTTGCGACGCTGCAAAGCAGCGTTGCAACGCCCTCGACACGGGTCTTCTGCTTATTTTCTTATCGCGATAGCGTTGCAACGCTACCTGCATAGGCCTTCAACGCACCAAAGAAGCACGCTCGGCGTTGCAACGCCATCACCTCGGGTCTTCAAGCTTTGATTGATCCTTCTACTTCCACTTGATGTTATTTTTAACTCCAAATAGCCTTGTTTCGATCTCGAGTGGTCCAAAATGTCTCCAATTGTTCTGTTTAAGCTTTTAACCTGAAATTGAGTGATTTAAACACATAAAAGCTCTGAAATCATTATAAAACTAGCAATAATTAAGCCTAAGGATAGCACATTGTGTGTGCTATCAAACTGCAAGACATTGGTGTGATTATCCAGTTAGCTAACAGATCATATATTCACCCCTTAAGAGTAGTTGAAGATGTGCTAGTTCAAGTTAAAGATTTAATTTTTCTTGTTGACTTTTACATTCTAGAAATGAAATGCAAATCTTCTTCTGCTAAAGCTTCAACTCTATTAGGTAGACCATTCATGAAAACTGCTAAAACAAAAAATTTTATTGATGAAGGAACTTTATTAGTTAAATTTGATGGAAAAGTTGCACAATTTTGATAGAATCAAAATTCTTAAAATGCAGCGGAAGCAAATTGGATAGTTAAAACTCGTTTTTCAATTTGGGAACCAAAATACCAGTATATTAGAAAACTAAAGATAAGCATGAAAACATAGATAATTTACAGAAACAATCCCAAAATCAGAACCTATGCTTATAAGGATTCAAAATCCTTACCTTTTGGCTTTTGAAAATTATACAAAAAAAAAAAATTATGTAAAGCACAAACTACAAATCCCAAATCCTTTTGGAACTTTAGTAGAACACTACCACTTGGAAGAACTTCCTATTCTCTAATTTTCTAAGATTGTGGTTGTGGGAAACCTCTCTTCACTTTTGGGAATAACACACACAAAGAGAATCATCAATTGATTTTCAACCAACCCTCTGCTCCCTAAACTCCATCAGTTTTATCGATAAAGAAATGAGGGAATGGTGGGAGAGAGGGAGAGATGGGGACCGTGCGTAACACATGTTCCTCTTTAATTAAATTAATAAAAATAAAATAAAAAAATCAATTAAATTAATTTTCATTTTCATTTAAATCACATTTAAATGTACATCTTGCCTAACCTATAGTTTTAAATAATTTAATTAAATCAAATTTAATTAACTTAATTAAACTCACAAATTAATTAATTAATTAATTTATAAATTAAATATCATATATTTAATTAAGGTAATCCTGATTAAATCATATTTAATCATTCTCCCTTAACTTATAATTTTGATGTACATCTTATGTGCATTAAATTTTAACCTATCGTTTTTCAATGTGAATCTTATTCACATTCATATAATATTTGAACTCTTTCAAATAGTTCTCTCATCAATTTTGAATCATATCCAAAATTAGATTTATACTATAAAGTTCCAATCAACATAAAAACTCTATATTATAATGTATCTCCATACATCATGTTAATTCCCAATGTGAATTTGAACATTTCAATCTACAATCAAGATCTAGCAATCTTAGAACCCTTTACGAGCTAAGAAGTGGACCTAATGGACCTATAGATCAGAAGCTCAAACGATACAAGATTAATTGGTTAATCTCATTAACCACTTAATCAACATTCGTTAATTGTAGGTACATTCCACTAAAGACCTGAAGTTGCACTCTTCTCACTGCAGATATTTTTCTTTGTCTATGGATATAGACCAATAAAAGCAAGTTGATCCTTCACAGTGTTCGTAACACCATCTGGGTCAAATTATTGTTTTACCCCTAAGTTACATCTATGACATTAACAACTAGTGCTTCTCTAATGAACAACCTGTTTATGGTCCAACCAATAAACAGAAACTCCCATCGAGCAAGTGAGAGGGTAGGGCCCTTTGTTCAAGTTCCGGTGACACCACTTAAGGGACCATTCATCTACTTACCCTATGTTGGTAAGGAGTGAATTCCATCTTGCAAGGTTAAGTCCCCAGCTACCCACACAATTGTTTCCCAAGAAGGTAAGCGTATTGAGTCAGCGTATCGAGTCACTCTCACTCATACTAGTCAAAGGACAATCTCTCGCAGATAGAAGTTCGTAACTTTCTCAAGATTAAGATCGAGTTGCCTAGGTCATCCTATTGAAATAGAAACCTAATTAGTCAACGGAGTTACATCTATCTGTTACTACTTCGTAGTATTGTCTTATGTGAACTCATCGCATAGGATACCCTCACTCGTATGCCACCTACACGAATGCGTTGGATCATTGCATTTGTATTAGATACAAAGTGGGTCGTATCCATAGTGTCAATAGGATAAGGTACCTAAGTTCATCCCTATACTATAGACATTTTAGGCAGTTTCTTGAACTTTTGATCCCCTTATGTCTCCATATACAGTTCAAGAAACATAATACAACCTGAGATGTTTGTTTATTAGATTTAGGGTTATTTAAGGCAAACTAATATATAAAACAATAACACCTTATTGAATAAATGCAATAACACTTTATTGATAAAATTGGAACAAATTACAAATTTATAAACTACGAGTTTTAGGGCAGAAAATCCAATAAATTTAACATTTACGATGCTATGAAATATCATGATAATGTGCAATCTGTTTCTTATGTTGATATCTTTGATTCACTAGTACATGAATCTGTAATTGCTGAGCTAGATGATCTGGTAGTAGATATCTCTGAGGACGATGACAACAATTCAAAAGAATTGACATCAGTGTCTTTTTTCTAAACCAATAAAACCTTTGTTTGAAGTTTCTACTAAGAATGACAAAATGTTACATTCTGTTGTGCAAGTGCCAATGTTATGAAAGGAATCGAATTCCAGCAGTGAAAGCGCGATAATTCTTTTACTTAGGAATTTTGTTGAAATTTCATAAACACATTTCTAAAAGGTAATAAGTATGATAAATGAGTTGGAGATTTACCTTTGTTATTCTCAACAACAACCTATTCTCCCAATACGATCCAAACACGAACACCTGAAAATGATCTTCCCTACTATCCTCTTGGACAAGATCTGGCTTGTGGGAGCCTTTCTTTTTGGAAGAAAACTAAAGAGAAAATGCACCTTTTCTCTAGAGAAGGGGGAGATTTTTTAGAGAGAGCTTTGGAAGGATGATGGAATTACACACCTTTGTCTTATAAGAGGGTGGCTAGGGTTCACTATTGTGTTTTTAGCCTAACCCATGTATCCATATATATGGATATTTATAGAGTTTAGGATAGAGGTTACTACCTCCATCCATAACTCATATGTCATTCTATCACCTTTAGTTTTATAACATACAAATCATTTTTGTAGTTATTATTTTAATCAAATATCATATATTTGATTAATTCTATTTCTCTCATAATATTTATATAATATGAATCCAATTCACATTATTATTTTATTCTCAATCCATATATAATATATAGTTTAAATATGAATCTCATTCAAAATTAACTTTATATTATGATTATATCTCATATAATACATACATTTTGCCTTGATAATTTGAACAATTCAATTTTTTTCTAAATTAAGATTCTTGTTTAACCCATGGTGAGCTAGCAGAGAAACCTAATGGACCTACAAATCATGAGCTCTAATGATACGAGATTAATTTATTAAACTCTTTGATCAAGTTAACCAACATTCATTAACTACGAGTCACTCCACTAAAGAATCATAGTTGTACTCTCCTCACTGTAGGACAAGTTGTGCCCATTGATATAACCAATACACATAAGTCGACTCTTCACGAATTGTTCATAATCACAGCTAGGGCAAATTATAGTTTTACCCCTTCGATTACCTCTTGCTCCTTAAGTACCACTAATCCTCTAATGAACAACTTGTTTATGGTCTAACCATAAATAAAACTCTCTCACGAGTCAGTGAGAGGGTGAAGCCCCATTGTTCAAGACCCAGAGTCAGCATTTGAGAAAATAATTCCTCTATTTTTCCTAAAATTGGAAGGGTGAAGCCCCATTGTTCCCAACTCCTCACTCATTTTTGTCCCCTAATAAGGCAGACTTATTGAGTCGGCAACTCGGGCCACTCTCAGTAATGCTAGTCAAAGCATAGCCCCTTGTAGACAAGAGTTCGTAACCCGATCAGGATTAAGATCCAGTTATTAATGAACATCTATGAATGATTAAACCTAAATAGTTAACGGTGTTATAACATTTGGTTAATAATTCCCGATCTACGAACTCATCACACAAGATACCCCCACTCGCATGTCTTTACATGAACAAAATGGATCAATTCATTTGTATCTAATACAAAGTGGGTCGTATCCATAGTGTTGCTAGGATGAGGCACCCAACCTTATCCATATACTATAAACCCTGGATTTGGAATTGGATGAGTTTCATATCCATAGTGTTATCGTGGGTTTGGAATTGGATGGGTTTGGAATTACGTTTGGAGCATGAGCTTGGGATTCTAGCCCATTTTATTCCAAACCCATGGGTTTAGTGGGCAAGCATCGATAGGATTGAAGATGGGATTCACGTCTCTTCACTTCTCTCAAAACTATATTCTCTCTTTATTCGCCGTCTCTTCACTTCTCATCTTCTCGGTTGTTCTTCTCCCTCAGATCTAGGGATTGTCGTCGATTTTTCATCTCTCTCAAAACTATCTTCTCTCTCAAACCTAGGGTTCGTCGTTTCCTCTCTTCCCATCTTCTCGAATTTTCTTCTCTCTCAGAACATGGTTGAAAGTCTCTCATCTCCTCTCTCGAATCGAAGTTTCCCGTTTGGTCCTCTTCTCGAATCATCTTATCTCTCGCCACTCCAACTAACCGAAACCTTGCCGCCTCGGATCTAGGGTTTTGCTCGAATCATCTTCTCTCTCAGTCCCGATTTTGCACAAGTTTCAGTATGGATGGAGGCATGGCAGGAGATTTCGGTGGCTTGAGTGTTGTGGGGGTCTCGAGATTCATTGCGATTTGGAGGTTTGCATTCACTTTTTTTTCTGGTAAGTGTCGATGATGAGGAATCTATCCCCTGAGGATGTTCATTCTTCTCTGATATCATGCTTTTTTTTATTTATATTCGCTTCTGGAGGTCGATGATGATTAAAACTTATACAATGTCGCTGAAATCCTACCATTCTCTTATTTGTTACGACCGATGATGACTTTTTTTTTGCTATTTGATTTTTAGCTTGTGATTTGTGTGTTTGAAGCCATGTGTTCCATATTGTTCAAATGATTCAATATGGTCAATGATGTCGAAAACACTTTTTTTTTAAAAAAAAATCTTACTACACTTGATTAATTATTTTTATTTCCTGAGACCTTGGTTACTGAACATTGCATCCCATTTTACCAATGTCCTGTGTTCGGTTGCTGATCAATATGGATGAATGTAAGGCCATTTTTTTTCGAATTACTACTGAGGTCGTTCTGTTGTTCCTGACTGTTTTGCAATATGAATTAGACGGAATTGTGTCTAACTTGTCTACTGAATCATTGTCTGAGGCCATTTGTTGTTGATCTTCTATTTTACTACCTAGTGAATAACTTGTTTGTTGAATTATTGTATCTGTTGATCTTCTATTTTACAAGGCAGTGAATAACTTGTGTGATTTCTTAGAACTCATGGTTTAATAGGCAGTGAATATCTTGTATCTGCTTTGTTGTTCCCACACGTTATTATGTAGCCACGTAACATCCTTACCTATCTATTAATTGGTATCTGATATTATTTTAATACCAATGCCCCATCCTTCCCTATCTATTAAATAAAAATTGATTTTTTAGAACTCATGTTTACAGTTTGTTGGTTGAGGAGTTGTACTGGATTGAATCCCGCAACGGAAGTCATGTGAATCGCGTTGTTTTCGTTGTGTTACTGTTTTTCTTAAAATTGAACATGCAACGTTCGTTCTTAAAATTGAACATGCAACGTTTGCTATTCTAGGTTCCAATTCGGAATTTTACTTTGGAAGTATCGGGAAGGAATTCAAATGTAATAATATCAACTCATACAGATAGAAAAGAAAAGGTTCTCTATTGATTCAAACGCTTCCTGCCCCTTGACTCTCATCAAGGACTGGAAGGTCTGCAGTTCGTTAAGAAGGGTTGTCAGTGTTGGGATGTAGTCCTAATCTCGTTTAGTTTGTAAATTTAACATTTGAAATTAATAAGAGTTATTTATTTCATCCTTTTGTGTCTCGCAAATTTTAAAAACTTTGTCCAATAAACTAAGCTCCAAGGTCATTTAATATATGAGAGAACTAGAACTTGAACGGTGTGTAGTGGACACAGGGAGGATCACGTTCGAGTTAATGACCCGAACGGTCTACAGTATATGGATAGGATTGGAGACCTAATCCTGGATACGCTGTGGATGCGACCCGCTTTGTATTAAGATACAAACGAGCTGATCTGACTCGTTCATGTGGTTGACATGCGAGTGGGGGCATCCTGTACAATGAGATTGTACAAGATCAGACCGTGAATTATTAGACCTACTGATGTAACACTGTTAACAATATGGGACTAATAACTTCGTAGATGACCATTGGTGACTCGACCTTAATCCTGAGCGTGTTACGGACTCCTGTCTGCGGGGGCCTATCCTTTGACTAGTACGGGTAAGGGTGGTCACAGTTACTCGCCCAATATGCCTATCTTCTAAGGGACATGACCAAGTACGGAGCTGGGAACTTAACTACGCGAGATGAAATTTACTCGTTCCCGCCTTTAGGGAAACTAGAGGGGTTGTTCCCTTAAATATTGTCTCTAAAGCTTCGACAACGGGCGCCCACCCTCTCACTGGCACGAGAGGGGTGTTGTGTATGGTTGGACCATTACAACTTTGTTGTTCATTAGAGGAGCAGTGGGGACTTAACGAGCAAGAAGTAGACACAGGGTAAAACGGTAATTTGACCCAACAGTGTCTACGAACAACCTATGAAGGGTCGACTCATGGGTATTGGTTATATCAGTGGACACATCTTGTCTTACATTGACGGGAGTGCAGCTACGGGCTTTAGTGGAGTGTTATCGTAGCTAATGAATGTTGATTAACCGGATCAAAGAGTTTGGCAGGTTAGTCTCGGATCATTGGAGCTCGTTACTGTAGGTCAATAAGGTCCCTCGGTTGGGCTCAAACTGGATTAATAGAAGGTTTACATTTTTGGTGTGAAGTTGAAGTGTTCAAGTTCACTAAAGGGTAATTATGTCATTTTTATGAGATATGAATGATATATTATATAGTTTAATGTGAATGAGATTCATAATAAACTATAGGTTAGCCTAATTGTCCAATTAGGGCTAATTTCGAGAAATTAGATTGAGAGAAATTAAATTGAATGTGATTCAATTTATAAATCCACAATAATACAAATGTGATTTGTAAAATGAGATATGAGATATCTTATTATATGTGGTTACGCAAATATGATTTGCCTAACCTATGATTGTGGTAAAATGGTAAATAGGTGGAGATTTCAACTCCACCTATCACCATTATTTAAACTTCTTTGCAAGAAGGGTTGATTAAGCATTTGCTCATTTTTGGATTTCTAACCAAAAAGCAAATTGAATTCTCTCAAACAAAAATCTCTCTCAAATTCTCCTCTCTTCACCAAAACAAAGAATCCCACAATTCTCCTTCTACCAAAAGTAGAACAACTGAGAAATCGAGTGGAGGTGTCCGTTCGTTGGGATTGTTCAAGGAGTTCGAGATCGTTGAGAAGAACACGAAGAGTTCGTGATCGGAGGAAGGAAATTTAAAGTCGGTCTTCAACAAGTAAGTGGTTCTAACTTGTTGTTTTTTCTTCTAATTTGCATGTTTAACCTTATACTATTAGATATGAAGGAAATTTGAAGTCGCTGTTCAACAAGTAAGTGGTTCTAACTTGTTATTTTTCCTCCTAATTTGCATGTTTAACCTTATACTATTAGATATTTTGATTTTAAGAAAACAAATTGCATAATGATACCACGACGATTCGATCGTCTTCCGCTGCGCGGGGATTCTCATTCCCTTCAGTCAGAGTGTAGCTAATTTTGTTCATAAAACTCTTCAGAAGAGTCTAAAAAATGAAACTGACCTAGCTCGACTCATCGATAGAAGTCTCATTATCTCTGCCAGATTAAAATGGAGCATCATGTCGAGAACATGTTCCCTAACAGAAGTTCCCTCTTTCATCCGTGCGTTGAAGATGTGCTTGAGAATATCGTGTCGTACCTGAAAGGGTTGTTGTCCAAACATTGCATGCAACGATTCTATGATCTCTTTAGCGGTGACCATGCTCTCGTGTTTCTTAGCTAAAACTTCAGACAAGCTAGCTAAGATATAGACCTTGGCCTTTTCATTGGCCTTGGTCCACCTATCATATACGTCATGAACACTTCGTGTAGCAGTCGGGTCTGGTACCTGAGGACACTCCTCTGTGAGCACGAATTTTAGGTCATCGGTAACTAAGATTGTGTTGATATTGTACGTTTCGGCAATTGTCGCAAATTAATTTCTCCGAGGCTAAAAGAGCGATAATTGAACTAGACATTTTGCTGAAAAATAAAAACCTTGTATTAGTTTCTCGCAAAAACTTTTATGAAATCCAATCATTTTTTAGCAAATTTAATTTTATGATCCCTATGTCATTTAAAATTGCAATGATACCCCCAAGGTTTAGAATGACCATCACCGAAGGGTAAACAAGATCACTCCTCATTTGGGATGAGACTTTCTCTACCAAACCCTAATTCCAGAATAACTCTTATTCCTATAAGCGTCTAGTTACAATTTTTCGGTGGGACTCATTAACTCTTAATGAATCTCATGAGTGTAACCCTCTATCTTTAGATCCCAGAGTTCTCATTCAAACAATAACCACTAAAGGGAGGACAACTTTGAAATATAAACTAAGGCAATCGTATCCCTTTCGAAAATTCACGGTGTTCCGACCCCAATGATCAGGCCCTCCGAAGGGATTGTCTGGTCCAGATCAAACTAGCAGGCAAATCATAGGTGTCTCACGGTGTGCATCGATAGAAGAGATCGTGGATCCCGTTTTCGCAGGTCCTGCTACCACTCACTATAAGTACTCTCTCCATTCACCTTGAATATTGACCCATACAAATACCATCCAAAGGGGGACTCTCCCATTTGAGCCACAAGATCGAGTATGGATCTCACGGTGTGAACTTAACGAAGATTTGTAGGTAGAAATTAAATGTATATACACTATTTTTCCACCCACTCAGCACTTTAGGTTAACGGGATTGACCTAGATAAACTAGCTATATTTATCTAAGTCTACCAATATAACACTTATATTGGATTGACCTAAGTCTATAACATCTTATTAACTTAAGTCTATGCGAGTTTAATTATTAACTCTTAATAAGCGCCACTCACGTAAATATAATCTATGAATCTCCAGACCAAATTCACTCCTAGGTCGGTTTCCGTAGTAGGAGTGTTCAGAAAGCGTCGGCTTAAATACAGAGCCTTGATGGAACCTTCCTTAGACAGAGTTACTATTAGTCACCATTTATAAATCATATTTATTTCCTAATTCTAACCTTATTAGAACTAGAAAACCTAAGTCTAATTAATTCAAATTCTAAACCATTTAAAACTAATTAATTAACTTAGGTTACATGCATTTCTATGTTATTATGCTTGATCATTCAGCACATGAATAATAAAACTATATAACATACATTTATCACATGAATTAAATGCATATCAATGTTTTTAATTTAATTAGTATAACATTTATATTAATTAACCATGCATATTATATATTATAACTCTTATAATATAAAAACGACGCATGATATGCTTAACCTAAGGTGAGATTTTAAATCTATATGACATACTATATACATATAAATAATCATACAACACTTGCATAATTAGAATAGCAAACTGAACCAATTTTGGCACCCCTAAGGACATTAATTAACATTAATATATCATATATACTAATATCAATTAATATTACTTAATTAAAATAACCAAATTACAAAATTTAATTAAAAATACAAAATTAATTCAGTTAAAAACCGTCCTTTTCATCTCCACCAACCCACTCAGTGTGAAAATCTCGCCCAATGCGCATGGCGTTGCAACACAGTGGGCAACGTTGCAACGTTGCCTCGCTCCACGCCAAGATCACGTCTCAACGTGCACAGCGTTGCAACGCTGCTCTTAGAGTTGGCGTTGCAACGTCGTGCCTGCAGCACGCTTGGGACCGTCTGCTCGGCATTGCGACGTTGTCACACAACGTTGCAACGTCATGCACTGTACTAAACATAACACTTCTGTTCTTGGCTCGTTTCTGCTCCGTTTCTTCACAGCAACTCCTTGTCACGATCGACATAGACTTACAGACTCAATTTACAAACAATAATGCCTAAAACACCGGGTCCTTACATTGAACTTTTCAACGGAATTGTAAATCAAATCTAAGGTGCCAAAATTGAAAAATTCAATTGAAAAACCTCAACATTCATCACATCAAATGAAAAGATTACCCACCTAATTTTAAGAAAAAAAAAATACAGAACATAACAATAAGCAAAAGCATGGCTCTGATACCAATTGATAGGATTAAATCCACCAGTGAAAGCGATGTGAATCGTAATGCTTTCGTTGTGTTACTGTTTTTCTTAAAATTGAACATGCAACGTTTGCTATCCTAGGTTAAGCATGAAAGGAGAAGGAAAAGTATAGCGAATACTAACCTTTGAAAAACCTTTCTTCGAGTTTTCCTCCTCCAGAGTTCACGATCTCAACATCTCTCTTGATCTCCTCAACGATCTACGAACCGATCACGATCTTTGGACACCTCCACTTGATCTTCTCGATTGTTCTCCTGCGGATGAGGGAGAGTTGTGGGACTCCCTTTGGAATATGGGTTTTGGAGAAAGTAGAGAGGATTTGAGAGAGTTTTGTGTGTTCTCTTTTGGTGGAATTCCAAAAATGAGAGCATCAATCTTCCAAGTGCTTCACAAAACACCTTTAAATAGTGATATATGGTGGAGGTAAAATCTCCACCTATTTACCACTTTACCACAACCATATAATATGCAAATCACATTTGCATACTATATAGTATTAAGTATCACATACCTTATTATACAAATCTCATTTGCACAATGTAGAATTTAAAATTGAATCATATTCAATTTTATTTCTCTCAATCCAATTTCTCTAATTTAAGCCTTAATTCCATAATTAGGTTATACTATAGTTAATATGAATCTCATTCATATTAAACTATATATTATGTCAATTGTATCTTATATAAATGACATAAATACCCTTTATATAAATTTGAATACTTCAAATTCACTCAAAACTGTATACCCTCATTGAATCCATAATTGAGCCAACCGAGGGACCTAATGGACCTACAAATCATGAGCTTCAATGATCCGATATTAATTGACCAAACTCTTTGATCCCATTAATCAACATTCATTAACTACGGGGACCCTCCACTATAGCCCTGTAGTTGCACTCTCCTCACTGCAAGACAAGTTGTGTCCATCGATATAACCAATGCCCATGAGTAGATCCTTCACAAGTTGTTCGTAGTTACAATTGGGTCAAATTATCGTTTTATCCCTGTGTCTACCTCTTGCTCCTTAAGTCCCACTGATCCTCTAATGAACAACTTTGTTTATGCTTTTACCATAAACAACGTCCCTCTCGGACCAGTGAGAGGATGGGGCCCTGTTGTTCAAGCCTTGGAGACAACACTTAAGGGAACAACCCCTCTAGATTCCCTTGCTCGAGAACGAGTGAATTCCATCTTGTGCAGTCAAGTTCCCACCTCCCCACATGGTTCTCCCCCTGAGAAGGTATGCATATTGAGCGAGTAACACATGCCACTCTCACAAGTACTAGTCAAAGGACAGAACCCTGCAGACAGGAGTCCGTAACACGCTTAGGATTAATATCAAGTCACTAATGGTCATCTACAAATTTATTAGTCCTAAACTGTTAACGGTGTTACATCAGTTGGTCTAGTAATTCACGGTCTGGTCTTGTACAATCTCATTGCACAAATGCCCCCACTCGCATGTCAATTACATGAAAATCGTCTCGTTTGTATCTAATACAAAGTGGGTCGCATCCACAGTGTTGCCAAGATGAGGTTCCCAACCCTATCCATATATTGTAAACCGTTCGGGTCACTAACTCGAACGTTATCCTACCTATGTGTCCACTACACACCGTTCATGTTCTCAAAAGTATGACCCTCGAGATTAGTTTATTGGATTAAGTTTAAAATGCGAGATACAAGGTTCGAATAACAAATAACTTTTATTTATTAAAACAATAACTGTTACAAACGACACGAGTTTAGGGCATATACCCCAACATGCATTAATTCATCCTCTCCCATGCCTTTATAAACACGTCTCTCTTCTTATAAATTCTCACCTTCCATTTCTCAAGCCTGTAGTTATAACAAATGGTATGCTCTACTGTTTTCTTTTTTGTTTATTTACCTCATATGAGTGCACACCTTGATCTTTCTTGCTACTGCCTTGTGTAATTATAACGGTTTAGAACGTTACTACATTTGAGTGTTGAAATTTCTATACTTGAGACCGACTATGTCGGAGTGATATTTTTCTATTCAATCTTTCATTGTCACTGTTTTCTTTTTTAAAAACCTGTGTGTTTAAATATATAGGTTTAATCCCATAGAATCTTTCACATGTATTTTCTTTTTTACAACTTAACTAACACAATTTTTTTTGTATAATCCTTAATGAGGTGGTCGGGGTGCGTGAGTTGAACATAGTGTTCTTCTTGGCGTGTACCTCACTGTGTTCCTACGGTACGCTCTATCATTCCCAAAATTATTTAGCTTTGTTTTGTGTTTTCTTCATTAACTACTTTTACTAATCTGTTGTTCACTCCATTTCATTGTGGTTGCAGGTGCAACTTTGAAAGGGTCATAACGGTCACACCCATATCTTAAAGTAATGTTTTATTTTAAATTTTTGTATTTTTTTTTAAAGAACATACATTTATGACTAACTTAGTTATCTTAATTGCAATGCTTCTAAATTTGTATTATTAGTACATGTTAAATTTGTATCAATATTCATTCCATATCTATGTTACATTTGGTTATGTGTTTCTTTATGTATGTTTTGAGTTCAAGCCCATGAATGAACACAAATTACTAAACCACGTGCCTGACTTCATTATTCTGGCTTTCGTTTATGCATTAAAAAAATCACTGAAAATGACCAAAATAAAATTTTAGTTTTACAAGACAACTCAAAGATATTTTGATGGATAATAACATTAAATTAAAAAAAGTCATTTGACAAAAAATAAAAAATGAATATTGAATATTGATGATAACACTAAATTAACAAAAGTCGTTTGACAAAGAAAAAAAATTAGTTTTACAAGACAGTTCATAGAAATTTTTATTCTTGATCTTGATTTGTTTTTTTACAATTTACGAATTTATTAGACAAAATTAAATTGGTAGGTTTTTATTATATTTGGATAGTTTAATTAATTTTTAAATACTATGAATTTGTCGGAGATCAATACAAAATTCGAAGTTTTGAGACTTATTAAAGATATTGTTACAACTTACTGTGTCAATTTGGAATGAACAGATGTATTTTTTTTTGTTTAAACATATTTATGAAATTTCAAAATAATTTTTAAATCTTTCGATTTATAAGGTTTGATAGTTAGTGTAACTTGGAAGTAATATTTTCTTATATAAGCAGATTGGAAAATTTTACTATGTTCATTCAACTTCAATTTCATAATTGAACTATAATTTATTTTTTAAAGTAAAAAATATGCCTATTACAAACCATAATTTTACAATGGAAGAGATTCATGTGTATTTTGTCAATTAATAAATATGTTTTTAGGGAAAAAATAAATAAATGTAATATATTGTAATACTTTGAAGATCAAATTTGGTTATTAGGTTCAATTACTTTGTAAATTCTTTGTAAAGACCATATATTCTATTTATTTAGTAATAATAGTAGACATTTTAACTTATTTTATACTTCATTAATAAATATGTTTTTCGTGCTTATTTGTGTGTACATGTGTGTTTGACTAATATTAGTTTATGTTTTAGATGCAATGGGAGAAGGGAGGGGAGGGGTGTGAAGAAATACTATGTTTTATTTATCGGGTGTAAGCCTGGTATTTATATGACATGGTATGGTTGCAATGCACAAGTTCATGAATTAAGTGGTGTAGTGCATAAGTCTCCTAGTAAAACTAGGGAACTATCTCATGTACCTGAAAATAACTTTTCATGAATATATAATCAAGTAATCAATGGACGACCTAGATCATGAACCATGCGAACTTATTGCAATACTTGTTGCCATCTTACCTCACAATTCCAGTTCGCAACAACCTTCGCAACAATAATTCAAGGGCAACAGAGAATTGGAAACTCACCTGGCCATTTTAGACACCAGATAAGACAATTAAATTTCTTTCGTATTATTCACGAAGACTACCTTGCATGTCGTGAAAATACAAGGATGTATAGAAGGACATTTGCTATCCTCTGTGAGATGCTAAAGGGGATGGGTGGATTGGTATCAACACAATATGTCGACGTAGAAGAGATGGTCGCAATATTCTTGCATATCATAGCGCATGATGTGAAGAATCGTGTGATGTGACGATATTTTACAAGATCCGGTGAGACTGTATCCATACACTTTATGCAGTGTTAACCGCGGTGTTAAAACTCCACTCAGTCTTACTGAAGTCACCAGAGCCAGTCACAAGAACGTGTCAAGATGAAATGTGGCGATGGTTCGAGGTACTAAGATTACCCTATCTAGTGCTTTGAATTGAACACTTCTTTTCATTGTTTTGTCATTGACACGTATCACCTCGTCCATCGTAGAATTGTCTAGGAGTACTGGATGGAACATACATCAAAGTGAATGTAAGTGCAGTTGATCGCCCATGATAAAGGACAAGGAAGAGTGAAATTGTAACGAATGTTCTTGCCGTGTGTTCTCAAAATGGTGAATTCATATTTGTCCTTCCTGGGTGGGAAGGATCTGCATCAAACTCCAAGGTCTTGCAAGATGCAGTTTCCCGACCTACTGGATTGAAGGTCCCTAGGAGTAACTTTTTGCACTGTCTTTTTGCATGTTAATGAACATACGTACCTCCACACCCATGCATTAATAATCATTGCATGATTGTAGGGTATTAGTGATGCTGGATATCCGAATGTTGAGGGGGTTCAAGCTCCATATAGAGGACAACGCTACCCCCTGACTAAATGGAGGGGAGGTAATCCACCGAACAAACCCAAAGAGTTATTTAACATGCGACATTCATCCGCTCGAAATGTTATCGAAAGGCATTCAGTGTATTGAAAAGACGGTGGACAATCCTTAGAGGACAATCTTTTTATCCTGTTGAAGTTCAATGTTGAACAATAACAACATGTTGTCTACTACATAACTTCATCACTCAAGAAATGGGTCCTGATCCCACTTTCGAAATGATACATCAAGATGATCCAAATTCACAGGACATGGGCATTGACAACATTGATTTCGTCGAGACTACTGATGCATCTACTGAGTGGAGGGATAATATTGCACAACATAAGTGGACAGTCTGGACTAACAATTGATCGTATATATGGGCGATTGAAATTTTTTTTTTTTTGCTGTATTCATGTTGACCATACCAGTTGACTGCCTGTTAATATATATTTTTTTTGTATATAACCTAGTGTTTCTTGGGTTTTTGGGATCAACTTTTGTTATCCAACATAGATATCAAACTTTTGTCAAAGTCAAAACAAGGTTAGGGGAAGAAGTTATGTGGTGTATTTATTATACATAGGTTTCGTATTGATATCATAAGTAATGAACAATTATGAAATGCATTACTAATCAGTTGGCTAATTTTTTAGTTTGTTGTTCCGTTATTATTTATTCTAACTTTCGTAATCATATCGTTTCATATAAATTTAGATGACAAATATAAGTACAAAGAGTTCTAAACACATGTGGACTTCAGTGGAGGATGAGGTATTGGTTCAATGCCTACTACATGTCGTGCAACAGGGTGGGTAGAGGGCTGATAATGGCACATTTCAACCTGAGTACTTAGTACAAGTATAAAAATTGTTCAAGCACAAACTCCCTGAAAGCGACATACAAGTGTTGGGGGTTGTGCCCTAAACCTCGTAGTTTGTAATTTTTGTTCTAATTAATGTAATAAAGAGTTATTATTTTCAATAAAGTGTTATTCTTCAGTATTGCCCTTGTATTAACTTTAAATCCAATAAACTAACATCCAAGGCTGTAAAATGTCTCTTGAACTGAATGTAGTGTACATATAAAGGATCTCAGTTCGAGATACAACCTAAATGGTCTATAGTAAGGGGATAAGGTTTGGGTACCTTACCCTGGTAATACTATGGATGTGGCCCACTTTGTATATGATACAAACACTGTGATCCTAACGTGTTCGTGTAGATGACATGTGAGTGGGGATATCCTATGTGATGAGATCACACAAGACCGGACCGCGAAATAGTAACCACTAGGTGTAACTCCGTTGACTAGTTAGGTTTCTATTTCACTAGGATGACCTAGGCAACTTGATCTCAATCCTGAGCAGGTTACGAACTCTTGTTTGCAAGGGATTGTTCTTTGACTAGTATGGGTGAGAGTGGTCAGATTCGCCGACTAAATATGCCTACCTTCTTGGGGACAAGACCGAGTGAGCGGCTGGGGACTTAACTTAGCAAGATGGAATTCACTTCTTCCCGCCTATTAGGGTAAGTAGATGAATGTTCCCTTAAGTGGTGTCTCCGGGACTTGAACAAAGGGTTCGACCCTCTCAGTGGCCCGAGAGGGACTTTTGTTTGTTGGTAGGACCACAAACAAATTGTTCATTAGAGGAGCACTAGTGCTTAAGGTAAAAGATGTAACCCAGGGGTAAAACGGTAATTTGACCCAACTGGTGTTACGAACATTCGTGAAGGATTGACTTTTTGTTATTGGTCAATATCCATGGACACAGAAATATATCTATAGTGAGAAGAATGTAGCTGTGGGACTTTAGTGGTGTGTTCCTGCAGTTAACGAATGTTGATTAGGAGGTTAATAAGATTAACCGAGTAATCTCGTATCGTTGGAGATTCTAATCTGTAGGTCCATTAAGTCCACCTTCTGGCTCGTAAAGGGTTCTTAGATCGTTTGAATTTGAAATGTTAAAATTCAATTAGGGAATAAACATTAATGTATATAGATATATTATAATATAAGGTTTTGGAACTTTATATTATAAGTTTAATGTGAATATGATTCATATTAAATTATATGAGAGAATTAAATACTTGAAAGGGTTCAAATATTATTTTAAATGTGAATGAGATCCATATTTAAAAACTATAGGTTAAAATTTTATGTGCATAAGATGTACATTAAAACTATAGGTTAGAGAAAAAATGATTAAATATGATTTAATCTTAATTAAATATATGATATTTAATTAAAATTAATTAAATTTGATTTAATTAATTTAATAATTAATTAATGTGAACGTGTCAGGAGGATACGTTCCCCCCTTCCCCTGTGACTCCCTATCGATAGGGAGTGGGGGGAAGTGCTCCTATACCCTAACTTCTCGATGGAGAGAAGTGAAAATGATCGATCAATTTTATTGTTGCAGAAACTCTCTCTCTCAAAAATCTTAATTTCCTTTCTCCTTCCAAACTTGTTGGAATCCTTCCCATTAAGGATTGTATCTAAGTAGAAACTTAGAGAATAAAAGGTTTGTTGAGTGGTTGTGTCTTGCTGAGAACAGAGGGAAAACTTACTGTGTTGCTGTACATTTGGAGCAAGGAAGTTGTTGTGTTTGTCAAAACTACAAAGGTAATTAATACCTCTTTCCTTTTAGTTTTAGAACTTATACAACATGTTTGCATGGTTAGAATCCATGCCTAATTAGATTAGATTTGTATTGCTTATTCTCTGTTTTTACCAATGTATTGGTATTTGGAATAAACAAAAACAAACGAGTATTCGATCTTAAAACCACGTTTCCGCTGCTCACGGGGATCAAATTCCCTTCAATAAGTGACCCCAAACCTAGAATCTAGAGTGAAGATTCTAAAGAAGCAATACAATGCTATCGCTGAGATGATGGACCCAACATGTAGTGGGTTTGGATGGAATGGCGAACGTAAGTGTATTGAGGCAGAGAAAGCAATTTTCGATGACTGAGTAGTAAACCTCAATTTTTTTCATGAATTCACTCATTTACAACGTGTACAACTAAACTATATGACTAATATTTTTTTACCTTGTTCCATGCAGGCACACCCGCATGCTCGAGGTCTTAAGAACAAGTCATTTCCATACTTCGACGAGCTATCAATTGTATTCGGGTAAAGACAGGGCAACTGGTGCGGGTGCAGAGACTTTCCATGACATGGCCTCAGCATCGACCACGGAAGTAGATGATGACATCAACATGACTTTTCAAGATCTCCAATCCCTGATCCACCTTTATATGACCCGACATCTGACGAAGATATGTCTGCCACACTTAAATCTAGGAACGATGGGCTGGATCATCTAGTGGATCGAAGAGGCGCAAAGTGAAGCAGGGGGATATTATTGATGTATTTCATACAGAGATGCGTTGGTCGTCAACACAATTAGAGAGGATTGCCTTGTGGCCTAAGAAGAAGGATGAACTGGAGTCGACCCGACGCAAGCGACTGTATGCAGAACTTCAAGCTATCCTTAGTATAGATATGGATGAATGTTTACAGATCGTCGAGACTCTCCTGACCGATATATCCAAATTCCACTCATTCCTCGACTACCCAGCTGAATGGAAATACAAATGTTGCATGCGTATCTTGGGAAGGGAGGCATGATCCTCCATAAATTCCATTTGGTTGGATTCTTATTATGCTCATTTTATCGTATTATGTACTTTTGGTTGCATATCAAGCTTTTGGATTGTGTTAATGTATGCATGTACTAATTCCTATATTATTGTTCCTTTTGTATGAATGTGAACTTCCTCAATTTGAAAGAATTGAAAGTTTAATTGAAGTGTTACTTGAATAGTGTTCTCTATGTCATAAAGAAATTAAAGTTATCCATGATACAAAGCTACAATTGACGTAAGGCTCACTATAAAACTTGAATGGAATAAATTATCTAAAATGGTACAAAATTAGAGTTATTAAAACTGTACTCCTAACGCAACGTTTTGATTCCTAGACTTCAAAATGTTGCACCCCAAACACAGTTTTCTGATTCCCATGCTTTAGAACACTGGCCCCCAAACACTGTTTTCTAATTCACCCAAACACAGTTTTCTGATTCCCAGGCTTCATAACCCTCCAAGACAAACCCCCCAGGCTTCTGATTCCGAACCTGCGCACCAAACAACCCCCTTAAGGTTATTACTTGAACATGATCCACCAATATGTCTACTGCATATCATTCAAGTTTCATAAATAACCTTGGATGTTAGTTTATTGGATTTAAGTTTGAGAAAGTCTAGAAATGAATAAAATAACTCTTATTTTATTTAAATAAATTCTATTACACATCCATAAGTTTAGGGCATAAATCCCAACAATCTCCCACTTGACCTAAAACTAGTTGGATGTACAATATCATAGAAATACAATAAACTAGGGCATCATCATACCTAGTGAAGGAAATCGAATCCCCTTGAGCAGCGGAAACGTGGTGTTAAAATCGATCGTAATTTACTTGATTATTTTAGTTTACTCCAAAAACCCATACATTGGCAAATACAAATAAAACGGATAAGCAATTAACAGAAGCATGGATTAGATTTTCAATTAACATGTTGTACATAAGCTAAACTAAAAGGAATTAGTGAATTACCTTTGTAGTTCCACACAATAACTCCTTGCTCCACAATTGTACAACAACATCAAAGGTTTTTCTACTCTGTAAAGGTAGGACACTACCAGTAGTGCTAACCTTCTATCCTCTGAATCCTTAGACCTCTCTTTGGTGGGAAGGAGCCAACAATTAGAAGAGGAAGGGAATAGATTTTTTAGAGAGAGTTGAAATCTTTTCCAAAATCAAGAAGCAAGCAATCAAAATTTCAATCCTTCTTCTCTTCACCATCGAGAAAAAAAAGCAGAGGGACACTTTCCCCACTCCTTATCGATAAGGAGTTGAGGGGAAGTGGAGAACGTGTCCTCCTGACACGTTCCTTTTTTTATTTAAATAATAATTAATCATATTCATTATTAAATAAATTAATTAAATCACATTTAATTAAAATAAATTAAATATCATATATTTAATTTAGATTAAATTACATTTAATCAATTTTTCCTCTAACCTATAGTTTTAATGCACATCTTATATACATTAAATTTAAACCTATAGTTTTAAATATGAATCTTATTCACATTTAAATTAATACTTGAACCTATTCAAAATATTTAATTCTCTCATATAATTTAATATGAATCATATTCAAATTAAATTTATAATATACAGTTTAAACCTATAGTTTTAAATATGAATCTTATTCACATTTAAATTAATACTTGAACCTATTCAAAATATTTAATTCTCTCATATAATTTAATATGAATCATATTCAAATTAAATTTATAATATACAGTTCTAAAACTTTATATTTTAATGTATATGTATACATTAATGTTTATTCCCTAATTGAATTTGAACATTTCAAATTCAAATGATCTAAGAACCCTTTACGACCTAGAAGGTGGACCTAATGGACCTATAGATAAGAAGCTCCAACGATACAAGATTATTCGGTTAATCTCATTAACCTCCTAATCAACATTCGTAATAGCTGCTGGGAACACTCCACTAAAGTCCCATGATTTTGCGCTCTTCTCTCATGAGATATATTTTTGTGTCCACGGATATTGGCCAATAACAACAAGTCAATCTTTCACGAATATTCGTAACACCAACTGGGTCAAATTACCGTTTTACCCCTGGGTTACATCTTTTACCTTAAGTCTCAGTGTTCCTCTAATGAAAACCTGTTTGTGGTCCTACCAACAAACAGAAGTCCCTCTCGGGCCAATGAGAGGGTCAGACCCTTTGTTCAAGTCCCGGAGACACCACTTAAGGGAACATCCATCTACTTACCCTAATAGGCGGGAAGGAGTGAATTCCTTCTTGCTAGGTTAAGTCCCCAACCGCCTGCTCGGTCTTGTCCCCAAGAAGGTAGGCTTATTCAGTCGGCGAATCTGGCCACTCTCACCCATACTAGTCAAGGGATAATCCCTCGCAAACATGAGGTAACCTGCTCAGGATTGAGATCAAGTTGCCTAGATCATCCTATTGAAATAGAAACCTAACTAGTCAACGGAGTTACATCTAGTGGTTACTATTTCACGGTCCGAACTTATGCAATCTCATTACATAGGATATCCCCACTCACATGTCGTCTACACGAACACGTTATGATCACTGTGTTTGTATCAAATACAAAGTGGGTCATATCCATAGTTTTACAAGGGTAAGGTACCCAAATCTTATCCCCTAACTATAGACCCTTTAGGTTGTATCTCGAACTGAGATCCTCATATGTCCACTACATTCAGTTCAAGAGACATATTACAACCTTGGATGTTATTTTATTAGATTTAGGGATAATATAAGGCAATATAGTAAATAATGAACAATAACTTTTTATTGATTTAATTATAACATTATTTACAAACTACGAGTTTTAGGGCATAAAACCCAACACCTAGTGCATAACTCCCACTTGCCCTAGTCAAGAAGATACAAATCTCGTAGACCTAGACCTTCCAGATGACTCTTAAACACTTTACCCATGAGAGCCTTTGTGAATGAATCAGCAATATTGTGCTCTGAAGCGATCTTCGTGACGATGACATCTCCTCTATGCACAATCTCCTGTATTAAGTGATCTTTTCTCTCTATATGTTTGTCTCTTTTATGACTTCTAGGTTCTCTTGAGTTTACCACTGCACCATTATTATCACAATAAAGTGTGATAGAAAAAATCATATTTGGAACAACTTCCAAATCTATTAAGAACTTTCTAAGCCAAACAACTTCTTTAGCAGCTTCACAAGCAACTACGTACTCAACCTCCATCGCGGTGTCTGCTATGCATCCTTACTTGATGCTCTGCCAAACTAAAACTCATCCATTTAGAGTTAACACTGACCCTGATGTAGATTTCCTAGAATTTTTATCAATCTGAAAGTCATAGTGTGTGTTTCCTGTAAGGATCAAATCCTTAGCTCCATACGCAAGCATATAGTCCCTCGTTCTCCTAAGATACTTGAGGATTCCTTTAACTGTTGTCCAGTGATCATATCCTTGATTAGATTGATATCTACTGATTAGGGGTGTACGAATAACCCGGTAACCCAAGCAACCTGGACAACCCTCAAGGGAATGAGAGTCCCAGCACAGTGGAAGACGATCGAATCGTCGTGGTGATGTTGTGCAACTTAATTTCATTAAAACTAATTATCATATAATGTATGCTAAACATGCAAACTAGGAAGGGAAAAACATCAAGTACTTACTTGTTGAAGATTTTCTTCAAAGTTCCTTCCGTTCACGAACTCTTCATGCTTTCCTCGATCTCAACGATCTCGATCTCCTCACACGAACAACGACCGGACAACTCCACTTGGTTACAAGGTTGTTCTTCTTTAGGAAAAAAGGAGTATGGTGGGATCCTTCTTTTGGATAGGGAGGAGAAGTTTTTAGAGAGAATTTGAGAGAGAAGAGAACTCTTCTTTTGGTGAAAATTCCAAAAATGAGAGTAAGATCATTCTACCCTTCTTGCAATAGGGGTTTATATAATGGTGATAGGTGGAGTTGAAATCTCCACCTATTTTCCATTTTACCAAAACTATAGGTTATGCAAATCATATTTGCATAACCGCATATTATAAGATATCTCATATCTCATTTTACAAATCACATTTGCAATATTGTGGATTTTTGAATTGAATCACATCCAATTTAATATCTCCCAACCTAATTTCTCCAAATTAGCCCTAATTCAACAATTAGGCTAACCTATAGTTTATTATGAATCTCATTCACCTGACCTGAAAGGACTATTGTCCAAACATGTCCTGCAACGACTCCATGATCTCCTTAGCGGTGATCATCAACTCGTGCTTCTTTTCCAAGACTTCAGATAAGCTGGCAATGATATAGACTTTGACCTTTTCATTCGCCATGATCCATCGATCGTATGCTTCACGAACACTTCGTGATGCAGTCGAGGTCGGCAACTGAGGACACTCCTCAATAAGCCCGAACTTCAAGTCGTCGGTTACAAGAATCGTGTTAATATTATTCTTCTACGTTTGGAAGTTATCTCCCACTAACTTATTGCGATAATTGAGCTAGACATTTTAGCTGAAAAAATCAAATAATTTTGTGTCAGTCTCGCATAAACTTTTGAAAACCAATCAAGTTTTAGCAAAATTTAATCCTATGATTCCTAGGTCATTTAAAAATTGCAATGATATCCTAAAGGTTTAGAATGACCGTCACTGAAGGGTGAACAGAAACACTCCTCCTCTAGGACGAGACTTTCTGGACCAGACCCTAATCTCATAATAACTCTTATTCCATTAGGCGTCCAGTTACCACTATTTGGTCGAATTCATTAACACTTAACGAATATCGTGAGTGTCACCCTCAATATTTAAGTTTCCAAGTATCCGTCCAAACAATAGCCACCGAAGGGTGAACCACGAAGGAAAACCAACAAGGAAACTGTATCCCTTTCGGAAATTCATGGTGTTCCGACTCCCATGATCAAGGCCCTCCGAAGGGATTGTCTAGTCCAGGCCAAACTAGCAGGCGGATCATTGGGGTCTCACGGTGTGAATCGAAAGAATAGATCGTGGGTCCCGTTTTCACAGGTCTCGCTCTCACTCACTATAAGTACTCTCTCCATCCACGTTGATATTGACCCATACAAATGCCATCTGAAGGGGGACGCTCCCATTTGTGCCACGAGGCCGAGTATGGATCTCACGGTGCGGACTTAACGGAGATTTGTGGTCGAAAAATTAAATGTATCTTATACACTTTATTTCCTCCCACTCAGCACTTTATGTTATTCGGGATTGACCTAGATAAACTGGTTAAAATTTATCTAAGTCTACCAATATAACTCTTATATTGTATTAGGCCTAAGTTTATAATCACATTATTACTTAGGTCTATGTGAGTAAATTAATCAACTTTTAATTAACGGCACTCACGAAAAATATAACCTAAGAATCTCCTGACCGAATTCACTCCTAGGTCGGTTTCCTGGTAGGGGTGTTCCGCAAGCGTCAACTTAAATACCCCAGCCTTAGACAAAACCGTCCTTAGACAGAGTTACTTATCAGTCACCATTCAAAGATTATATTTTGATTCCCTAATTCTAATCTTATTAGAACTAGAAAACCTTAGTCTAATTATTCAAGTTCTAAACACTTTAAAATTAATAATTAACTTAGGTTACATGCATTTCTATGTTATAGTGCTTGATCATTCATCACATGAATAACTATACTATAACATAATAATTCATCACATGAAATTAAATGCATGAGCATACTTTAATCTAAAAATATAACACTTATATTTAGTTAAATTAAAACATGCATTTAAATATATTATAACACTTATAATATAACCTATCATGCAAACTATATATTATAACACTTATAATATAAATGATGCATGAAAATGTTTAACCTAAGGTGGGATTTTAAATCTATATGACATACATTATGCACATAGAATTTAATTAAATCATACATCACATGCATAAAATAATTAAATAGCAAAAATAGACTGGTTTTGGCACTTAGGGGCATTTATTTAATTAAATAACATTAATATAACAATTATATTAATATTATTTAATAAAATAAAATAAATAAAATAATACATTTTACATTTTACAAAAAAAAATGAAATTCAAATAAAATAAAAAATAAAAAAGCGCCCCACGTTGAAGAAGTTTGAGAAACCGCCCACGTTCAATGCTCGGCCTCGCGCTCGCCGTCCACTAATGCTCGCGCGGCGTTGTAACGTCGTCGTGGCGGCGTTACGCTGCAGCTGCGGCCCAAAGATTGTGCAGCGTTCCCAACGCAACGCTGTCCTACAGCGCGCCTTGCTCCTGCAATTGCAGCGTTGAGACGCCGATGAACAACGTCTCAATGCTGTCGACAGAACAACAAGCTCCTCTTGTTGTTCTTCGCCGTTTCTCGCCCGTTTTCGCTTCGATTTCTTCAGAGCATACCATGCCACGAACGACACGGACTTACAGGCTCGATTTACATTAAAATTTGCCCAAAACACGGGCCCTTACATTGATCAAATCAACATAAAACGTAAATCTAAAACATTGCCAAAACCGAAAACGACCATTTCGCAAACCAACATTCATCTCATGAATTAAAGGAAATACCCACCTAATTTTAACAAAATTAAGTGAAACAACAAGAACCAACGATTGGCTCTGATACCAATTAAAGGGAATGAGAGTCCCAGCGCAGCGGAAGACGATCGAATCGTCATGGTGATATTATGCAACTTAATTTTATTAAAACTAATTATCATATAATTTAGGCTAAACATGCAAACTAGGAAGGGAAAAATAGCAGGTACTTACTTGTTGAAGACTTTCTTCAAAGTTCCTTCCGTTCACGAACTCTTCGTGCTTTCCTCGATCTCAAGGATCTCGATCTCCTCACACGAACAACGACCGGACAACTCCACTTGCTTACAAGGTTGTTCTTCTTTAGGAAGAAGGAGGATGGTGGGATCCTTCTTTTGGTAAGTGAGGATAAGTTTTTAGAGAGAATTTGAGACAGAAGATAACTCTTCTTTTGGTGAGAATTCCAAAAATGAGAGTAAGATCATTCAACCCTTCTTGCAAAAGGGGTTTATATAATGGTGATAGGTGGAGTTGAAATCTCTACCTATTTACCATTTTACCACAACTATAGCTTATGCAAATCATATTTGCATAACCGCATATTATACGATATCTCATATCTCATTTTACAAATCGCATTTGCAATATATTGGATTTTTGAATTGAATCACATCCAATTTAATATCTCTCAACCTAATTTCTCCAAATTAACCCTAATTCAACAATTAGGCTAACCTATAGTTTATTATGAATCTCATTCACATTAAACTATATATTATATCATTCATATCTCATATAAATGACATAAATACCCTTTAGTGAACTTGAACACTTCAATTCACACCAAAACAGTAAACCTTTTTTTGATCCAGTTTGAGCCAACTGAGTGACCTTATGGACCTACAGTGACGAGCTCCAATGATTCGAGATTAACCTATCAAACTCTTTGACCCGATTAATCAACATTCATTTGCTACGGTAACACTCCACTAAAGCGCGTAGTTGCACTCCCGTCAGTGTAAGATAATATGTGTCCACTGATATAACCAATACCCATGAGTCGATCCTTCACTAGTTGTTCGTAGACACTGTTGGGTCAAATTATCGTTTTACCCCTGTGTCTACTTCTTGCTCCTTAAGTCCCCACTGCTCCTCAAATGAACAACAACGTGTAATGGTCCAACCATACACAATAACCCTCTCGGGCCAGTGAGAGGGTGGGCGCCCGTTGTCCAAGCCCGGAGACGATTTCTAAGGGAACAACCCTCTAGTTTCCTAAAGGCGGAACGCAGTGAATTCCATCTCACGTAGTTAAGTTCCCAGCTCCCTACTTGGTCCTGTCCCTGAGAAGATAGGCATATTGGGCGAGTAACTGTGACCACCCTCACCCGTACTAGTCAAAGAACAGACCCCGCAGACAGGAGTCCGTAACACGCTCAAGATTCAGGTCGAGTCACTAATGGCCATCTACGAAGCTATTAATCCATATTGTTAATGGTGTTACATCAGTAGGTCTAATAATTCACGGTCCGGTCTTGTACAATCTCATTGTACAAGATGCCCCCACTCGCATGTCAACCACATGAACGAGTCAAATCACCTCGTTTGTATCTTAATACAAAGCGGGACGCATCAACAGCGTATCCAGGATTAGGTCTCCAACCCCATCCATATACTGTAGACCGTTCGGGTCATTTACTCGAACGTGATTGTTGTGTAATATTATATTGCAATACCGCAAGTGTACGGGTCAAGTTTTAGTATAGTGATTTATGAGTCCAAGTATCGTCCTCGGGAATGGGTTTCTAGATTAATTAATTATTAAGGTACTAATTCTCAATTTTAGCTAAAGAAACATAACATGGATAGTTGGTTGAAGTAAATACAAACAAACGAACAAACATGTGGAGACATAGATTGATAGATTTGGGCGAAGTGATTTTACAAGTTAAAGACCTAACTAGCACATGCATTGAACCAATGAGATGAAATTATAAACAAGAAGTGAAATACTCAAGAAAATCTCTCGATTCTTAGTGAGTCTCACACATGCAATAAACTCATAGTCTCCATATGAACCTACAACATGCATGGAATTAGGCAACTTCTTTATGTGTTTCCCTAAGATTTCTAGGTCACTCTCGTGCCAGACTTCCAAGAGTTTTGACAATTTTGCTCTAATTCAAGCTTTATCTCTCGAGTCCACTTAAATCAACAAATTAAAAAGTAAAGAACGAATTGCCAAAAATAACGACATAACATGCTTCAATACATCACAAGAAAGTCATAACAAGTAAATCAAATCCTACTACAATGTTTAGCTACTCTAAATCACATGAAAAACAAACTAAACAAGTAGAAAACGTCTTAGAACGCTATTACAAATTGAAAGAAAGAGAAATAAACTTTGGTGTCGATCTGGGTCCTTCGTCCTCAGAGCTCCCGTCTTCGATCTCGAACCTCCACGAATGCTTTGGCTCCCAAAATCACTCTTTTCTCTCTTCTTACAAGGTGTATTTCGAATTTAGGGCAAAACTCTACCAAATTGTGCTCCCCATTGCAAGAATCATAATGTTGTATTTATAGGCATCAATGGGACAGCGTTGCAACGCTGTACCCTAAACGCGTGGTAAATATGGAAACTATCGGCAGCGTTACAACGCTAGGCAAACAGCGCTACCTTAACGCGCGCGCCCTTATCGATACGGCGTTGCGACGCTGCAAGGCGGCGTTACCGCGCCCTCGTGCGGCTTCTCATGTGTGCGCCCTTATCGATCTACCGTTGCGACGGTGCAAAGCAGCGTTGCAACGCTATCGACAGTGATCTTCAAAGCTGTTTGGTTGCACGTTCGGCGTTGCAACGCTCGTTGCAACGCCATCGCCTCGGGTCTTCAGCTTGGTTTGGTCTTCTCTCTTCCATTTGATGTTATATTTAGCTCCAAATAGCCTTGTTTTGATCCCGAGTGATCCAAATTGTCTCCAAGAGCTCTGTTTAAGCTCTTAACCTGAAATTGAATAAATTAACCACGTAAAAGCCCCAAAATCATTATAAAACTAGCAATAATTAAGCCTAAGGATAGCACATTTTGTGTGCTATCAAACACCGCCAAACTTAAACTTTTGCTAGTCCCGAGCAAAAACAGAGTTAAACATTAGATTGTTCTTGAACATACATGTGATTCAAGCCTCAAAGATTTAAGAGAATATTTTGCAATTACAGGAAACACTTAAACATAACACTTCAACAAGTAATTTAAAACTTTTCCTAAGTGTTCCTACGTGTGTGTGTGGTTAGCCTATGTTCCCTTCATTTTTACTAAGCCCGGATCAACTTTATTAGGTTCTCCATTCAACTTCCCCCTACACTGGTCTTAGTTACTAATCTTTGAGCCTCTCCACATTCAGAAATAAACAACTTTACTCAGTAGTTAATCACTCTTTTGATGCCACTTTTTTTCTATTTTCTTTTTTTTTTTTTTTTTTGTGCAAGGACACTAGCTTTCACACATCCACTGCAGGGACCCTTACCCAGAGCACTCGCTCAATGAGTGGCCTAACTGATCACAGTGAAGGTAGCTCTTTTTGTCCTCACGATTTTTTTTTTTTTTTTTACAAACAGACAACAAAAATAAACTTTTTCACATAATGCACATATTATACAGATCATGCACTTCATATTGTCATTTACCCTATCTTGCAGTTTAACTCTCAAATCGGCTGGACCTATCGAGGTGACATCAAACTTAAGCCTAATAACTTTGTTCTAAGCATTTCAAAACTACAGAACAAAGGCTATGTGCATATAATGCAGAAAAACTCAAGAAAATTTTTAAATTAACTCAAATTCATGTCATGCTTTTGAGTTTCAGTGAGAATCACAAAGATTTTCAATTATATCTCATCCTAGGCTATCATACTCATACTGATGTGAAAGATCAACCAACAATTCAGCACATACTCAGGACAGTCACAGCAAATAAACACAATCCCACCCCCAAACTTAAACTAAACATTGTCCCCAATGTTTGTAGAAATAAGCATGTGGCAAGTATAAGGGTAGAAGTGAACGATCATCTTGTCCCCGGGTGATGGAGATATTTCGAGTTCCTTGGATAGCCAAAGCATGTGTGTTGGAGTTCCTCTGAATGGGAGCATGGATTCCAACGAAGAAGGGCATCTCCACAACCTACGAAGTAAAACAACAACTAACTAAGAATTGAAAAACAACAAAAACAACTAAAGCAAGCTAAAGACAGGAAAACAAAAGTAAGTAAAACTTGGGTTGCCTCCCAAGAAGCGCTTTGTTTAACGTCTTTAGCTAGACTGTACTCCCTCAAGGTGTTTCTTTCCTTGCTTTGCGTGCACGGAGTGATGTGTTCATTTGGCCAACTGGGTCTCTATATTCTTTATTGCAGCTCCATGGTGGTCACTATACCGATAAATCGTGATTTGCATTCTCAGTTGGTTGGACCGACTGGATTCAAACTATGAAGGAGTGCAATGTGTCTTCTAGAGATGGTTTCTCTCCGATGTAGAAGCATGCATGCCTGTAGGAGGATTCAACACATTCTTGTTGTTAGCATAAGAGAAATTCTCATGATACCTCAACTGGATTGTAATGTGTTGGTAGGTTATTCGAGTGTGATTTCCTCCATAGTGGTTGATTCTATTGTTCGAGTAGTGCAATTGCTCCATATTGGATTCTCCATTGGGTTGGGAGCATTGAGAGGACATCCCTATCTGTGGTGATCTGCAAAATTATTCAAGGCATGAGTGAGAGACGCCATATGAGATCTAAGAGAGGTTACCTCGTCCGGTTGATATAATCCGACTCATCGGCTTAGATCTGTCATTTTCTCAGAGGCCACTGCAGGTATTGGCGGTTGACACTTCCTCCCGGGAGGACACGTGCTTTACGGCACATTTTCGCCATGAAAGCCCCTCCAAAGCAGTGGCATCGAGAATGGTTCTCGTCTTACCTTCAGTCCATTATAAAACAGTGTGCACTGGAGCGATCCGATAGCCATCTTTGTAGGCACCTCCCGAGCATGTCCTTGTACCTTTCTCAAAGCTTCAAATAAGCTGCTCTCCCTTTTCTTTGCTGAATGTTCCTATCTCGATCCTCAACTTTGCAGCTTTTTGGTGGAAAGAATTTGGTCATGAAGGCTTGGGCCAACTCCTCCCGTGAAGTGATACTCCACGAGGAAGGGACCTAGCCATTCTTTGGCTCTACCGCAAGGAAAAAGGAAAGAGATGTAAGCGAATACTATCAGCAGAGATACCATTCATTTTAAATGTACCACAGATTTCCAAAAAATTTTAAGATGAGAGTTAGGATCTTACGTGGCTAGGCCTCTCAAAGCACCTTCCTAACCATTTGTATACACACTGTTTTCAGTTGAAGTTATTAGCATTGATAGGGGCATGGACTATTCCAACTGCTCGAGAATTAAACACGGGTTGGAAATACTCCTTGATAGGTTTAGGGTTGTTGATGAGCTCCCGATCGCCATCTCACGAGGTTCGCTCTTCCTTCCCTTAGGAGTCTCCTCTGAGTCCTTTCAATCTCGGGATCAAAGGGTGCAAGTCTGCAGTTCTCCCCTTGGGCATACACCTAGAGGAACAAAAAGAAAGAAATTAGATAAGAAAGAAAAGCACAAACAACTAGAAAATAAAATAGAAAATAAAGTCATAAAGCATAAAACTTGGGTTGCCTCCCAAGAAGCGCTTTCTTTAACGTCTTTAGCTAGACGGTGACTTATCAGCGCACATAAAATTGCTCATACTTCTCTAGGCCCTTCTTGCTCGAATCAATGTAGCCCTCTAAGTCTAAAAGGCTATCTTGCTTTTCATGGGCGCCAGAGACATAATTATTTTTGGTATTTTTGTTTAATAAAATGAAAGAACTGAAATCAAAACAAGACTCGTGAGTGAAAGACCAATGGTTATCAGAAATCAAGGAAATTCCTGGGGATAAAGGGAAAGAAGACTTCTCAGCCTCTAACTCTATCACCTGGATCTCTCCTGTGGAACTAAGTGTATCACCAGTGTCCTCCTCACTAACCTGATCATGGTGTGCCTCAGTCTCCCCCAAACTATCCTCACTAAAATCTAAACAAATCCTCCTAGGTGGCATCTCCTGAGTAGTAAGGAATATAAATTGTTCCTGTAAGGTCTTAAGGGAAACTACTAATTGATTAAGATACTGGGATCTATCCTGCACTATTTCCCAAAGTCTTACCACCTCAGCCTCTAACCTATCCAACCTTTCGAATTCATCATGAACCAAATTTTTAATTTTCAATTCTAAGGTATATTCCATCAATTGGTCCACAAGAGAAGATTTTTCAAGAGGTTGGTTAAGGTATGAAAAACTATGGTTCCAAGTGCCTAAATAACTACCCTCATGTGAATTTTCATGTATGTCAGGTACAGAATGGTAAAAATTAGACACATGGTAATCAGAAAAAGCATGATGCACAAAACTAGGATCCTGAGAGGGACAGTAAAACGGTGGAAACTCAAAATTATGCAAAGTCATACTTGAAAAATCAGTAATTTCGCAACAAGACTTCACACAATATCAACACAACCAAAACAGGAAACAAAGACTCAAAAACACACCAGACTAAAATAACACAAATAAGGAAATAAACAATCACACAAAACTATTAAGGAAAGACATACAAACAAACTTTAGTCTAAAATTTTAAATTTTCTCCTAATATTAATTAATCTAATTAATCGCCATTCCCCGGCAACGGCGCCAAAAACTTGTTGCGTAATATTATATTGCAATACCGCAAGTGTACGGGTCAAGTTTTAGTATAGTGATTTATGAGTCCAAGTATCGTCCTCGGGAATGGGTTTCTAGATTAATTAATTATTAAGGTACTAATTCTCAATTTTAGCTAAAGAAACATAACATGGATAGTTGGTTGAAGTAAATACAAACAAACGAACAAACATGTGGAGACGCAGATTGATAGATTTCGGCGAAGTGATTTTACAAGTTAAAGACCTAACTAGCACATGCATTGAACCAATGAGATGAAATTATAAACAAGAAGTGAAATACTCAAGAAAATCTCTCGATTCTTAGTGAGCCTCACACATGCGATAAACTCATAGTCTCCATATGAACCTACAACATGCATGGAATTAGGCAACTTCTTTATGTGTTTCCCTAAGATTTCTAGGTCACTCTCGTGCCAGACTTCCAAGAGTTTTGACAATTTTGCTCTAATTCAAGCTTTATCTCTCGAGTCCACTTAAATCAACAAATTAAAAAGTAAAGAACGAATTGCCAAAAATAACGACATAACATGCTTCAATACATCACAAGAAAGTCATAACAAGTAAATCAAATCCTACTACAATGTTTAGCTACTCTAAATCACATGAAAAACAAACTAAACAAGTAGAAAACGTCTTAGAACGCTATTACAAATTGAAAGAAAGAGAAATAAATTTAGGTGTCGATGCCGGTCCTTCGTCTCCGAGCTCCCGTCTTCGATCTCGAACCTCCACGAATGCTTTGGCTCCCAAAATCACTCTTTCTCTCTTCTTACAAGGTGTATTTGAATTTAGGCAAAACTCTACCAAATTGTGCTCCCATTGCAAGAATCATAATGTTGTATTTATAGGCATCAATGGGACGGCGTTGCAACGCTAGGGGGACAGCGTTACGCGCTGCACCTAAACGCGTAGTAAATATGGAAACTATCGGCGCGTTGTAACGCTAGGGACGGCGTTGCGCTGTAACGCTGCTACCTATCGATCCGGCGTTGCGGACGCTGCAAGGCGGCGTTGCGCGCCTCTATGCGACTTCTCATGTGTGCGCCTTATCGATCTAGCGTTGCGGCGGTGCAAAGCGGCGTTAAGCGCTATCGGCGATGATCTTCAAATTTGTTTGGTTGCACGTTCGGCGTTGCAGCGCTCTATATGGCGTTACTGCGCGCCATCGCTCAGTCTTGACTTGGTTTGGTCTTCTCTCTTCCATTTGATGTTATATTTAGCTCCAAATAGCCTTGTTTTGATCCCGAGTGATCCAAATTGTCTCCAAGAGCTCCGTTTAAGCTCTTAACCTGAAATTGAATAAATTAACCACGTAAAAGCCCCAAAATCATTATAAAACTAGCAATAATTAAGCCTAAGGATAGCACATTTTGTGTGCTATCAGTGATCCTCCCTATGTGTCCACTACACACCGTTCAAGTTCTAGTTCTCTCATATAATCAATGACCCTGGAGCTTATAATATTGGACAAAGTTTGTAATAAATGTGAGATGCAAAATGATGAAATAAATAACCTTTATTAATTTCAAACGTAGAACGAGATTAGGACAAACATCCCAACAAACCCAACCCAAACCATAAGGGTTGGGTTGGGTTGGGTAAAGTTTTTTTTTCGATTTAGGTTGAGTTAGAAGTTTGGAGAACCGAAAAGTTCGGGTCAGTTCTCGGGTTGGAATTTTTAGGCTCAGGTTAACCCAACCCAACCCAAAGTTTATATTTATATTTATTTTATTCTAATTACATATATGCTTATAAATGAATTATTTATCAATTTTTAATGTTTTTCTTCTAAACTTCTAACAAATGTTAAGATGTTTTGAAATTTGATGTTTGATATTTGAATTTTATGTGATTTTAGTTATTAATTCAAGAAAAAAAAATTTAAAAAAATTATAAAAAATAAAAAAAATAATAACCCGACGACCTAACCCCACTTAATTCGAAAATATTGGGTTGGGTTGGGTTGAGTTACTCTTATGAATAGGGTTGATTGGGTTGAACGAATGACCAACCCAAATTTTTGGGTTGGTCCACAAAATTCCCCCAACCCAACCTGACGTATGTACGACTACTACTGGCAATCCTAACTGCATAGCATATGTGAGGCCTAATATACAACATGACATACATTAGGCTGCCTACAGCTGTTGTGAGGGAATATGTCTTATATCCTCAACTCTTGAGGTGTCTTAGGACACTGTTCCTTAGACAATATAATCTCATGCCTGAAAGGTAACATACCCTTCTTGGAGTTTTGCATCGAAAATTTAGACAACATCTTGTCGATATATGATGCCTGAGACAAGGCTAGTGTTTTGTTCTTGCGATTTCAGACTATCTGGATTCCAAAAACATATTGTGTTTCTCTCAAATCTTTCATTTGGAATTGTGTAGGTAGCCAACTCTTAATGTCAGTAGGAAACCCTACATTATTGCCAATGAGTAGGATATCATCTACATAGAACACTAGGAAAACAACAGTACTATTGATGATTTTCTTGTAAACACAAGGTTTATCAACATTCTAATCAAAGCCATAAGATTTGATCGTAGTATCAAATCTTATATTCCAAGATCTAGATGCTCGTTTAAATCCATAAATAGACCGTTTAAGCTTGCAAACTTTTTGCTCTTGACCTTGTTTTATGAATCCTTCTAGTTGATGCATGTAGATATTCTCACCAAGATTGTCATTCAGAAAAGCAGTCTTGAAATCCATTTGTCATATCCCGTAGTCATAATATGCGACAATGGATAAAAGAATTCGAATAGACTTTAACATGGCAACAGGGGAAAATTTTTCTTCATAACAAACTCCCTCCTTCTGGGTATAACCCTTTGCCACTAATTTAGCTTTAAATGTTTGCACCTTTCCATCGACACCTCTTTTCCTCTTGTAGATCTATTACAACCTATAAGTTTTACCCCATCAGGTTGATCTACAAGATCTTAGACCGAATTGAAGTACATTCAATCCATTTCAAGATTCATGGCTTTAACCCACTCATCTTTGTCAACATCATTCATTGCTTGTCTATAGGGCAATGAATCCACAATGTTTTATTAGATATGACAACTTGGGCTTCTGTCAAACCCATGTAATGGTCGGGTTGAATTACAACCCTCCCACTACGTTGAGGCACTCTCAACTCTTGAGAAGCATGTTTTTGACTTGATATACTAGCATCAACAACTTTTGTTGATGTACTGCTATTTTACTTTGTGGTTTGTGATCCCTGATATAGTCTTTTTCTAAGAAAGTAGAATTTGTCAATACAAATACTTTATTTTTTTTTTAATCGAAGAAAGAACCACCTCTCATTTCTTTGGGATAGCCTACAAATAAGCACACTTTAGAACGAGATTCCAATTTCTTTGGATTCGTCACTAGCACTCAAAAGGTGTTTCCTAAACACTTTTCGATGGCACACTGTTTAATATGTAAACCGCAGTCTCTACTACATACCCCCAAAACGAATGTGGCAAATGATCATAACTCATCATTGATCGAACCATGCCCAACAGAGTTATGTTTCTCCTTTCTGATACATCATTTTGTTGTGGTGTACCAAGTGCTGAGAGTTAGGATGTGATTCCATGTTCTATCAAATAGTCTTGGAATCTCAAACTCATATACTCTCCACCACGATCGGATCGTAGTGTTTTAATGTGTTTACCTAATAAGTTTTCAACTTCAGTCTTATACTCTTTGAACTTTTCAAGAGCTTCAGACTTATGTTGCATTAGGTAAATATACTCATATCTTGAATAATCATCTATAAATGAGATGAAATATTCATACCTCCTCTAGTTTTAACATTCATCGGACCACAAAGGTTTGAATGTACAAGTTCTAAGGGTTCTTTGGTTCTATAACCTTTTCCAGTAAAAGATCTTTTAGTCATCTTGCCTTCAAGACATGATTCACAAACAGGTAAGAAATCATCTTCGAACTCATTTAGAATTCCACATTGATGGAGATCTGATCTCCTTGAGCAGCGGAAACGTGGTATGGGATCGTAATTGCTTGATTGTTTAGGTCGAATCAAAAACCGATACATTGACAAAAATACAGAACAAGCATACTTTTAATCTAATTAAAACATGAAGATATACATGCAAACATGATTAAAGTTTAACAATTATAATAAGAATGGAAAGGAAATTACCTTTGTAGACTAAATTCTCCAGTAGCAACTCCTTGCTGCAAAACGTAGTAACACAGCAACTTTCTCTGTTTTCTTCCAGCAAGAACACAACCACTAGAGATCACCTTCTATATCTCTGAATGCTTAGATCTTTCCTTGGTGGGAAGGATTCCAACTTTTGGAAGAGATTTTGGGAATTAGAGAGTGAGAAGAGAGAGAATTCTTGCACAAAGTTCCAGATCGATCAACCTCCTCTCCTCCATTGGAGAGGAATAAAACGAGGGGTCACCTCCCCACTCCCTATCGATGGAGAGGGAGGTGGGGAACGTGTGCTTCTGACACGTTCCCATTAATTTAATATTAAATTAAATTAAATATTAATTAAATCATATTTAATTAATCAAATTAAATATCTTATATTTAATTAAGATTAAATCATATTTAATCATATCCTTCCCTCTAACCTATAGTTTTAATGCACATCTAATGCATATTAAATTTTAACCTATAGTTTTCAAATGTGAATTACATTCACATTTAATATAATATTTGAACTCTTTCAAATATTCAATTCTCTCATATAATTTAATATGAATCATATTCACATTAAATTTATAATATATATTTCCAAAACTATATATTATATCGTATCTAAATACATTAAATATATTCCCTAATGAATTTGAACATTTCAAATTCAAATGATCTAAGAACCCTTTACGAGCTAGAAGGTGGACCTAATGGACCTACAGATCAGAAGCTTCAACGATACGAGATTGCTCGGTTAATCTTATTAACCTCCCAATCAACATTCGTTAACTGCAGGAACACTCCACTAAAGTCCCACAACTGCACTCTTCTCACTGCAGATATATTTCTGTGTCCATGGATATTGACCAATAACAGCAAGTCAATCCTTCACGAATGTTCGTAATACCAGCTGGGTCAAATTATCATTTTACCCTTGGGTTACATCTTGTGCCTTAAGTACCAGTGCTCCTCTAATGAACAATTTGTTTGTGGTCCTACCAACAAACAGAGTCTCTCTCGGGACAATGAGAGGGTCGGGCCCTTTGTTCAAGTCCCGGAGACACATCTTAAGGGAACATTCCTCTACTTACCCTAATAGGCGGGAAAGAGCGAATTCCATCTTGCTAAGTTAAGTTCTCAGCCGCTCACTCGGTCTTGTCCACAAGAAGGTAGGCATATTGAGTCGGCGAACCGGCCATTCTCACCCATACTAGTCAAAGGACAATCTCTTGCGACAGGAGTTCGTAAACGCGCTCGAGATTGAGATCAAGTTGCCTAGGTCATCCTAGTGAAATAGAAACCTAACTAGTCAACGGAGTTACAGCTAGAAGTTACTATTTCGTGGTCCGGTCTTATGTAATCTCATTACATATGATACCCCCACTCACATGTCATCTACACGAACACGTTAGGATCACAGTGTTTGTATCAAATACAAAGTGCGCCACATCCATAGTTTTACCAGGGTAAGGTACCCAAACCTTATCCCCTAACTATACACCATTTAGGCTGTATCTCGAACCGAGATCCTTTATATGTACACTACATTCAGTTAAAGATTCATATACCATCCTTGGATGTTTAGTTTATTGGATTTAGGGTTTAAATTAAGGCAAACTCGTAGATAACGAACAATAACTCTTTATTGAAATAATAACACTTTAATACATTAATTAGAACATAAATACAAACTACGGGTTTTAGGGCACAAATCCCAACACACATTTTACCAGCCTCTCAATCCTATTGAGATTAATGTGACCCATTTTTAAATGCCAAAGATAGGTATTTTCTTTAGGAGATTTTTTTTTTTATCTTTTAGTCCTTACTGTTGTTGTTTTAAACAACTTAGTATTTAGAATCGTTTTAATCAAAGTAGGTCTTAGCAAATATAAGTTATTTTCTAAGAAACTAAGCAAATTTCAATAACATTTCTTAAAATAAATACTTTATTCATATTAAAAGAAATGGACAACTATTGTTCCATCAGACAAGAAACAAAAATTAAGTTCCTTTTGATTTTATGAACTACATACACGTTATCTAATAACAAATATCTATTCTTCTCGAAAAATAACGTCATGTTGCCCACAACAACGACTGAGACGACCTTGTCAGTGACAACTCTGATTGTCAACTCTCCAGCATCTAGCTTCTTCCAGGAACTAATTCCCTGAAAAGAAGAACAAACATGATTAGTGGCTCCTGAATCAACTATCCAGGCAGTATCATCATTCTCCACTAAACAAGTTTCAATTACAAGTAAATCATATTTATCTTCTTTTTCTTTCTTCCTTTCGACCAAATATTTAGGGCAACTATGCTTCCAGTGTAGTCATTGCAATGGAAACATTTTCCTTTATTTACAACTTTGGCCTTCTTTTTCTTTTGGATAGCAACAGGGCTAGCTTTATTATTCTTTATCTTCTTCTTCTTTCCTTTTGAGCTAGAAGATGAGGCTCTAGATTTTGTCCCAGAGGTTGAACCTCTGTGAAAATTCCTAGGGGCAACATTTGCCTCCTCTTCCTGCCCCTTGTTTTTAGTAAGAGACTAGTAAGTTTGGAGCTCATTCAGAACAGTAGTAAGATTGTATTGAATCTTATTCATTACAACATTACTACGGAATTGCGATAAACTCTTCGGAGAGTCTCAAGTATAAAGCTAACTTGACTGGATTCATCTATGACAAATCCATTCATCTCTGCCACATTGAAGTGGATCATCATATATGTGCTTGAGCGCATCATGCTTGATCTGAAAAGATTGTTGTCCAAACATACCTTGCAATGATGCCATGATCTCTTTTGCTGAAATCATGTTTTCATGCTTCTTGGCTAAAACATTTGTTATGCTCACCAAGATATAGATGTGGGCCTTATCGTTGGCTTTTGTCCACCTGTCATAGGCATCACGAACGTTTTGTGATGCATTTATTCTAGGGACTTGAGGACATTCCTCAGTCAAAGCAAATTTCAAGTCTTCCACAACTAGTATAGTATTAATTTTGTTTTTTCAAGTGGTGTAATTCTCGACAGTTAACTTGACGACAAGTTGAGAGATAAAAAAAAGCTTGCCATTTTGCTGAAAACACATGAATTTATTTATATTAGACTCTAGCATAAAACTTTTAATTAATCAAATCGAGTTTCAGCAAATTTAACAATGATCCCCTAATTCATTTAAATTACAATGATACTTCAGTGATTTAGAATAACAGTTACCGAAGGGTAGTCAGTTATTCCTACACTGAATTGAGACATTTTCAACTAAATACTACACCAAAATAACTCTTATTCCTATAGCATCTTAGTTACCACTTGTTCGATTTTGAAACAATTAACTTACTTAATAGTTTTTTGTAAGTGTAACCCTCCATTTTTTTTCCCTAAAGTTCAGCCCCAGCGTAACCGTCGAAGGGAGGAGAAAAGTTGGAGCAAAAACTAAAGCAACCCTATCCGTTTTTGGAGTTGGCCATGATATTGAATCCATGCAAATGCCATAAGAAGGAAAATGCTCCAAGGGAGTTACGAGGCCGAGCATGAAGTCTCAATTTGCAAACTAATGAAGGAGACCGCAGGATGTGTTGACACATATCCTTTTCCCACTTACTATAAGTACTCTCCCCATTCACCTTGATATTGACCCATGCAAATGCCATCCGAAGGGGGACGCTCCCAAGGCGCCACTAGGCTGAGCATGAATCTCACTATGTGAATTCCACTGGGAAAATGTGAGGGATAAAGATGTATCATATACATCTTCTCCTCCCACTCAGTACTCTATAACTAGAGATTATTTGCTTAGTTAAATCTGGCTAGATGATTTGCTACGTTTTATTCTATTTATTAACCACTTTAATAAACCTAACTCTATCAAAGAGTAATTTATAAAACTCTAAGACTAGTTGAACTCCCGGATCAGTTTCCAAGTAGGGGTGTTCCGTTTCTGTCAGCTTAAATACCACAACCTAGATAGAACCTTCCTTAGATGGAGTTTCTTTAGTCATAGTTTTATAAATCATCTTTTATTCGATTCACTTTAAACTATCTGAATTAAATAAAACAAAAGATTATTCATAATCATATTAGAAAATTATATCCTAAGGTTTAATTATTTCTATTTTTAAAACTCCTTTTAAAATCAACTGAACCTTAATTTTACATTCATCACATTACAACTATTATAATTACATAAACATATAAGTTACATGCATTAACATGTTATAAGTTGCATCCATAATATTCATCATATTATAACATTTATAAATACATGAATATATAACTTACAACATTCATCACATGAATTAATACATGTCAATACTTTACATCAATTTTAATATAACACTTATATCAAAATTAATCATACATTTTATATAATATAACAATTATACTAAATATGATGCAAGATCATGTTTAACCTAAGGTGAGATTTTAATCTATATGGCATACTTTATGCAACATATAATATACATCGAATGCAAAAATCAAATAAATAGCAAAATTGGACCAATTTAAGGCACCCTAGGAAATAATTAATTAAATTAATAGAATCTAATTATATCAATTTAATTAATTAAATAAAAATAAAAACTGTAAAATTAATTGATAAATAAATAATTAATAATAATAAATAGCTTTGTTCTTCCTCCGTTTTTCACAACAACTTCTTGCCACGATCGACACAGACTTACAGACTCGATTTACAACAAATATTGCCCAAAACCATAAGCCCTTACATTAATCAAATCAACAAAATTATAAATCTAAGTGCCAAAAATTGCAAACATCCAATTATGTAAACATTTACACTCATCTCAAGATATAAGGTTACCCACCTCTATTTTGTATGAAATTTCCAATAAAATCAAAAGCAATAATTAGCTCGGATACCTATTGAAAGGAATCGAATTCCAGCAACGGAAGCGTGAGAACGCTTTTGCTTAGGAATTTTGTGGAAATTTCATAAACACATTTCTAAAATGTAATAAGCATGAGAAAATGAGTTGGAGATTTACCTTTGTTGTTCTCAACAACAACCTATTCTCTCAATACGATCCAAGCACGAACACCTCCAAATGATCTTCCCTGCTATCCTCTTAGATAAGATCTGAATTCTGGGAGCTTTTTCTTTTTGGATGAAAACTAGAAAGAAAATGCACCTTTTCTCTAGAGAAGGGAGAGAATTTTGAGAGAGAGATTTGGAATGATGATGGAATTGCACACCTTTGTCTCATAAGAGGGTGGCTAGGGTTTCACTATTGTGGTTTTAGCCTAACCCATATATCCATATACATGAGATATTTATAGAGTTTAGGATGGAGGTTACTACCTCCATCCATAACTCATATGTTAATCCATCACCTTTAATTTTATAACATGCAAATCATTTTTGTAGTTATTATTTTAATAAAATATCATATATTTGATTAATTCTATTTCTCTCATAATATATATATATAATATGAATCCATTTCACATTATTATTTTATTCTCAATCCAAATATAACATATAGTTTAATTATGAATCTCATTCAAAATTAACTTTATATTATGATTATATCTCATATACATACATTTTCCCTTGATAATTTGAACAATTCAAATTTCTTCTAAAATTGTGATTCTTGTTTAACCCATGGTAAACTAGTAGGGGGATTTAATGGACCTACAGATCATGAGCTCCAATGATACGAGATTAATTGATCAAACTTTTTGATCAAGTTAGCCAACTTTCATTAACTACGAGTCACTCCACTAAAGACTCATAGTTGCACTCTCCTCACTTTAGGACAAGTTGTGTCCAATGATATAACCAATACACATAAGTCGACCCTTCATATATTGTTCGTAATCACAGCTAGGTCAAATTACCGGTTTACCCCTGCACCTTTTGCTCCTTAAGTACCACTAATCCTCTAATGAACAACTTGTTTATGATCCAACCATAAACAAAAGTCTCTCTCAGGGTAATGAGATGGTGGACCCCATTGTTGAAGACCGAGAGTCAATACTTAAGAGAAAAACTCTTCTACTTTCCCTAAAACTGGGAAGGCGTGAATTCCATCTTGTATAGTTAAGTTCCCAGCTCCTCACTCAGTTTTGTCCTCAAGAAGGCAGGCTTATTGAGCTGGCAACTCGGGCACTCTGACCTAGGCAAGTCAAAGGACAACTCCTTGTGGACAGGAGTTTGTAACCCGCTTAGAATTAAGGTCGAGTAATTAATGGTCATCTATGATTTATTAAACCTAAATAGTTAACAGTTTTATAACATTTCGTTAATAATTCTCGGTCTGGACTTGTACGAACTCATCGCACAAGATACCGCCACTTGCATGTCTCTACATTAAAAAATTGGATTAATTCATTTGTATCTAATACAAAGTGGGTCATATCCATAGTGTTACCAGGATGAGGTACCCAACCTTATCCATATACTATAGACCCTTAAGGTTATTACTTGAACATGATCCACTAGTATGTCTACTACATATTGTTCAAGTTTTATAAATAACCTTAGATGTTAGTTTATTGGATTTAAGTTCAAGCAAGTCTATAAATGAATAAAATAACTTTTATTTTATTTAAATAAATTTTATTACACATCCACGAGTTTAGGGCATAAATCCCAACAATTTATAACTGAAAGAATGGTTAGATCACTTGAAGTATTCTTGGGAAACGATGACACCTTGCCAGTCATCATTTCCAAGGCACTTACAACATAATAGGAAGAGAAATTAGTAATGACTTTGAAAGAACACAAGTTAGCTATTCAGTGGACACTTGTTGACATAAAAGGTATAAGCCCAACTTTGTGTATGCACATGATTTTTCTGGAGGATGATGTCAAACCGTCATAAGAATCACAACGAAGATTGAACCCAACTTTGAAGGAAGTAGTTATGAAAGAAATTATCAAGCTCCTAGAGGCAGGTATTATCTATCCAATTTCTGATAGTAAATGGGTAAATCCTATTCATGTAGTTCCTAAGAAAAAAGGTATGACTGTAGTTAGGAATAACAATAATGAATTAATGCCCATGTGTGTTCAGAATGGTTGGAGGATGTGCATAGATTAGAGGAAACTGAATAAAGCAGGTAGGAAAGATCACTTCCCCTTACCTTTAGTTGATCAAATGATTGAAAGATTAACTGGTAAACCATATTTTTGTTTTCTCGATGGTTTCTCTGGTTTTTATCAAATACCCATTTCTTAGGAAGATCAAGAGAAAACTACTTTCACTTGTCCATTTGGTACTTTTTCCTACAGGCGTATGCCCTTTGGTTTGTGTAATGCCTCGGACACATTTCAAATATGCATGATAAGTATTTTTTCTAATTATATAGAAAGATGCATAAAAGTGTTCATGGATGATTTCAATGTGTATGGAGAGTCATTTGATGAATGTTTGCATAATTTAACTAAGGTAATGAAACGATGCATCGAAACTAACTTAGTTTTGAATTATGAGAAATGTCATTTCATGGCGAATCAGGGTATAGTCTTAGGACATGTAGTTTCTTCCAGGGGAATAGAGGTTGATAAAGCTAAGGTAGATGTTATTGCTAACTTGCCCTACCCTACCAATGTTAAGGAGGTACGAGCTTTTCTTGGTCATGTAGGTTTTTATCGCAGGTTCATTAAGGATTTCTCTAAGGTAACCTTGTCGATGTCCAACTTGCTTCAGAATGATGTTGCCTTCAAATTTAGGACAAAGTTCAAGGAAGCATTTAACGTACTCAAGGAATGTCTGACCGTGCACCCATAATTCATCCACCTCAAGTGGACCTTCCTTTAGAGATCATGCATGATGCTAGCAACTATGCAATAGGAGCAGTGTTGGGGCAGCGAATAAACAAGAAATGCCACACTATTTATTATGCTTCTAGAACACTGAACCCTACGTAGTGCAATTATTTCACAACAGAAAAAGAACTTTTGTCTATTGTTTTTGTCTTAGATAAATTTTGATCATATATTCTTGGTTCTGAAGTAGTTGTTTTCTTTGATCACGCATCTCGCTAAGATACCTGTTAACAAAGAAAGAATCAAAGCCAAAACTGCTCAGATGGATATTGCTCCTCCAAGAATTCAACCTGACAATCAAAGACAAAAAAGGTACAGAGAACTCAGTAGTTGATCATCTAAGCAAAATAATCAAAGAAGAGGACCAATCGCCACTAAAGGACGAATTTCTTGATGAACATCTATTCTAAACCACGAGTTCAACACCTGGTATGCAAATATGGTAATTTAGCTAGCTACAGGTACGTTTCCTCCTACATTCTCTTCATCTAGAAATGCTAAGTTAAAGAGTGATTCCAAATATTATATATGGGATGACTCTTGAGGAAATTCTGTGTTGACCAAGTAGTTAGGAGATGTGTGCCTGATGACGAGTTTGAGTCTATTCTAACCTTTTGTCATGATTGATGATTCTCATTTATGAGGATTATTTAGACCTAAATTACTTGGCTATTTTTGTCTCTTTTATTGCAAATATTTATATTGTGGCAAGCTAAAAGTATCATTCATAAGTAAAATTGTTCAAGCTTGTTTAAAATAAGTGAAAAATAAGAAATGTTTGAAAAATGGTGGAAAATTAGTTAATTCGGTATGTTTAGGGGTTAAGAGCACATTTAGGATTGAATGTATGGTTTAATTGTGTTAATCAACTCTTAATTGATTGATTAATTGCATTTGATTGGGTTGTTCTTAGTGCCTTTAATTATTTGGCAAATAATTAGTTGATTTTAGTTTTAATTGAGTTCGACAAAGGAGATTAGGACTGAATTAATCTAATCACCACCCTTAAATTGTCGATGTGACATAAGCATAACAATTAATAGGTGAGACTAATTATGAACCAGCTTATTCCAATTAATTAATCAATTAATGCTAAAGACACTTGGACAAGTGATTAGTTACGTTTGTTCGAATGAGATTGACAGGAGATTTCAACCTGTTTAACTCTAGGTTTATCCAATTAACCTATTTTAATATATTGTCAAATCCAATTGCCATATATTCACCCTAATTTGTGCTCGATTCCCTAAACACCCCCTTAATTCGATATGTATTTTTATTGCTTTCTTGGTTAATTCTTGTTTTCTCAAGCATCTTCCCATTATCTTAATCCTTAACTCTAATTTTGAGTACTTATAATTTTCGCATTCACTCCCCTTGAGATTCGATACTCAATATTCACGTACCGTTTTATTATTACTTAGATTAATAAGACACTAATTAATCTGTTTTGAAATTGAAAGCTGATCCCTCCTCCCAAAATTGCTGAACTTAAGAGGGAGATTGATAGCGAGATTGAAAATTTCAAGATATTAAAAAACAAAATTAAAAGAATGAGCATATCTTAGGGACCAAATTACATATTTAACCTTAAATGTGTAAAGGGCTTAGAAGAAGGCCTTTTTAAGATTGAAGCCTTAGCCAATCAACTGAAATAGCTGCTGCCTGTGCTGCTGAATGACCCCCATCCTCCTCTCAATCTTTTTTCTGCTGAAGCCATCCTCTGAAGCTGTATTTGCTCCCTAAACTTGGCTATGAACTCGCCAGCTTTCTTGTCGACCTCGTAAGCCCCCGATTCTGAATCTCCCGCCATACTCGAAGCAGCTTCTTCATCTGAACTTGCAAAAATAGTTTCATCCTCCTTATCAGAGTTATCTTTACCATCATCTGTCAGCAAACTCTCAGTGTCTTCCTTCTGCTCCTCAATTCCCAAGAATGTCGTCTTCGACAAACGATTCGAATTACCAGCATTCGGGTTAACAACAGCATCCCATCCATGTCCCATTCCATCTTCTCTCATATATGGTGACTCTCCACCTTCTTCAAACTTCCCTGTATTGTTATCATGCTCCATTTGGTTTCTATACATCTCTTGAGCTTTCATTTCCTCCATGGTAACTACATTTGCTCTAACTGTTCTAACGGATTTTCCCCGGGATAAAGCTTTCGGCATTCTTGCGAAATTCCTATCTAAATTTGGGGAACTTACCACGGATCCATTGCACTCGGATGAATTTTCTGGTTCAATCAGAGGGTCCTCAGAGCTCCCTCTACCGTTTTCAGACAGAGAACTCATACTGTATTGTCGAGAATGCAATGACTTAGAGGAAATGTTACTGAGCGACGACATTTTACGGTGCTTTCTCGTCGTTGATGGCAACGCCGGAGAGAAGGAACTAGTTTGTGATGACTGAGATAGAGAAGAATGAAGAGAGCTAGAGTTTTTCAGTGATTCAAATTGAGTTTCATCAATGGAGGGAGGTCTAAAATGGGAAGGGCGAAGAATAGCATTCCCAACTCCTCTCTCTCTCACCAACTTCTTTCCAAATTTCTCGCGCCATTGAAATGGGGACAATGATGAAATAACAGCTTCATCAAACTTCTCCTCCAAATTTGTACAACAATTATCACCAAATTCACTTATTCTTTCACAATTATTCTCAGAGCTATTGGATGAAGTTTTAGAACTCAAGCAAGATTCATCACCACAATCGAATTCGAGATCGTCAGGTTCAGTAAGATTCGATCTTAGACTCCTAACAGGCAAACCTAGAGGTTTATAATTTACAATGGCTCCTGATTCCATCCATTCACCAGAACTACGATTTGTTTCAGCAACAACCAACAAAGATCCACCCCGAGTATATCTCGATTTACAAGCATGACCGACATTGTCAGTATCAGAAGATTCATAAGAATTTTCATACCTTTTTTTGGGTATAGAGCAATGGAGTTTTTCCTGTTCGCGAGATTGAGCATTAAAATCCCAAAAATCACTCACGGATCCACGATTCGGCTGAATGTACAGAACTTCACTCAATTTCCTCTCATCAGAATCACTCAAATCGTCAGCATCTTCAAAAATCGAAGCGACGTGAAACATCTTAGAGAAATACGACTGTGGATGATCAAAATTGGAGAAGCGAGGTTCGTCTACACTCACCTGGATGCTCCTTCTGCTAAAGAGACCATAGGAAACAGCAATGCCGACGAACATGAGGTGAAAAAGCTCCCAGAATTTGGTGAGCAAAGTCTGGTTGACGAAATCTGGAGCTTCGGAAGGGAAGAGAGGGAGGAGGAGGAGGAAGATGCAGAAGAAGAGGGATTTACATAGAAATTGTGCACAGGACTTGTGTTGGTGAGCGGAAGGAGTTGGTGGAAGTGGAGAATGAGGAAAATGGGGTTTGGTCAAAGGGCTGGAAGCTGAAGACGCCATTGATGAGGTTGCTGTGGAGCTTGGGAATCGGGATTTTGAGATTTGAGAGAAAATGTTGTTGGTGAAGAAAGGAAGACTTGAAGACAAGGTAAAGTTTGTGCTCGCAATAAACAATAGAATTCAATTATTCAAAAACTCTCATAATTGCAACCGTTTGGTTGAGAATGAAATCATAAAATTCACAATTTTCCTTCTGTCCAATTTACATCTTCCTTAATGTCTAAAAAACAAAACAAAAAATCTACATTTTCCCTCAATTCTCCTATTTATTTATTAATAATAATTAATTATTATTATCATTATTTAGTTCGACCATGGGTGGAAATAGGGAGATTTAAATGTCGGTCAATACCATAAGCCAACCACCACTAACACCATCATGACAAGAGACCATATGCCTTAACCAATTAATTATTGACATTATTATTATTTTTTTTTTGTTAAGTTTCATCTTCGTTTCACATTGTTTTAAGTTTTTAATTTTATTATAGTTTGGATTTTGTTTTAATTTGATTTCAAGAATTTAAAAATATTCAATTTAGTTTATTTTTATTTTTGTTGTTGAATTTAATTTCTATGGTTTGTTCAAATTTCACACAAACATCTCAATTGTTGGTAGTTCTTATCATGGATATACTTAGGAATTATTTGGGGTGTTGAGTTGGTTATAATAGTTGATGGAGCTATATAATCGGTGTTTTGAATTAAAATTGAATTGGGTTATAATAGTTTGTGCTTGGGTGCAGAGTTATTCACAAACTATTATAACACATGTTATTATAACATGCACCCCAAATACAGAGGCGGATTTAAGGAGGTCCTAGAGGGGACTCGAGCCCCCCTTCAACTTTTTAAGAGCATAGTTTGTATATATAAAATGCTATGCTAGTTTACAAATTTTATCTTGACCTAGTGGTAAGCCCCTTTTGATTTTTTCCTTTTTTTTTCTGTACCCAAGGTTCAATTACCAGCTTGTACAATTTCGAATATGTGTGTACTTTTACATTTTATTATATATATTTCACTCAATAAAAGTAAAAGCTCTTAATACTTTAAATTCTATTTTTAAAAAATCTAATAAATCACATTTCTTTTTTTAGTACAATAAATCATATTTCATTACCTTTGGTAAATAATTTAAATGTATCTAATTAAAAAAAACATATCATACTTTTTATTTATTTAAAGCATAAGAGGGGTTAGGAGGATTCGATATGTATTTTTAAAAAATCTAATAAATCATATTTCTTTTTTTAGTACAATAAATAATATTTCTTCACCTCTTGTAAATAATTTAAATATATATAATTAAAAAAATATATATCATACTTTTTATTTTTTTAAGTACAATAGGAGTTGGGAGGATTCGATATGTCAGATGAGTTATGCTTAGGGATGTCGATTTTCCTCTTGGGGACCCGCCCTGTCCCTGTATAGGTGAGGAATGGGGGAGGAGTGGGGATGATTTTCCCAGTTATTAAAGCGGGAATGGGGACAGAGACGGAGAATACATTCCCCGTCCCCAACCCGCTCCCGTCCCCACCCTGATTTATTATTATTATTTATATATATATATATATATATATATATGTATATATAATAAACTATAATTCTAAATTTTTATTAAATATCATTTTACTTTTTTAAGAAAATTGAAAAAAAAAAAGTCTCTTAAATAAAAATTTCTAATGACTAATTAACCATTTAAAAAAAAAATGATGTAATAAAATGTAGAAAAATAGAAATGGTAAACGGAGAATTATTCCCCGCGGAATTCCCGCCCCGTTTCCCGCAAAATTAAATAGGGAATTTCGAGGGGACGGAGACGGGAAGTCATTCCCCGACCCCGAGCCCGCCCCGTGGACATCTCTAATTATGCTTTCTTTCGCTTATACTTTTTGTTGTAATATATTCTTAAAATTATTTATTTTTTAAGATTTTTTATTGGTATCAAATATAAATAAAACTGAATGGAAATTTTTTTAATTTTTATAAAATTATTTTTAAAAGTAAATTACATCAAAGAAAATACGATTTTATGAATTGTTATTAAATAAAAAAATATTTTTATTTGTAATTTTTTCTCATATACAATATACTTATGTAAAAAAATGTAATCATTTTACTTATATAAAAATATATAAACTATTATATTAAGATTTCATTTTCATCGATGTATTTTGTGTTTTGTTTTATTTTAGTTTTTATACTTTCAAAATTCAATTTCTTAATTTTAGTAAACCATAAAAATAGAATGAGACTACATACCACCAATATTAATGCGTTCAAAATAATTTTTATACGAATTTAAGCCCCCTAACTTGAAGTTCTCGATCCGCCACTGCTCAAATACATGCCAATTTGAAATTTTATATTTGGTTAATTTTGTTAGTAATTGTATTAAGGTATTTTGTATATATATATTTAATTTTAAATCGTATGAATAATTCTTTTGGTTCTTGAAGTGTTATATTTGTTATATTAAACTTTCAAACAATTTTCTTTATTCAACAAATTTTGAATGAAAAATCATTTGAGACATTGTCTTTAATTCTTTAATAAATTATTAAACAAAATTCGGATAGAGACGTATCTTTTTTTTCATTTACTTCGTCAATAAATGTTTACATGGGCAAATATATTTGAACTTGAAGCCACATGGAAGTTAGGAGTCAAGTTTTTTAAATGGAAGAGTAACCGTAAATCTGACATAATTCGAATTAAATATTAAAAATACAACTAAAAAAATTATATCACAAATAAAGAAAATTTTAAAATACATGTACGTTGGTGATTACCATTAATCAATATATAGGTTAATCACATTGGTGATATAGTTTATCAAAATATATATATAACGAATATATTTAATCACTTAATCAATATACTCATTAATCAGACCCAACATAACAATTTCTTGTCCCCGATGCAATTTTTACTATCTAGAGCCTTGAAAATCCTTTTCCTTAACTTCGTCGTCTCTAAAACCTCCTAAGTCATAATTTTTCTTTAGTCTAAATTTTCTAAAGAGTTATTTTCTCCCAAAAAGAGTTAAAAAAAACTCTTGAACATATTGAAAATTAGGGTCACGTCGAGACACTAGAGGTAGAGTGTAATGTAATCGTAGGGTACCAATTGTGCCTTAAGGACCTATTAGAAGATCAAGTACTAAAAAACTTCAAAAATCAATGAACAATGCATTCGAAATCATGATTCAATCAATACAAGAGGAAGAACCATGTAAGGGAAAGCAACCTTTCAACTATCATCAAATATCCTTGCTGCTCACTCTTGCCCTACTTTCCTTATTTGAATTGTTTAAATTTGTTTTAAGAGTATAGGAAAGAATTTATTTGTTTAGGATTTAATTTTTCTAGCAAGTTTAATTAGGAAATGCTTATTTTATTTTATGAATTAATTTGAATTATTTTGAAAAAATTTCCTTTTTAATTTTAGGGTTCTTTTTCTTGCTCAAGTTGACAACTCTGAGACTATATATATGTCTTTTTTTTTTATTGTATTAAAGAGGTGGATGAATGAAAAATGAGTGAATTCTTTAAAGTCTTTCAACTTGTCTATTGCCCTTATGCATATAGAAACCCCCTTCTTCTCCTCCTTTGTAATTCTTGTACGTAGTTTAGAATTGTATGTAAAACATTCAAGTTGATTGATCATCAAACTTGTGGAGTATTTTTTCCTTGAAGTGAATCAAACTTGTGGAGTATTTTTTCCTTGAAGTGAATGGGCTTGTGAATAGTGCTTAGGCATTCAAGTTGCCTTGCTTCTTGCTTTTCAACTATCTATCCAAAGGTAATTCAGGCCCCGTTTGATAACGTTCTTGTTTCTTGTTTCATGTTTCTTATTCCTTGTTTCTTGTTTCTTGTTTCTCATTTTTTAAGAATAAGAAACAAGAATATGTTTGATAACTATTTCTGTTTCTTGTTTCTTTGAAAATAAGAAATAGAAACATAAACTTGTTTGATAACCGTTTCTTGTTTCTTGTTTTTAAATGTTTTCTTTATCTCATTTTTTTTGTCATTTTTTATAGTTTAAAAAGAATTTAGTTATATAATATAAAATATATAACATGCATTAAAATATATAAATATACAATTAATTATAAAAAATTTATATTATCAAATACCAACAAGTCTCGATGCAAAATTAATTAATAATAAAAGTAAATAAATAAAATTATTTTATTCTTCAAATGTTGTTCAAATTTGATCTGCAATCATATCTCTTACTCGAACCATTCGTCTTAAATGATGTCGACTTAGATCAAACTCAATTATATTGATAAATATTGTAGTTTGTAAAATATTAAAATGAGGTTAAAGACATGTTTTAGTGAACAAAATTTATTTATTGCAAAATTACAATAATATATAAATATAAAGATTGCAAAATTAAAACTCAAAATTCAAATAATACATACATATATATATATATATATATATATATATATATATATATAATTTCAAATTAAAATAATATAAATATGGAGATTGTAAAATGAAGAAATGAAATAAAAAAATAAATTTATATAATAATAATATAAATTTATATATTTATATTATTATTATGTATAAAAATTAAAACTATATATATTGCAAAAAAACAGAATTGATAAAAAAGAAAATCAAAAAGAGGATCGAACTTGGGGCTTAAAATGAAAGGAGTATAGATTTGACATGCATTTCACCAATAAGCTAAAGGCTGAGGATAGAAAATCAGGGAAACATTTAATATAAAAAGAAACGAAACAGAAAGAAACTACTATTTGAAGTTTCTCAAATTTAGTCCAAATTTTAGAAACGTTTCTCAAATTTTGGGAACAAGAAACGGGATGGGTTATCAAACAAGTCTGTTTCTTAAAAAATGAGAAACAAAAACATGAAACAGGAAACAAGAACGTTATCAAACGGGCCCTCAAATTCTAACTTTTTCTTTGAGTTGACACTACTACAATTTTGGTCTTTATTGTGACTAAAGCGCATCAACATTCACTTTAGTTGGCGTTTTTGGCGTCATTGAAAGCGATGTCAATAAATCTAAGCGTCAACTTTAAGTTGATAGTTGTGATCGTTAAACGTCAACAATTATGTTTTTATTGACGGATTTTAACTGTCAATAATATAAATGTTGACACCTATTAGCCATAAACTATGACGTAAATCTTTCAACAAAAACCTCTTTATTGACACTTATGTACTGTCAACATAGGTTATAGTTGATGGTTTTTAGTTGTCAATATTTAGGTGAAAGCGTCAACAAAAGCCTTTTTATTGACACTTATGTGTCGTCAACCAAGGGTATAGTTGATGGTTCTTAGCCGTCAATATATAGATCAAAGCGTCAACAATAACCACTTTATTGACATTTGTGAGCCGTCAACATCAGGTATAGTTGATATTTTTTAACCGTCAACATTTTTAGCCAACCGTCAATAATACCCCTTTTATTGACACTTATTAACTGTCAATATAAATATATCTTAACGTATTTTAGCTGTCATCTATACTTGACGTTTTGCATTGTTGATAATTACATATATGTTGACAGTTTTGAACCGTCAATACTGCTGGTTTTAATGTCGTTTTTTTGTCGTCAACTATAACTATGTATAAAAGATAAAAAAAAAATTATATTATTCACCCATCCTCTACCACCTGCATATGTATGAACAACTCTGTCAATTCACATTTTTCTCATTAAAGTAGTTATTATCAACATGTAATTCACGTAAGACTAGGAAACAATATAATTGGAGACTCAACGATTTGTCAAACTATATAAGTACAAATTTTATCAGAATAAACCTTAATTGCAAATGAACAAAAGAAAAGTTCAATTGACTAACTGATAAGTTAAAATTATTACATATCCTTCCAAGCAAACTGTTAAAAAACATAACACTAACTCCTGAAAATCACATAAATGAAGTATGACAACAAAAATGGTCATAAGTATCGATTTACAAATTCACATAACTCAACTCGTATCTCGTCCAACTCATCTTGGGTGTACTTATCTTTTCTCGTCAACTGAAAACAAAATAAGTGTACATACATTAAAAAATTGAATAAAACAATAAACTTTAAAATACATAGAATAAGATCAAAGTAGTACCACGCCCGTTATCACTCGACTTCTCTGTGTTACTATATCTCGAATAAACTTCATAGTATAGTACCCACACTCTGTACTCCCCGGTTGCTTAGCACACTATATAAATAGATTAAAACATATAATAAACAAAACTCGAATAAATAAACAAAATGGTAGATTTGAAACGATTACCTGAACAGCTATTCCAATTAAAATTTGGACTTCTAGCGTTTGCTTGAGCATAGAACATCCTAATAGCCCTATACAAGTACAAATACATAAAAATAAGTGAATACCGTTTTCCATCAGAAATATATCAATGGTAGAAGTTTTATAATACTTACGTATTAACTATGTTTTTCACATAATCGTGAACGCCATGTCCTATGGAGTAAATCGACCAAATTGTAGATGTTCTCAATGAGATAACCACGAACAACCAATGGTGTCTAAATATAGAATTACCAACAAATAAGAGTTAGGAATATATACAAAATACAAGTAAATTAATAAGTAAATGGTTTACGTAACCTGAATTACAAGGACAAATCAATAGTTTATTATTGGTCTCTCGTAGCCTATTACATAGGAATCGACAACGTTGCTCTTCAGGTCCAGAGGCATATGAAATCAAGGATGGTTGAAGGAATGCATATTGTTCTAATATGATGGGTTCAGATTGACACAGGTACCTAACAATAAATAAAAAATATTAAAATTTAAAATGATACAATGAAAATTAATAATATATGATACAATGTACCTTTCTAAAACAAAAACACACTTCTAAACTCAACATCCAGATAACTCAATCAAACTCCAATTCACTATTCCTTTTAACGATTCAATAACGCTCAACCACCAGAAATGATACAAAATATACACTCAACAACATCAAAAAAAATATAACTCACATGTCACAATTGCTAAGCAGAACTCAAAACTAACAATCTAGTTAATATGTCTATCCTAAAATGGAGTTTACTCTTAATTTAAGTCTCGAAAATTTCGGCAGCATAACAACATAATTACAACAATACCAAAATGTAACATGTACCTGTCTTAAACAAAAACACACTTCTAACCTCAACATCCAGATAACTCAATCAAACTCTAAGTCACTAATCATTTTAACGATTCAAGAGCATTCAACCACTAGAAATGAAACAAAGCATACACTCAACAACTTCAAAATAAGTACAACTCACATCTCACAATTTTTAAGAATAACTCAAAACTAACAAATGAGTTAACATATCTATCCTAAATTTCAGCAACATAACAACATAGTTGCAACAATACCAAAATTTTACATGTACTTGTGTTTAACAAAAACACACTTCTATACTCAACATCCAGATAACTCAATCAAACTTCAATTCACTTATCATTTTAATGATTCAAGAACACTCGACCACAATAAATGAAACAAAACAGACACTCAACAACTTCAACAAGAATAACTCACATGTCACAATTTCTAAGCATAACTCAAAACTAACAAACCAGTGAATATGTATATCCTAAAGTGGTAAATAACATGAATATCATAGTCTACATAATTAAATAATACTTACGCGATATAAGCTGATATAACCGAGATTGCAAGTTCCTCCATCATGCAGAACTGTTGCATGTTGTCTTTCATCAAATGAAAGTTGAATTGATATCCGAACACATGATCAGGTATTGGGATGTCTATATACTCAGAGTTCATGCCTTTAAGAATTTTGATCATGTATTTCACTGTAAGTGGCATGTGCACTCGTGACACATCATTTCTATCTCTCTTCTCCCTTAATGTCGCTAGCTCACGGTGAGGTTTCTTACATTCCTACGTACACGATGTTATATATTAAAAATCATAGACATTAAGTTAAACAACAATGAGCATTTTCAAATAAATTTACCTTTTATATTTTATCTACTATTACAAGATTCTTTGGCCATGAAACGTGAGAACCTATCGCATTTGAAACTGTCTCAATACTCCCAGCTATCGGTATAGGCAATGGAGCATTGAAGTCAGATACAAGAGTGATAAGTACTCTCACATCGTTCGATGTGAGAGGCACACCGTAAACAACTTCATGCGGACTTAACCTCTCATAAACTATTCCTGATGCCACAATATTGTTTATATTTCCAACAGCTAAATCACAAGATTTCCCCTACAAAGTTTATTAAAAATTATGACTTAGTATTTATATACACTTTCCTAAAATCCAATTAACGAAGATTATTTAGAATAAGAGTTACCTCATCAAGATTTTCAGTAGATGTCGAAGCAATGGGTGGTTGTAGTTGGCAACTACCCCTATCTGACAAGAGAGTGACATCACCACATCGTTTTTCCTCATCTTTTCGACGCGTGTGTTTTGTCGTCATTTGACTGTATCGAGTCATCAGTTCTTTCTTTTCTTTCTTCCAACTTGTTTCTTCGTCAGTCATGACGTTACTTTTCTGAGTCGAAGGTGTGGGTTTATGAAAGAAGAAAGAGGGTGTGATTAAACCTCCCACACCTCTTACACGTCCTAAGTGTTCAGGAGTGCATAATGCCTCTGCCAGAATATCATCATGCACATTCTTTGGTTCTTTTGCTAGTTGGTCCTACAATTTAATAGAAATATAAATATATGTTTACTACTCTAGTATAATGTCAATAACGCATAAAAATATATGAAAATTATTGCTTACAATTCTGACTGCAACATCTGCAATCTCTTCATTCAAGAATTTGCCATCCTTTCCTTGTCGAGCTTGTATCCATAGCTTAGCTCGATCTGCATCTAAATCTACCTGTCCTTTCTTATTCTACAAAAGTATGTAGTAATCTAATTAATAAATGAGCACACATAACATACTAATGTATAAATTCACAAATTAAAACATACCAACTCTTCCACAAAATTTGCGTATCCCTTACGAGCAAGCCTATGATTGTATTTATTTTTGGAACGTCTGTCCTTTTGCAAACTGCTTAATTTCTACATCACACATTTATAGCACAACACAAGGTTAATTAGTATATTCGTGTAAACATTTATAAACAAAAAACAAATCATTTTTCAATACTTACTTGAAATTCTTCAGATAGAACTTTACCAACGAATTCATCCTAATGAACTTGCTCGATGTGGTTATATGTCGGTGGTGGAGACTTCAAACATTCTGGCATGTCTTGAAATGGAATAATATATATTTATTCCTCAAAATGCTGTTAAATTTCTGGAACGAAATTCCTACTTTCATCAATATGTCCTTGTTTGATTTACGATCTACTACGAAGGAATGCTGACAAAAATAATGTAATATATATAAGTATATTTCAATGAAACTAGTACCATATGATATTTAATGAGTAAGTGAAATAATAGATTACCTCAATGTAAGAATAAATTTTTTCTTTCAATTCTCTTGGTACTTCAGGCCACGAGTCATATGTAATTGGAATATGGTGTTGCACACACGTTCCAATATAGCTTATCATTTTCGTTGCATTCATACCAATCCACTGTCCATGAACATTGTATTCGATCACTCTTCGATCAGCTTCATTTCTTATTCCTGCAAGCTTGAGCATCGCAGTAGCGCCTTGAGTAGGTCGCACATTAGGAGGCTGCACCATATCATCATTTCCTGCCTCATCTTCACTACCATGTGGCATGCGGTCATCATCACTAGAGTATTGATCCATTAGAGTATCCTGCTAAATATCTGCTAAGTACCTGCAGTACATTAGTTGAGTTAAATATAAATAATAAAAACATCAAATTGTATCAACATCTAAATTTAGCAATGAAAAGTTATACCATATAATTTATGCTTCATTTTCATTTTCAATCCAAATGTCATCACAGTCAGTGTGAACATATGTTGAACTATCATCATCTATTTCATCAGATTCATTAGTAGTAGAAACGTAGTTAGAGTTATTGTAGTTTAAAATTAAGTCCCCGAGCTCATCTTCGTTAATATGATCTTCGTACTCTCTATTTGGAGGATGCAACACAATAGACCATCGGGAGTCACTTGCTATATAGAAGACTTGTTTAGCTTGTGAAGCTAAAATGAAAGAATCAGATTTATATCCAATACGTCAAAGATCAACTAGTTTAAATCCAAGTTCATCTGTTTTAACATCTCCATTACTTTCAACCCAGTTACACTTGAACATTACAATCTTAAAATTATGGTAATTTAATTCCCATATCTCTTGAATCACGCCATAAAAAGACATGTTTGTGGTTATTGGATTTTTATCTTTTGCACTAGATACTTGCATCGTACTAGCTACTAAACATACTCCACTATTTTGAACATTTCGAGTACCATCACGAAGCTCTGTATTGTAGCGAACACCATTCACTACGTAGCTTAAATAGGTTATCACGGTGGGTGAAGGACCATGTGATATCCACCTCAATGTGTTAGATATAATATGGTTTGGTACTTCAAGATCAGTAGCAACCTATACACATAAATCACTATTGAGTATAAGTCACCAAAAACTAAAAAGGAAAAAGAAAAAATGAGCAGAATTATTAGAACCATACTTGATCACGTATCCAAGAAATGAATGTTTTATTGTGTTGATCTTGTAACCACTTCTGATTTCTTGATCTTGATGGATAGATGAGTTTCAAATAGTTCATATGCTTTCTATAATATACAAATAATCATTGGTGTTAGTGTATTAATAAGTTTATGAATTAACTTTAAATTAGTATAAGAAGTGAACGTACTCTATAAAAGGTTGAATGCCATCTGTATTTTCTAAGACATATAAATGAGCCTGCTTGAGTTGTTCCTTATCAGGCTTCATATGAGAAGCTGCCGATGCAGGTCTCTCAAATTCATCATCCTGAGCTCGTTCACTAGCTTTTTCGAGTCCAATAGGTTTTACATCATGCAAAAATTCGGTACAAAACTCTATAGCTTCCTCGACAATATAACCTTCAGCAATACAACCTTTGGGTCGATTCCTATTTCTCACATATCCTTTAAGAACTTTCATGTATCTTTCAAAAGGATACATCCATCGAAGATACACAGGACCACAAAGTCACACTTCTCTAACCAGAGGAACTGTTAAGTGCATCATTATCGTGAAGAACGATGGAGGGAAGTATTTTTCAAACAGACACAGTACAACTACGATCTCGTGCTCCAACTCACTTAATTGTGAAACATCGATCACTTTATTGCATATTGCATTGAAAAACAAGCAGAATCGTGTGATAGCAATTCTCACATGCTTAGGCAGTGCAGATCGAATTGCAACTGATAGCAATTGTTGCATGAGCACGTGACAATCATGTGACTTCAAACCATTAACTTTTAGATTATCGAGTGATACGAGGTTCTTTATATTGGAAGAATAACCTTCAGAAACTTTCATTTTTGACAATGATTGACAAACCGCACGTTTCTCATGTTTGGATAATGTGTAGTAGGCTGGTGGTATGAATGTCCTTCTTCCTATAACTTTTGGGGCCAATTCAGGACGAATACCTAATCGTTCTAAATCACGTCGAGTTTGTAATCCATCCTTTGTCTTACCGGGGATGTCGAGTAAAGTGCCTATTAAATTCATACAAACATTTTTTTCAATGTGCATTACATCTAAGCAATGTCGAACATGAAGCTTCTTCCAATATTCAAGTTAAAAAAATATCGATTTTTTCTTCCAACAAGAACTCAAGGCACCTATTGGTTTATTCTCTTTTGGCATATCTTCATTGGAACGTTCGTTGTTGATTAATTTTTCAATAATTTCTTCTCCTGACAATGGTTGTGGAGCCTTTCCAAATTCTTTTTCATTATTGAATGCTTTCATCTGTCTTCTAAATGAATGAGCTAGTGGCAAAAAAATTTTGTGTCCAAGATAAGCCATCTTCTTTCCAAATTTTAAATGCATAGCTGATGTGTGTTCTCCACATATGGGGCACGCACAATATCCTTTGACACTACAACCGACTAAATTACCATATGCAGGAAAATCGTTAATTGTCCACAACAACACTGCTTTTAATGTGAATACTTCATCTCGATATGCATCATAACAGGGCACTCCATCATTCCAAAGAATTTTTAAATCATCTATTAAAGGAGCCAAATACACATCTATATTGTACCCCGGTTGCTTTGGCCCAGATATTATCATAGTTAGCATAAAAAATTTTCGTTTCATACATAACCAAGGTGGGAGATTGTATGTTGTTGATAGCACACAAAATGTGCTATCCTTAGGCTTAATAATTGCTAGTTTTATAATGATTTCAAGGCTTTTACATGTTTAATTTATTCAATTTCAAGTTCAGAGCTTAAATGGAACTATTAGAGACAAATTGGATCACTCGGATCAAAACGAGGCTATTTGGAGCCAAAAATAACATCAAATAGAAGAGAAAAGACCAAACCAAGTTGAAGACCCGAGGTGATGGCGTTGCAACGCCATACAGAGCGTTGCAATGCCGAACGTGCAGCCAAACAACTCTGAAGATCACTGCCGATAGCGTTGCAACGCCGCTTGCGCTGGTCGCAACGCTATATCAATAAGGTCGCACGCATAAGAAACGCAAGACATTGCGAGGCGTTGCAACGCCGCTTTGCGTCGCAACGCCAGATCAATAGGCGCACGCGCGTTAAGGTAGCAGCGTTGCAACGCTGTCCTTAGCGTTGCAACGCTGCCGATAGTTTCTATAATTACCACGCGTTTATGGGACAGCGTTGCAACGCTGTCCCATTGAGGCCTATAAATACAACATTATGCAATTGAGAAAAGGGGGAGCACAATTTGATAGAGTTTTGCCCTAAATTCGAAATACACCTTGTAAGAAGAGAGAAAAGAGTGATTTTGGGAGCCAAAGCATTCGTGGAGGTTCGAGATCGAAGACGGGAGCTCGGAGATGAAGGACCGGCATCGACACCTAAGTTTGTTTCTCTTTCTTTCAATTTGTAATAGCGTTCTAAGACGTTTTCTACTTGTTTAGTTTGTTTTTCTTGTGATTTAGAGTAGCTAAACATAGTAGTTAGGATTTGAATTACTTGTTATGACTTTCTTGTGATGTATTGAAACATGTTATGTCGTTATTTTTGGCAATTCGTTCTTTACTTTTTAATTTGTTGATTTAAGTGGACTCGAGAGATAAAGCTTGAATTAGAGCAAAATTGTCAAAACCCTTGGAAGTCCGCACGAGTGACCTAGAAATCTTAGGAAACACATAAAGAAGTTTCTTAATGCCATGCATGTTGTAGGTTCATATGGAGACTATGAGTTTATTGCATGTGTGAGGCTCACTAAGAATCGAGAGATTTTCTTGAGTATTTCACTTCTTGTTTATAATTTCATCTCATTGATTCAATGCATGTGCTAGTTAGGTCTTTAACTTGTAAAATCACTTCCTTTAATTCTATCAATTCGTGTGTCTCCACATGTTTGTTCGTTTGTTTGTATTTACTTCAACCAACTATCCATGTTATGTTTCTTTAGCTAAAATCGAGAATTAGTACCTTAGTAATTAATTAATCTAGAAACCCATTCCCGAGGACGATACTTGGACTCATAAATCACTATACTAAAACTTGACCCGTACACTTGCGGTATTACAATATCATAAATATCACGCAACGGTTGTCAATATTACAGGCCAACAATTGTACTTGATATTCATCTCACTATGCGGATTTATTCCATCAGTTGATAGGGCAAGACGAAGGTTTCTCTCTTCACTTCCAAAATCAGGCCACAAATGATCGATCAATTTCCAAGATGGAGTATCAGCAGGATGTCGTAACTTGCCATCAACTAATCTCTCATTAGCATGCCAAGCTAAATCCTTTGAAATTAACGTGCTATTAAACATCTTTTGAAATCGTGGAATTGGGAGAAAGTACCATATAACTTTAGCAGGGACTCCCTCTTTCACTTCCAACGAATTCTTACGTTTCATCCATCTTGACTCGTTACAGTGACGACAATTAGATGCATCAACATATTCTTTCCTATATAAGCAACAGTCATTGGGACATGCATGAAATTTTTCATACGTCATTTCCAAAGTGACTAAAGTCTTCTTTGCTTCATACGTAGATGTTGACAATTCATTCTTTTCAGGTAATATATCTTTCAATAAGGTCAACAACTCTGTAAAGCTAATATCACTCCACTCAAATTTGGCTTTCAGGTGATACAATCTAACTAATATACCTAACTTAGTTAATCTACTACATCCTGGATATAGAGATTTTTAGCATCTGCAAGTAACTTCTTAAATTTTTTTGGATCTTTATCAAAATGTGTTGGGGTTTATGCCCTAAAACTCGTAGTTTGTATTTATGTTCTAATTAATGTAATAAAGTGTTATTATTTCAATAAAGAGTTATTGTTCGTTATCTACGAGTTTGCCTTTATTTAAACCCTAAATCCAATAAACTTAACATCCAAGGCTGTTAAATGAATCTTTAACTGAATGTATTGTACATATAAAGGATCTCGGTTCGAGATACAACCTAAAGGGTCTATAGTTAGGGGATAACCCTAGTAAAACTATGGATGTGGCCCACTTTGTATTTGATACAAACACTGTGATCCTAACGTGTTCGTATAGATGACATGTGAGTGGGAATATCCTATGTAATGAGATTACATAAGACCAGACCACGAAATAGTAACCTCTAGCTGTAACTCCGTTGACTAGTTAGGTTTTTATTTCACTAGGATGACCTAGGCAACTTGATCTCAATCCTGAGCAGGTTACAAACTCCTGTTCGCGAGGGTTTGTCCTTTGACTAGTATGTGAGAGAGTGGCCAGATTCGCCGCATAAATATACCTACCTTCTTGGGGACAAGACTGAGTGAGCGACTGAGAACTTAACTTAGCAAGATGAAATTCACTCCTTCCCGCCTACTAGGGTAAGTAGAGGAATGTTCCCTTAAGTGGTGTCTCCGGGACTTGAACAAAAGGCCCGACCCTCTCATTGGCCCGAGAGGGACTCTGTTTGTTAGTAGGACCACAAACAAATTGTTCATTAGAGGAACACTGATACTTAAGGCACAAGATGTAACCCAGGGGTAAAACGGTAATTTGACCCAACTGGTGTTACGAACATTTTTGAAGGATTGACTTGCTGTTATTGGTCAATATCCATGGACACCGAAATATATCTACAGTGAGAAGAGTGCAGCTGCGGGACTTTAGTGGAGTGTTCCCGCAGTTAACGAATGTTGATTGGTAGGTTATTGAGATTAACCGAGCAATCTTGTATCGTTGGAGCTTCTGATCTGTAGGTCCATTAGGTCCACCTTCTAGCTCGTAAAGGGTTCTTAGATCATTTGAATATGAAATGTTCAAATTCATTAGGGAATATATTTAATGTATATTGATACGATATAGTATATAGTTTTAGAACTATATATTATAAATTTAATGTGAATATGATACATATTAAATTATATGAGAGAATTAAATATTTGAAAGAGTTCAAATATTAAATTCAAATGTGAATGTGATTCATATTTGTAAACTATAGGTTAAATTTAATGTGCATTAGATGTGCATTAAAACTATAGGTTAGAGGGAAAGATATGATTAAATATGATTTAATCTTAATTAAATATAAGATATTTAATTTGATTAATTAAATATGATTTAATTGGTTCAGTTTTGGTTCGGTTCGAGCGGTTCAAGCCCGATTAAAGGTGTTTTGGACCGGTTTTATGTAATAAAATTAATGTAATTCTATTAATTTACATTTTAGGGGCTAAATTATTCCGGTTTTACAGTTTTATGTCTTTATGAATGTCATTTAGATTATTCCCACCTTAGGATAAGCATGTTCATGCATTCTTTTATTTGTATAATTGTTATATGAATATGGTTAGATGCATGATTAATTTATTTTTTATGAGTAATTAGTTATAATTGTTATAATTAGATTATATGGAAAATAAATTGCATGGAGCATGAAATTACTTAGTTTAAAATAAATGTTATTTTATTTAAGTAATTTTAATTATTCAATTAGTTGAATATTTTATAATTCCAATTTGAAAAATAATTGTTGGATTTATAATATAGTTTCTTTATCTTATGTTAATTATTAAATTTATAAAAGTTATAAATTAAAGGGGTTTTAGAAAACAAATGAAAGTCTATCGATAATAGTGATAGATTTCTATCACTGATCGATTCCAATCAGAACAGATAAAACAACACATATAGAACTCTATTGGTGATATTGATAAACTTTTCTTACCGATAGACTCCAATCAGAAGAGATAAAACAACACAAATAGAAATCTATCGGCGATAATGATAGACTTATATCAGAATAGATAAAAATCTCAAACAATAAGTCTATCAGTGATAGTGATAGACTTCTATTATTGATAGACTTCAATCAGAAAAGACAAGAATCCCAACGAAGAAGTCTATCAGTGATAGTGATAAATTTCTATCACCGATAAACTTCAATCTGAACAGATAAAAAATCTCAAACAAGAAGTCTATTAGTGATAGTGATAATGATAGTAATAGACTTATATCATTGATAGATTTCAATTAAAATAGATAAACAATCCAACCAAGAAGTCTATTTGATAGACTTCGATAGACTTCTATCAGTGATATACTTCTATCATTGATATGAGTTGTGGGGGTTTTTTGTAATTTAAATGGGTTGAGCAACCAATTTTGCTATATTTGCAATATTTTTTTTTACATTTTGCTATATGTGCTCTTTTTTACCCTCATTTTGCTATATGCCCAATTGCCCCATTAAAATATGTATAATATAATAGTTTATAAATTATATAATATTATATTATAAAATAATAATTCTATAAAAATTATAAAAATTATGTTCATAAATTAATAAATAATTACTTATATTCAATCTAATAATTAGTTTTGCAACTACAACTAATTTCATGATCTATAAATATGTTATAGGATATACTTTAAACAACTTTTTTGAATGGAATCAAATTTCTAAATCTGCTACCAAACACGTATCTGAAAACATGAAATACAACTCTGTTTTCATTGAATCCCTTGTTTTCAAATTTCTGTTTTTAGATTGCTTACCAAACAAACCCGGATTCAAGGCGATTTTGAGGTGGAAACCAATTGGGCAATCCTCTCCAAATTAAAGCCTCAAGTTAATTTTCAAAATTTCAGTACAAGGTTGTGATTTTCAAAAAATGTTTACTTTGAAAATTGTTATAGGTTGGGGGCAAGGATTCTTTTAATAGAAGATTGAAAATTTTATTTGGTTTGAATTTGTAGGCAAAGAAAGTGATTTTACGGCTTGGAATGCCTGAGGGCGTGGTTGAGTGTTTTTTTAATGTTTCTTTTAAAGGGATCGAATCCTGCGAAAGCGTGTGATCGTTTTTGTTTTGAAAATTAAAAGAACTGTTCAACACAAAAGCTAATTGAGAGAAGAACATTATAGACCTTGATATGCATCTGCAACGAACACCTCCAAAATGTTTTTTTCGCTATTCTCTAGACAAGAATCGGTTTGTGAGAACCTTCACTTTTTGGAAGTTAGAGAGGAAAGTGAAGGTAACTTCTTTCAGTTTCTCTTTTTGTTGGATACTAAACTAAAAAGGAACATGATTACCTTTGTAGTTTCAAAGAGACAACAACTCCTTGTTTATCCAACAATTGCACAGTACAACAAACTTCTTCTGTTTTTCCCTCTACTACAAAACACTACCACAAGGTAAAGTCCCTATGTCTCTGAGTTGCTTAGATCAGCCTGGTAGGAGGCTTACAACAATTGGGTGGCAGGGAAATTTTACCCAATAAAAAAATAATAAATCCCCAAAATTTATTAGAGGAAAAGTTAAACCACAAATTTCTCCAAAAGTGAAATTTAAACCATACGCTAGGAATTGTTATGGGTGTCCAGCCCATTTGTTAGACAAACATGAGTTTTCTTATGTTTGTTGGCCCAAAATATCGGGTTATATGTTTAGCCCATTTGAGGTTAAATGAGTTGGCTTATCTAGAAAGCCTAGAGTTTTTTTAGAATGATATAACCTAAAAGGAAAAGAAAAAACGGAAGAGGAATATAAAAAAAAACGTTGGGAGATTAGTGCAGTTTAGTTTTTCACCGACGACGTTCACAAAGTTATCGTTTTCTGGAGTTTCAACCGTTGGATTTTGCTGAAATTTTGTGAGCTTGTTGAGGACTCATAAGGCCTTATTTTGAATGGTTGGATCGTATTCGGAGCTTCGATTTATCAGATATTTCGGTCGGACAAAACCTGCAAAAACTGGGTGATATTTATCATCTTTTATCTCTCAATTATTGTTCTTTTATGTATGGAACTATTGGTGGATTGTGAATCTTTGTAAGACTGATTTGGGTTATTTTTCCCTCAATTTTATCATAATAAGAGAAGGTGACAAGGGTGGACTCCTCACAAGTCTCGTGGTTTTTACTCTTTACATCGAAGAAGTTTTTCACGTATAATTCGTGTGTTTTTTGCATTTAGGTTTCTGCATTTGTTTATGGTTTATTGTTGTCCATTGTTGGTTGTTGCTTGAGAATTATTTGGTGAATAATCTGTGGTGGATTTAAGTACTATTTTTGGTTGATTGTCTTAGAGGAGATCTTGGTGGGTTATTAATTTACTATTTTGGCCCTATCAGTTGGTATTAGAGCCAAGGTTTAATTTAATCATTGTTATGGAGTCTACTAATGGTAGTGGAGGTAATTGAATGGTTAGACTGACATCAACCAATTATTCCATCTGGAGATCGATGATGGAGGATTTGCTATTTTGCAAAGATTTGTATGATCCAATTGAAACAACCATAGAAGTTGATGGCACAATTTCTAAACCTTCAAAACCAGATAAAATGGAAGAGAAAGATTGGGTAAAGTTAAAAAGGAAGACTTTGGGAACTATTAGGCAGTGGGTTGATCTTAGTATTTTCAACCATGTGTCTAAAGAGTCCGACCCATATGATTTGTGGAAGAAATTGGAAGGTTTTTATGAAAGGAAGACCCCACATAATAAAACTTCATTAATCAAGAGACTTGTTAATTTGAAATTGAAGAGTGGAAAGTCTGTTTCTGAACATTTGAGTGACTTCCAGGATATTATTAACAAGTTGACTATTATGAAGATTATTTTTTATGATGAATTGCAGGTTTTGTTCTTGTTGAGTTCTTTGCCAGACAGTTGGGAAACCTTAGTTGTGACTATTAGTAACTCTGCTCCAGAAGGTGTTTTATCTGTGAATATGATTAAAGAAAGCATGTTCAACGAAGAGATAAGAAAAAAGGAGATGGGAGTTGATAATTCGAATGCTCCTCTTGTTGAGAATCGTGGTAGAAGCAAGAGTAAAGGACCCAAAGGTCGTGGTAACTCAAAGGAGAGGTCCAAGTCTAGAGACAAAGAGACTAGGACATGTTATCACTGCAACAAGCCTGACCATATTAAAAAGTTTTGCTACCGTTGGAAAAAAGAACAAGGTAAGAAGCAAGACTCACAAAAGGAGGGATATGATAAAAATACTGTTGCAACCGCTACTACAGGTAATGGTGATGTTACTTTAGTTTGTGCAACTAGTGAATGTCATCATGTAGAAAGTTCAGACACAGAGTGATTGGTAGATTCAGGAGCTTCATATCATTGTGTTCCTAGAAAGGAGTATTTCATGAACTATCAATTGGGTGATTTTGGTAGAATGAAGATGGGAAACAAGAGCTCAGCTAGTATTGTTGGGTTCGGTGATATTCGTGTGAAGACAAGTGTTGGGTGCATGCTTACATTAAAGAATGTGTGTCATATTCCTGATTTACGCCTTAACTTGTTGTCTACAAGTGTCCTTGATCAAGAAGGATTTCAACATACCTTTGATGATGGTAAATGAAAATTATCTAAAGGTTCGATGACAGTTGCTCGTGGTGAGTTATGTTGTTCCTTGTATAAAACATACTTGAGGGTATGTTCTTGTGAGTTGAATGCACTTGAAGAAAAGAATTCTTCTAATTTGTGGCATCGAAGGCTAGGGCATATGAGTGACAAGGGAATTAAACTGTTGGCAGGTAAATCTCTTATTCTTGTTGATAAAACAGTTTCTCTTGACCCTTGTGATTATTGCTTGGCAGGTAAGCAACATAGAGTTTCTTTTGCTAAAAAGTCCATTAGAAGGCAAGAGAAATTGGAGTTTGTTCACTCTGATGTTTGTGGTCCTATTGAGGTAGAATCACTTGGTGGCAATAGATATTTTGTCACTTTTATTGATGATGATACTCGAAGAACTTGGGTGTATATGTTGAAAACAAAAAGCCAAGTGTTTGAGATTTTCAGAAATTTTCATGTTATGATAGAAAGGGAGACTGAAAGAAAGTTGAAGTGTCTTCGATCTGATAATGGTGGTGAGTATACTTTGAATGAGTTCAAGTATTTTTGCTCACAACATGACATTAGGCATGAGAAGACAGAGCCTGACACACCACAACACAATGAAGTTGCTGAAAGGATGAACAGAACCATTGTAGAGAAGGTGAGGTGCATGCTTAGAATGTCTGATCTTCCTAAGACATTTTGGGTTAAAGTAGTACAATGTGTTGTGTATTTGATTAATCGATCTCCATCGATTCCTCTTGGTTATGACATTCTAGAGAGATCATGGAAGGGACGTGATCCCACTTATTCGCATTTGAGAGTCTTTGGCAGTAAGGCATACATGCATGTGCCTAAAGAACAAAGGTCAAAGCTTGATTCGAAGACTAATCCATGTGTATTTGTTGGATATGAGGATGAAGAGTATGGTTACATGCTCTACGATCCAGAAAAGAAAAAGGTAGTGAGAAGCAGAGATGTAGTATTCTTTGAGCACGAGAAGGGTGCAGATCTTCTAAGTACGAGGTACACTTCTATTTCAAAATCGTCTTTTGATACTACTAATGATCTTTCTTCTACTCCTATTATTCAGTCGTTGAATGAGAATGTTGAGGATGTACTTGATGTTGTACGTGATGATGTTGGTGAGATAAAACCTGATGGTAATGTACCAGATCATGTTGATGATGATGATCTTGATAAGTCTTTATCTGATGAAGAAATCCATGAGGAAGTGATTCATGAAGAAGTTCATGAGCAGGGGGAGCAACCTATCCCTCAAGTGGAGGATACACAGGTTCGAAGGTCCACAAGAGAGCGTAAACCTTCAACAAAGTATCTAAGCCCAAAGTTCATTCTAGTTAGTGAAGATGGAGAGCCAGAGAACTATCAAGAGGTCTTCTCTCATGATGAAAAAGACAAGTGGCTTGATGCAATGAATGAGGAGATGAATTCTTTGAAAAAGAATGAAACCTATGAGCTAGTGCAACTTCCAAAGGATAAGAAAGTCTTGAGAAACAAGTGAGTTTTCAAGTATAAAAAGGGTGTCGAGAAGATAGTAAAGTTCAAAGCCAGATTAGTGGTAAAAGGATGCAACCAAAAAAAAGGCATTGACTTTGATGAGATATTCTCTCCAATAGTCAAAATGACATCTATCAGAACAATTTTGGGTTTTAGCAGCAAGTCTAGATCTTGAATTGGAGCAACTTGATGTAAAAACTGCATTTTTACATGGTGATTTGCATGAAGAAATCTACATGGAGCAACCTGAAGGATTTGAATAAAAGGGGAAAGATAAACTTGTTTGCAAGTTGAAGAAGAGTCTTTATGGGCTTAAACAGACACCAAGACAGTGGTACAAGAAATTTGATTCGTTTATGATAAACAACTATTATAAACGAACTACAACTGATTCTTGTGTGTATTTCAGAAAGTTCCCTGGAGGTAACTTCATTATTCTTCTTTTATATGTAGATGATATGTTCATAGTTGGACAAAATGCAGATATAATTCAAAGTTTGAAGAAAGACTTGTCTAAGTCATTTGACATGAAAGATTTAGGCCCTGCAAAGCAAATCTTAGGCATGGAGATTACTCGTGACAGGAAAGCTGGAAAATTGTGGTTATCCCAAGAGAAGTATATTGAACGGGTACTTGGAAGGTTTAATATGAAGCATGCTAAGCCTGGTGGTACACCATTAGCAACTCACTTCAAGCTAGATAAGAGATCTTGTCCTACAACAAAGAAGGAGAAAGAAGCAATGTCAGTCATTCCTTACTCTTCTGCAGTTGGTTCTCTGATGTATGTTATGGTGTGTACTAGACCAGTCGGTTTAGTGAGTCGTTTCTTATCCAATCCAGGTAGGGCTCACTGGGAAGCAGTGAAGTGGATCTTCAGATACTTGCGAGGCACCTACAAATTGAGTTTATGTTATGGAGGTGGTAAACTTATACTTCAAGGCTATACTGATGCATATATGACAGGTGATCTTGATAACAAAAAGTCTACCTCAGGTTATGTGTTTACATTTTCAGGGGGAGCCATCTCATGGCAATCCAAGCTACAAAAATGTGTAGCATTGTCCACAACTGAGACATAGTATATTGCAGCAGTGAAAGCAAGCAAGGAGATGCTATGACTTAAAAGATTATTTCAAGAGTTAGGTTTGAAGTAAGATGAGTATGTAGTCTTCTGTGATAGTTAGAGTGCTATGGATTTGAGCAAGAATTCAATGTATCATGCTCGCACCAAACACATTGACATTAGATATCATTGGTTGCGAGATGTGATTGAAGAGGAGATAATGAAACTGAAGAAAGTCCACACTGACAAGAATATTGCAGATATGTTGACTAAAGTAATTCCTGGAAGCAAGCTGGAGCTTTGTAGTAAGCTTGTCGGGATGAAGTTCAAGTGATCATGGATGTGATCGTGCCTTCCCCACAATGGGGCTGGAGGGGGAGATTGTTATGGGTGTCCAACCCATTTGTTAGACAAACATGGGTTTTCTTATGTTTGTGGGCCCAAAATATCGGGTTATATATTTAGCCCTTGAGGTTAAATGAGTTGGCTTATCTAGAAAGCCTAGGTTTTTTTAGAAGGATATAACCTAAAAGGAAAAGGAAAAACGGAAGAGGAATATAAAAAAAAACGTTGGGAGATTAGTGCAGTTCGGTTTTTCACCAACAACGTTCACAAAGCTATCGTTTTCTGGAGTTTCAACCGTTGGATTTTGCTGACATTTTGTGAGCTTGTTGAGGACTCACAGGGCCTTATTTTGAACGGTTGGATCGTCGTTCTGAGCTTCGGTTTATCGGATATTGATGTCGGACAGAACCTGCAAAAACTAGGTGATATTTATCATTTTTCATCTCTCAATTATTGTTCTCTTATGTATGAAACTATTGGTGGGTTGTGAATCTTTGTAAGACTGATTTGAGTTCTTTTTTCCTCAATTTTATCATAATAAGAGAATGTGACAAGGGTGGACTCCTCACAAGTCCCGTGGTTTTTACTCTTCATATCGAAGAGGTTTTCCATGTATAATTCATGTGTTTCTTGCATTTAGATTTCTGCATTTGTTTATGGTTTATTGCTGTCCATTGTTGGTTGTTGCTTGAGAATTATTTGGTGAATAATTTGTGGTGGATTGAAGTACTATTTTTGGTTTATTGTCTTAGAGGAGATCTTGGTGGGTTATTAATTTACTATTTTGGCTTCATTAGACATTACAAGAACTTGGTTAAGAATTCAAATATTTATCTAAAAGAGATACAAACAGTAAAGAAATTGTGAGGAAACAAACATAATCTTCAAAAACAAAAAACGAATACTCCGTTTGATAACCATTTAGTTTTTTTGTTTTTTAAAATTGTGTTTGTTTTCTCATTATTTTTCTATAATAAATTTCATATTTCTTAAGAAAACATTTGAATTCCTAGTCAAATTTCAAAACAAAAACAACTTTTTGAAAACTATATTTTTTTTTTTTCAAAACTTGATTCAGTTTTTTAGAGTATATGTAAAAAGTAAACAACAAAACAAAGAAATTCAAATGTGAAAGTAGTATTTATAAACTTAATTTTCGAAAACTAAAAACCAAAAATCTAATAATTATCAATTGGGGGTGAAATGATTATCAAATAGAAACCTTATGAATTTAATAGGTCTTTTTAAAGTTAAAGACTCATTAGACATAACATTGAAAGTTAAATCTTGTTTGATAACCATTCACTTTTGGTTTTTGGTTTTTGAAAATTAAGCCTATAATACCACTTTTCACCTATTGGTTTTCTTAATTTGTTATCTACTTTTTACCAATGTATTAAAAACACAAAGCCAAAATTTGAAAACTAAAAAAAGTAGTTTTCAAAAACTTGTTTTTGTTTTTAGAATTTGGCTAAAAGTTCAAATATTTTGTTAAGAAACATGAAGGGGGCGTTTGGATCGCAAAGTTGGGTTGAGTTGTGCAGAGTTGTTTTTTCAGTGAGTTCTGGAAATCAATGTTTTGTTCGCAGAGTTGAGTCAGGAAGTCAGTGTTTGGTTTGCAGAATTGAGTTATTATGTCAGGGGTATTTGGTGCAGTTTTTTGTAAAGTGAATAAGTCTGTTTTTTGTGACTTTTTTTTCTTTACTTTTTTTGTTTCCACCAAATCAATTGCAAACATATTTGTCTACAATTTCAAAACTTCATTATGAGATTAATTACAAATTTACAATATATATTACTATTTGAAATATGTATGAGATATTTAGAACAGTATTGGATATTGAGATTGATATCAATTTTTCTTCTCCCCTAAAATTCATTTTTATCTTATGTTATTGAGAACATATTCTATGAAGGACTGTCTTCTTTTTAAGCACATGTTCACCATTACTGCATTTATTTTAATGTACTTAGGTATTAGTATTAATACTTTGCAAGAAAAACTTGTGTTCATTTAATTTATATATAATTATGCTAGTAGATTACTTTGTCAAGATGTTGAGAAAAATATATGACAACATATTTCAATATTTATGTCATGTATTACTTGCATATCACCAAAATATTAGATATCAAAACAATGGTTTATGTGTATAATGTTAAACAAAAAATTAATTAGAAGCCACAAAAATACAAAGTAGAAGTAGATGTAAAGTAATGTCCACAAAATACACCAACAAAATGAGTAAGAACCACACTATTGTCAAATCATCCAATCCTTCTTAGAAGATGCATGCAATACGTCCTCCTCGATTGAGGTGGAACCTATAGAAAGCAGTCAATTTTCTGGATATCAGTCACAAGCAAGTCTATCAGGGAGACACGATCATGCTCAATCAATCCTTCTATCTGATACAAGAGATCGACTACTTTCTTCCTTCGTGCAACCTCCAACTCATACTTCTCCTTTTGCCATGATAGAAGTTTTTGCATGTGATTGGTCTGTATATCCATTGTTGTCCGCACCAACATCAATTAAAATTCAGTTTGGAAGGACGATCGTTTTCTTTTGCTCCCAGTACATATAGAAGACATGCCAGATGTAAAGTGAAAGGTCTGATATTTTTTGTGACTTTTTTTCCTTACTTTGTTTTCACAACAAATCAAATATAAACACATTTGTCTACAATTTCAAAACTCAATTATGTGATCAATTATAAAATTACATTATATATTACCATTTGCCAAATGTATGTTAGGGATATTTGCAAAAGTAATGGATATTGAGTTTGATATCAATATTTCTTTTCTAATAAAATTCATTATTTAGAACTTTTACTCTTCAATATGAACTTTATTCCTTTTTTATACACATGCTCACCACTATTTTTTTATTTTAATTTAGGTAGGTATTAGTATTAATACTTTGCATATGAAGAGTGTTTATTTAAATTTGTCTAAACACATGCATTGTTATGGACATCTTTATAATGAAATGAATAGTTGACCTTGTGAAGATGTTAAAAATATGCCAACATACTTATAGCCTCTCGCAGGAAGTCGCCTCGTTATCTCCAAGTTTGTTTTTATTTTGTAAAGTAGTTAAAGTTATTTGAGTTGCTTGTGTGTTGACACTTGTTATGCTATGCTTTTGACTTATTTGTTTTTGTGCTAAGGTAGTTTAGAGTTTAAGTTTAGATTATGACTCGATGACGTGACCGTTGTATAGTTCTAGCAACTTTGAGGACAAAAGTTTTTCTTAGATGGGTATATTGTGACACCCCGTAAAATTAGATGCTTTAATGATATTTGTTTTAAATTTGATTTTTTTGATAATCAGATAAGGATTAGGAAATGATGTTTCAAAGTTTAAAAAAGGATAAGGATTTCTGTTTTAAAAAGGTTTAGGATTTCTTTTTTCTAAAAGGATTAGAATTCCTTGTTTTAAAAGGATTAGGACTTTTTGGTGCCTATTTAAACTAGAGTATTATCACGTTAAAGGCACACTTCAAAACTCTCATATTCTTCTTCTTTTCTCCACTTTCTTCATCTCGTCGGACCGTCACCAACCGTCGTCGGAAAATCGTTGGACCGTCGTCGGACTATCGTCAGAAAGTCGCCGGACCACCGTCGGAAAGTACCGTATGGTTGAGTTAATAACTCAACTCCATGGAGTTGGGTTATTTTAAGTCACCGATTATAATTGTTGGTGAACAAAACAAGGAGTTGGGTTATTAATCCAACTCAACCCAACCCAAACCCATAAACTAAATACCCCCGAAATTCATTGTAGAGAATTGATGAGAAAACAAATACAATTTTCAAAAATCAAATGATTATCAAATGAGGCCAAAAGAACTTGTTAAATACAAACTTGAAAATTCAAGAATTTAACTGGTAATTTAACGAAGTATACAAAGACATACTTTATCAATGATACAAAGTAGTATATCAATAATATACGATGAAAAAGTTACTGTATTTGTAAATTTTATTTGAGTATGATAAATTTACAAATATAAAAGAAGTTTTGTCATCCATTAGCCCATTCGAATATAATTCATAAATAAAACATTAATTATACCATTCTTCGATATTTCACTCGCACAATAGTTATAATTAAAGAAAGAACGTATTTTTGGCTAAATCATAAAAAATATCCATGAACTTTACATTTTGTTTTTAAAAAACCTAAATTATTTTAAGAGTTGCAATTACCTCTGACCTTTCATGAATGTCTCAATTATTTTAAAATGTTGGATGAAAAGTCAACATGTCTAAATGTTGTTCTTTCATACTAGATCCAGACAAACATGTGAGTCATTGCAGTGTCATTCCACTTGTCAACATTCTAATAGATTTCTACCCAAAGATAGTTTTAGAATATTTATAAAATGTAAGGGTAATGTAGTAACTTTTTGAATGACAAAGTTTAAGGGTATTTTTTTTCTTACAATTTAGCTTGCTTTTTCTTGCAAAGATAATTTATTTAAACAAAAAAACTTTTTTTTTTTTTTTTTTTTTGCCATCCATTATAATTTCCCCTACATTTATTTTGACATGATTTTGGGTGATGACTTGCGAGTAAAGACATCCACGAGAGGGAAGGGGGCGGTGCGGAGGTGGGAGGCTAAGTACCAAAATAACATGACAACTTTTTGGGGGTGGCGCTGTGTGTTCGACTCTCAAACTCACTGCTCTGAAGAACCCTAAGCCCAAGCCCCGACGCATCAAAATTCCGAAGCTTCTTCCCCAGATTTCTTGCTGTTTCCACTCATCTCCATGATCCAATCTCTTTGGCTTGCCCCCTGATTTCAATCTCCCTTCCCCTTTGTATCTGTTTCACCATTCTTTTTGTAGATTTTTCACTTGCTCTAAAATGGATATTGAGCAGAAGCAAACCGAGTTCATCGATCACTTTGTAAAGCAAGCTTCGTCTCTCAAAGGCTCGGCACTCGCGTCTGTTGTTACTGAGGCCACTTCTCACCCTTCCCTCTTTGCCTTCTCTGAAATTCTTGCCGTTCCCAACGTTGTCGAGGTTTGGAAATACGGATTACTCTTTTTTTTCCCTCTACCTTTCGACTGCTAGGTTTATTTAGTGCGAAGTATTATTGGGTTTTTTTTTTCTCTGTAATTCTTGACTGTTTGATTGGGGAGAAAGTTGCAAGTAAATTAAGCTAAATTTGAATTAAGTGGGAAAATGTTTGATCTATTTATTTATTTTCTTGCTGTAGTATTGGTTTCTTGTTCTATCGGTTAGATTACATCAATAGGGATATGAATGATTCTTGTTGATTGCTTGAGAAACTAGGCCGATGAATTTTATTATATTCTTTTACTAATTCAAGCTGAAAAATGTTGGTTACGATTTTTTTGTTCCAAAATGGATGTCTCCTAACTTAGTTGCTCTATGGTGCCCCACACCATGGTTTGTTGATGTAAGGATAATTAGGTTAATCTTAAGTAATTCCTAGGTTAATTCTCTTTTACTATCTTCTTGTGTATATTTAGGGAGTTCCTCCCATATTCTATGCAACTTTCATTTTAATAAGATCTAAAGATGGACTCTTGGAGAGAATTCTCCTGTTAGTCACATAGGCTACATCAAATTGGTACTAGAGAAAATGTTGACTGCTGCCAGTGGAAGATCGAGAAACTCTTGATGATGCTGATAGCAAGAGGGAGTTTCGTGAGTTGTGCTCGTTGCTAAACATTGCACCCTTATTTAGGGGGAATCCTTTAGATTCAAGAAACTTGAAGAATTTTTCAAGAATCTGCAAGAATGAATAATTGTTGTACGAAAAAACTGACGTTACCTAGAAAGAGTTCTACAACCTAATCAAATCAGTTTTTCAAGAAATCGACGATGTGAGAATTGGGGCTCAAATAGAGACATTAGCTGGGTTCATGTAGAAGCCTTTAGAAGATCAGGGGGAAAGGATTTTTTTATGGGAAGAATGAAGTTCTTTGTCTTCTTATTGTGAGGGACCATGGTGCGTGGGAAGTGATTTTAATCTCATAAGATGAGTTCATGAGCGGTTGCCTCAAGGAAGAATGACCAAAGGAGTGGAATGGCATGTTCAAGAACTCCAGAGTGTCGAGGCAAATAATGTGGTTCATCTAATTTTGGGACCACAACTTTCCTCGGAAAGCATTTATGGAGAAATGGGGTTAAGGCATTATTGTCCGAGATTTGGTTCAAGAGAAACCAAAGAACGATTGAAGATAAGGGTATGGATTGGGTGGTGCGGTTCGAATCTGGTCACTTGAAGGCTTCTTCCTAGCGTGCTCTTTCCAAAGACTTTGCTGTATATTCTATCTCAGATATTTGTCTTAATTGGCATCCTTTTATTATTAGTTCCTGAAAGTTCGCTTTATTTTCTCATTCATGGTTTGGAATTGGTTGTTATTTTATTGTTTTCTTTGCTTTGTATTTAGTTTCATCCTAAGAAGCATGAACACTTTAGTTTGGCTAGCGTGTCCGTGTCCGACACTTGGACACTCTAACACTTGTTGGACACGTATTAGATATTTGTTAGCACAATAGATATGTGTTAGAAGCTAGTTGTACAAAGTCAATATAGGTCTAATATTTGTTAGACACATAATGAACACTTCAAGTATACTAAATAGATATATAATATATGACAAAAATAATGAAGTTTGAGAACGAAATACATCAAAACCATTTTTTAAGCTCATAGATGCATAAAATTATTTACTCTAAATTTCTTTCTGATATAAAAATGATATATATTTTAAAAAATGTATATTTTAACAAACTTGTCCTAGCCGTGTCCGTGTCTTAGATTTTTTAAAAATGACGTGTTGCCGTGTCCATGTCCGTGTCATGTCATATTCGTGTCTCGTATCCGTATCTATGCTTCTTAGGTTTCATCCCTATATGCATAGGATGTTTGATTTGTATTTTTGTTCTCCTTTTAGGAGTTTGTGTCTGGAGCACTAGTCTTTTTTCATTATTTCAATGAAATTATTTGGTTTCCTTGTCAAAAAAAAAAAAGGACTCGAATGATTCAGAAAGTGATTCAGAGACTGAAACATTTTCAAGAAAACACCAATATTTGGATCAAACCATGAATTGGGAGGAGTTTCGAAAGGGAAGGGATGAAATTTGGCATTTTTGGAAAATGTATCTAAATGATAAGAACGAAAAAATGCTAGAATTGAAAATTTTGAAAATAGTAGTCAATGAAATTGGAAATTTGTACAGTGTCGAGAGCTCGCCGATGTTACAAAGAAACTTCAAGAAAATAAAGAAACATTTAAGAACCAAGAAGATGTGAAATTGGTGTGTGAAGAAGCAACCAACAAAGATGTTGAGAATGGTGGGACCATATGTGAAGGTGAAAATAAAAAGTTTGGATTTGAAGTGGGTGGTCAGTCGCAAGTTGAAAAAGAAGAGATTTGCGTGTAAAGTATTCTTGAGGGAAGAAGAAAAATTGAACGAAGAAGAAAACGAAGAGGCATTGAATGATGAAACCCTAACCCTGCTTGGTGATGCACCATCGACATCTTTTTGATTCTTAAATAGAGTCATCCGTGCTGAGGGGGAAGAGATATCGAATGCCAAAAGACAAAATGCAGTTGAAGAAGAAGGGTCTATAGAAGGAGAAGACGATTGTGTGTATACCCAACCCAAAAACTTTTAGAACTTCAAGCAACGTTGCGAAGGAAGAAGAGGAAAAAGGTGATTCCAATCGGAACCACATGAACCACATGACCCGATCCATTTGATTGTGCTCGATTCGCGTGGTCGACACCCTTCAATTGAGAAGAGTGTTTCTTTGGCCCAAGAGCAACAAATTCCAAACTGACCCATTTCTAGACTTGCTCTATTGAGTTTGATTCGGCTCACATCTAGTTCTTTGTTGTTTTTTCAATGTAGGTTTTATTTTCAGAGGGAGATATCCAAGATGAAGTGTAATTATCACTCTATTCTTTACCAAATTTCTTTCTAACTTTTAGGTTTGACTTTGAGGATTGTTTTGATGCTCCAACAATGTTGGAGACGACGAAGAAGCTAATATTTTTAGTGAAAATTTTTTCGAAGCAGCGAAAGAAGCACCCTTATTTTCCTTTTATTTTCTTTTTAAAACTCAAGGACGAGTTTTTTTTGGGAGGGGTAGAATTGATGTAAGGAGAATTAGGTTAATCTTAGGTAATTCCTAGGTTAATTCCTCTTTACTATCTTCTTGTGTATAAATAGGGTGTTCCTCTCATATTCTATGCAACTTTCGTTCTTAATAGAGATCTAGAGATTGATTCTTGGAGAGAATTCTCCTTTTAGTCACTTAAGCTACATCATTTGTTGTACCCAATCTTCCTCACCTGTATCTTCTTTTGTTTTGATTTATTGCTGCAAGATAGAGATGCAATCTTATGTGACCTAGATGTTCACTCAACAATTGCAGAAAAATACAACTGATAAGCACCACAAAGATGTTCAATTTGAAGTTGGTGCCTCTGTGTTCTATGCTTATAAAATTTATCAACGACAATCTTTAACTGCCAATGGGAAAGGAAAACTAGATGTCTAGTATTATTGTTCGTTTTGGTTCTGAAAAGGTGGCATACAAGATGCATTTACCACTGACTTCAGAAATACACTCAATATTCCATGTCTCCCAACTCAAGGCGGATAAAGGTTGACAATATTATGGCTGAAACGATTACCAACTAAAATGTGTCCTAACTCCTAAGTTTGACGTTTTGCCCTCTTGATTTCGTAGGTAGAAAAATAACCTAAGGAAGCTATATGGAAGACCTCAATCTTATCAATAGTTGTTAAAAGTTCGGAACAATGGGTTTAGATAGGAACCTAAGGGCACATGTAAGTTTCATGTATGTTAGGAGGAATGGGCGTAAGATGATGAGGTTGTGTGATGCGATGTAGGGTGCGTGAATAAGGGTGGGAGATGATTTTGTAAAACCGTTAGAGGTTGTGGGCCTAAGAGAATGTATTTTTTTGATATAAGAAACAATTTCATTGATGAATGAAATGGAGGAAACTCCAAACACCAAAAGGTGTATTACAAGAAAGATTGCCAATTATAAATGAAAAAAGAAGAGTTAAACTAGGTAATGGGATAAACATCCTTACACCAAAGATAAACATTCAAAAGGATATTATCCATAAAGCGATCAAAAGTAGAAGAAACATCCTTGAATAATCGACTATTCCTCTCGATCCATAGATTCCAAATGAAGACTCGAACTAAAGTCCGCCAAATGATTTTTTTAATGCCCTTAAAAGGATGTCCCACCAAAACGGAGGATAGGAAATCAAAGATATTAATAGGAAGCGTCGATGACCAACCAAAAACATTCAGAATCTTCCACCAAAAATTTAAAGAAAAGGAGCAATGCACGAAAAGATGATTCGCACATTCATAGTTCTTGTTGCACATAAGACACCAAGAGGGGGATAAGTTCATGTAGGGCACTCGTTTTTGAAGACGATCAACAGTATTAACAGCTCATTAACTGAGCTCCCAGATAAGGATTTTAATCTTTTTTGGGTAAGAATTCTTCCAAATGACTGAATAGGTATCCTTTCGCCCCAGGTTATCACAATCCAACAAATCAACAGTGAGAGATCTCACAGAGAAGAAACCAGAAGGCTTTAATAACCATTCCCACGAGTCCAGTCTATTCGACAAACAAACATTCGATAGTAAATGAGAAAGAGATGTCCACTCATTAGTTTCTAAATCTGTTAAATTATGCCGAAGACGTAGGTCCCAAGTCAACTCGGTCACATTCCACATATCTGCCACCGTCAAATCAGAGTTCAAAGTCAATCTAAAAAGCCATGGAAAAGCCTGGCCAATAGGTCCACAACTAAGCCAATGATCCTTCCAAAAAGCTGTGGAGCATCCATTTCCAATTCAACGCTTAGAACGCCGAATCACCAAATCACGTGAAAGGCAAATAGATCTCCATGGTGATTTGTGTTTAGTATTCACAATGATCGGGTGTCAGTCGACAAAATTCAAAGAACCATAATATTTAGCTACTATAAATTTCCGCCACAAGGAGTCAGGTTCATGCATGAATCTCCAAATCCACTTAGCCAACAAAGCCGAGTTTCGATGTGCAAAGTTACCAATCCCAAGACCACCCATGAGCTTAGGAAGCTGAACAGTTGCCCAATTCACATTATGTACTCCACCATCACCCTTAGCTCCTTCCCAGAAGAAATCACGTATAATTTTATTCAACATTGAAATGATTTTCGATGGAAGTTTGAAAAGAGACATGTAGTAAGTAGGCATACTAGAGAGTGTTGCCCAATTCACATTATGTACTCCACCATCACCCTTAGCTCTTTCCCAGAAGAAATCACGTATAATTTTATTCAACATTGAAATGATTTTCGATGGAAGTTTGAAAAGAGACATGTAGTAAGTAGGCATACTAGAGAGTGTGGCCTGAATAAGAGTATGCCTACCACCTTTAGAAATAAAGGCATATTTCCAATTATGAAATTTCTGTTTCAACCGCTCTATAATAGGTTGCCAAAAACAAACCGTACGAGAATAACCTCCCAATGGCAAGCCCAAATAGCTGCTTGGCCAAAACCCCTGTTGACAACCAAAGATCGCCAGTAGCCTGTCCATCTCAGATTGATCAATATGTATGCCAATCATCTCACTCTTTGCCATATTAATCCTTAAACCAGAAGCACTCTAAAAAATCTTGAGTAGTTCATAGAGACGTTGCAAGGCAGAATGATCAGAAGTTGAAAAAAGAAGTGTATCATCCGCAAATTGCAAATGAGTTAAGGCAAAAGATGAGTTACCAATAAAGTGAGAGGATATACTACCCAATCTACCACCATAGTCCAGAAGTCGGCTCAAACAATCAGACACCAAAATAAAAAGAAACGGGGATAGAGGATCACCTTGTCGGATACCACGAGATGGAATAATCTTTCCACGAGGACGACCATTAATAATGATAGAATAATTGGCACTCTAATACAACCTCGAATCCACTTCCTCCAAGTTGCCCCAAAACCTTTAACCTCCAGCATGACATCTACAAAGTCCCAGTCAACTGTATCAAACGCCTTTTCAAGGTCAAGTTTTATAACTACTCCTTTGATATTTCGGATGTTCCAGTCATCAATTAGTTCATTTGCCAATAAAGACGCATCGAGAATCTGTCGGTTAGCCACAAAAGCAAGCTGGTTTTCTGTTATTGTTGATGACAAAACAGATTTCAAACGATTAGATGAGACACACACAATTATTTTATAAACGCAAGAGATCAGGCTTATAGGGCAGAACTCAGTCACTGATTTTGATCCCAACTTCTTTGGTATTAAGCAAATATAAGTTTCATTCAATGAAACGTTGATGATGCCAGATGAATGAAAGTCTTGAACCAGGTTCATAATGTCAGGTTTAAGGATATCCCAAAAGAATCTGAAGAACTCAGCTGTAAAGCCATCAGGTCCTGGCAATTTATTGGAACCCAGAGAAGAAACAACATGATAAACTTCCTCTTCTGTAAAGTCAACTTCAAGAGTTGTTGCTTCCTCTGAGGAGATAGCACTCCATTCAACATTAGTCGGCAGAAATCGAGAGTTAACATCTTTGGTATACAACTTTGAGTAGAAATCAATAAACTCCTTTTCAATATCCGATGCAGAAGTAAGACTAACACCTTCACTTGACAAGATTTCAAAAATCAAACTTTTTCTCTTCCTTGCAGCCAAGATCCGATGAAAGAAATTGGTATTTTCATCACCTTCCTTAAGCCATTTTAGCTTGCATCTCTGATGCCAATAAACCTGGTCTTCTGCAATCAAGGATTCGATTTGATCTCGTAGAAGCTGATGGTTTTCAATCTGGGGGATAGTTAAAGGCCCACTATCCTCCAAATTGTCCAGAGTTTGCAATTGCAAAACAAGGGAATGGACATTAGAAGCTACAAAACAGTTACCTTTACTCCAGTGTAATAAGACTCGTTTGAGGCCTTTTAATTTTTGCATCAAAGCATGTCCCGACCAACCTTCAAAGTGATTCTGATTCCACCAAGATGATACCACATCTTTAATTGATTTTATCTGGAGCCATGAATTCTCAAAACGGAAAGGAGTGGTCCCCAAACAACATTACCAAAAATTAGAGCTAGCGGATAATGGTCCAATGTAATTCGAGCCAAACGATTGAGAGCAACTGAGCCGAACTTGTTGGAACAACCTTCAGTAATTAAAAATCTGTCCAACAGAGAGCAATAATGGGTGTTGGACCAAGTGAAACGACCATTCTGAAGCGGAATATCGATCAAATCATAAGATGAAATCCACTGATTGAAAGTATTCATACTTCAGGTGATGGAATTGTCATGTGAGTCTTCCCAAGTCCATCTAGTGACATTGAAATCCCCGCCAGTAATCCAATTATCTCCACCCAAACCAGCCAAGTCGTCCAATTCATTCCAAAAATCAGCATGAAAACCATTCCCAGATGGACCATATACTGCTGGGAGCCAGAAAGAGAAACCATCAGCCAAAAAGATGTGGACCGATAAAGAGTACAAACCTGTTATCACTTCTTTGATTGCGTAATTGGGTTCACTCCAAAGAATTAAAATGCCACCAGAGGAGTTAACCGCGTTTAGGGTTGCCCAACCAATATGTGTTGAACTCCATATAGATTTAATCAAGTGATGATCAACTGCAGATAATTTTGTTTCCTGTAAGAGAACTATACCCGGGTTTTATTGAGTAATACAACGTTTAATCAAAGCTTGTTTTTTCCATGAGCCCAACCCTCTAACATTTCAGGACACCAATTTCATTGATCCTCTAACGTGGAGGGAGAAGGTTGGTTGGCTAAAGGATTCGGTTTGGGAAGAGATAAAACATCGCGTATCTCTATCTTCCTCCAATTTCCATTCGTGACCAAGGGAATCCGAGAAGGGAATTCAACGCCAGATTTTCCGTGAAAATCGTGAGAATCAACCACAAGATCAGAGAATTCTTTCCTTTTTAAATATGGCAAATCATCGCAATTAAGGCCTTCAATTCCATTAATATTTCCGGAAGAATCTGCCGAATTCAAAATATCATCAATCGCAATAATTGTTGTCGAGGAATCCAGATTCGAATTAAATGCACCCCTACGGTTCTTCACCGAAAACGGCTGGATCCTCATGGTGGCTGCTTCACCGGCGATGGAAGCCGGAACAAGAATCTCTGTCGGAAGGAAACCCATGCCATTTTCCTTGACCTTTATGCGAGCCGCTACCAAGTTCAACCATCTCGCAGTATGGTTGGCTGTTTGGAGAAAACCACCACACTGATCACCAATGTAACAAAAAACCTCCATCTTCTAGAGAGTGAGAGGAAGATCTAAAATATCTATCCAACCACCATGTGAGGTTATTTTCCTATCCTGCATCAGAGAGTTAGTACTGACTGATTTAAATCTCAATTTGAAAGCTCCAATCAGTTGCCAAGAAGAGTTTTGACATAAACGTGCAGACAATGAGGGATCGTAGAGGTGAATCAAGGCCTGGTTGTCGTGAAAAGGATTGATGGTACATCACGGTGAGAAGTTTTCTTGGATAGCTGTGCCAATGTTCAACCAAGAATCGGATTCCATCATCTTTTGGCAAATTAGAATGCTGCTCCAATTCTCAAACTGATTCGGATAAGGTGATGTGGTGGGTGATTGGTTCGAAGAGTCGTGTGCATTGCCGCTTTTTGAATTAATAGTCTGGTGGTTGTTCTTTTTTACAGCGTTGCTGAAGGAGGTGTGAGGAAGATCAACAACTTTGTGCGCCTTACTCGGATAATCTTAAATAAGAGAGAGGAAAGAAAACCAACCTTGTTTATTGTCTTCGGAAGGGATAATAAGCTTCTTCCTTGTACCAGATTGGCATAGGCGAGTAACTTCCACATAGAAGCCAAATTTGTTACTAAGCTTTTCTATCCTAAACGTGTCCTCAGCTGTTTGATGTTTTCTAAAGAATTTGTTGGAGCAGAGATCGCGAAAGAGGGATTCAAAAGAGGAAACCATTCAATGGAGAGTGTGCCATGATAGTGAAAGCGAGTGGGAGGAAAGTTTCCCAAATTGTGTGATTTTTGCTTTACTTCCCCGCGATGGAACATCAAAAGCTATGGAGAAAGTCTTGCGGCCAATTGAAATTGATCGAGTAGAATGGTTCCAAGGTGTGGTGATCAGATTAGTCATGGTGACCAGAGAGATCAGTTAACGGCGAGGTGGTGTGATCGGCGGGGGAGAGAGGGGAGAGGAAAGAGTCCTGGCCATTCAGTTACACGAGTCCGAGACCCCTTAGAGTTGCCACCTAAGAGAATGTATGTTAAGGGTGTGCAATGTGTTAGGCATTCAATCTGTTGTGAGCTCAAGATGATAGATGGTAACTCTAACTCCTAGCTTGTGGTGAGTACTAAGCCTTTTGAAATGCTTGAGTTGTTTTTCTTTGGCCTTTTGTTGAATACAATTCCACAAGAAATGAAACTTTTCATTGATGTTATGAAAAGAGACTAATGCTCCAAGAATACAACCTCCACAAGGGAGGGAAAATAAAACAAGCAAAACAAGAAACCAAAAAATTACAACGGAAAAATAAATGCATTCCAATTAAGACATAAATCTTGAATAGAGTAAGCCGCAAAAAGTTTAGAAAGAGAACACCATAAAGAAGCTTTTAGATGAACCGAGTCAAAATGATCCTCCCAAGGCTTATCATGAAATATCCTTTGATTTCTTTCCAACCAAAGATTCGAAAGGATGGCTCTAACTGCATTGAACCACTAGAGCTTCTTGGATTTGGGAACCAAAGGGAGGCCGAGAAGCAACTGGAACACGCTATTCTTAAAAGAGCTAGAAAGCACCCAAGATAAACTGAAAAAATGAAAACAAACTGAACCAACATTACCTCAAGTACGAACATTCAAAGATGTGTTGCAGAGCACAAATCGAAGGGGAAATCAACTGCTTGGGGCAATTTAACAAATCAAAGTTGAAGAACTTCTGAGCAATTTAACGATTCGTTTAACATATTCCAAATAAGAATATTAACCTTTTAGGCTTTTAGATTTCTAAATAACTGAAAAAACTTCCTTATCCAATGGATGAGAGGATGCCAAATTATGATGTAAAGATTTAACTGAAAAATTATCTGAGGGCTCTAAAGAGACCACGTTCTAGAATCCAAAGAATAACCGATCTGAATAGACGAAATTGAAACCAACAGCAACTGAAAATATGAAATCTCCTCTTCTTTAATTAAATGCAATTCCACTTATTTCATTTGATTTATTGTTTTTTATTTTTCACATTCCTATTAAGGAAATGTGGTCTGTACGAACCAAAGCTAACTACTACACAATTTTCTTGGTTCATTTTTCCTCGTGCTTTTTGGCTACTAGAGTGGTGGTGGTGGTGGGGCTTTTTTTTTTTTTTGTTTAAATAAAAAAAATTAATGTTAATTTAAAAAAAAAATATATTATTTTTAATCGTTATTTATTTATTTTTAAATGAAACACCCCGTTGATAATATGCTTTTTGGCTTACTAGAGTGGGCATGTTAGTCAAAAGTTTTTAAAGGATTGTTTTAACTCCTTGGAATTGTAAAATGAAATTATTTTATTCTAAATTTTGCAGCTAGAAGGAACAGAGCATTCTGTATATCTCGATGTGCTTCGCTTATTTGCATATGGAACATGGAGTGATTACAAGAGTAAGAGTTGAAATTTTATAAGATTCGTGATATAATTTGAATGCTATCATTATTTTTATCTTTTATGTATATGATGTTGCAGAAAGACCTTTATTTTAAATATAAGTTGGTCGAGAAGGTTATGGCAATTTATTTATCTATTTCATTTGGTTTTGTTAAGACTTGCACACCAAATTGCCAGTTAAATTTGTACTAGCATACTTAAATATTTCTTTATGAAAGTTTTGTTTCTTATAAATACTCGTTTTTCTTGTTATTATTCTGCCATGGGTTATTTTTTATGTGGTTTTTCATTTCACTTTCAAAAGGAAGTTGTTATTGATATGTAGGTGCTTAATGGCAGCATTAAGCCCAAGTGGCGAGACTGAACAGTGTGTATCAATGCACGAGTTAAGGGCAAACTCGTGCTTTCTTCATAGAGGCACAAACCTCAAACACTTATTATGCCCTAGACTCGATGTTGCAAATTTATGTTCAAAGATAAGAACTTCCATAAGGATTCAAATGAAACAAGAACAAAATTGCCAACCTTCTAAGGAGCATAAAAAATACTTAGCTCCCAATTAAAACAAATATTATTCCCTTAATAACAAACAATGAAGATAGAGAACAAACATCATTGAAATGAATTTAGAGTATTATTAGGATACTAAGTGCGTAGATTCATTATTAGACATTAGTTAAGGGGGTTGGTAATAAAGGTAGGCAATTTCTGCACTTGCGAGACTTGAATCCATCCTTCACACAAAATGATTGTAACTTTCCCAAGTCTTAAAATCCAATTCTCTTCCCATTTCCACACTTGAAATCACTAGGCACCTCTTCCAAATGTGTGTTGGTTCCACCCCAACCAACTTTCAAGTGTGCGACCCACCACCGAAAATGACCTTTTTTCTTTGTTTTAGTCGTCCTTTTGTGTTTTTATCCACCTACAATAGCTCCCTTCGGTGCCTTGAGCACCCAGTGAGGGATATCTCTCACCTGCCACTCAATGATTCTGATTCTTTTAAAATCTTAACAAGCTATCCCATGATGATTTCCCTTCTCTATGCCGAGGCTAGTAGACACATTCAATCTACCTCTTCCAGCATTGCCAACAAATTAGGGAGTTTTGATGAGAGGAAGGTAACAACAATGGGAAAAATTCATTTTCAAAGGGAGCAAAAAATTCAAGCATGAACTTGTGAAACTTTTGGATTGGCATATATGGATGGAAGAGGAAAAATTAGTGTTCGTAAATTTGAACTTTTAACTCGAAAAAGTAGGTTACAGTGTTTGGTAAATTAATACTAAATTGTTGTGATTTAGCTATAACGATCATAGTAGACAGGCTGTTTTAATTATTTTTATATCTGCAAGTGTGTGCTCTTGATGACTACGTTAAATGCAATTCAAGTTTTGTCAATGGCTATATTACATTTGCAGGTAATTCCAGCCGCCTTCCAGAATTGGGCACTGATCAAGCCCTCAAACTAAAGCAACTTACTGTTCTTACATTGGCTGAGACAAACAAGGTATTCTTGCTCCCCACTCTGTCACGTTTCTTTAACCCGCTTGCATATATATCTGGCTGCTTTAAAACAGTTTGTCTTTCTGTTCTGCCTCACCTTTGAGTATCCAACAGCCTGTTGGAGTTGATGTTTCAATTTATAGTTCATGTGGCCTATAGTTGATTCCAGAGAACGAACCATTTTGCTGGATTTAGTAGGGCACTAGTCTGTGGGTACATTGAATTCTGGTAGTTTAAAAGGTTCTGAAAAAAACGATAATTGGGAAATTTATTTTGAAATTATGAGAACTAATTATTATAAAAATGAATATTTTTTTAGAGGGGTTCATAGCTCTTTCAAGCCTATAAGCAATAAATATTTGATTTATAAAATATAGTATTATGAACTATGAGGTAAAAAAAAGAAAAGGAACGTGGTCTTTATTTAAGGGTTGTTAATATTTGTCTAAGAAACGTGCATCCAGATAGTTTCTAATGCTATTCTTGTTTCCTTTCAGTCTTTCTTTTGCAGCCAACTGTTAGTGTATACTCAATATTGTTTAGTTTCTCATAGGTTTTTCACAAAATCTTTTGGGCGATGATAATATGTAGATTCCTGGCATTCACCATTAAATTATTTCTCTATTCTGATTGTTGATTTCACGCCCAGGTGCTAGCCTATGACCAATTAATGCAGGAATTAGATGTTACAAATGTACGAGAGCTGGAGGATTTTCTTATTAATGAATGCATGTACGCGGTATGTTCTACAATCTTTACTTAATTGATTCTTCTTACCAGTTTTAGGATACTAGTATCGATCTGGACTTAATTGATACTTCTTACCGGTATTGTGATATTAGTACCAATCCGGACTTAATTGGTTCTTCTTACCAGTATTAGGATGTCGGTATCTGGAAATGAAGTCCTTGAACCTAATAACCCATACATGTGCTTATGGCGATTTCTCTCTTCTCTCTCTTCGTCCTTTCCCCTACCTCTCGTACCTACTCGCCTCTCACTGCCGGCTATGTCGCCGTTTCCCGGTGACTTTCTTCGCCATATTTTCTCCCTGGTCTCTTCTTCGGCGCCGTCTTCTTCTTTTCCCTCGTCGTTTTGAAGATTGAAAAATGGTTGGGGGGTTGCATTTGAAGATTGAAAAATGGGACGAGAATTTTCATAGTTTGCCGGAGTTCATTGGGGCTATAGGGGGTGGTTGGCCATTTCGAATTTGCCTCTTAAACTTTGGAAAAGGAGCGTTTTCGAGGCAATTGGAGAACACTTTGGAGAACTGGTGGAAATTTCTCAAGAAATGTTGAATATGTTGGATATTTCAAAGGCAAGGATCAAGGTGGCTCCTAATATTTGCGGATTTATGTCTTTATCTATTCCGGTTTCAGGGTTGAATCTAAAGGATTTTTCATTGAGTTTCGAACCTCTTGGTAGGGTAGTGGCCTCCGGTGGGGTTGGAGATGCCATGGATGATAAAGGACGCTTCCAATTCCTTAGATTTGGATCGATTTCTTCAAGTCTTTGAGGATGAGAGGGGGGCTGGTTTGTCTCTGCCTTAGAAGGAAGTTAGGGGATCTTCTCGCTTCTTAAGGGAAGTTAGGAGTGTGGGGGGTGTGGTTATGGGTAGTGAAATGTTGACTGTGGCGAGTAGTGGTGTTTCAAAGGGGTTGGAGCCATCTTTTGGGTCGATTAATGAAGTTGCCTTGGAGGAGTTGCATTTGAAGGGGGTTGTTTGGGGGAAGTGACAGGGGTTTGGTTTCCAATTCCGAGGAGGCAACAGTGGAAGAAGAGGGCAGGGTTAGCTTGCAGGTGGAAAATGATTTGGCTAGGAGTGTAGGGGGCGATGTTGTTCAAGATGAAGAAGTGATGGTTGTCGATTGCTTGATTCCCTCAACTGCTTTGGGGAAGGAAAGGGAGGAGACCGATAAATTGTGGGGGAAGTTTTATGTAAGAAGACATGGGAAGGGGGCGGTTGTAGATCAATTTTCTCTTGTTGAAGATGTTTGGCCGGATTTTCTTGAGCAGCCGGCTGGCCTTACTCCTAAGATGCAAAGATCAAGGAAGTTCGAAAGAGAAACCGATCATTCGGTTAGTTTTGAAATGAAGGAGTGCATCTTAGGTGAAAATGGGGTTTCTTTCGTTAGAACTTCTTTCCAATCGGTTCAGGGGTGTGTTGAGGGTTTTGCTAGCCCTGTCAATGGGATCACTAAAGACCCTGTCCTCGACAAGGCACCTCCAATAAGAAATTTCTTGAACCTTCTAATAAAATCAAGACAATATTTTAATGAAAATTTTAATCAAGTTTCTTTTATGTATATATATTTGAAAAAATCTAGGCGGAAGTGAGGGATGTATATTCCCCACTGAAAAATTGTCTATGTTTAGCTAAGGGAGAAAATTTGTCTCCATTCTCTCTATGTTCCCCATCTAAACGAAAAAAAAAAACATCCCTACAAATAGTTTTCTAAACTTTCACTATTGTGTCTAATGTCTTGGGTCTCTAAAGTTTCACTTTTGGGTTTAATAAATCCAGTGTTTTCAAAATGCAAGGCGCACCTCAAGGCGATAAGCCCTTTGATCGCCCGGAGGCAAGAGGCGACAAACAGGTATTGCCCGAGTGAAGCGAGGTGCAATAAATAATATATAGAGCATAAATTTTATAGTAAATATAGTCACGTAAAATGTCAAAGCCTTAAAAGCTTAATACTAATTGGTAATAACAACAAAATGTTTAAAAAATCCAATAATAATCAAGTTCTACTTCTAGTAGTTTCATAAGACATAATCAAGTCATTAAGAATGAATCAGTGAACCAAAATTAATAAAGATAAAACTAGTCTAAAATACTAAAACATCAATCGATGAAGAAGAGGATTGAAGAAGAAGAAGAAACAACAATAAAAAAAAGGTTAGAAGAAGCCGATGAAGTAGAGGTTAGAAGAAGAAACAGTAGCAACCAAAAAGGGTTTAGGATTGAAGAAGAAGAAGAAGCAACAGTGTGAGTCTTTGCCGATGAAGAAGAAGGAAGCAATGGGAGTCCATAAATGGAGATGAAGCGTTTGTAATATAGACTCTACTCTAAGCTGTCGTTTTCATTAAAAAAAATGAAGCGTCTGCGTCTCTGCATGGATTTCGTGGGCTTCTATGTGGGTTGGCATTTAGGTTTTCTTGTGTATTAAGTTAGGCATATAATAATTTTTTTTTAATAAAAAAAAAGCAAATGTTGTAATTTACGCAGGCGAGCACTTGCGCCAAAGGCGATGACACTGCCGGGTGTCACAACCACACTAGAAGAGAGTTGATTGTGAACCCCACAAGCACAGATAGATGCAATGACGGCATGCGAGTGTCACTTGTCGGGCCACGTGAGGGCCAAGAGGAGACAAGTGCCATGATGCGACCGAGGAGGATGGTGCATCATCTAACACACCAAGAACAGTGGGGCATGAATGCCAAGTTGAGGAACAAGCATCACGGGAAGAAACGATGTTGTCAGTGGTGTCAGTGACAAGCCTAGTGCGGGCCTGATGGGGGCCTGGGCCATAGCCTCGAAAGTCGGGGTTCCATCGTGAGTTTTGACGAGCGGCTCTTGAGTTAAGTCCGTATATGGGCAAGATGTAAGCTCGCCAGATTTCGTATCAATCGGAATCCAGACGAGCGCTCCACGCTGGCGTATGACTCCTTGCCAAATTGATGTGCATGGGTGTCAAGACTAAAATTCCTCATTATATACTATAGGGGGAGGCATGGTGTTGGCTCTCCACCACTCTTGGGCCTCATGGCCTAAGTGAGCTACCCCATGGCATATGCAAGTGTGTCATGGCTGGGGCGAGCTTGTCAAGACGAGTGTTTTGGGGTGTCTTTCTATGGAATGGGTTTTCCAAGGACAGTGTCGGGTGACACAAGTGTGCCGGCATTGCGCCCTTTTCCATGAACTAGAGGTTGCACTATAGGGCCCAGTAGCGGCACGCGATACGATAATGACTCGGCATGGACAGGGAAGAGTTTATGCCTAGATGACTCGGATGGATGGATGTCCGAGAGGCCTCGATCATGAAGTTAAGTCATGGGAAGGATTCGATAGCATGCCTGAGCAAGAAACTAAGTCCGATGACCTCTCGATGTTCGGGATGACATCACTATTCATCAGTGGGACCCGATAGTTTTCGGTTGCCCCGATATTTGCCCGTTATGTCCCGGTAAGCATTACAATGACTCGAAAAGCTCCGGTTTGCAATGTTTGCTCCGGGTAAGCATTATAATGCCCCGGTAAGACCCGAAATCACTTGGTAAGTTTCGGTTGAGCGTTTTTAGGCCGTTTTGGCCCTATGAAGGGTCCGAATGAGTCTCCGTGAAGTCCAGGATCGGTGTGACACCTTTATGGACATGTCTAAATGTTGAGAATGATGTCTTGAGAAGCGACAAAGCTTTCTAATGACCTTGGCCTAGTGTAGATGCAAGGTTGAGCCTTGGGACTTGGCCTAGAGTAGAGGCAAGTCGGCAGAGTCGCATTTGAGTGAAAATACACGTACGGGCGACGTGTATGACCAAGTGTTATTCTGCTGCATGTTTTAAAAGAAGCTTGGTTGAGAGAAAGAACCTCGCCTAAGGTCCGACGAAGCCACAAAAGGTTGCGATCACAGAGAGAGCTTGAGTTCCCCTTAAGGCTGGCCATGATTGAGCGAAAAATTATGGCGCCACACGGTTGGAGAGATACGACTGTGACACCGGGCACACGCTTGATTGAAGGCCATCGCTGGCTATGTTAGGAGGCGCACTTCCTCTAAATCGCGTCGCCTTACGCCTGAGGCGAGCGCCTATGTGCGCCTCGAAAACACTGAATAAATCCATAAATTTAGTGATCTATAAGATACAAAATTGAAAGTTTAAGAATGCATATTATTTATTGGAGTGTTGATATAATTAAATATACCATAACCCACCAAAGGGCCTCCTAACTCTTCTATCATTACTCCTCTTGGGGCACTTGTTTAAAGACAAGAAGGATCTTTTTTGGCAGAATTTGATTTGGGATTTTTTATGGTTGGCTTGGATAGAATAGAAAGAAATTGTAGAACCTTTGAATCAGAGGAGAAGACTTATTCGCACTTCTTTGACAATGTTCTTCTCCTTGCTTTATCTTAGTGTAAACAAAATTCTCTTTTTCCTCCTATAGCATTTCTTTCTCTTTTGACCAATTGGAGGTGGTTATTGTAACTCCTTTGGTTTGGGGCCCCCCCCCCCCCCCGGTAAATTTCATACATTAATGAAATTCTTACCATTTTTTTTACCAGAACCCATTAGCTTAAGCTTTTGGGTTGATGAGTCATTTAACATGGTATCAGAGGATACCAGGAGGTCCTCGAATCCTTGAAATGTCATTTCCTCTCCAATTAATATTGATTTCCGTATGTTGGGCCTTCTACAGATTTACAAGCCCACAAGTGAGGGGGAGTATTGGAGTGTTGATGTAATTAAATTTACAATAATGGGTTATTGGTGATTTAACATTATTTTTATATAAGAAGGTAATTTAAAGTTGCATTTATATCTCTAAAAAAACAAGTTCGATATAAACTACCCTCAAAATTTTTTCCTAAAATTTCTGTTTTTGTCAACATCTTAGAAATAAATACATAAATAATAGTATATGTAAACTAAACACAATTGTTTGTCTAATGTTTACTAGTGTTATCATGTGCTTATTGTACTTAACAAGGGTTAGACACGTGTCCAACAAGTACGGACTCATATTCAATTTGTTCCAGTGTTTGACATGTATCTATTGTATAAACAAGTGTTGTTGAAGGTGAAACTAAGATTCCTCTGTTCTCTCTCCTCCACCCTTCTTCGCCCCAATCGTCGTTTACCTTCCATGCCATCGTGCTGTCAGCCCTTGCCGTCGATCAAGCAACTTGTTGTCGTCGTCCGTTCAGCTTCTCTTCCGGTTGCTGATCGATGCTCCAGTCATTGCTTCCGTTGTTTTAGTTTCCTTTCTTCTCCCTTCTCTCCAATCCTTGGAGCCCCTTTCTTCTCCCAACCGCCATTCACTTTTTTCAACCGTTGTCCCTGCCCTCGTTGTCGATTAATCTAGCCTTTGTCGTTGTTTTGTCAGTTCTTCCTCCTTCGTTTTGTTGTGCGACGGTCAGACTGCCTTGCATCCCCGTTTTGGTTGTCCTCTTCTGTGGACTCGTTTCTTTTTCCTTATAACTCCTCCTTCCGATATTCCTTCTTGGGTCTTGTTTCTGCTAGCCGTTGTAGACTTGTTTTCTCTTAAAGCTTTAGTGTTTGGTGCTGGTTTTTGGTTTACTGATCATGGAAGTTCGAAGTTGCTGTATTGACAAGATTTTTTTCAGTATTTGGAGGGAAGGAAGCTCTTTCTTTAGACACATCAAATGGATCCAAGCTTCCTCTGTCCTGGGTTCATCTAAGGTGGTTTGAAAAATCTTTTGTGGAAATTGTGAAGGAGTTCAATTTTTCTTTTAGGAAAAAATTTAGAGATGAGGAAGGAACTATTGGTATTTTTAAAGTTCGTTCAATCTCTGGCCTCTTTGCTGAATTTGTTGTTTGGCCTCCAACAGGGGGAGAATGTGGTTTCAGGTTTCTTTGGGTCCTCAATGAAAAGGCTGGTTGGTGTTACAAGATTTGCTTTATGATTTTATTAGATTACGGGATTTGAAGAGTCTCTCAAGAGATGATTTTCTTCCCCTTAGTCATTCGGGTGTTGGTGTTGTGGGTGATAAAGAGGACTTCTCAAATGCTCAAAGATTCTTCTGCTATGGATTTTTCTCTGGGACAGAGTAAGTCAGCTAAGCAAGCGATATGGGTTAGGAAACCAGTGGATGTTGTTAATGTTGATTTTGAAAATTTGTTGGTGGTTTCTCGTCTTTTTGCTCATACTTCTTGGATTGAGATTAGGAGGGCATTGGAGCTGTGTTTCCAAATCAAAGTTCAGATCAATCCTTTCATGGTGGATAAAACAATACTCTCAATTGAAGGTGGTTTAACCGTCGAAAGTTTAGGAATGTGGGGAAGTGGCAAATGGTGGGGATCTTTATGTAAAAATTGAAAGATAGTCGAATGGTTCACGTTGTTTACCTGATTATATTATCAGTTATGGTGGGTGGATTTCAATTAGGAATTTGTCATTGGTTTGCATTTTGGAGGATTAGAGGAAATTGCAATGGAAACTTTGAACTTCATTGATCTCGGTCGCTCGAATCAAAGTTAAAGAAAAAATTGTGTGATTTTTTTCCAGCTTCGAAAGAAATTAAGGTCAGACCTCTTGGTTTCTTTTTTCTTAATTTTGGAGAGGTTGAAGTGGTGGATCCTCTGGCTAAAGTGTTCGGCTCTTTATCGTTAGAGGCTTTTCAAATGTGGTAGATTTGAATCGTATTTATCAAGTTCTAGAAGATAATTTGGCAGATAAGGATTGTTGTTCTAAGGGCATTAATGATGAAATCCATTCGGTTCCTTCCTCTGATGCAGAATTAATTTTGATTTTTTTTAATAAGAAACAGAAGAAATGATATTAATCACAAAAAAACCAGGAAGAACAGCCTAAGGGTCGGGGGAAGAGAGATTCCCCTCCCAAGCGAATTACTTACAAAAAGCCTTTCAATCAAGTATAAGCACCGAAAAGGGTAGTTACAAAAGATTTTGCTAAAGCTAACGCACTACCCAGAGGCATTAATCTGAACAAAAGACCAAATTTTTTGAAGAGAGGTAGATTTATCTCTGAAGATTCTCTTATTTCTTTCCAACCATAAGCCCCATAAAAGAGCACGAGAGGCAAACTTCCACAATTCCTTGACTTTACCAATCAAATTCAACCCCCCAAGCATTTCCAAAGCCCAATCATCCACTTTGGAAGGGAAGCAAATTTGAATATCAAAAACATTGAGGAGATCCCAACACGGTCTTGCAAAGGAACACTTAAGAGTTAAGAAATAAATGATCCAAGGATTCCGCATCCGCTATACACAGAGGACAAACCGAGGGCCCGATGAAAGATGAAGCAAGCTTTTTTTGGAGCTTGTTGGAAGTGTTAAGGCTTATATGCACCACATACCAAAGAAAAATATTCACCTTTTTAAGGATCTTAAAAAGCCATATAAGCTTGGCCATCGGAGCTTTTAAGCAGGAATTGGTACCCACCATGTTCCGGAAAGTTGACTTAGAGGAGAAAGCACCAAGTGTCTGTTTCATAGGTTATGCTTTGAATTATGCTTATCTCACAGGTTATGTTTTGAGTTATGCTCATCTTTAGACCTTATCATTGACAGTTTGACACTGATTGGTGGAATGTTGATGTAACTCTCTATTAGACCAAATTTGAATGAGGTGACATGATCTGATTAGCCGAACTATATCAATGAACAAATATAATTGGCTGAGGCGGTTCAAATGAGGGCCAAAATGTAATATTGATGGTTTGTAGAATCCATCCAACTAGCTGCTAGATCCGGCCACTGTATCCAAATTTTATCTTATGGAGTGCCACATTAACATTCCGTTAACAGTGACTACGTATAAGCATAATTCAAAGTCCCTAGTTCATAATTTTATAGTTCAAAGGCTAAAATCCTTCACCCTAGCAATTTCTTTTTTGAACCAAACAAATATGCTCATACATAGCTTGATTTCTAACGTATATTTCATGAAATTCTCTCAACACTCTTTTAAGTAACTAAACTTTGATGACTATCTAGTTCTCTTGAAAAGGGCTAACGTGAATCTATTTCGTGCAAGGGTTTTGCTACCCTCACAACTGAACACAAAACTTCTGACCTTGTCCTGAGAAAAAGCTGACCTTTGGAAATTTAGTGCTAATCCAAACTCAATGAAAGCTTTCAGGGACACAAATGGGGTGTAAGGTGTAGTAAAGAGGACAACACTTCTCTCTCAGTATCCTATCCTCTAATTACAGGATGCCACCATCCAAATCAAGTGGATTGATCATACTTTTACTCCTCTTGAAGCCTATCCATTCTATGCAACTAAGAAGTATTTTTAGTGGTGATATCCTACCAGTCTTGTGGTTAGCTTACATTTCCATGATGCCATTTACGTGAAAATTTAGAGGGCTGAAAAGTCCAAAACCTTAAGGCTTAGTGGCTCTTTGGATTGGGACTCGCCTCATCCTTTGAGTCTTGAAAGGGTTTTTTGTAACTTGCTAAACATTAACATCCTGTTTGATACTCATTTTGTTTTTGTTTTTCTGTTTTTGAAAATTATGCTTGTTTTCTCCCTTTTTTTTTTGTAAGATTTTCATCTCTCTTAAAAAATGCATTTGGATTCTAAGCCAAATTTCAAAAACAAAATAAGGTTTTTAAAAATCATTTTCTTGTTTTCAAAATTTTGCTTGGTTTTTTAAAACATTTTTCAAAAGTAGGTAATGAGGCAAGAAAACAATAGCTGGAGGTAGTATTTGTAAGCTTAATTTTCAAAAATAGAAAAACAAGAAAATAGTTATTAAACATGGCTTAGTATTTTAATTTGGATTTGTTTACTCATTTTTGGGAGGGAGGATAAGCAATGCCCTTGGAGTATTATGGATAAGGAGTGTATTTTTCCTTAGAAATTTCTTATTTGCTTTCAGGGTATAGTCAGAGGAAAGTTGGATCAGTTGCGAAGGTGCTTTGAGGTCTGTGTTTATTTTTGTAGCCCTGCTCTACGAATATGGGCTTTAGAATTGTGTCCATTGAAATCCTTATATGAACATGCAGGTCCAATTTGCTGCAGGGAGAGATCTGAGACCTGGGCAACTTGGGAGCATGATACGAACACTATCAAATTGGTAAATTTACTCGTTACAAGTTAAATGGTGTCCTGGCCCCTTTTAATGAAAGCACTTGCGCAAGAAGTTTTGTGCATGCTCGAGGGATGATCAATTGTAACCTTACCAAGTTTTAACCTAAATTGCTGAGATTCTAGTTCTTTTGCAACCTCAAACATCCAGCGTTTTACTATTTTTTGCAACTTCTTTTGACATTGTTTTTTAATATTTGTATTTTCATAGTTCTATGTGTGTATATGTTTTTTTACTTAATTTACTTTTATTGAGTTGATTTCTCAACTTTTTTATTGACAATGAATTGATTTTATCACCCTTCTTTTGTCTGTATTTGGTTGTGTGACACATCTGTTTCAACTTTGACAGTTTCTGTGTGTATCTGTATCTAGGTTGACTACGTCAGACAATTTATTGGTCTCAATTCAGGAGAAGATAAAATGGGCCGATAATATGAGTGAATCAGACAAGAAACACCGCAAGGATGTTGAAGAAAGGGTGGAAGAAGTAAAGAAGTCACTTTCCTTGAAGGTCAGTTGAAATAAGTTTTGTCTTAATTGCACTTGATGAATACTTCTTTTTTTATGGAAAGCCAATATTTACTGAGAACATAATATACAAGGATAGGATGGAAGAAGTAAAGAAGTCACTTTCCTTGAAGGTCAGTTGAAATAAGTTTTGTCTTCATTGCTTTTGATGGTCGAACACTTTTACTACGAATATTTGATGAGAAAATTATTTTTCAAGGATAATGCATGAGCAATTCTCTTAGAACTACAATATGAAAAGAAAATTTCATTGATAAAACCCAACTGGTTTAGATTGAAGCGAAGGTAAGCTAATTTAATGTGAAAGTTCATTAACTTTTTGTTCTCTACCCATCAAAACGTGTAGAAAAGCACACTATCAAACTTGTCATTCATCTTTTTTGTTTTAAAAAATGTGCTTATTCCTTACTACACTCAAGGGAGAGCTGATATTTCTGTGAGGCCCCCAATCACTAAGACATACCAGAGGAGGGGCAATATGGGAAAAGGATAGAAACGATTTTTTGTGCTAAAAAGGGGGCGGTTTGTGGGATCGTAAATTTGAGTTATACTTGGGTTGAGGGTTTTTGTAGGGGGTTTAGCAGGTTAGTTTTGGGGAGGAAAGATTTTGGTGAGGTTTAGGCCTTGGAGGTGCTCTGAGCATTCTCGAGGGAAGTCCCAAGCAACAACGGTGGTTATTCAATTCGTACTTGAGTTCTATTATTGTGGTGTGCTCTGTTTTTCTTTTGAGTGAATTGCAGGGAAAACTCCTTAGATACCTAACAACTTGGTATCAGAGCACGTCATCCTGGGAAAACGCGATCAATGGCGCAGAAGGGGAAGAGAGATTGCACGGACTGGAACGAGATTTTCAGGGACAGAGACAAACATTAAAGAGATGAAAATGTTGATACAAGGTATGGAGAAATCAATAGAAAAACTATCGTTCATCATTATGGACTTGGTGGGTTCACGAGGGAAGTCTCTGATTACGGAAGCTTCGAGCCAAAGACAGAAGGATGGCGACAACTCCGGATTGTCATCGGATGAACGAATCATGGAGGGAGGGGAAGTGAACCAAGGAAGAAGAGTGTATGGTGGGGATCGCAACAGTCTGAAACGACTAGAAATGCCAGTGTTCTTGGGAGAAAACCCAGATGCCTGGTTATTTCGGGCTGAGCATTACTTTGAAATCCATCAGCTAGCAGAGAAGGAGAAAGTCACGGTAGCCTTGATTAGCTTTGAACCCGACATCGTGGAATGGTATAAGTATGCTCACAAACGGCGTAAGATCAACACCTGGGAAGATTAAAGGAACGGATATATGAACGATTTCGCCCTTCACAAGAAGGTAGCCTTTGCGCATGATTCTTATCTGTAAAACAAGAGGGCACAGCGGCTGAATATCGAAAGAAATTTGAAATCTACTCCTCGCTAGTGTCGGATCTATCGGAACAGGTGTTGGAAAACACCTTCTTAAACGGGTTGAAATCGACCATAAGGGTGGCGGTAGTGAGCCAGCAACCAAAAGGGTTGGGTGAGATGATGGAGCAAGCCCAGCTGATCGAGCATAGGGATGAAGCCCTTCGTTTGGCGGACACAAGAGATGAAGGAAATGGGCTTGGGGTTGAACCCGTTAAAAATGCGAACAAGGGGGGTCCAAACGGGGCGGTTAAGAACAACCCAAATCTAAAGAACTCTGATATTTCAACACGCCTCGTGACGCTACCAGACAAGGGCACGTTGGGAAAAAGAAACGTTCCTTCCAGAAGGCTATCCGAAGCGGAATTTCAAGCAAAAAGGGCAAAGAGGCTTTGCTTTCGCTGTGACGAAAAATACTCCAAGGATCATCGATGCAAGGTACTCGAGATCCGAGAGCTGAGGGTTTTGCTCGTGCAAGGTACTGAGGACATAGAACCGATCCAAGGAGAATCCGAAACAGAGATTCTGGAAATTCAACTCAACGAAGCCGGCGAATTAGTCGAGCTAGATCTCAAATCGGTGATAGGGTTCTCAACGCCTGGTACTATGAAGCTTAAGGGGTTGATCAGGGACAGGGAAGTGGTGATGCTCATAGACTGTGGCGCTGCTCACAATTTTGTGTCACAAAAGTTGGTCGAAGAACTGCAATTACCTCTGATCAATACTGCAAATTACGGTATAGTCATGGGTAATGGGCGAGCAACGAAAGGGAAAGGGGTCTGCAAATCGCTTGTGCTAGTTATGCCACCGATTACAATGTGTGAGAATTTTCTTCCTCTGGAAATGGGGAACGTAGAAGTCATTTTGGGAATGCAGTGGCTTTGCAAGATGGGGGCGATGAATGTGGATTGGTCGATGTTGACAATGACGTTTGAGGTCGGGGGGATCGCAAGTAACGATTAAGGGAGATCCTTCCCTTAAGAGAGCCGAAATCTCCTTGAAGATGTTAGTGAGGCAATGGACAGAAGAGGACCAGGGTTATTTGGTAGAGTTGAGGGGACTGAATATAGGGGATGAAAGTTGTGAAGGTTCAAATGTTAGTGAAGTTGGGTTTCCCAATACTACCACCAACCGTTCAGAAACTCTTAAACGAATTTGCAACTGTCTTCGAACTACCGGAGGGACTTCCACCTCAGAGGGTGATAAACCATCGAATAGTCTTACACGAGGGGCAGTCACCAGTGATAGTCAGACCTTATAAGTATGCTCATTCTCAGAAATCAGAGATTGAAAAGCTTATAGATGAGATGCTTGCATCGGGGATCATTCGACCAAGTTCCAGCCCCTTCTCAATCCCTGTTTTGTTAGTTAAAAAGAAAGATGGAGGGTGGCGATTTGGTGTGGATTATCGAGCCTTGAATAAAGCCACAGTGCCTGATAAGTTCCCGATTCCTGTTATAGAGGAGTTGTTAGATGAGTTGAATGGTGCGACAGTGTTCTCGAAGCTCGATCTTAAATCAGGGTACCATCAGATACGGATGAAAGAAGAAGATGTGCCAAAGACAGCCTTTCGCACGCACGAGGGGCATTATGAATTTCTGGTAATGCCGTTTGGGTTAACCAACACCCCCGCTACGTTTCAGTCCCTCATGAATAAGGTTTTTAGACCTTTCCTTCTTAAATTTATTCTAGTATTTTTTGATGACATATTGGTCTATAGCCAGGACCTGTCCACACATCTGACTCACCTTGAGATCGTATTAGAAACACTGAGACATAATGAACTGTATACCAACCAGAAGAAGTGTACCTTTGCGCAAGAGAAAGTAGCTTATTTGGGACATAGCATATCAGCTAATGGTGTTGAAGCCGACGGTGACAAGATTCGGGCAATGCTGTGCAATGGCCTACACCACGGAATATTAAGGAACTCAGAGGCTTTTTGGGAGTTACCGGATATTATCGCCGGTTTGTTCAAGGTTATGGGGGCATCGCCTAACTGCTCACGCAATTATTAAAAAAGATGCGTTCAAATGGACTGAGGAGGCCACACAGGCTTTCGAGAAGTTAAAGCACGCAATGGTGACCTTACCCGTTTGGCCTTGCCAGATTTTTCATGTCCTTTTACTATTGAAACCGATGCCTCAGGAATGGGTTTAGGAGTTGTGCTCTCCCAGAAACAACGACCTATCGCTTTCTTTAGTCAAGCAAGCCTTGTTCCTGAATTCGCGCGTTAAGCCCATTTATGAATGAGAGTTGATGGCGATAGTCATTGCGGTGCAAAAATGGCGCCATTATCTACTAGGCCAGAAGTTCGTTGTCTTGACGGATCAATGCGCCTTGGGAAGCCTACTCGATCAGAGGGAAGTTCAACCTCAATATCAAAGGTGGCTGACAAAATTATTGGGTTATGATTTTGAGATTAAATATAACCCAGGCCAACTGAGCAAGGCCGTCGACGCCTTGTCCCGCGTGAATCATGATGTGGAGTTACAAGCCGTGACAGTTCCTAGAATTTTGGATGTGAAAGTGGTCCAAGAATAGGTGGAATCCGATCCTGACCTGGTGAAATTGTTGGCGGATTTGCAGTCAAATCCCTTATCTCATCCAAAATATACCATTCAACACGGGCATCTTCGGTATAAAAATAGGTTGGTGTTATCTAGTAAGTCTTCTCTTATACCTACACTACTCCATACCTACCATGATTCAGTTGTAGGAGGGCATTCGAGTTTTTTACGAACATATAAAAGGTTGACCAGTGAATTATTTTGGAAGAATATGAAGCGTTATGTGGATGTTGTGGGGTTTGTCACGAAATAAATCTGAGGTTGTCTCTCTAGCAGGATTATTGTAACCACTCCCCATTCCGGACAGGATTTGGGAGCATATTGTCATGGATTTTGTGGAAGGGTTGCCAAAATCTATCGGTTGTGACACCATCATGGCAGTGGTGGATCGTTTAAGCAAGTACAATCACTTCTTGAAATTGAATCACCCATTTTCGGCTAAAGATGTGGCAGTGTTGTTTATCGGGGAGATTGTGAGGCTTCATGGGTTCCCAAGATCAATTGTTTTTGACAGGGACAAGATATTTACTGGTCATTTTTGGAATGAATTATTTAAACTTCAAGGGACCTTGTTGCGTAAAAGTACAGCCTTTCACCCTCAAACAGATGGCCAGTCCGAAAGAGTCAACCGTTGTTTGGAAACTTATTTACGATGTTTTTGTGGGGAACATCCCACTCGATGGGAGCATTGGCTTTCGTGGGCGGAATATTGGTATAATACGACCTTTCATGTCTCCATAAACACTACCCCTTTTAATGTTGTATATGGAAGGTCACCTCCCCCATTGATATCTTATGGAGACCAAAAAACATCCAATGACACCCTAGACAAACAGTTAAAAGACAGAGACTTGGCTTTAGTTGCCCTCAAGGAACATCTTCGGGTGGCACAAGAACGTATGCAGAAGTATGCAAATCAGAAACGAAGAGAGGTGGAGTATCAAGTTAATGACATGGTTTATCTGAAAATTCGACCCTATAGACAGAATTCGGTGGCTAAGAGACGTTGTGAGAAACTGTCGCCCAAATCCTTTGGGCCCTTCCAAATAATCGAGAAGATTGGGGCAGTAGCTTACAAGCTAGAACTACCTCCCGAGGCCTTGATTCACAATGTTTTTCACGTCTCTCAACTGAAAAAAGTTGTGGGAAACCAGATTTTGATTCAAAACCAGGTCCCCAATTTGACCGACTGTTATGAATGGAAGGAGGAGCCTAATGAGGTCTTGGGGCTTCGTTGGAACACTGAGATTAATGAGGAAGAATGGCTTGTCAAATGGCAGGGGAAGGGTGATTGTGAAGCCTGATGGGAAACAACAAATTCCATCAGGCAAATGTTTCCAAATTTCCACCTTGAGGACAAGGGTGTATGTGACGCCGGGGGGTCTTGTGAGGCCCCCAATCACTAAGACATACCAGAGGAGGGGAAATATGGGAAAAGGATAGTAATGGTTTTTGTGCTAAAAAGGGGGGGCCAGTTTGTGGGATCGTGGGTCGAGCTGTACGTTGGGTTGAGGGTTTTTGTAGGGGTTTGGCAGGTTAGTTTTGGGGAGGAAAGATTTTGGTGAGGTTTAGGCCTTGGAGGTGCTCTGAGCATTCTTGAGGGAAGTTCTTCTTGCTTGTAACATGGTTGTTCTGGATTTGAATATATCGGCTTATAATTCCCTTGTTCTTGGGATAACTACCCAAGCAACAACGGTGGTTATTCAATTCTTACTTGAGTTCTATTATTGTGTTGTGCTCTGTTTTTCTTTTGAGTGAATTGCAGGGAAAACTCCTTAGATACCTAACAATTTCACTTTTCTAAAATGTCTTGATTCTTTTGGAAGCCCTCCTGTAAACATCAGAACAAATTGAAGGTTAACTGAAAAGAAGAAAAAGGATCTTTATTAAAATTGGCTCAGGTTCTCTTCTTTAGTGTTTCAAAAGCCTAATCTCCAATAGCATCCCAACAACCACTTTGGTAGCTGAAGTCTCACTCTTATTCAGATTTGGTTCTTACATTTTTCAAATATTATATTTTTATCCTTATTTTGCATAAAAATTTATTTTGGTCCTTAATGTTTGGTAGTGTAGTGTAAACAAAATTTTACGTGGTAGCCATATCCACATGAACTTGTCTTCTGTCATATAATTCATAGAAATGTTCGTGGGTCGGTTAATGGAGGCAATCTTCTACTGGTTATGGTGGTAAGGGGTTACTTGTGGGGTGGGGGGCACGCAAAGGAGCAGTTTTCCCGTTGTAAAAGTTGGTGGTGTTTGGATGCTTTGGTATGGGTGCTGTAATTGATGTCGAGTTTGGGTTGTAGCTTTGATGAAGTTCTATGGGGGAAGGTCTTTTTTTTTTAAATTCTGAAAGGCTTTGTAGCTTTTTTTGGGTCAAGAAACAATTTCATTAATTGATGAAATACAAGAGATAAACTTCGAGCACCTATCGGTGAATTACAAGAAAACTTTCCAATTAGAAATTAAAAAGATAAGTTGTAAGGCGAGAAGGGATGTTCAGTTTTTCACCACAAAAAAATAGTAAAGAGAACCATGTCCAAAAATCGATCAAAAGTAGTAGAGACATCTTTGAAAAGACCACCATTCCTTTCAATCCATAGGGTCCAGAGGAAAGCACGAGTAATTGTGATCTAAAGAACCTTCTTATGACCATGAAATGAATGTCTCACAAATATGTAGGATAAAAAATCAAAAGCAAAGTATTATTTGGGGAAGGTAGATTCCAACCAAAAGCTTCAAGTATATGAGACCAAAACCGTGAAGCAAAGGAGCGATGTATAAAAAGATGACCAACACATTCTGAACTAGAACCAACTAGAACCACATAGGATACACCATGATGGAGATAAAGTCATGTAAGGCATTCATCGTTGAAGTCTATCAGTTGTTATTGAGTGCTCCCAAAACTAAGTTCCCAAAGGAAAATTTGGATTTTCTTTGGATAATGGTCCGACCAAATCACCTTATACAAATCATTGATCGAGGGATCAACACAACCCACCACAACAACTATAAGAGATTTTACCGTAAAAATTCCAGATGGTTCAAGAGACCAAGACCAAGTATCAGGATTATTCCTGAGCTTGATTGGGGACAAGAGATGAGAATGAGTAGTCCGTTCATTTGTTTCTAAATCATTTAAGTTACGACGAAGCTGTAGATCCCAAGCGTCGTTTGAATCATTCCATAGATTAACCACCAAATTGTCTGAGTTAGTTGTAAGACGAAATAATTGAGGAAAAATCGAGGCAATACACCCACAACTTAGCTAGGAGTCCTTCCAAAATAAAGTATTACAACCATCACCAATAATATGTTGTGTATGGCTAGAGATCAAATCAACTAATTGGGAAATATACACCAAGGTGATTTATAGGTACTCATATGAACAGCTTTTGGCCAACCGTTCTTATCCATAGCCCCGTAATATTTAGCAACAATTAATTGCCTCCATAAAACATTTTCTTCAAGAATAAACCACCATGACCACTTGGCCAAAAGAGCTGAATTCTGGTGCTGAAAATTACCAATAACCAAGGCCCCCCATCAACTTTGGAAGTTGAGTTGTCTTCCAATTCACATTATGCATGCCGCCACCCCCTCGAGAACCTTCCCAAAAAAAATCACAAATAATCTTATTCATGATTTTTGTAATTTTAGTTGGAATTTTAAACAGTGATAAATAATAGTTCGACATACTAGGGGTGTACATAAGCCGGGTTGGGCCAGGTTGGAGAAGGTTTTTGTCAGGTTGGTCAATCCCCTAAACCGTTCAACCCTATATTCATGATAGCAACCCAACCCAACCCATGTATTTTTGGGTTGGGTCGGGTTGGTTCATCAGGTTGAGTGTGTAATAAAATGAAAAAAAAGTCCAAACAGTGAACGAATGAGCAATATCTATCCTTCGAAACCAAATAGAGCTCAAAACCATAGAAGATGAAGAAATCAATTCAGACTTAACAAATGAGCAATATACATATCAAAATCACTATTAACCAACTAAAAATTGAAAAGGGGTTTTCAACGAAACTCATCCACTGGAACCAATGTTTGTTCTTTCTCTTTAGATAAAAAATTGATCTAAAAAGTTACAGAAGCCCAATTCCATGGAACCTCATTCAAATGCTATAAAATTTGTTAAAAAAAATAGAGATGGAAAAAAAAATCACAAGTTGATCGGTAGATAGAGAAAAGAAACATTAAATGGAACATATATCTTACCTCACGACGACTGTCACAAAGAGAATAGGAGACCGAACGACACGCGGTAAGGGATTCGAATTTCAGACTTCGAAGTGAAGACGATTTAATGGTATCCCAAAAGAATTTGAAAAATTCTGCGTCCAGGTGATTTACTAAAGCCCAACGAAGATACAACTTTTAGAACCTCTTCCTCAGTAAAAACCCCTTCTAGACCATTGGCTTGATTAGTGGTAATAGGACTCCAATCTACATTTGTGGGAAGGAAACATTGATTTTCATCCTTAGTAAATAAATCGGTATAAAAACCAATAAACTTAGATTCAATGTCAGTTGTTGTTCATGTAATTCACCTTTTGATGTTGGAAATTTCTCCATTTCATTTATCAATGAAATTGTTTCTTATATATATATATATATAAAGTTAGTTGTTGTCATCAGACTACGCCCATCAGATAGAGAGAATCTTTGTGATCGAATTTTTACATTTGCGAGCACGAGCAGCCTAGATACGATGAAAAAATTTCGTGTTTTCATCCCCCTCATCGAGTCATTGCCACTTACATCGTTGCCTCCAATAAATATGTTCTTGTCTTGTCAAATTCTCAATCTCTTCCCGAAGCACCCGACGAAAATCAAGTTGAGCATTTGTTAGTGTAGCACCATCTTCCAGATTATCTAACAAATGTAATTGAGACATAAGATAGGAAAGCTTGGAAGCATGTGAGCAATTGGTTTTGTTCCATTGTTGAGGACAGCTTTCAGACCCTTAAATTTCATCATTAAACCATGACCTGGCCAACCCCCCAAGTTATTTTGCCTCCACCAATCATCAACTTGAATAGATGAAATCCTCAACCGAGCATTCTCAAAACGTAAGGGGCAGGGCCCCCAATCAACACCACCAAAGACAAAATCAAAGGATAGTGATCAGAAGTGATTCGATCTATGCGTCTGAAAACTGCATTACCAAGTTTATTAAGACAAACCTCACTGAGTAAATATCTAGTGATAAAAATCTGTCTAACAGTGTCACACCTCTCTCCCAGCTTACTTGCCTAACCTAGGAAGAGATGCAAAGACAGAGAAAACCAACCCCCTTACTGGCTCTCCCTGACTAACCCATAACTTAACCTAAAATTGAACGCAACACAACACGTTTGAACAAGCAAGATTAAACAATGACATACACATATAATCAAGACACATTCACTTCCAGTACTATGTTTTTTAGCAAGTCATAAAACTTTCAAGTTTATTACAACCCAACTAACATGTTTTCACTACAAACCATGTACATAAGAAAATGTATATACAAGGAGCTAAAACGGCGTGGTGGCAAACAGGTCTCGTCAAGGCTAAGCACTGGGAACTCGTCTGCTACCTGAGAAGAGTAAACATAATGAAAACGTGAGCTGGGAAGCCCAGTGAGTGTCTATTTTTAAAACATTATAAACTCAAAGGTGAAACATAATAATGAGCAAGCTATAAGTAGAAATAACTTAACACTTGTTTGTAAACATAATCAAGCCATGCTATCAATTTGCAGGTTTAAGTCATCACTTATGTATAGCATAAAAACTCATATGTAGTACTATAATGAAGAATAGACATATCAACAACGTAGAAGCTCATAACAATAAAACTCGTGGCATGATACTGCTTTCGAACCTTAGTGGTGGTAGAGTTATCTATATACCAATAACGTTCATACCTCTCTCACGTGCATCTGGAATGCCATTGGGCACTTTGGTTTTCCCAAATACCTTCTCTATGTCCTTCAGTATTAGGGTAAGACCATTTACTACCTGAATACCTTCTCATTGTCCTTCAGTATCGAGAAATTATGATTCCTCCCTCCCAAGTACCTTCTCGATGTCCTTCAGTACTGGGGGTTAACAACATACAGGGGCATACTTTGTTTACCATGGAAATTATGTTTTCAAAACACATACAACAATTTCTCAACATTTGCATATTACTTTCCTAAACATGTTTCCAAGTGGATTTACACAAGGCATTCTCTAGAGGAGAACATACTTCCATAATTTAGTTTCCATACTTGAATATATAGTTACAAACTAATTCAAAACATGCTTAAGTTCCATTAATGATTATGTTCAAAACTCCATGAAACTATACAAAATTAATTCAAGCATGATTCAATGATCAAAATTTATGGTTTTGCAGAAAAACAAAAGTTAAGTATAGTTCTAAAATAGAGTCACTCACAATCACCAAAGGGGTTCCAAGGATTATAAGCTATTCCTATCTCTGTTTGCCCTGAAAATGAAATTGATAACATTAATTCCTTTCCTTATGCACCTTAAAAACAGATCTAATTCAGTCCCATAACTCAATTCATAATAACCATACACATTTGGTTGTAAGGTATACAGAAATGGAAGCACATCTCCTTCAATCTCTTGCTAGTAGTTTTTTCCTTGCACCTAAAATTTCAGGTTCAACTTTCAGCTTGGGTTCCTCAAAATTTATCAAAATAACCACCAAATATTTTTTTTATAAACCTCAAGTAAAACATTTTAGCTTACTTACCTCAAAATTTCAGCTTCTAATTCCTCCTCAAGAGCTCAAAAGAGACTGATCTCCTCACACTGTTCTGCTACCCGAGAACTGTGAACGCCTCTCAGTGTTCTGCAATTATCGCATTCTTCCTCTTCGTATTTTCAAAACAGCCCACCAGTTTCGTATTCTACACTCAATTTCTGAGATTTTGACTCAAAAATCATCGAATTTGGTTCAGTAAACTAAGAGATATGGCTGCTTGAAGTTGATCCTTTTTCCAGCAGCTTGTTGTTTTATTAAGAATTGGACAGCACCTACTTGCCAAACTTAAGTCCGAGGCTTCATCTCCTTTGGCCAGCTCCTACTTCATTATTTACATCATAATCCCCTTTTAAAACACCAAAATAAGTAAATAAATCAACCTAAAGCAATTAGCCAACTTTACCTAAGTTTATGAGAAATAAAAGCTTTTCATTCAATACATAATGCACCTAAAATTTTTCCAATTTGCTAATGATCTTAACTTACATCAATTCAACTCCTAATATGCTTATTTCAATGACTTACCTATTCCTTATGAAGCTTTATACACATTATAGTCCACAATTCAAAAGATTCTCAAATCCGATCACGGCATCCTTTAGTGCAACCTATATCATTTCGCATATGCAAAACATCATGTATGAGTGCAAAATGATAAAAAAAAAAAAGAGTTTAGGGCTTACAAACAGTGATAAATACTGGGCAGGTCCAAAACTAGACCAAGTAAACCTGCCATTCTGTAGAGGGATGTATAGCCTTGTGTAATCCGATATCCATTGATTGAAGACACGCATACTTCTGGTAATTGTGTGATCGTGTGATTTTTTCCAAGACCAACGAGTTACATTAAAATCACCACCTACAACCCAACGCTCTCCTCCCAAACCAGCCAGATCATCGAGTTAATGCCAATAATCCAAATGAAACCCAAAATCCAAGAGCCCGTATATTGCCGTTAGCCAAAAAGAGAATCCATTAGATAACAAAACACGAATAGAGATAGAGAAGAAATCCCGAATAACCTCGTTATTGTAATATCTAGTTCGCTCCAAAGGATAAGAATACCACTTTGATAGAAACTAGATAATCAAGAGAGTTTGAAAGATAAAAGATAAAAAAAAAAAAAAAAAAAAACTCCAATAAGTCCTATTTCGACGTACTTGGACCCTTCCCTTTCTTGAGTATTCTCACTAAACTATGACTTACCTTAGTCTTTTTCCACCCCTTTTATTTATAACAAAGTCCTTGTCTAATGAATAAACATACCTTTAATACCCTAATAGAATTTCTAACTACCCCAAGTGCATTCCCATCACTCTTCATGAGTGGGTGCCAATGTTGGGCTTAAGCGGGAGAGATTCTAGATTATGTGGAAGTTATCCTCGATTAAGTTGATTTTAGAAGATTGGAATCCTAATGTTCTGGGGTCTCAAACTTAAGAGATAGGAGAGAAGCAACTATTTAAGAGTTATCATTGAAGCACCCAGTATTTAGGACTATGGTTTGAAACGAAGGCTAAACCATGCTGAAATTCTTGAGTGGGCATCCTTAAATCACGCACTGTCTTCTATAGACCTCAGCCAGCACAAGGATTATTGGCTTGGGAATGGATTCTCCAAGGCTTTATTCCCAAGGCTTTTTACTTCGCCCTCCCAGAAAGAAGCAATGATTATATAGACCTTCACGCATACTTCTTTTCTTGCTGACACCGTCTTTCTGCAGAAAATATTGTTTTGGATTATGAAAGTTGCAAGCAGATTTTAAATTTCAAATCCCAAATGTCCCGAGTTTTCTTAATTTGATGTTCATATTAGAGACAAAATGGTTATCAAATAATGTTGTTATTTTCTCACTGAGATTTTATTCGTTACACATGAAGTGCCAAGTGGTGGTTCTCATTGGCGTAATCTAGCACACCTACAATGATGTTGGGCCTTCTTGATATAAAAGAACGAAATTTACTTGTGTTTTCCTTTTTTTCAATGGAAAAATGATATTGGAACAAAATTGCCATTGTTGTTATACAAAGAAGTCAAATTTTCGAGATGTAATTAATATTAACATCTACACTATAGCTTTAATTTTGGGTTTCTTTGAGCTATGTCTCATGTTGTTCTGGTTATTTCCTGTTCTTTTTGTTTGTTGTATTTTGAGCATTAGTCTCTTTTCATTATATCATTGAAATTTCTTTTGTAGCCTTGTAAAAAAAAAAAAAATTAACATCTACACTATATCCTATAACCTTTGAATCATAGTAGCTAAAATATTGAAATAAAACCAGTGACTCTATACTCGAATACTGGGATATATTGGTCGATGTGTCTTACTTACATTGTGGCAGAAGTTACAAACTGTAAGCAGGCCGACGTTGACATCCGAGGGCATGAGGAGATCTACTCTGAACCTGGTGGAGTAATGGACTATGAGGAAGATCGAAGTCGACCAAAGAGGTATTATTTCACTTTCTTATGTTGCATTTAAGGAATGTTAAAATGTCTTAAACGATGAGGTTAAATATAAGTTTAATCCTTGAATGTTAGGGTTAGGGTTGTATTTATTTAGTTCATGTACTTTAAAATGCTTTTTATAGGTCCATGGATTTTGAGGGTCTCGTCTTTTTAGTAGTTCCTATACTTTTAGATTTTGTGGGTTTTGTCTTTTTAGTTCCTATACTTTAAAGAGATTCCAATACGTACTTGAAGTTTCAATTTGTGTTTAATAGATCGGCCATTAGTTTCTTTAGTTTAATATTATAATTAATTTCTTTAGTTAGCATTATATCATATCACCAATGCCCAATTTTGTTCAAGATTAGCTTAGTTCAAAATCCTTTAATAATACAAGCATTACATTGACCATGTTAACATCAAGAATCCATTACACTTAAAATTGAAAGTTCAAGAACCTATTATAAGCTTTTTAGAACATAGACTTTAAAGAGAGCATTTATAGAAAGTTTTTTGAAGTACAGGATTAAATAAACACCCTAAAAGTTTGGGGAGCCCACTTGTAATCTAACCAAATAATTATTTAGTAATATTTACCCCCAGCATGCTAAGAAATGAAACAAAAGGTTGCAAATTGTAGGAGATGGCAGTACGTATGGTACGGTTTGAATTCTAATTTTTCCTGAAATTGTACGTACAGGAGACGACATCCGATTTCTTAGAGAGGTGCATTTGGAAGTTGGAACAACAATCTCCTGTAAGAAGGGTGTCTTAACAACTGCCTGATTTTTGTTCGTGGCAAAAAAAAAAAAAAGAATTAATTAAACAGATGATCTCCCTAAGCCTTTTGTTAGAACGGTGAACATGTTGCTTTAGGTTCCTGTCTGATAAACAATAGCTTGTCTTTAAATTCAATTTAATTCGTTCTGAGAACCGAACAATTATCAGAAACGCTGCACAGCGGCTTCACAATTTTCATGGAGTTGTATTATATGTCGTCCTGCTTTCTGATGCTGCACTTTGCTTTTAAATGTATTGTTTGGGTTTCAAAATATTATTACTTCCTTTTTGCAGTGTCTTCAAATGAATTGGAATACAGCTTAGGAGGTGATTTTGTGTTTTTTTAGAAGAGATTAATTGATTTTGCTCTCCTCTTTTGGCGGCTTGTATCCAGCCACAATGATGAACACATGTTTGAAAGTTATTTTTGAAAGGACTAAAATTATGTCACGTACTTTTTTAGAGTAGAGAGCAGAGGAGAGAACAGAGAATCCGAATAATTTTCTCGAGTTTTTACTCTAATCCAGAACATTTTTTCTTAAATTTGCGGGTTCTACAATTTTTTAGTTTTTATTTCTTTTATAATTGGTGTATGGCGCAGATTTCTTTGCATTATGCTTAGAGATGTCTATTTTTCGTGGGGAATGGGAGAGGGATTGGAGGAAAAAAAATTCTCTGCAAGCTAATCGGAGATGGAGATGAGAATGTATTCTCCATTCTCATTCTTTGTTCTCCGTCCTGTTTAATTTTTTATCTTATCTTTTAATCATATATATGTGTATGTGTATATACATCTCATTTTAAGTTTTATGGTTAATGATTTAGATAATTGATTCAATTGAGATTAAAAAAAAAATGAATGGGAAACTTGATTTTTGCAAAATTTAACGGAAGATGTTCATGGCTCTTCGAATTTTGTCTTGCAAAATTTAAGGGGTATTTTGTAGGGGGAGATTAAAATCAGGGGTGGGGTTGGGAACTCATTTGGGTTTCTATTCCACCCCCACAACGCTATATATATTATAGGGAAAATTTAATTTATACCTCAAATTGACCTCATAATCATTAACACATTTGATATGCTAGTTGAGTTATGCTCTCTTTGGTAATTTACTACTAAACTTTTTGTTTCACTCGTTTGAATCTTAGATTTAGATTTAAATGTTACAACTTTTATTTTTTATTAATAGCTAAGATATCAATTTGATTGATGTACTTTGGCTTTCATTTTATTTTAGTCTATTTTCAAATCTCCAAGTGTAGTTTGTATACATTTTAATAAAACTTAAAATGGGTCCTATTTTTAGCTTATTGTTAAATTTTTCTATAAATAAGTATTTTTTTAGTCTTCAATAGATTTGAAATATGTTTACGCCATCTTTCTTTTTTATGAAAATTATTATTATTATTATTATTTAATCAATTTTTTAAAAAAATTAACTTCAAACTAGCAATAGAAAGTAATTTTAAGATTTATTGAAAATATAGACTAAAATTGAACATTTGAAAATACAGAACCAAAATAGAATGAACCCAAAGTAGAGGGACAAAATAGTATTTTAACTTTTATCAATTTTTGCTAAAATTTAATGGAAAACAAGTAAATTGTTTTTTAAAAACTTAAAAAATGAAAAAATATTAAAATATATATATATATATATATATATATATATATAAAAAGAAAAAAACAAGTCTTCCATAAAAATTTGATTTTTTTCAAGTCTTCCATAAAATTTACTTCGATTTCTGTTGTGTGGAGGTTCCATTTGGACGATTAGCCTCCTATCAGTAGATCTTAGTGTTGGAGGTCGATTCTTAGCCTTCAAGACCAGTTTAAGCCTTTAGTCCAATTCTCTATTGGTAATGGTCGGAGATGTAGATTTTGGTTGGATCCTTGGATGTCAAGAGGTCATCTTTTGGTTAGTTATCGTGAGTGGGTAATTTCAACTGCTGATAGTATCCTTTTTACTCATGTTGCTGATTTTTTACTCCTAGATGGACTTGGGTTCAGTCGTGTGTTTTGCATGAGCTTTTACCTATGGTTTATGATGTTCAGTCATATAAGACTTGAGAGGTTTGGTGTCTAGATCGTTATAATCAGTTTTCTGTAACTAGTGCTTGGGAGGTTATTAGACCGCGTAAATTGGAAGTTCCTTGGGACATGCTCCTTTGGTTGGGAAAGAATATTTCTAAGCATTTGTTTATCTCTTAGTTGGCAGTGCAGGATAGGTTGCTCACTAGAGTTTGTCTTCACATGTAGGATATGACTATTTCAACTAATTGCTTACTTTGTTTATCTTCGGAGGAATTCCATGACCATTTATTTTTTGAATACCCTTTCAGTCATACTTTTTGGGATAGTATGTTTACTTGAGGAGATTTTGTTCATAGAATTTCGTTCTGGGCCTCTGAGCTAGAGTAAATTTGTCATGTGAATAGGGACAATTGTCACAGAAGTCGAGTTTGGAGGCTTGTTTGGTGTGCGTTTATTATTATATTTGGAGGGAACGTAATCTTCGTATGCATGGATTGATAGATCAGTTGCTTAGTCTGTCCTTTATGTTATTTAGGAGGATTTGGTTTCTCGATGTTCCTCGTGGTTAGGAAGACACTTGGCAGTTCATTCTCAATCTTTTTGGCATTGATTATCTTAGTTTTTTTTGTTTCTCTTACTTTGGTTATTTTGTTCGTAGCTTGTTTTGATTTTCAGATTTTGTTATGTTCTCTAGTGTTGTTTGTGTTCCTGTATTTTGTGCCTTGACCTCAAACTTTAAGGTTGCCATTGTGCATAAGATTGATCATTTGCCAAACTCTTGATGGGATTGAATCCCGCAACGGAAGCGATGTGAATCGCGATGCTCCGTTGTGTTACTTGAAAACTATTTAAAATTGAACATACAACACTTGTATACTAGATTAAGCATTAGAAGAAAGAGAAATTGACAACAACTCACCTTTGAAGAACCTTTCTTCTCGTGTTCCTTCTCCCGTAATCACGATCTCTTCAACGATCTCCTGTTCTTGATCCACGAATCGAATAAGGACACTTCCACGAGGTTACACGGTTGTTCTCCGGCGGATGAGGGAGAATTGTGGGATTCCCTTTGGATTTTGGTTTGGAGAGAATAGAGAGAATTTGAGAGCTTTTTGGAAGAGTGAAATCCTAAAAAATGAATGAATGAGTTAAGGACTGCTTCTCCAAGCATCCTTTTATAATAGGATGAGGTGGAGAGAATTCTCTACCTATTTTCCACTTAACCACAAACTATATAATATACAAATCATATTTGCATCATTATATAGTATAAGGTATCACATACCTAATAATGCAAATCACATTTGCATAATGTGGGATTAAAATTGAATCACATTCAATTTTACACATCTCTCAAATTAATTTCTCCAACTATGCCTTAATTCCATAATTAGGCTATAGTATAGTTTAATATGAATCTCATTCACATCAAACTATATATTATATCAATTATATTTCATATAATTGACATAAATACCCTATACGTGAATTTGAACACTTCAAATTTACTCCAAACTTTATACTCTCATTAAATCCATAATTGAGCCAATTGAGGGACCTAATGGACCTACAGATCACGAGTTTCAATGATCCGAGATTAACTGACAAAACTTTTTGATCCCGTTAATCGACATTCATTAACTACGGGGTTACTCCACTATCTATTCGTAATTGCACTCTCCTCATTGTAGGACAGGTTGTGTCTATCGATATAACCAATGTCCATGAGTCAACCCTTCACAGGTCGTTCGTAATCACAGCTGGATCAAATTACCGTTTTACCCCTGTGTCTACCTCTTGCTACTTAAGTACCACTGATCCTCTAATAAACAACTTGTTTATGGTCCTACCATAGACAACGTCCCTCTCAGGCCAGTGAGAGAGTGGGGCCCCGTTGTTCAAGCCCTGGAGTCAACACTTAAGGAAACAATCTGTCTAGTTTCTTTAGCTCGGGAACGAGTGAATTCCATCTTGCGGAATTAAGTTTCCAGCTACCCACGTGGTTTTGCCCCTGAGAAGGTAGGTATATTGAGTGGCAACTCTGGTACACTCTCACCATACTAGTCTAAGGACAACCCCTCGCAGATAAGAGTTCGTAACTCTCTCAGGATTAAAGTCGAGTCACTAATGGTCATCTACGAATTTATTAGTCTTAAACTGTTAACGATGTTACATCAGTTGGTCTAATAATTCACGGTCCGGTCTTGTACAATCTCATTGCACAGGATGCCCCCACTCGCATGTCAACTACATGAACGAGTTGGATCACCTCGTTTATATCAAATACAAAGTAGGTTGCATCCACAGTGTTACCAAGATTAGGTTCTCAACTCTATCCATATATTGTAAACCATTCGAGTCATTTACTCGAATGTGATCCTACCTGTGTATCCACTACACACCGTTCAAGATCTCATAAAATACATATGACCCTGGAGCTTAGTTTATTGGATTAAGTTTCAAATGCGAGATACAAGGTTTGGTGAAAAATAACTTTTATTTATAAATACATCAAATGTTACGAACGACACGAGTTTAGGGCATATACCCTAACAACTCTTTCTTCTTTCCTTTTTTTTTTAAATATTTTTTAATTCTTTCTACTATGTAGTTGGAGTGAGCTGCAAAAAGATGGGTGCACTCACATATTCCTCATTTATAATTTGTTAAACACACATAAGAATATTATTTTTAAATGCATTTTCAAATAGGTGAACTGCGCGTATTAAAGTCAATGTAAAAAATTGTGATACTTATCAAAAATTGAAAACAATTGATACACAAGTTTATGAGCAAAATTTGCATTTTTTCCCCTATAAAATGTGTTTGTGTCTTTTTTATTTTGTGATTTATTATGAGATTTTTTCCCCCTCAATAACAATATAATTTAAAGATAGAGCATACAAAAGAGGTTAGTCTAATAATCGACTTTATTGAGTGAAAGTTAAAAAAGTTCTGTAATATTAACCGTTGATTTAGTTAGATTAGTAATATTTCTATCATATCTCTCATTCTATAGCTTTTCTCTCTCTAATATTTTCTCTTTAAATTTTATTGGGGCAATTGGGTTGGTAGCAAAAAGGACCAATATAATTGTCCATATAGAAAATGACTCAATCTATTTGCAAAAATAGCAAAAATTTGAAAAGAGAAATTGAAATTACTAAAACACCCCATGCCACTCACTGCTATCAGTGATATCACTGATGGGATGCTTTCAGTGATATCACTGATAGAAGTCTGTTTATTTAATAACTAATTTTTTTGTCTGTTTATTTAATAACTAATTTTTTCTTCTAATTTTGATAAACTACTATTGTGATATCTATCACTGATAGAAGTGATAGACTTCTATCAGTGATAGTTGTTTGATAGACTTCTACCACAATTGTCTATCTATTACCTATTACTCATAACTTTTCTATTATCTATTAGACATCTTGTTCCTATTCGACTTCTATCATTTTGTCATCACGGATAGAAGTGATAGACTACTATCCCGTTAATGATTGATAAAAGTTAATGAAAAGAAGTGATAGACTACTATCACTGATAGAAGTCATATGTTTCTATCAATGATAGTTGTCTGATAAACTTCTACTTATCTATTGTCTATTACTCATAACTTTTCTATTAGACTTCTTGTAATATGAGAAACTAAAGGATATCTTGTATTTTGATCTTTCACTAAAGTTAAAAACCAAGCAACATTTTTATCTTCTTGAATTTTAACCACATCCTGAGCATCATTTATCCCTAACCTAATAACATCGGCAATTCTATAAAAGAAATAGAACTATCCATTCGAACTTCTTTCACAATCAGATTAATAAATCATCAAAACACGTCATCTCATCAACAAAAATTCTAATGGGGTAATTCTCATAGAAATTTTTCTCATTTCATTGCCTACTATAAAAAATAACTATTGGAAGCTTCATCATAGTTCCTACGAAAAATAATAACAACATTAACAATATTAAGTAATATAGAAACCGATCACCACAATAGTCACTCGTATATCATTGATTAATGATATCACTGATAGTATTGATATCTATTGATCACTGATATCAGTGATATCATTGATATCTCACCGATCAGCGATATCATATCTATTGATCAATGATATCACTGATATCATTGATATTTAGAAAACAGTGTATCACTGATATCACTGATATCATTGATATCACTGATATCATATATATTGATCAATGATATCACCGATATCTTTGTATCTAGAAAACAATGATAGATATCAGCGATATCATCGATGTCATATGTATTCTCTAGCATATCTAGAAAACAAAACAATCACCAAAATCGGACTTGCGACTCCAAAACATTGCGTAAAAACGGTGATATAACAAAAAATGAACAAAAAATATACCACGAAAAAAGATCGGTTGATTGACAAACTCAAATACCCACGAAAAAGAGCTTCAACAGAAGATCGTATATCACTAATTGGAAGCACAATAGTCACTCGTATATCACTAATATCACTAATATTATTGATATCTATTGATTATCGATATCATCGATATCATCGATATAAGCGATATCTATTGATCATATCTAGAAAACAATGATAGATATCGCGATGTCACGTATATCGTCGATCATCTAGAAAAGCGATTTCTTGATAGAACAAAAATGAAGAAAACTTGCGACTCCAAAGCGGAAAAATAGTGATGTAACAAAATGAACATAAGAAATACCCACGAAAAATGTTGATTGAAAAAATCAAATACCCACGAAAAAGCTTCGTTGGACTTGAAAAGATCGAATTGGAAGATACTTCGACCGAATAAGAAGATACTACAATGCGATCGAATTGGAGAACATAATCGGACAAACTTGCGACTTGATCGAATTGGAGAAGATAATCAAACAAACTCGATGAAAATTCATGGGTTGCAATTCAACAGATCAAACTAGAAAATACCCGATCGAATAGGTGAAGGTTTTGCGACTCAGATTGAATTTGAGAAGATACTCAAACTTGCGACGACTACGTAAGATTGGGTGGAATCGAGAAGAGTTTGGGAAGATTGATTTGGAATCAAGAAGATGTTGTCGCATAAAAATCGGAAGAAGAAAAATACCGTGAAAAACAAATACCAATTGAAAAACAAATACTAATTAAAAATGGAATAGGTTTAAGCCAAGAGTATAATTGGAATTATAAAAAAAATATAAAGATTTTTGTCATATTTGCAATTCTTTTAAAAAGTTGCTATATCTACAAATACTAAAACCATAATTACTACCCATTACAAATTCTCTAAAAAATAGGTATATTAAATAAATTATAATACATTTCATTTGATTTGATTGTGAATTTAGAGCCTTACAAGTAGTTAAATATGTATTACTGTTTGAGAATCTAGAAAATTGAAATGTTTAAATGCTTAAAATTGTAAAATAATAAAATATATAAATGTCGGGCATAATCATGTTTGTTTTGAATATAAAAATATAAAAATAACAAGGAATATTTAAGTAACCGTGAAGAACAAATACCAATTGAAAAACAAATACCAATTAAAAAGGGAATAGGTTTAAGCCAAGGGTATAATTGGAATTACATAAAAAAAATTAAAGACTTTTGTCATATTTGCAATTCTTTTAAAATGTTGCTATATCTACAAATACTAAAACCATAATTGCTACCCATTACAAATTCTCAATTTTATTTCTATTTCTTTAAATAATTTTTTAGTACATTTCTTTAAACAATTATCCTATCTTTAATACCTCTCTCTCTCTCTCTCTTTTTTTTTAATCTTTTCTTTCTCTAACATTTATTTCTCTTTAATTTTTATTTCTATTTCTCTAAATAATATCTCCTATCTATCATATCTCTCGTTTTTTAACTTTTCTTTCTCTAACATTTTTTTTTCTATAATTATATTCTCATACTTTTTTCTCTTCAACATTTCTCTCTTTATAATTTTTCTTTCTATTCCTTTTGCTAATATTTATAATATATCTCTAGCTCTTTTAGTCGGTCTCCCTCTCACATTTCTTTCTCTTTCTTTAACTAATATTCACTCTTTAATATATCTCTCAATCTTTAATTTTTCGCTCTTCCTAACTTTTTTTGTCTTTTTCTAACTAATACCGCCTTTCTAACATAACTATCACATCTCTTTAACTTTTCTTTCTTAAAAATTTCTCTCTTCCTCTAATATTTTTCTCTCTAAATCATTTTCTCTCTCTAAAAAAATGTATCTCTTTGTAAACACTATTATTTCTTTGTCTCTAAATATTTCTCTTTCTCTAACACTCCTCTTTACTTCTCAACTTTTTAAAAACAAAAAACCAAAAACTAAAATAGTTATCAAATACTTAAATTATGTTAAAGAGAGAACAATTTAAAAAGAAATAAAATTTCTATAGAAACATACATCAAGGAGAAAAGGTTAGTGTATAGGAAAAAAACGAGATTTTGAAAAAAAAAATATTTTTTTTTAGAAACTATTTTTTTGGCTTTTGAAATTTACGCACAACTTCAAAAACAAAAAACAGAATATCAACGACCCTTTAATTACTGAGAGAAAGAGAGTTGACAAGGTTTTGCAACATATTCATAATCGTTTTCTTGGTATCAATAACCTAATTCAATTTAAGAGCTACAAATTACATCAATGGATGGCAAATAAGGCATTAAGTTAAAATGGAAGGGTAACATTGTCCAATTTTTTTGTTAATACTTATATTTTGATTGTTATGTGTATGTATATTATTCAAATATAATGTTATTAAATGTGATGATTGAATTTGAACATTTGACCTCGAAAAGAGGATCAATTAAGCTATTACATAAGTTAGCAAAATAGGTAAAACAATTAGCACACATGGAAAATGAAAAGTATTGGAATAATCGATATGCTTCAAACAATGCAACAATATTTCCTGAAAAAACAATGCCATATCATTTCATCAACTATGAAGAACCATTTTTATGCCGAAACATGAGAAGGGAAGACGAAGAGTAAAAATAGAGGAAAGAAACAAGAGGCAAAATAAATTAATTCACCAAATTCAAACTTATTCTTTGAAGTTCCTTTTTATATACAAGCTATATTTTAATAAATGAGTTCCTGTCTTAGGTTAAAAAAAATGATATATCACAATGTCTCATTTCCATATCCATACTTATTAGGTTGTTACTTGTTTTTGAAGAGATTAATTTTAATAATTGTTCAAGTATATGATACAACTAATAAAATTAAAGTTAGAAATAATAAGACTAACTCATTGGATTAAGAACAGAGGTAAATGTAAAATTTCCCCAAAGATTTTTAACATCAAAGTAGAAAATATGATATCCAAATGTAATAATTATATCACCATGGTAACCAAATACAAAAGCTCAAAGGGGATCTATGGAAGACTAATTTTGTTTCAGTAACTGTTACAAGCCAAGTTATGCCAGTACACAAAAATCACCTGGGAAGTATTCTAATTATTCGAAAAAAAAAAAAGGTATTCTAATAAAAAATGAAATGTCATTATTCTACTTGGTTGTTTCAAAATTTATTGCCTATGGCTTTCATCAGACAAATAACAATAATAAATGAAAAAGAAAGACACTATATATTTTTGGGTACTATGAGCATAAACAGCATTACCAAATGCATCCAACTACTCTACTCAGCTGGCTTACTGCCTTTGTAGTTGCTAACTAATTGCATTTGGACATCATTGGAAACTGATAAATGCTCTTTGTACTCCATGGTGAACTCTCCTTTACCCTGAAAATGTTTGAATATGAGTAATATCGACACCGACATACTAATGAAAATGAATGATGTTCAATTCCATACACCAAAACACATTTATATAACAAACCTGAGTCATCGAACGGAGAGATGTCGAGTACCCAAACATATTATTTAATGGAACCTGCAACACAAGAATGATTTTTTAAGTGTATCAACTTTGAGTATAACAATAACATGAGAAGGAAATAATAAAAGAAAAATTGCATACATTTGCAGTAATTATAGAGTCATCTCCATCCTGGTCATTTCCAACAATAACACCTTTTCGCCTGCCATAGTAAAGTGGGATAAATGCTTTCAGAAAAGTAGAAAAGAGAATGGTAAAGAACCTGGACTTCTCGGGTAAAAACAATAAGGCACTCACTTGTTGATATCACCACCAACGGTGCCCTGAAATTCTGTAGGTACTTTCACTTCCACCAGCATAACAGGCTCCAATATCACCGGTCTTGCAGCAGCATAACACTGGCATAGAATTTTTTTAAAAAAAAAAAATCAATTCAAGATATTTTGAGGTTTTTTTTAATCCTATGGTGGTGGGCTGAGGATATCTAAGGTATAAAAAACCATAATTACTGGAGGATAAAAAGTCCCAAATTAGGAAACTGCCCTCTGAATAAAAACATGGGATAAAGAAATGTACCTGTCTAAATGCATATATTGCAGCTAACTTAAATGCAAGTTCGCTGGAATCAACAGCATGAGAAGCACCATCAGTCAGGACAACACGAAGGTTCTCGACGGGATGACCAATTAATGAGCCACTGAGCCAAGTATTTGAAAAAATCAAATGTAAGATGATGTAAACAAGGACAATATATCTATTCAATCAGATTTAAAAGACAAATATAATATCATAGTCCAAGAACAGAAATATGCTTACGAGTTGGCAGCTTCCCTAAAACCCTTCTCAATTGCAGGGATAAAATTTGATGGTATAGCTTGTCCGACAATTATGTTCTCAAACTCAAATTTAGTTGGTGATCCTTGAGGAAGTGGTTCAATATATCTGCAAATATAGATATAACGAACAAAGGAGGTGTTAAAATTACCACGTCACTGCACCCAAATAATATACAAGGATAGACAATATAATTTCATTACAAACAGTAAAACACAAACAGAAGTTAACCAAGATTATTAAAAAGGGGTGTCATAAAGTGAAAATACATTGTTTAGGGAGAGAATGTACAGAACTATGTAAATTGAGGAACTAGGAGAGATATGAAGTTCTCAAAGTCTTTATTGGCTTTTTTTTTTCACAAGAAACAAACTTTTCATTGATGTAATAAAAAGAAAATAGGCTAATGCTCAAACGATACAAACTCCACAAGGGAGTGAACAAAAATAAAAAAATAATTCAAGGAAAAAAATCGTTATTGGCTTGTAATTCTGCATTTGGATTCTATTCCACTTTGAGTTCTATCAAAGTGGTAATAGAATTAGTTGCTGTTCTTGGGAATGATTTCAAGAAAGAAGATTAAAGAATTGTCTATAAGTAAACCACATGCTTGAACAAGACATGATACAAAAACATCAATACAGCTAGGACACATTTTTTTTATGGACACATTTATTATATACACCTTTCTTTAAGTACATATCATTATTTTTATACATTTCAATTCTCACACTAAAATTAATCCGAAACTAGTAAGGGGATGTCCGATTAATCAAAATTCGTTAATGGAACACAAAGAGGCTCGGATCTAACTCACACTTTTAAACAAAGTTCCAGAATTAGTTGACTAAATTGGAGAGAAAATTGATCGACTAACCAAAATATGTATTGGTTTCACTGAAACTAAACAAATCTTTTCTTTTTTAAAACAATAAACGAAGCTTTTCTTTTTTAAAAAAATAAACGAAGCTTTTCTAGCCAACAAAACCAACCAAACTAACCCTTTTTTATTGTTTTAACCAATTGGTTGGGTGTGGATTCTTCCTCATGCCTTCATTGGTTCAGTTCATGCGGAGTTTGGTTTGTTTTGGCTTTAAAGAATTAAGCAAGTTTCTCATTAGGCTAGTCTGCTTTGAGTCCATTTCTCAGGCTTCCGCTTGGGGTTATTTCTTCTCAGAATTTATGTTGAGTTTTGTGGGCTGTTTTTTCCCCTTTCTCCCCCTTGTAGAGTTTGTATCTTTTGCATTAGACTTACACTACTAGTTTTTCTGTGCTTCCAAAAAATTGTTTTCCAAACTATTCTAATACTAGTCCTTTTTTTTCAATATAAATACCAGGCAAGTTGCAACTCTTGTTTTTCAATTATTTTTTTTGATAAATACAGTATACTTCAATTAATACTTAAAAAATAATTTAATGTTCATTAATGGACAATACAAAAATAACACCTAGAAAAACACACGAGAAAATACCCCATTGTTTTGCTTTTTTGCTTGTTCGAAACACTATTTAAAAACTTTGATACCAAAAAATTTGCATACAGTTTTTGTCTACAGAAACAGAACAATTCTTTAATATAGCTTCCAAACAGCCTGGAGTCTCTAATTCAAAATTATATTTAGCTCATCTGTATATGCAAAACTGTTAATTTCAAGAAGCCACCAAGCGTAAGATCATAACAGTTTTGCCCATGAAGGAACATAAGTGGAACTTACCCACATACTCGTCCATACTGGCCTTGGCCTCCTGTCTGTTTTTTATGTAAATAATCAAATTCAGCACGTTGAGTGACGGTCTCTCTGAAGTTCACACGAGGCTTTCCAACAGTTGCATCAACCTATGGAGCGTGTCCACCAGAAAAAATATTCCATTTAGAGATTAAATTCCAAATATGAAGAAGGAATCCTTTTTTGTTCAGATGACATAAAACCAAGAAATCTAAAAGAATAAACAAGAGAATGTAGGAAACACCTTGTACTCTCTCCTAATGCGTTCAACATAAATATCCAAATGCAACTCTCCCATCCCTGAAATTATTGTCTGCTCAAAGAAATAGTTTAAGAAATGCGTTAAGATATAGATATGTATGAAGAGTTCATGGAATTATAGAAATGAAATTCTATGGTACCTGCCCACTCTCTGGGTCTAACCCAACACGGAAAGTAGGGTCCTCTTTTTGGAATCGATTCAAAGCCTTTGAGAACTATTCAAAGTGTCCAAAATAAAGGTTCAATTAAATAGTAATACTACCATGATCCCAGTCATCCTCACAGCGGAATCAACTGACCTGTCCTCCAGAATCTTTTGAAACTGGTTGTACCGCCAATGACATCACTGGCTCAGGGACGTTCATAGATGTCATGGTGTATTTAACTGACCCATCCGTAAACGTATCTCCTGATAACCCAACAGTGTAGAATATCATGAAAGGTTTGAATAGGAAACAATTCAACATCTCCTGCCCCCCATCCTCACATAACCAAATTCAATACCCTCCAAATTTTCTAAAGGATGTCCTGTGTAAAATTAAAATATCAATCGATTCCAGGATCAATGCTTTTCTAATTATCAAAATTTTGAAGTCTTTCTAAGATAATTACATCCTCAATACATGATTACTCTGCTTATCATATAAACTGGATTGCTCGGGTAAAATACCAGCTGGGGAAACCATGAATAGATAAGAGACGCACCTGATGCACAGTCTACACCAAAAACTGCAACTATTTGCCCAGCATGTGCCTCTTGAATATCCTGCAAGCAAAGAAATATCTTTGAGGGAGAGAGAGAGAGAGGAACTGGTGGATCGGATATGAGAAAAGCTTTAAATACAGCAATGAAACGCATCTTATAATTATTTATATCAAAAGACTTTATGCACTAATGAAAAAGACCCTCATCTTCTTACCACCAGAATCAAGCCTAGATGTCAACTACAAAAAAGGAAGGCTTTAGAACTCAAGGACACAATTGTACAACCTATAGACATATCTGCTCAAGTAAGGTCGTACTAAAAGAGAAGGCTTTAATAAAAATGTCAAATGTCAAAGTTCATTTACACACTGCTAGAATGAAAGTTAAAGAAGTCAACCTCCATCTCGTCGGAATGCAATCGGACCAAGCGAGGAACCTGCAGAACATGAAGATCATCAGACATGATCTGAAATAGATATCACGTTTCAATTTTAGGAAGCAAAAGGAAATGACCACGCTCTCTTGTCTTAGTTCCAATATTTAATAAATCACTAAATGTAACCCTGACGCCTTTATAGATTCTTTATTGCCTATAAAACTGACCTTAATCTTCTTGCCTGTGTTTACATTGACAATAAACTCTCCCTTCTTGATGACGCCTTCATAGATTCTTTATTGGAAGGGGAAAAAATAATAGCATCAGTAATCAAGCGTACGATGTAGAAAGCACTAATGTAAGAGTATTTATATATATTCATACTCATGTTAAATAAAACAAGAAGATAACTTCACGCAAACTTTGCTAATTGAAACTTGAGATTGTTTGCCTATATAGCCACTTAATTCAAACAAATTAATTTAATTGCAAAACTGATAAACCTTGAGGAACAACATGAAAAGGAAGAATTTTACAAACAAATAGAAAACCAAGTTAGCGATAAAACAAAAGAAAGAAAAGAAAAAAAAATGTAAAATCCTATTATCTATCCAAGTCCCATCACACCAAAATATATATTGAAGTCCCAAATAGACACGCATGAAAATAAAATAATCTTTCCACTCAAGTTAGATGCATAAGGTACTCAACAACAATAGGGGTGTAATCAGTTTGGTTTGGCTTGGTTTGAGTGCAAAATTGCAAAAAAAAATGAAAAACCAATCCGATCCACCAATGATGAATAATTGAACCGGACTGAATCGATTAATCGATGGTTTGTTTGGTTTGGCCAGGCGGTTCGCTGATTGGTTGATTCAGGTGTGTCTCGCAAATAAGGTCAGAAAGGATGCATTAAACGGGCAGGCTCATTTGTGTTGTTGGGCCTAGCGCTGGTGGGTTGTGTGACAGGATTATGGGTGTACATAAATCATCGCAAAAATTGGGCTTTGACGGGGTTTGGGCAAGCCCTCAGATATACCAACACGTTGTCTTACACCAAATGGACTGCTTTAATTATTTTATTTAGCAAGCATTCGATTTTCGGCCAACTCAGGTTATAACCGGTCTGATCACACCAAACTCGAAACGATCAAAACTAAACAATTTTTCTTCTATGCAAACAGAAACCGCCGAATCGAACCAATCTGAGCTCCAACTATCGGTTTTTTTGTTAGTTCGAGCAGCTTTTTTTTTTTTTTCAGTTTTCCCTTGCACCCCTACTCAACAATAAGTCCATCTCTCTTAACTAAAAGTCATCATGGACCTCTGACCTTTTCCCTCATGTTCCGTTAAGTTAAACACAGCACATAGAATACCTCAAATATGTCAGTTGACCAAAACGACCTTCCTCCAACTTAAATGCTAATGCCACAAGCCGTCCATCTGGAGTACCATTCAACGTAATCTAAAATACAGCAGAATGTTGTTAATATTTCAATCCTCAAATCAGCATAGGAAAATATCGAGAACACGGATAGTTTTCTAGACCAGATACCTTCTCTTCATTCTTTGTTTGGTCCAATGCATAATTACTAACTTCAGTTGGACAAGGCAAGTAACTAAGTACTCCATTTAGAAGTGGTTGTACTCCCTGAATCCATACATAAGAAACATGAGAAAACAATTAACACACAGCTGTAAGATGTGTAGTTTATTGGCAGTGGGGGCATACAAACAACAAATTGATCCCACATTCATTTGAGTCGGTCTCTTTTCATTTATTGAATGAAGAGTTTCGATTCTTGTTTCAAAAGGGGTTAAAATACCATTTTGGTTCTCGTAGTTTGAGTTTCATTCCATTTTAGTCTTTGTACTTTTAAATCTTCAATTTTAGTCTTGGTACTTTCAATCAAGCTTAATTTTAGTCCTTCGAACTTAATTTTTAATGAAATTGGTAAAATAATAATAATAATAATTTTCATGCAATAAAAGATAGCATGTGAATATGTTTCCAAAATTTACAAAGGAAAAACTAGTAGAGACTAAATATTTTTTAGTCTATATTTTCTGGAAAAATCAACAATAAACTTACTGTGGGGACTAATTTTAAGATTTATGGAAAGTACAAGGATTAAAATTAGACATTTGAAAGTATATGGACTAAAATGGAATGAAACTCAAACTACAAGGACCAAAATAGTATTTCAACCAGAAAATAATAATAAAATGAATGATTGAACTAAGTACTTTGTATGTATTTGTTACTAGTTAATAAAATTATAAAGTACAACTCTTATTTGAATTATCACATTCCTAGAATTCTTATGCAGCCTACTGTATTAGTTGCAATTAGTAATTAATTGTAGTTGGGTGGTACAGCCAAGAAGGGAAATCAATCAACTTACTTTATTGTTTAAAAAAAAATTTTAAAAAGTCAACCATTAAATTTATTTTTGGCTAAACATACATTTTAGTCCCTGGCGGGAGATGTAATGCCTCTTTGTGGGCATTGGTCACTAGATCTTTTTGTAATTATGAGTTTGGTTTGATTTTGTTGGACTGGGATCCCTTTGTGTAAGTTATCGGGACTTCATTTGCGTTGGGCTTGTTTTTTTTGTATGCCCAGCTTTTTCTTTCAGGTTTCTCAGTGAAAGTGATAGAACCCAAATATATTGAAATATGAATATAACAAAACAGTAAAATGAACCAAGTAATCTGAGGAACTTGAACCCTCCCCTTTCTTGAGCACTCTCACTCAAGCCCTAAACCAAGACTCACTGAATTAATACCTACCTTCTCTCTAACCCACTCTCTCTATATATAACCAAATACTCTAACAAACTCCCTAACTATTTACTAATATATCCTTATGAGCAATTCTATCATTACCCGCCCCTCAAACACACCTTGTCCTCAAGGAGTGGTTAACAAGAAAAATCCAAAAATGGGGAACGATCAAAATATGGCCCTTTTTGTGTGTGTGTGCAGCAGCGGTGGACGACAGCGACATCCCAGGTGATGGTTGGAGGCAGCAGTTGGATATGGTTGGTGATAATGCTCAATTGTCGCTGGAAGAAGAAAAAAATTGATGGGTTGATGGCAGTGTCTTACAGCAGCAAGAAAATGGGTCAAGTTAATAAAACACAACCCACTTAGAGATAGTTTCCTAAGTCCATGATTCCAATTACTTCCTGAGTGTTCCTTCTTCTGACAACCCACGTGCTAGCCTTCATATCCACAATTCCCTCTTCACGAAAGCTGCGTTGCTTCCCCACTTCATCTTCATCTCCGACTGTTGCTGGTGACGACCTTTGCTAGTTTTTTTTTTTTAAACCTTGCGGTTGTTGAAGCGTCGTCCTCTTCCCGATGTTGCCTCTTGCCATGAAAGCATTCGTGGCTGATCTTTTGCCGAAAATCCAACCTTCATTTCGTCGAGCTTCCTTTCAACCTTTTTACGCTTGGCCTTCAACCTCCAACCGAATACCAATCAGCTTCTACTCGACAACTTCCTTCCAATCTCTTTCTTCATCAACAGATCCCTATTTTCCCGATTCTCTTCAACCTATTCTTTCTTATTTTCTGGTATCAATTCCTCCGACGATTCTGAAATGCTCCATCTCGGATTCCAAGGTATGCTTGTCCTCTGTATTTGAAGTTTCTCATCCTCATTGAACGCTCGACAACTTTTAGCCTTCGATTATCTATCTTCTTCAACCCTAATTTACTTCCATTGTATCGGTTTCTCTCCTTCGCTAGCCCAGAATCTGATTTCAGTGCTCCTCATTTCTTCATCTTTACTTCGTCGATTGCCTTTGTATTTTTCTCTACAATCTCTTCTTTTCTCTCTATCAATATAATCTCCTCTTTTATTTCAACCAAACTCTTTGCTAATTTTCTGTGATTCTCTTTCATTTCTCTGCAACTCTCTTTCATGGCAGCTTGACACGAATCCATGCTCTCTCGAATTTCTTTGTAACTCTGCCTCCATTCAACTTGAAACTAGTTGAGAATCGAATCGAAACGATCAACAAACTTCAACAACTCCTCATGGACATTTGCATTTAACTCCATAGCCAGAACCGAACAACTCCGATACCAAATTGATAGAACCCAAATATATTGAAATATGAATATAACAAAACAGTAAAATGAACCAAGTAATCTGAGGAACTTGGACCCTCCCCTATCTTGAGCACTCTCACTCAAGCCCTAAACCAAGACTCACTGAATTAATGCCTACCTTCTCCCTAACCCACTCCCTCTATATATAACCAAATACTCTAACAAATTCCCTAACTATTCACTGATATATCCTTATGAGCAATTCTATCAGAAAGCTTGGTTCCTTACTATACACACACACATATTTAAGTCCCTGATGTTTGGATGTCTTTTTAATTGAGACCCTCACCATTCGTAAATGCTAAAATTGGCTAATGATAAACTTACCCGACATAATACTTAGCAAATTGGCATAAATTTAGAGAAGCCAAAAGGTCATCTATGAGAGTAAAGTTTTAAATTCCTCCTCCAAATTTGGGTAATCTCTAATCACTTTACTATTCTGCCCCTTTTCATTTTTATAATATAATTCATGGCTAAAGGAGGAACTTGTACCAAGATTATTGAGAAATCGTTGTTAAAAGATATTTCCTCCGATTCGATCGGCTATACGATTTCCTCCAAGCTTAGAATTTTAAAAACTGCTCTTATAGTATGGAATATCAAGCGACAGCGCCAGCAACCGACGGTAATTTTGAACCTTATAAAATTATAGTTGGAAACTCTATTAAAATTATAGTTGGAATCTCTATTAAAATTATAGTTGGAAACTCTATTTAACAGTAAGACAGCTATCGTCTAAAGAAGTACATTGAAGAAGCACGAGTACCTTGTTTTTAAATGCACTGCCCATGAATACAGGTATAAACTTCCGTGCAACGGTAGCCCTACGAACTGCAGCCTATTCATAGAAGAGAGAGATATTGATTAAAGAGAGCTATTATCTACTGAAAATAACATATAACAACCTCGTTAATTTCATAAAACAATAAATTGAAGGAAGACAAAAACTATAAATTACTTTAAATTCAATTTAGAACATACAAGCACAAAAGACCCACTTGCTAAAGCTCATGTTTGTGTGTAAATGGAAAACATGGGTGTACACTAATTTCATTCAGCAATCAATACATTAGATTAGCATATTTGGGAAGCCATATTCCTTTGTATCCCTACTCATCTAGGAAAAATAAATAAATTATTCCTACTATATTCCTTGAATAGGCACCTCAAGATCTGCAGGTGATATAGGTTCATCACTAAGAAATGCTTCAGCAAGTTTATCGTCGACTTCTGAAACCATTTCTATTAGTTCACGCCTCTTTTCTGTGACTACAGCTTCCATGTCTGCAGGAACTTCTTCAGTGGTAACTTTCTCACTGCATTGCAATAACCAAACCATGAGAAGAGGAGGATTGGAAGTAAATTTAAATGTAGCGGGTTTGGAAACATACCCACTGGAACCATGAAAATAGTAAGCTTTAAGTTGTACAAGGTCAATGAGACCCTTAAATTCCTCTTCTAAGCCAATTGGGACTTGCACAGCAGCACTATGATGCCGGAGTTTAGACCTTGCCTTCAAGACAAACCAATCTAATTCAGTTCAAAGATTAGTACTCTACTCATTATCACCGACACCTACATAATTGACTAGCTGCAATTCATTAACTCCAAAGGAACCACCAAATCGGCAGTAAACTTTTAATGACTAGTAGCAACATAGGGATACCATGCAAATCAACTGAAAGAAAAATATAAGAATTAATTTACCTTCATTATGACTAGTATGAAAAAAAATTAGCTAACATTTCTTAATTAAAATGATATGACCTCCGGAGAAATTTTGGTAATTAACATTTCTTAATTATATCAGACTTCAGATGATGAAAAATTATTTAGTTTTCTTAGGTTTCTGGACTCAAGATTATTTCTTTCTAACATCATTAACCAGTGCCTTTCTAATGTTGACCAAAACTGCACAAGATATTTTTTCCAATTTAATTACATTTGAGGATTATTTATAAGTTTTTATTTCCTTCTCAAAATAATTAGTGGAAACCCTGGTAAAAAAAAAAAAAAAACAGCACTTGATTAGTACTAGCATGCTGTTATTTCCATGTAATGTATCATCTGCAATAATATGTGTGTGTAAAAACAAAAGAGAGAGAGATAGGTACATTCAATAATTTGAAATCCATAGAGAAAAAATTAGAAGATAAAACAAAAATTAGCAGTATAAGCACTCTTTCCGACAGTCACCTGGTTCAAAACCTTCCACGGATCAGCACCCATCCTATCTAGTTTATTAATAAATGCAACCCTAGGAACTTCATATCTTCTCATCTGCCGATCAACAGTAATAGACTGACTCTGCACACCACCAACACTACAAAGGACGAGAATGGCACCATCAAGAACACGCAAAGCTCTTTCTACTTCGATTGTAAAATCAACGTGACCAGGGGTGTCGATAATGTTGATCTGCAATAAAAGATGAAAAAGAAACTACTATAAAAAATATAAAATTAGACAAATAATTAATACGAAATGCAAATGTTTGCTCAACTTGTCTTGTGAAATTGGTCGATCTAGAACTAGCATCAAGGTTATCTTTATGAAAAATGACAGATACTATCATTTCTTTCCATGACTTATATATCTAGCAGAAGAAAGTAAAATAAACACTAAACGCATCCTAATTAAGCAAGACTAGCTCCTAAATTCAGTAAAATGACGTATCTTTTTAGAAATCCATAATTATACCTGGTAACCATTCCAAGTACAGTAAGTGGCAGCGGACTGAATTGTGATCCCCTTCTCTCTCTCTAAATCCATAGAATCCATCTTAGCACCAACCCCATCTTTTCCTCTAACCTCGTGGATTTCATGAATTCTGCCGGTGTAATACAGAACTCTCTCGGTCAGCGTCGTCTTGCCCGAATCAATATGCGCCGAGATCCCGATGTTGCGGAGCTTCTCCATGGATTCCTTCCACCATGGCTCCTTGTCCTCCTTCACACGGGCCGCATTGGAAGAGTGGCGGAGGTGGAAATTTCCAAGAAGGAGAGCGGTGGCGGGTGAGGGAGATGAAGGGAGAGTCGAACGAGAGAGGGAAGAGGAAAAGAAAGAATAGAGAAGGCGGGGTGTGGAGTTCCTCCGGAAGCCGGCCATGGCGACGGAGCTGGGGGTTTAGAGGACTAAACCCTAAACCCTTCGTTTGTATTCACCGTGTTCTGTGTTGTAGAGCTTGAGGGATTGAACTGTCTTCGTTTTCTATTTTTTTTTATTTTGCTGTTCGACGGTGGGGATTACAGGGTTCGAATATAATATTACGGTTAAATTACATTTTAGTTTCCACTCTCCGACCGATTTGATAGTTTAATAATCTCTACATTTTTTAATGGGTTAAATTATTAAAAATCTCTTGAAGTGTGGAGTTTTTTAATTAACTCCCCAATTTTGAAAAGTTTTATTCGTATTTCAAAATAATTTTCGAGGCTTTTTTTTATTAAATTTGTGTATGCATGGTTGCTTTTGTGAACATACTTCAACATATGTGTTGACAAAAACAAAACATATTTCAATACGTTATTTTCCGTCCATAAATTTAATCCAAAAAACTTTTAAGGATCATATCGTCAAAGTTTAAGAATTAAAATAAAACTTTTCAAAGTTTAAGGGTATAATTAAACTAACTCATAGTTCAAGAGTATTTATGATAACCTTTTTATTTTGTATATAATAATTTATTGTACTTTTATTTTATTTGTACTTAATAAGTTCATGACAAATTCAAAATTTTTAAAAACTAAGTTCTCATTTGTTAACTCGATTATGACAAATCTGTCTTTGTGGTCAGTAAGAATACGTCAACGACTATGTAAGAAGAAATCCATTGAATTTCCAAAGTTACTGCACAGAAAGGGGTGTTATTTGGGCCTACCGTCTCAAAATTCAAGAAATAAAGCCCAAGTTTTCAGATCAATGATAGGGTTTGGAAGACTTTGCAGGGGTGGAAAGGCAAATTTTTCTTTATGGGTGGTAAGGAAGTATTGATCAAGGCAATGCCCCAAGCTATCCCAAATCTACACTATGAGTTGCTTCCAATTACCCCCAAGGTTGTGTTCTGATCTGAATTCCATATGTGCCAAGTTCTGGTAGGGTTCTAAGGAAAACGAACGGAAAATTCATTGGCAAAGGTGAGATCGGCTGTGTATACCAAAGGAGAGTGGGGGGTGTTGGGTTTTATGTCCTAAAACTCGTGGTTTTGTAAACTAAATGTATATTTTATTTTGCAATAAAGATGTTATTGAGATTTATTCAGTAAAGATGTTTTTGAATAAAGTTAATTGTGTATTGTGTAACCTTAATCCAATAAAGAACTCTTGGCTATAGGATGAATACTTGAACTTTATGTGTGATATAAAAGTGGATCAAGTTCAAGTTATAGCCAGAACGGTCTATAGTATAAGGATAAGGTTGGGTACCTTATCCTGGGGACACTATAGACGTGACCCACTTTGTAGAGTACAAACGATGTGATCCTAAATCGTTCATGTGGAGACATGCGAATGGGGGCGTCCTATGCAATGAATTTGCATAAGACGGGATCATGAAATAGTCACTTAGACTTTATAACCGTTTCATCGTCTTAATCGATTATATTCATACGATGACGGTAACTCGATCTTAATCCTGAGCGTTCTATGAACTTCTGTTTATTCGGATTATCCTTAGATTTGCATGGGTGAGAGTGGCCCGAGACTGCCGACTCAATAAGCCTCCCATTTCAGGGATAAGTTCGGGTAGATAGTTGGGAACATAGTTCTACAAGATGGAATTCACTCCTACCCGCTTTAGGGATTAGTAGAGAGGTTGTTCCCTTAAGTGTTGACTCCGGGTCTTGAACAGAGGGCCCACCCCTCTCATTGACACGAGAGGGATTCAGTTTGCTGGTTGGACAACAAACCAATTGTTCATTAGAAGATCAGTGGGACTTGAGGAACAAGAGGTAATTACAGGGGTAAAACGGTAATTTTGACCCATCTATAATTACGAACGACCTGTGAAGGATCGACTTACTAATCATGGTTATATCGAGTGAACAGAAATATATCTACAGTGAGGAGAGTGCAACCACTGGGCTTTAGTGGAATGTCCCGGTGGTTAACAAATGTTGATTAGCTAGGCTAAAGAGTTTGGTTGGTTAATCTCGTATCATTGAAGCTCATGATCTGGAGGTCCATTAGGTCCTCCTTACTAGCTCGGACTAAGCCTTGTAACATTTTGAGAGAAAAGAATTTAAATTGTTCAAATTCGAGTTTGGGAGAAAGTGTTAATTATATGTGATATATTTAACGAATCATAGCTTAATTATGAATTAACTATGATTAAAAGGAGGTGTATATATTTAATATGATTTAAATATTGGATCGGTTTATAACATGAATAAAGATTCATGTTCGAAAAATCGATCGAGATCGGACAATTTATTTAATTTAATATTTGATATTAAATTAAATTAAAAATTAATTAATTAAATTAATTATTTAATAATTTAATTAATTAAATTAATTTTAATTAAAAAGCAATTTAATATTGATTTTTGAATTAAAATTAAATGAAAAATGAATGGATTTTCAGGATTTTCATGAAAATCAACTTGGCAAGTTGCTCAATCCTCATCATCTTCAAAATTGGCCAAAATTGGCCACCTCCACCTCAATCCATCCTCATCACTGTTGAGATGTCATTAAGGTTGTTGAACCTTTATATAATGGTGATTTGAAGTATTTTGATAGAATTTTGCAGAAAATTCTAAATATCCCATTTTATGACCTTTGGGGTCTCTTCTTCCAAATTCTCTCAAACTACGATCCCACAATCCGTTCCAAGGCCTGAGGATAGTAGGGAAGACACTAACGGTTGTCCACGAAGTGTTCGTGTTGCAAATCGTCCACCGGGTGAAGAGAATTCGATCTTCAAAGGTGAGTTTCTTAACTCTCAGTTTTTCCAGCTTTGAGCATGCATTTTATTTTACAAAATTGATCAACTTAGAGTGTTCAAGATCCAAAATTGCTTCCGCTTTCTTAATCTAGATTCTTTCAATTGGTATCAGAGCAATTTTGAGCATCAATTTGTGCTTTATTTTCAAATTGCTTAAGTGTGTTTGAGCATTAATGTGTGAAAAATAATCTGTAAAAGTTTCGGGTTGATCGGAGTTCGGGAAGACCTTCAATTTGATGAAAGAAGCCCAGAAGGTTGCTGAAAACCAAAAATAGAGTATGTTGTTTTTATTTATGCTACAGTAACCAAAGAAGCCTTCAACCCGTGAATTCATTTTTCATTTTGAAGAAGATGTAATTGACTTTGACTTTGGTTCGGTTGACTTTGATCGGTTCAAGTATTTTGGGTCGGCTCAACTCGTTTTTGGTCCGGTTCGGGTGGTTTTAGACCAGTTCTGACTATTGTGAGGTCGGTTCTTCCGTTTTGGAGGTTCGTTTCACCATTTGGAGGCCCGATTTAGTCTTTTACAGCCCAGTTCAACCTTTTGAAGGTCTGGTTCACACATTTGCAAGCTGGTTTGACCCAAATTCGAAGAGTTCGAAGTGGTTCGATGTTAATTCTAGATTATTATTGTAATAATTTAGTAGTTTGCTTACATTAGATGTCAAAACCAGTCCACTTTAGTGTGTTTAATTAATTATGCATTGTGAATGTATGTTTTAATTAAAATCTCTGATTGTATGTGCATAAAGTATACCATATAGATTTTAAAATCGCACCATAGGAAGCATGCTCCATGCATTGAAAGTATGTTATAAGTGTTATAATATATAGTATGCATGTTTTTTGGGTTTCATAAGAATTAATATAAGAGTTATATTAATTTATGAAACAAATATTATATGTTTTAATTATAATTAATATAAGAGTTATATTAATTAAAAATTAAACATATAATTGCTATGCATTTATTCATGTGATGAATTTGCAATAAATGTATGTCTATTCATGTGATGAATGATCAAACAATTTATAACATAGAAATGCATGTAACCTAAGGTTAATTAATTAGTTTTAAAATGGTTTTAGAACTGGAATTAGTTAGACCTAAGGTTATCTAGTTCTAATAAGATTAGACTTAGAAACCAATAATTTATAAACTTTGATTAAAGAAGGACTCTAACTAAGGAAGGTTCGACTAGGTCAGTACTTAAGTCGACTTAAAACTAACACCCACCCTGCGAAGGCGATGCGGGAGTGAATTTAATCTAGAGGTTTATAAATTATCTTTCATGAGTGGAGTTTATTAAAAGTTAATAAATTGAACTCATAGACCTAAGTTTATTAAAAGGTTAATAGACTTAGGTAATTTCAGTATAATTGTTATATTGGTAAACTTAGGTCATATTATTTTAGCCGGAATATGCCTAAGTAAAAGTATACCCAAACTGTTTAAAATACTTAGTGGGAGTGAAAAAGTATATATGATATATCAATTTCCTCTTACGCTTTCCGTGAAGTTCACACCGTGAGATTTATGCTCGGCCTCGTGATGTCAATAGGGCATCCCCATTCGGATGGTGTTTGCATAAATCAAGAGTAAGGTGAATGGAGAAAGTATTTATAGTAAGTGTGAGAAGGAAGTGTGTCAACACATCCTACGGTCTCCTCCATTAGGTTGGACCATGAGATTCCCATGTTGCGTCTGCAGGTTGCCCGAAGTAGCACCATCCATTCGGAGGGATGTAACATGGGATTCGGAACAACTCAAACTCCAGAAATGGATAGGGTCTCTACGGTCCATTCCCAACTTTGTCTCTCCAATTCGGTAGCATTGTTGGGACCGACCTTTGAGGTCTGAAAATGGCGGGTCACACTGACAATAATTGCTAAGTGTTAGTAAATTCTTGACCAAAGTAGCGATAACTAGAATGCTATAGGAATAAGACTTATTCTGGTATTAGCATTTAGTCAAGAATGTCTTGGTTCAGTGAAAGAGTGATTGACTGCCCCTCGGTAGCGATTGCTCTGACTCACTGAAGTATCGTTGCAAAAACAATAATGAGTTTATGGGTACATTATTACTTTTGCTAAATTCTTGATTGGATAGGTTACAAGCAATTCACTAATAGAATTCATTCTTTTTCAGCATGTTGAGCTCTTTTATTCAGTTACTCGCCTTCGACAAACTTAACGGCGATAACTACCAAACCTGGAAATCAAACTTGAATACGATTCTTGTTGTTGATGATTTGAGGTTCGTCTTAACGAAGGAATGCCCTCCTGTTGTGCAAAAACTCATTACGCAAGCATACGCAATCGTAGATAGTAGATGCTAAACAAGGTCGATCCCACAGGGACTAAAGTTAGCGAAAATGATGAAATTAAGTACGAATTACTAAGCTTAAAACTATATTAAAGAACACAACTAAACATGCAAAACGACTAAAAACAAGCACCAGAGTGACTAATAAAGTAAATGAGACTTAAAGAAACTAAAAGGTAGCTTAAAGCAAAGGTTTAAGATGCTAAATAAGTAATAAAATGGATAAAACAGAGGGCTGGAATTTTTGGGAAACAATGGTTGTTTTTTGGGGAATTGTAATGGGTAGCATAAAATATTAGCATATTTGTAAACTTAGCTATGATTTTTTAGATTTGCAAATCTAACAAATTTTTTTAAATCTGATTTTTCGTTTTTTGTTATTCCAGATTTACCCTCATTGGTGTAGCAGCATGTATATCAGTAGTATATCTGATATAATTTACCTTTGGTATATCAGTAGTATATATGATATACTTTATATTAGTATATCAAAAGTATATCTGATATACTTTATATTGGTATATCAGAAGTATATCTGATATACTTTATTTTTATATACCAATATATACCTAAAACGAAGTATGTTAATAGTATATTATTGATATACCACGGATACCCATCTTTTAGGTATATCATTTAGAATGATATACTTCCTATATATCCGTAGCAAATTAGAGATATTTTGCATATTAGTATAGCACTAATGTACTTCATTTTAGATATGTTTATTTCACTAATATACCTAACATTTAGTATATCATTAGTATATCAGTAAAATGAACATATATCATATGCAAGTTATTGATATACCCCTAATTAACTTCATATACATATATCAGTAATATATTAGTGATATACTCTATACGATAACACATCTCACACAATGAGATATAACAATCCAATTTGGTTTTAAATTATGAATTTACCTAATATTTAAAAGCATAACCTGAAATTTACTCTACTTGTAATGTCATTACAAATAGTTTTTGAGATCCCGTTGATATACTTAATATTACTGAATAAAGTATATCATCATAAATCATTATCAAGCATAAAATCACTATTTGTGATATATCGTTGATATACTAAATAAAGTATTTTAGTAGTATATCACACCGATATATACTTAATATTAGTGAAATCAACGGTTATTAGTTATTTTTTGGTTAGATATATCTTTGGTATATCTGATCTATTGTTAATAAACTACTAATTTTTTCGATATTGAAAAACACGGGAAAACATTTCCAAATCTAGCAATAGTTTTTTTAGATCTCATTGATATACTTAATATTCTTTGAATAAAATATATCAAAGATAAATCATCATTAGCATAAATCACCATTTGTGATACATCGTTGATATATTAAATAAAGTATATCGTTAGTATATCACAATCGATAAATACTTAATATTAGTGAAATCAATGAGATATCATATCATTCATGTAGTAATTACTTTTTGGTTGGATATATCATTGGTATATCAGATCTATTATTGATAAACTACTTATTTTCTCGATATTGAAAAACACAAGGAGGACATTTGTAAATCTCGCAATAGATTTTAAGATCCCATTGATATACCTAATATTACTGAATAAAGTATGTCACCATAAATCACTATCAAGCATAAATCCTTATTTGTGATATAATGTTGATATACTAAATAAAGTATATATCAGTAGTATATCACATTGATATATACTTAATATTATTGAAATCAACAGAATTAGTAGTATATCACTTGTGCAATTAGTTTTTGGTTAGATATATTGTTGCTATATTAGATCTATTGTTGATACACTACTGATTTTCTCGATATTGAACAACACGAAGAAGGTATTTGTAAATCTAGCAATAGTTTTTTAGATACAATAGTATATCAAACGATTTATCGATATAATTTATATTTGGTATATCAGTAGTATATCAATAGTATATTTCATTTTAGGTATATCATTAGTATATCAATAGTATATCATAAGTACATCATCATTATGTTTTTGATAGACTATTAATAGGCTATTAATATATTTCAGATTGAAAAACGCGCGTGAAAATGTAAGGGTATTTTTGACTTTACACGCCATCCTTTTGGGTTGGGCCTTTTTTTGTTGCTATTTTTGCAAATTGAATTAAGGAGTGACATGGGTGCAATATTTATATTTTTTTTTACTATTCATGCAAGTGCCCCTTGTTTTTTCTATTTTGTCTTGCCAATGTTGCAGCATTAATCACCACAATGTTATATAGTAGGAAAATTTACGCTAAAATCGATTCGAAACTTCCCGAACTCAATTTTCTCACCTTCAACACAGAGTTAAGCATATGTCTATAAAAATCCAATGCTAATGGACATTGAAAAGACCAAATTCCCCAAAAACACAAGTTTAGAATGTATGTGTACACCCTACAACTTCTCCCCATGAGAAGCCACTTGCTCCATTTATGTTAATCTACCCATTCCTAACCCTTTCAGTATTAAGAACAAGCTAATGTCCTATTTAAGGCGATCAAACTCAAATAAGAACTTGCAACAAACACCACAAATGGAAATATAACTTCATTCATGTGCATTGAATCAAAAGTGTTCAAACAAACCACCCCCAATCACAAATTCCAACCCTAAAACAATTAGCCCATAACTATAAAACTTGAAATAAAGCTCAATAAATCAGGAAACAACATCATAATGAGAGGTTTAACTAAGATTCACACCAAAATGGCTTCAAAAGTATGCTAACCTAGCTAAAAGCTTAAGAAAACTTAGGGCAAAAACTTAGGGCAAAGCAAAAATCAATAATAAGAACGAAAAACCAGCAAGAAATTGAGGAAGAAAGAATAGAGGTTGATGAATCTTCTTCTTCTTCTGCAAAAACAACTCATCAACTACTGCTTTCTTCTTCTCCTTTCTCCAAAACGTGGGTTTTCTTCTTTTTGGCCTCCCTCTCCTCTCATGATAGCTTCCCCTCTCAACTTTCTCTTTTAGGGTTGATTTGGAACACCCAATACACATGGAAACTCACCATTGACTCATTTTTAATGAAGGGTGATGAATATGCTGACATCATCAGAAAATTTCGTGAGAAAAATTCCTTCTAGCTTTGAGTTTTCAATGTTGTAGCATTGACCACACATTATGATGTATTGCACAGTGCTGCAACATTGTCACCCACAATGGCTTTGTGTTGCACAGTGTTGTAGCATTGTAACCTCATTGCACAAATAACTCAATAACATGGCTTATCAACCCACAACCTCTTTAGCTCAACTTCATAACCTGTCCAAAAGAAGGATAATTCAATAAAAATCAAGGGCAATTAGAAAGATTTTTCTTTAACACCGACATGCTTCGCTACTAACTAAAAAATAATCCAAAACTGACAATGAAATGCACGTTACTCAATTTTGAGCGAGATTTAAGAGCGAAATTGTGATATAACTCCCATTTCATGGGATTATCACACCCCCAAACTTAAATCATTGCTCGTCCTCGAGTAACGCTTTAATTTCAGGAAGCAACACTGCAATAAGCATGATTGGGACACAAATGCAACCAAAAGATGTTTTAACTCTCAGGTAGATTTTTATCTCTTCTCTTACAAATGGCATTTAAGGAGATGTTCAATTCATGCACAAATAAAACACCTAAGTGTGTGTGTGCAAGATCCTAACCACTTAGATTTACATTATTAACATCATCTTAAAGTTTGGTTCCTTAGATTTAGTTGATGAACTTCAAGTCAACCCAACATATGATCAACAAACAAAAGTTTAAAAGCTCAATCAAGAGAGTTAAAACCTACAAGAGTGTCTACTCAAGAATCTTCATCTTTAATCTCTCCCAAATAACAAGACATAACAAAAAGGATGAAACATAAACAAGGATAGGAGACCTTTAAAAACTTTCTTTTCTTCTTTCTTTCTTTCTTCTTTTTTTTAAGAGAACCCAACTAGTCATTTGTACCTTCGCTTTAAATGTCAACATTGGTGATGAAGACGCCTAACATCAAGCATTATCACTAAAGAGTGGGTTGCTTTCGCATACTCATATCTATTGTCACTGTTCGACTCAAAGATAAACATGGGTGTCATGTCTAGCCATGGTTTACTAGGCCACGAAAGATAGAGGAGCATCTCTTTTCTTTTTTTTCTCTTTCAAACTCTTTTTTTTTTCTTTTTTTAGCTTTTTTTAGGACCTCCCCCAAACTTGGTACAATACATAGATGGCGAAGAAGTTAACGCTCTACTCTACACTTCACTTCCAAACTTAAGTTGAAGACACATGAGAGAAGCACTCTTAGCCCCTAAATCTTCCCCAAAACTCCAAGACTCTTTTAATAAGTATAAGCTAAGTAGCTTGGATCTTAGTGTGATGAAGTTACTAACAAGAACATGCATCTTTACAACTTTTAACACGAATGCCATTTGTAAGTTCAGAAATTTGAATCTAAATTTCATCATTGGAAAACAACTCAAAGCAGCACAGAATCCTAACAAACCTCACAAGCAGTATCAATCAGCACGACAAAAACCATTGTCAACTACAAAATATTACAAACAATTATGAAATAAGAAGCTCCAAGAAGGCTAATCAAGAATTGCCCACAACACAAACAAAAGCTTAACAAACATCAAAAGTTAGAGAATAACCTTCGCCACCCCCAAACTTGAGATGTGTTGTGTCCCACAACACTAGAAAGGAAAATAAGAGGAAAATAATATGGCCCAAGGAAATTTAACCAATTGATCCTACTTCAGAATTCAACCATCTAAAACTATGACTAAAGGATCAACTAGCATGAAAAGAAAGGAAAACAGAAAAATAAACAAAAAGTAAGAAAAATTCCCTGCTTTTGTTGCTACGATGCTGCAACATTGTTGCCTCAAATAGAACATATTTGCGCAAATCAAAAAGAGAGTTTTCAACCCTTGCACATAAATTACTCCTTTTTTTCACGAGCTTTCTTCCTCTTCACCTAAAATACTCAAGTGACTCAAAAGCAACAACTTTTTAAGCACAACAAACTCTCACACAAACATAAGTGCAAAATGAAAGAAAATAAAGGAAGAATAAATAACAACGAAAGGAATGAAAATACTTAGCTTGATTGAGTTGCTTCATTGAGTAATTAATTTAAGTTCACAACCCAAGTCAAAAAAAAAAAAAAATCTTTCATGAGACTTTGAGAGGTCTTGAAGTTGCTTTCCACTCATTTTTTCACTCCTTTTTCCTTTCATTTTTCCTCTTTCTCTTCCTTTTCTTTTTTGGAACTTTTGTTCTTTGATTTTCCATTTTCTTGAGATCGCTTGATTCAACGTAAGACACCCACTTATTTTTCTCTCTCTCATTTGGGTAGCACATTTCCTTTGATGAAATCAGAATTTCACACTGCTTTCCTTTTATAGATGATTGTTTTTTTTCCAACCATGAGATGTGTCCATTCTCAGCTTCACTTTCTTCCACAACATGTTCAAAAGAGTTTTTATTCTCTAAGCTCTCCTTGAAACTTTTGTTCATTTCAACATTTTCAGATGAATTCAAAACCCCAATAGCAAAACATTCTTCTACATTATCAAAAGATTGCATGGTATCGAACACATTAAAGGTTACCTGCTGATCATTAACTCTCATTGTTAGCTCTCCTTTCTGAACATCGATAAGTGTTCTCCCTGTGGCTAAGAAAGGTCGCCCAAGTATGATTGACACTTCTCTGTCAACCTCATAATCGAGTATGATGAAATCTGCAGGGAAAATAAACTTGTCCACGCTTACCAAAACATCTTCATCTTCCCCTATGGATAAACCACTGAATGATCTGCCAATTGTAAGGAGCCTGTGGTGGGTCTTGCCTCTCCAATACCAAGCTTTTGAAACACAAACATAGGCATCAAGGTTATGCTTACTCCCAAATCACATAAAGCCCTTCCATTATAGGTTTTACCAATAGAGAAAGGGATAGTGAAAGTACCAGGATCCTTTAATTTAGGAGGAAGCTTACTTTGAAGGATTGAGCTACAATCTTTTGTAAGAGCCACTATTTCAAATTCTCCAAGTCTTCTTTTTTTGGTCAAAATATCTTTCATGAACTTGGCATAGTTGGGCATTTGCTTTAAGGCTTCAACAAGCGGAATATTAATGTGCAAACCCTTTAAAATATCAAGAAATTTATCAAAGTGTTTGTCCTGCTCCTTCTTTTGAAATCGTTGAGGAAAAGTTGGTGGTGGTCTCGAATTCACTTACTCAGCTAGCTGTGATTGTGACAATGTTGCAACATTTTTTTGTTCTGTCTTCTGATGTTGTGGCAATGCTACAACATTGCTGTGATCATTCTCCTGATGCAGAGGAAATGTTACAACATTGTTATGATCATTTTCCTGATGTTGAGGTAATGTTGCAACATTTTTCTGGTTATTCCCACACTCAACTTGATTTTCATTGTCTTCAACATTCTCTTGGATTGAAGTAGGCTTTTTAACCTTAGGAGCCTTAGTTTTTAGCTCCTCTAACTCTTTCCCACTTAGAAGTTGGATTGCCTTACATGTTTCCTTACCTTTGCTTCTTGGATGCTCAGTATCACTAGGCAAGGTACCTTGTGCTCTATTATTCAAAGCTGAAGCTAGCTGGCCTATTTGGTTCTCTAAATTTCTAATTGACGCAGCTTGGCTTTGCACTATAGCGTCAGTTTTAGCCATGTGCTCTTTCAACAAGGTCTCAAGTGAGGATGTAGACTCTTGAGTTTGTATCTTAGGATTTTGCAAATTCTGCTGAGGATATCCTTGTTGTTGAAATCCTAGGGGGTACTGGAGGTCTCATTTACTGATTTGAAGGCCCAACTCCTTGATTGTTCCATGCAAAGTTTGGATGATGCCTCCAACCCGGGTTGTATGTATTCGAATAGGGGTTGAAATTCTTGTTGTACTCCACATAGTTCACCGATGGCGGATTGGATGGATAAACATCAAAAGTGTGACCTCGCCACAATAAACACACGATATTGACACTGGCGACCCAAATTGATTCCCTGAACCCATATTCATTGATTTCAACGTATTGGTAAGAGTAGCAATCTGTGCTGCCAGATTCGCTGCACTTGCATCTTGCACCCCTGCTACCTGGCGAGTTGGATTAAGGCGTGAGGTAGGCCACTGATAGTTATTATTTGCAATCTTCTCTAAAATCTCATAAGCATCATTGTATGTCTTCGACAACAATGCTCCTCCAGTTGAGGCATCCACTACCATCCTCGTATGGGTATTCAACCCATTATAGAATGTTTGCATCTGAATGTCGTAGGGAATACCATGATTTGGGCATTTGCGCAACAACTCCTTAAACCTCTCCCATGTTTCATACAATGATTCATCCACCTGTTGCTGAAACGAAGTTATCTCACTCCTGAGCTTTGCAGTCTTAGTGGGTGAAAAATACTTAATCAAGAACTGCTCACCAACTCATTCCATCTCGTGATAGCTCCAGGTGATATTGTATTCAACCATTCTAGCGTTTTCCCTCTTAATGAATAAGGGAAAAACGTCAACCTAAGAGTATCCTCACTGACTCCTCTGATTATAAGATTTGCAGACTCCCATGAATAACTGGAGGTGTAACTGAGGATCCTCCATCGGCGTACCACCAAACTGGCCTGTGTGCTGGAGCATCTGAAACATGACCGACTTCAATTCAAAATGTGTTGCCTCTATTTCTGGCGGCATAATCCCCAGAATCAGAACTTGCACTGCATATTCCTAAATGACCCGATCTCTCTCATCTTCCACTGCTCTAGCACCCCCATTATTATCAACTCTCAATGGTGGTTCAACCATACATTCAACTATTGCTAGCCCTCTTTGCTCCCTTCTTCTTCGATGAAATGTACGTTCAATCTCGAGATCAAATGGCTGCAATTCAGGATCGTGCTTCTCGTTCATATAAGAAAATTAGTACCTAGCACGATACAAAGGTAACCAATAAAAAATTTGAGTGTGTTAACTAAAACTAGAAACAACAAATAAAAGTACTCAATTTCATAAAATTCACAAATAATTAGTCCTCGGCAACGACGCCAAAAACTTGTTGTGCAAAAACTCACTACGCAAGCTTACACAATCGTAGATAGTAGATGGTAAATAAGGTCGATCCCACAGGGACAAAAGTTAGCGAAAATGATGAAATTAAGTACGAACTACTAAGCTTAAAACTATATTAAAGAATACAACTAAACATGCAAAACGACTAAAAACAAGCACCAAAGTGACCAATAAAGTAAATGAGACTTAAAGAAACTAAAAGCTAGCTTAAAGAAAAGGTTTAAGATGCTAAATAAGTAATAAAATGGATAAAACAGAGGGCTGAAATTTTTGGGAAGCTGTGGTTGTTTTTGCTATTTTGACTTGCCAATGCTGCAACATTAATCACCACAATGTTATATAGCATAAAAGTTTACGCTAAAACCGACCCGAAACTTTCCGAACTCGATTTTCTCACCTTTAACACAAAGTTAAACATATGTTTATGAAAACCCAATGGACATTGAAAAGACCAAATTCCCTAAAAACACAAGTTTATAATGTATGTCTACACCCTACAACTTCTCCCCATGAGAAGCCACTTGCTCCATTTATGTTAATCTACTCATTCCTAACCCTTTCAGTATTAAGAATAAGCTAATGTCCTATTTAAGGCGATCAAACTCAAATAAAAACTTGCAACAAACACCATAAATGGAAATATAACTTCATTCATGTGCATTGAATCAAAAGAGTTCAAACAAACCATCTTCAACCACAAATTCCAACCCTAAAACAATTAACCCATAACTATAAAACTTGAAATAGAGCTTAATAAATCAGGAAACAACATCATAATGAGAGGTTTAACTAAGATTCACACCAAAATGGCTTTAAGAGTATGCTAACCTAGCTAAAAGCTTAAGAAAACTTAGGGCAAAGCAAAAATCAATAATAAGAACGAAAAACCAGCAAGAAATTGAGGAAGAAAGAGTAGAGGATGATGAATCTTCTTCTTCTTCTGCAAAAACAACTCCCCAACTACTGCTTTCTTCTTCTCCTTTCTCCAAAACGTGGGTTTTCTTCTTTTTGGCCTCCCTCTCCTCTCACGATAGCTTCCCCTCTCAACTTTCTCTTTTAGGGTTGATTTGGAACACCCAATACACGTGGCAACTCACCACTGGCTCATTTTTAATGAAGGGTGATGAATATGCTGACATCATCAGAAAATTTCGCGAGAAAAATGCTTCCAGCTTTGAGTTTTCAATGCTGTAGCATTGACCACACATTATGATGCATTGCACAGTGCTGCAACATTGTCACCCACAATGGCTTTGTGTTGCACAGTGTTGTAGCATTGTAACCTCATTGCACAAATAACTCAATAACATGGCTTATCAACGCACAATCTCTTTAGCTCACCTTCATAACCTGTCCAAAAGAAGGATAGTTCAATAAAAATCAAGGGCAATTAGAAAGATTTTTCTTTAACACCGACATGTTTCGCTACTAACCAAAAAATAACCCAAAATTGACAATGAAATGCACGTTACTCAATTTTTAGCGAGATTTAAGAGCGAAATTGTGATAATTAACTCCCATTTCATGGGATTATCAACTCCCCCTCCCAACTCGACTGCAAACTGAATTGTTTGAGATGCATATGAAAGATGGATTGGGGCTAATGAGAAGGTCCGAGTCTATATCTTAGCCAACATATCTGATGTGTTGTCTAAGAAACATGAGAGCATGGTCACCGCTAAGGAGATCATGGGATCATTACAGGCGATGTTCAGACAACTGTCCTCATCGGTCCATTATGATGCTCTCAAATACGTTTACAACTCTCGTATGAAGGAGGGAACCTCTGTTAGGGAACATGCCCTTGACATGATGGTCCACTTCAACGTGGCTGAAGTAAATAGGGTTGTCATAGATGAGAAAAGTCAGATAACCTTTATTATGGAATCTCTTCCAAAGAGTTTCCTGCAATTCCGCACCAATGCGGTGATGAATAAAATAGAGTATAACCTGACTACTCTTCTCAACAAGCTACAAACTTTTGAGTCCCTCATGAAATCAAAGGGAAAAGAGAAAGAGGCAAATGTTGTCATTTCGAAGAAGTTCCTAAGAGGATCGTCCTCATGGACCAAGTCTGGTCCTTCTTTTTCTAAGAATAAGGGTATTCAAAAGAACAAGAACAAGGACAAAGGGAAGGGACAAGCTCCCACACGCAAGGCTAAAGCCACAAGAAAATGTTTCCATTGTGGTGGAGACGGGCACTGGAAAAGGAACTGCCCGAAGTACCTTGCAGAAAAGAATGTTGAGAAGGAAAAACAAGGTAAATATGATTTACTTGTTGTTGAAACATGTTTAGTGGAACATGATGATTCTGCCTGGATATTAGATTCAGGAGCCACTAACCATGTTTGTTGTTCTTCTTTCGTGAAACTAGTTCCCGGCAAGCAAACTTCTGGCGATGGGGGAGATAACTCTCAGGGTTGAAACGAGAGAGGTTGTCTCGGCCAAAGCAGTGAGAGCTGTGAAGTTGTTGTTTAGAGAGAGATTCATTTGATTAGAAAATGTACTTTTGGTTCCTGGAATCAAAAGAAATTTTGTATCTATCTCTTGTTTGCTTGAACAAAGGTATAAAGTATCTTTTGTGAAGGGAATGAAAATCCCCGCGCAGTGGAAGACGATTGAATCGTCGATGTATCATTATGCCCATGAGTCGACCCTTCACAGGTTGTTCGTAGACACGGCTGGGTCAAATTACCGTTTTACCCCTGTGTCTACCTCTTGTTCCTTAAGTCCCCAATGCTCCTCTAATGAACAACATATTGTGATGGTCCAACCATACACAACACCCTTCTCGGGCCAGTGAGAAGGTGGGCGCCGTTGTCCAAGCTCAGAGACAAAGACTTAAGGGAACAACCCCTAGTTTCCTAAAAGCGGGAGCGAGTGAATTCCATCTCGCGTAGTTAAGTTCCCAGCTCCCTACTTGGTCCTGTCCCTGAGAAGATAGGCATATTGGGCGAGTAACTGTGACCACACTCACCCGTACTAGTCAAAGGACATACCCTCGCAGACAGGAGTCCGTAATACGCTCAGGATTCAGGTCGAGTCACTAATGGTCATCTACGAAGTTATTAGTCCTTACTGTCAACGGTGTTACATCAGTAGGTCTAATAATTCACGGTCCGGTCTTGTACAATCTCATTGCACAGGATGCCCCCACTCGCATGTCAACCACATGAACGAGTCAGATCACCTCGTTTGCAAAGCGGGTCGCATCCACAGTGTATCCAAGATTAGGTCTCCAACCCTATCCATATACTGTAGACCGTTCGGGTCATTAACTCGAACGTGATCCTCCCTGTGTGTCCACTACACACCGTTCAAGTTCTAGTTCTCTCATAAATTCAATGACCCTGGAGCTTAGTTTATTAGAAAAGTTTATAAATATTGCGAGACATAAAGTGATGAAATGAATAACTCCTATTAATTTCAAACTATATATTACATACACGAGATTAGGACAAAAATCCCAACATTTTGATCATAATGAAGTGTTCATTTGCAAAACAGGTGTACGAATATGTTCTGTTAAACTAGAAAACAACTTATATGTGTTAAGACCAACAGATGTAAAAGTTATTTTGAACACCGAGATGTTTAAGACAGCTGATACTCAAAATAAAAGGCAGAAGCTTTCTTCTATTACCTATCTTTGTCACTTGAGACTAGGCCACATTAATCTCAATAGGATTGGGAGATTGGTCAAGAGTGGTCTCCTAAGTCAGTTAGAGGACAACTTTTTACCACCATGTGAGTCCTGTCTTGAGGGAAAAATGACTAAAAGACATTTTTTCTGAAAAAGGTTATAGAGCCAAAGAGCCCTTGGAACTCGTGCATTCAGATCTATGTGGTCCTATGAATGTCAAGGCACGAGGAGGGTATGAATACTTCATCAGTTTTATTGATGATTATTCTAGGTATGACTATCTTTATCTAATGCATCATAAGTCCGAAACCCTTGAAAAGTTCAAGGAGTATAAGGCAGAGGTTGAGAACACATTAGGTAAAACGATTAAAACACTTCGATCAGATCGAGGTGGAGAGTACATGGATTTGAGATTTCAAGACTATATGATATAACATGAAATCGTATCCCAACTCTCAGCGCCAAGTACACCTCAACAAAATGGTGTATCTGAAAGGAGAAATAGAACCCTGTTAGACATGGTTCGATCCATGATGAGCTATGCTCAGCTGCCTAGTTCGTTTTGGGGATATACAGTACAAGCTGTTGCATATATTTTGAACATGGTTCCCTCTAAGAGTGTTTCAGAAACACCCTATGAGTTATGGAAAGGGCGTAAAGGTAGTTTACGTCACTTCAAGATTTGGGGATGTCCGACACATGTGCTGATGTCTAATCTAAAGAAATTGGAACATCATTCAAAATTATGCCTATTCGTAGGATACTCCAAATAAACGAAAGGTGGTCTGTTTTATGATCCTCAAGAGGACAAGGTGCTTGTGTCGACAAACGCCATGTTCCTAGAGGAAAACCACATGAGAGATCATCAACCTCGTAGCAGGATTGTCTTGAGTTAAATTCTCAGGGAAGCTACAAATAAATCAACAAAAGTTGTTGATCAAGCTGGTTCTTCTCAAGAGTTGAGAATGTCTCGACGTAGTAGGAGGGATGTTAGATAACCTGACCATTACATGAGTTTGATTGAAACTCAAGTCGTCATACCTGATGATGACGTTGAGGATCCATTGACCTATAAACATGCAATGAATGATATAGATAGGGACCAGTGGATTAAGCCATGGACCTCGAAATGGAGTTAATGTACTTCAATTCAGTGTGGGAACTTGTAGATCAACCATATGGTGAAAGACCTATCGGTTGCAAGTGGATCTACAAGAGGAAACGAGATCAAGCCGGTAAGGTGCAAACCTTTAAGGCTCGACTTGTGGCAAAAGGATATACTCAAAGGGAAGGGATGAACTATGAAGAAACCTTCTCCCCTGTTGCTATACTTAAGTCCATTAGAATACTCTTGTCCATTGCCACGTTTTATGACTATGAAATTTGGCAAATGGATGTCAAGACGACCTTTTTGAATGGCAATCTTGAAGAGAGTATCTATATGGATCAACCAGAAGGGTTCATAATTCAGGATGAAGAGCAAAAGGTTTTCAAGCTTAAACGATCCATCTATAGATTGAAGCAAGCTTCTAGATCCGGGAATATAAGATTTGATATTGCGATCAAATCTTATGGCTTTGAACAAAATATTGATGAGCCTTGTGTTTACAAGAAGATAGTCAATACCACTGTAACTTTCTTAGTCAATACGTAGACGATATCTTGCTCATTGGGAATGATGCAGGATTCCTAACTGGCGTTAAACAATGGCTAGCGACCCAATTCCAAATGAAAGATTTGGGAGAGGCTCAGTTTGTTCTTGGAATCCAAATTGTTCGGAATCGCAAGAACAAAACGCTAGCACTGTCTCAGACATCTTATATTGACAAGATGTTGGTTAGATATAAGATGCAGAATTCCAAGAAGGGTTCTTTACCTTTCAGGCATGGAATTCATTTGTTTAAGGAACAATGTCCTAAGACACCTCAAGAAGTTAAGGATATGAGACGCATTCCCTATGCATCAGCTGTCGATAGTCTGATGTATGTCATGCTATGTACTAAACCCGACGTATGTTATGCAGTGAGAATTGTCAGCATGTATCAGTCTAATCCAGGATATGATCACTGGACTGCCGTTAAGAACATCCTTAAGTATCTTAGGAGAACGAGGGACTATATGCTTGTGTATGGCGCAAAGGATTTGATCCTTGCAGGATACACTGACTCTGATTTTCAGACTGATGTAGATTCGAGGAAATCAACATAAGGATCAATGTTCACTCTAATGGAGGAGCTATAGTATGGAGGAGTATAAAGCAAGGTTGTATTGCTGACTCCACCATGGAGGTTGAGTACGTCGCAGCTTGCAAAGCAGTGAATGAGGCAGTATGGCTTAGGAAGTTCTTCACTGATTTGGAAGTTGTTCCAAATATGAATTTGCCTATCACCCTTTATTATGATAATAGTAGTGCAGTGGCAAATTCTAAAGAACCTAGAAGCCATAAGCGCGAAAAACACATAGAGCGCAAATATCATCTCATCAGGGAGATTGTGCAACGAGGAGACGTGATCGTCACGAGATCGCTTCGGAGCACAACATTGCTGATCCGTTTATAAAGTCCCTCACAACTAAAGTGTTTGAGGGACACCTAGAGAGTCTAGGACTACGGGTTGCACAGTAGGACAATTTTTCTTTGCTCAACATGTTTGACTCCATTGACGTTTTAGTCCAAGTGGGTGTTTGTTGGGTTTTATGTCCTAAAACTCGTGGTTTTGTAAACTGAATGTATATTCTATTTTGCAATAAAGATGTTATTGAGATTTATTCAGTAAAGAGGTTTTTGAATAAAGTGAATTGTGTATTGTGTAACCTTAATCCAATAAAGAACCCTTGGCTATAGGATGAATACTTGAACTTTATGTGTGACATAAAACTGGATCGAGTTCAAGTTAGAGCCTGACGGTCTATAGTATAAGGATAGGGTTGGGTACCTTATCTTGGAGACACTATGGACGCGACCCACTTTGTAGAGTACAAACGATGTGATCCTAAATCGTTCATGTGGAGACATGCGATTGAGGACGTCCTATGCAATGAGTTTGCATAAGACTGGAACGCGAAATAATCACTTAGACTTTATAACTCCATTTACTGTCTTCACTAACTATATTCATACGATGATCCAGGTAACTCGATCATAATCTTGAGTGTTCTATGTGAAGGAAATGAGAATCCCCGCGCAGCGGAAGACGATCGAATCGTCGTGGTATCATTATGCAATTAGATTTCGTTAAAATTAAACTATCTAATAGTATAGGCTAAACATGCTTTCTAGAAAGGAAAAACAACAAGTTAAAGTTACTTACTTGTTGAAGACGGTCTTCAAGCTTTCCTTCCGTAGATCACAAACTCTTCTTGTACTCGTTCTCAACGATCTCGATCACCTCACACGAACAACAAACCGAAAACCTCCACTTGGTTACACGGTTGTTCTACCTTAGGTAGAAGGAGGATGGTGGGATCCTTTGGTTTTCGGAGGAGAATTTGAGAGAGCTTTTTGAGAGATAAATCTTTTGCTTCTTTTGGTGAGAATTCCAAAAATGAGCAATAGCCTTATGAACCCTTCTTGCAAAGGGGTTTATATAATGGTGATAGGTGGAGTTGAAATCTCCACCTATTTACCATTTTACCACAACTATAGGTTAAGCAAATCATATTTGCATAACAACATATAATAAGATATCTCATATCTAATTTTACAAATCACATTTGTATTATTGTGGATTTTTAAATTGAATCACATTCAATTTAATTTCTCTCAATCTAATTTCTCCAAGTTAGCCCTAATTCAACAATTAGGCTAACCTATAGTTTATTATGAATCTCATTCACATTAAACTATATAATATATCATTCATATCTCATATAAATGACATAATTACCCTTCGAGTGAACTTGAACACTTCAAATTCACACCAAAATTGTAAACCTTCGATTAATCCAGTTTGAGCCAACCGAAGGACCTTATGGACCTACAGTGACGAGCTCCAATGATCCGAGATTAACCTATCAAACTCTTTGACCCGGTTAATTAACATTCATTAGCTACGGTAACACTCCACCAAAGTCCGTAGCTGCACTCCCGTCAGTGTAAGACAAGATGTGTCCACTACATAACCAATGCCCATAAGTCGACCCTTCACAGGTTGTTCGTAGACACTGTTGGGTTAAATTACCGTTTTACCCCTGTGTCTACTTCTTGGTCCTTAAGTCCCCACTGCTCCTCTAATGAACAACAACGTTGTAATGGTCCAACCATACACAACAACCTTCTGGACTAGTGAGAGGGTGGGCGCCCGTTGTCCAAGCCCTAGAGACAATACTTAAGGGAACAACCCCTCTAGTTTCCCTAAAGGCGGGAACGAGTGAATTCCATCTCGCGTAGTTAAGTTCCCAGCTCCCTACTTGGTCCTGTCCCTGAGAAGATAGACATATTGGGCGAGTAACAGTGAGCACCCTCACCCGTACTAGTCAAAGGACAGACCCTCGCAGACATGAGTCTGTAACACACTCAGGATTCAGGTCGAGTCACTAATGGTCATCTACGAAGTTATTAGTCCATACTGTTAACGGTGTTACATCAGTAGGTCTAATAATTCACGGTCCGGTCTTGTACAATCTCATTGTACAGGATGCCCCCACTCGCATGTCAACCACATGAACGAGTCAGATCACCTCGTTTGTATCTAATACAAAGTGGGCCGCATCCACAACGTATCCAAGATTAGGTCTCCAACCCTATCCATATACTGTAGACCATTCGGGTTATTAACTCGAACGTGATCCTCCCTGTGTGTCAACTACACACCGTTCAAGTTCTAGTTCTCTCATATATTCAATGACCCTAGAGCTTAGTTTATTGGACAAAGTTTGTAAAATTCGCGAGACACAAAATGATGAAATAAATAACTTTTATTAATTTCAAATGTTAAGTTTACAAACTAAACGATTTTGCTGTAGAGTCACCTCACCCTCTCGTAGAGTCTCCAAAATAAAGCTGACCTGGCTCGACTCATCGATTGAAGTCCCGTTCATCTTCGCCAAATTAAAGTGGGTCATCATGTCCATAACATGTTCACGGACAAACATCCCTTCTATCATTCGGGGTTGAAGACGTGTTTGAGCGAGTCGTGCCTGACCTGAAGGGACTGTTGTCCAAACATGTCTTGCAGCGACTCCATGATCTCCTTAGCGGTGATCATCAACTCGTGCTTCTTTGCCAAGACTTCAGATAAGCTGGCAATGATGTTGACCTTGGCCTTTTCATTGGCCCTGATCCATCGATCGTATTCATCGTGATGCAGTCGAGGTCGACAATTGAGGACACTCCTCAGTAAGCACGAACTTTAGGTCGTCGGTTACAAGAATCGTGTTTATATTGTTCTTCCACGTTTGGAAGTTATCTCCCACTAACTTATCTAAAACGAGTAAAGCTATTATCGAGCTAGACATTTTGCTGAAAAAATAAAATTAAAATTTGTGTCAGTCTCGCAAAATTTTTTTTGAAATCCAATCAAGTTTTAGCAAAAATTAATCCTATGATCCCTAGGTCATTTAAAATTTGTAATGATATCCTAAAAGTTTAGGATGATCGCCACCGAAGGGTGAACAGAAACACTCCTCCTCTAGGACGAAACTTTCTCGACCAGACCCTAATTCAAGAATAACTCTTATTCCATTAGGCGTCTAGTTACCATTTTTCAGTCGAATTCATTAACACTTAACGAATCCCGTGAGTGTCACCCTCAGTCTTTAAGTTTCCAAGTATCCGTCCAAACAATAGCCACCAAATGGTGAACCACGAAGGAAAACCAATAAGGAAACTGTATCCCTTTCGGAAATTCACAGTGTTCCGACTCCCATGATCAAGACCCTCCGAAGGGATTGTCTGGTCTAGGCCAAACTAGCAGGCGGATTATAGGGGTCTCACGGTGTGAATCGAAAGAAGAGACCGTGGGTCCCGTTTTCATAGGTCCCGCTCCCACTCACTATAAGTACTCTCTCCATCCACTATGATATTGATCCATACAAATACCATCCGAAGGGGGACGCTCCCATTTGCGCCACAAGGCCGAGTATGGATCTCATGGTGAGGACTTAACGGAGATTTGTGGTTGAAAAATCAAATGTATCTTATACACTTTATTTCCTCCCACTCAGCACTTTATTTTAATCGGGATTGACCTAGATAAACCGGTTAAAATTTACCTAAGTCTACCAACATAACTCTTATATTGTATTTAGCCTAAGTTTATAATCACATTATTAACTTAGATCTATGTGAGTAAATTAATGAACTTTTAATTAACGACACTCACGAAAAATATAACCTAAGAATATCTGGACCGAATTCACTTTCAGGTCGGTTTCCAGGTAGGGGTGTTCCGCAAGCGTCAACTTAAGTACCCCAACCTTAGACAAAACCTTCCTTAGACAGAGTTACTTACCAGTCACCATTCAAAGATTATACTTTGATTTCCTAATTCTAATCTTATTAGAACTAGAAAACCTAAGTCTAATTATTCAAGTTCTAAACACTTTAAAACTAATAATTAACTTAGGTTATATGCATTTCTATGTTATAGTGCTTGATCATTCATCACATGAATAACTATAGACTATAACAAAATATTCATCACATGAAAATAAATGTATGAGCATACTTTAATCTAAGAAATATAACACTTATATTTAAATAAATTAAAACATGCATTTAATTATATTATAACACTTATAATATAACTATCATGCAAACTATATATTATAACACTTATAATATAAATGATGCATGAAATGTTTAACCTAAGGTGGGATTTTAAATCTATATGACATACACTATGCACATCGAATTTAATTAAATCATACATCTCATGCATAAAATAATTAAATAGCAAAAATGGACCAGTTTTGGCACTTAGGGGCATTTATTTAATTAATTAACATTAATATAACTTTTATATTAATATTAATTAATAAAATAAAATAAAATAATTAAATTTTATAAAAGAAAAAACTAATTAAATAAACTAATAAACTACCCACGTTTGAGAAAAGGAGAAACCGCCCACGTACACACGAACTGCTCGCTACACCTGTCCACTACGCTTGCAGCGTTGCAACGCTGCAGCATCCAACGTCACACCCCACGTGTTCCACGCCTCGGCGTTGCAACGCTGCTCTGCAGCTAAGCCTCCGCCCGCGATTACAGCGTTGAGACGCCGATGAACAACGTTTCAACGCTGTCGACATAACAACAAGCTCCTTTTGCTGTTCTTCGTCGTTTCTCGCCCGTTTTCGCTCCGATTTCTTCACAGCATCTCATGCCATGAACGACACGGACTTACAGACTCGATTTACATTAAAAATGCCCAAAAACACGGGCCCTTACATTGATCACATCAACATAAATGTAAATCTAATAAAAGTGCCAAAACCGAAAACATCCATTTCGCAAACCAAAATTCATCACATGAATTAAAGCATCTACCCACCTAATTTTAACAAAATTAAATGCACAACAAGAAGCCAACGACTGACACTGATACCAATTGAAGGAAATGAGAATCCCCGCGTAGTGGAAGACGATCGAATCATCATGGTATCATTGTGCAATTAGATTTCGTTAAAATTAAACTATCTAATAGTATAGGCTAAACATGCTTTCTAGAAAGGAAAAACAACAAGTTAAAGTTACTTACCTATTGAAGACAGTCTTCAAGCTTTCCTTCCGTAGATCATGAACTCTTCGTGTACTCGTTCTCAACGATCACGATCTCCTCACTCGAACAACAAACCGAACACCTCCACTTGGTTACACGGTTGTTCTACCTTAGGTAGAAGGAGGATGGTGGGATCCTTTGATTTTGGGAGGAGAATTTGAGAGAGCTTTTTGAGAGATAAATCTTTTGCTTCTTTTGGTGAGAATTCCAAAAATGAGCAATAACCTTATGAACCCTTTTTGCAAAGAGGTTTATATAATGGTGATAGGTGGAGTTGAAATCTCCACCTATTTACCATTTTACCACAACTATAGGTTAAGCAAATCATATTTGCATAACCACATATAATAAGATATCTCATATCTAATTTTACAAATCACATTTTTATTATTGTGAATTTTTAAATTGAATCACATTCAATTTAATTTCTCTCAATCTAATTTCTCCAAGTTAGCCCTAATTCAACAATTAGGCTAACCTATAGTTTATTATGAATCTCATTCACATTAAACTATATAATATACCATTCATATCTCATATAAATGACATAATTACCCTTCTAGTGAACTTGAACACTTCAAATTCACACCAAAATTGTAAATCTTCTATTAATCCAGTTTGAGCCAACCGAAGGACCTTATGGACCTACAGTGACGAGCTCCAATGATCCGAGATTAACCTATCAAACTCTTTGACCCAGTTAATTAACATTCACTAGCTACGGTAACACTCCACTAAAGCCCGTAGCTGCACTCCCGTCAGTGTAAGACAAGATGTGTCCACTACATAACCAATGCCCATAAGTCGACCCTTCACAGGTTGTTCGTAGACACTGTTGGGTCAAATTACCATTTTACCCCTGTGTCACTTTTTGCTCCTTAAGTCCTCGTTGCTCCTCTAATGAACAACAACGTTGTAATGGTCCAACCATACACAACAACCCTCTGGGCCAGTGAGAGGGTGGGCGCCCGTTGTCCAAGTCTGGAGACAACACTTAAGGGAACAACCCCTCTAGTTTTCCTAAAGGCGGGAATGAGTGAATTCCATCTCGCGTAGTTAAGTTCCCAGCTCCCTACTTGGTCCTGTCTTTGAGAAGATAGGCATATTGGGCCGATGAATCGTGACCACCCTCACCCGTACTAGTCAAAGGACGGACCCCATGAGACGAGGAGTTCGTAACACGCTCATGATTCAGTCGAGTCACTAATGGTCATCTCACGAAGTTATTAGTCCATACCATTAGCGGTGTTACATCGTGAGGTCTAATAATTCACGATCCAGTGTTGTACAATCTCATTGTACAGGATGCCCCCACTCGCATGTCAACCACATGAACGAGTCAGATCACCTCGTTTGTATCTAATACAAAGCGGGCCGCATCCACAGCGTATCCAGGATTAGGTCTCCAACCATATCCATATACTGTAGAACGTTCGGGTCATTAACTCGAACATGATCCTCCCTGTGTGTCCACTACACACCGTTCAAGTTCTAGTTCTCTCATATATTCAATGATCCTGGAGCTTAGTTTATTGGACAAAGTTTGTAAAATTCGCGAGACACAAAATGATGAAATATATAACTTTTATTAATTTCAAATGTTAAATTTATAAACTAAACGAGTTTAGGGCATCCATCCCAACACTATGAACTCCTGTTTATTCGGATTATCCTTATATTTGCATGGGTGAGAGTGGGTCGAGACTGCTGACTCAATAAGCCTCCCATTTCAGGGATAAGTCTGGGTAGATAGCTGGGAACATAGTTCTACAAGATGGAATTCACTCCTACCCGGTTTAGGGATTAGTAGAGAGGTTGTTCCCTTAAGTGCTGACTCCGAGTCTTGAACAGAGGGCCCACCCCTCTCATTGACACGAGAGGGATTCAGTTTGCTGGTTGGACAACAAACCAATTGTTCATTAGAAGATCAGTGGGACTTGAGGAACAAGAGGTAATTAAAGGGGTAAAACGATAATTTTGACCCAACTGTAATTACGAACGACATGTGAATGATCGACTTACTAATAATGGTTATATCAAGTGAACAGAAATATATCTACAGTGAGGAGAGTGCAACCACTGGGCTTTAGTGTAGTGTCCTGGTGGTTAACGAATGTTGATTAGGTAGGCTAAAGAGTTTGGTCGGTTAATCTCATATCGTTGGAGCTCATGATCTGTAGGTCCATTAGGTCCTCTTTACTATCTCGGACTAAGCCTTGTAACATTTTGAGAGAAAAGAATTTAAATTGTTCAAATTCGAGTTTGGGAGAAAACGTTAATTATATGTGATATATTTAACGAATCATAGCTTAATTATGAATTAAACTATGATTAAAAGGAGGTGTATATATTTAAATATGATTTAAATATAGGATTGGTTTATAGCATGAATAAAGATTCATGTTGGGAAAATCGATCGAGATCAGACAATTTATTTAATTTAATATTTGATATTAAATTAAATTAAAAATTAATTAATTAATAATTTAATTAATTTTAATTAAAAATTAATTTAATATTAATTTTTGAATTAAAATTAAATGAAAGATGAATGAATTTTCATGATTTTCATGAAAATCAACTTGGCAAGTTGCTCGATCCTCATCATCTTCAAAATTGGCCAAAATTGGCCACCTCCACCTCAATCCATCCTCATCACTGTTCAGATGTCATTCTAATGAAGCTTTTTGAAGCTTTATATAATGGTGATTTGAGGTATTATGATAGAATTTTGCAGAAAATTCTAAATATCCTGTTCTCTAACCTTTTGGGACTCTTCTTCCAAATTGTCTCAAACTAGGATCCCACAATCAGTTCCAAGGCCTGAGGATAGTAGGGAAGACACTAACGATTGTCCAAGAAGTGTTCGTGTTGCAAATCGTCCACCGGGTGAAGAATTTGATCTTCAAAGGTGTGTTTCTTAACTCTCAGTTTTTCCAGCTTTGAGCATGCATTTTATTTTACCAAATTGATCAACTTAGAGTGTTCAAGATCCAAAATTGCTTCCGCTTTCTTAATCTAGACTCTTTCAGGGGGGATGGGGTTCAGGGATCTAGCCTTGTTCAATCAGGCAATGTTAGAAAAACAAAGTTTGAGACTTCTACAAAATACTGACAACCTTTTATTTCGAGTGCTCCGTGGAAGGTACTTTCAATCAGGTAAATTCCCCCAAGCCTCTCTCGGATCTAACCCATCTTACACTTGGCGAAGCATCCTATGGGGTCGAGAAATTTTTAAGAAAGGTTACCGGTGGAAAATAAGAAATGGCTCTCAAGTAAATATCAAGAATGATCCATGGTTTACGATTGAAGCCCGGGAGAGTCCTATGCTAGTGGATCCAACTTTAGCTCCGTGTTCGGTTAATTCGATACTAAAGGAAGATGGCACTTGGGATGCAGAGAAAATTCAGAGTCATTTTCTTCATGATGATGCAATCAATATTCTTAAGATTCCTCATGTTGGAGTACAACGAAATGATGAAATAGTGTGGAAATTCAACAAAAGAGGTATTTTCACAGTAAAAAGTGCTTATCATTTGGGTTTGCGCCTTCGAAATTTACAGGAAGCTTCAAGCTCAGATAGCGAGGGGATATGGACCATGTGGAAGACATTATGGTCGACTACAGTACCGAACAAAATAAAAATCTGTTGTTGGAAAATCATACACAATATTCTTCCAACCATAACAAATTTGATCCGGAATGAATCTTGAACCTTGGTGCCCATTTTGTGAGAAACAACCAGAGATGACAAGTCACCTATTTTGGGGATGTAAGGTAACGAAGGTGATATGGAAACATTTCTTAAATGCTAATGTTGGTTTGTTTTATAATTTCATTAACTCTTGGAATGCGGTTGATTACTTTTGTTGGATCATGAAGAACGATAGGCGGAATGATATTCACGTTTTTATGATCATTATGTGGATGATATGGTTATGCAAGAATATGCTGATTCAAAATCATGGAGTCATCGACTGGAAAGAGATTATCAGAACGACTCAGATTCAAATTGGAGAATTTACAAATATGTTGATGGATCACGGTCTACAGACGACCATAAGGCAACCCACCTCACATAATTGGTAGCCACCGACTCAAGGATGGTGGAGTCTTAATACATAAGTGTCTTGGTGTACGGGTGAAAACAGTGGCGAAATAGGTTGGATTGTTCGGGATTGGGAAGGTCGAGTGATCAGTGTCAGACATCAGTTTATTACTACGAATTGGCCTATTTTGATTTTAGAAATTACTAGTTTAATCAAGGGCTTGATATCTATCTCGAACAAGGAAATACCACTCATAGTAGAATCTGATTCCTTGGAAGCTATTCGTTTGATAGAAGGCAACATTGTCGACCATTCTGAGGCTCAAGATTTTACAGAGTTACTGTTATCTCTAAAGGAAGACTGGTTGACGATTGCTTTTAAGCATATGTCACGTGATTTGAACCAAGAAGCACATAAATTAGCATAAAGTGTGGTTCGAATAAGGAGATATGAAATATGGGTTGGAGGGCCTTCTATGGGGCTTTTAAATTTCTTACTTTGATCTTGTTGGATTTTGTGTTACTAAAAAAAAAAAAGTTCTCATTTGATAACCATTTAGTTTTTTAAAATTATACCTATAAATACTACTTTCACATTCCACTTATATATATTTTTTTAATCCACTTTTTACATATGTTTTCAAAAACCAAGCCAAATTTTAAACACTAAAAAATATAGTTTTTAAAAACTTATTTTTGTTTTCGGACTATGATTAAAAATTCTAGTGTTTTCTTATGAAAAATGAAAACAATTATAGAAAAATAATGAGTATGCACAATTTTTTTTTTTTAAAAATGAATGGTTATCAGATGAGACTTAATTGATCTATTAAATATAAATTTGAATGTTATGTTTAATAGAACCTAAAATTTCAATTGTGTCTTGTAGATCTATGAATTAAAAAAATTGAAAGTTCAAGGACTAAATTTATAATTTAAAGTTCATAGACCAAATAGGCATAACCTCAATGTTTAGGGATTAAGTTTGTTGTTGTGGGTTAAATTGGACCAATGAGAATTGGTTGGCTAAATGGTTGCGACGAAGGGCTAAACAAGGTGAGATGCCCAATATGAAGTCAAAACAGTTTGAAATCGACAGGGGATCGATCCAAAGTGAAAAGAGATGAAAGAACGTGTTTGGGTCGAAGTCCAAGCAAGTGGTTGGCCTCGACCTAAGCCGAGGTCGACCAGATGGTATAGCCCCAAATTGGGTTGTACCTTGGCCCAATGAGCCAAATGGGGACCCGAGCTTAGGTCGAAGCCTAGGGCGACCAGATGCAAGGCTCACTTTTGGGCCTTGCCTCGATCCCTCATGGCCCGTAGGCCCGATTTTAACCCATTTTCTTGTTGGGATTTGTGCCATAAACTTGTGTAATTTTAATCATATAAATAAAGAGTTATTTGTGTTGATGAAATTATATTCTTGCTCTATAAATCCAATAAACTAAGCTCCAAGGCTATAATGTATCTTGAACATGAGTGTAGTAGACACTATTTGGATTGTGTTCAAGAGTATAGCCTAAAAGTATGGTATAAGAATAAGGTTAGAAACCCTATTCTGGTAACACCATGGATGCGACCCACTTTGTAACTAGTACAAATGAGGTAATCCAACTCATTCATGTAGTTGCATGCGAGTGGGGGCATCCTGTATGAAGAGTTCATACAAGACCGGACTGCAAATTATTAGTCTAACTAGAATAATGCCGTTAACAGGATAAGACTGATAATTTATAGATGGTCATTAGTGACTCGACCTGAATCTTGAGCAAGTTAAGAACTCCTGCTTCTAGGGGTTTGTCCTTAGACTAGTATGGGTGAGAGTGACCTGTAGCCGGCTCAATAAGCCTACCTTCTCAGGGATAGACCCTCGTAGGTAGCTGGGGACTTAACTATGCAAGATGGAATTCACTCATTCCTACACTAAGGAATTAGATAGGTTGTTCTCTTAAGAACTGACTCCAGGTCTTGAACAACGGGGCCCCACCCTCTATGAGGGTATGAGTCTATGGTAGGACCTTAGACTTGCTGTTCATTAGAGGATCAGTAGTACTTAAGGAATAAAGAGGTAATCACAGGAGTAAAACGGTAATTTGACCCAGCCGTGATTACGAACAACCTGTGAAGGGTCGACTCATGGGTAATGATTAATATCAGTGGACACGATATAATCTACAGTGAGGAGAGTGCAGCTACAAGTCTATAGTGGAATGACTTGTAGTTAATGAATATTGATTAATTGGATCAAAGAGTTTGATCAGTTAATCTCACATCATTGGAGCTCATGAACTGTAGGTCCATTAGGGTCCCTCAGTTGGCTCAACATGGTAATATTGAGGGTATAAAGTTAGGAATGAAATTGAAGTGTTCAATTTCATATATGAGGTGTTATATCAGTTACATATGATATAATTGATATAATATATGGTTTTAATATGAATTAGATTCACATATAAACCATATACTAATGAGAGAATAAAGGAGGGATAGGATGGTAATTTCATCCTATTTCCCTATATATAGTTGCATGAGATGCAATTTTGATGTAAGCTTTTTGAGAAACCATAGAGTATCACATAGTTGTGTTGGAAGAGTTCCACACACAATCTCTCTCACAACCTTACACCTTATCCTAAAGGAACCCACCTTCATTTCTCACCTAGAGAACAACGGAGAAGATCCGATGGGTGAGAGTGGCTAGTATGGGTGAGGTTGTTTAGGATAAGGTGTGAGGTTGTGAGAGAGATAGGGGTTTGTCCTTAGACTAGTATGGGTGAGAGTGGTCTGTAGCCGACTCAATAAGCCTACCTTCTCAGGGATAGAACCTCGTAGGTAGCTGGGGACTTAACTATGCAAGATGGAATTCACTCATTCCTACACTAAGGAATTAGATAGGTTGTTCCCTTAAGAACTGACTCCAGGTCTTTAACAACGGAGCCCCACCCTCTATGAGGGTATGAGTCTATGGTAGGACCTTAGACTTGTTGTTCATTAGAGGATCGGTAGTGCTTAAGGAACAAAGAGGTAATCACAGGGGTAAAACGATAATTTGACCCAACCGTGATTACGAACAACCTGTGAAGGGTCGACTCATGGGTAATGATTATATCAGTGGACACAATATAATCTACAATGAGGAGAGTGCAACTACAAATCTATAGTGGAATGACTTGTAGTTAATGAATATTGATTAACTGGATCAAAGAGTTTAATAAGTTAATCTCACATCATTGGAACTCATGAACTGTAGGTTCATTAGGTCCCTCCATTGGCTCAACATGGTAATATTGAGGGTAGAAAGTTAGGAATGAAATTGAAGTGTTCAATTTCATATATGAGGTGTTATATCAGTTACATATGATATAATTAATATAATATATGGTTTTAATATGAATTAGATTCACATATAAACCATATACTAATGAGAGAATAAAAGAGGGATAGGATGGTAATTTCCATGCTATTTCCCTATATATAGTCGCATGAGATGCAATTTTGATGTAAGCTTTTTGAGAAACCCTAGAGTATCACATAGTTGTGTTGGAAGAGTTCCACACACAATCTCTCTCACAACCTCACACCTTATCCTAAAGGAACCCACCTTCCTCCCTCACCTAGAGAACAACGGAGAAGATCCGGTGGTAGTGTCCATGATCGTTCGGGTTCGAGTTGCTGAGATCGTGATCATGGGAGAGGGAGCACTTGAAGAAAGAGGTCTTCAAAGGTAATTTCTTGTTGTCCATCTTGTATAAGCATGCTTAATATTAGATCTAGTTCTTGTTTATGAGATCTATGTAACAAAATTAAGAATACGCGATTCACAATCGCTTCTGCTGAGGGATTCGATCCCTTCAAGTGGTATCAGAGCCCAATTGTATTCTTAATTTTGTTCTGGATTTATCAAGAACAAAGGTGAGATTTACTGTTTTTCATGAGATGAGTAAACAGTTTGCAAATTAGATGTTTTCGTTTTTGGCACCATAGATTTACAATTTTCATTGAATCGTTCAATGTAAGGGCCCGGTGTTTTGGGAATTTTGATTGTAAATCCATTTTGTAAGTCCGTGTCGATCGAGGCAAAGTGGTTGCTGAAAAGAACGGAACAAAAATGAGAAAGAAAAAGGAAATGTTGTTGTTGTTCTGTGAATGGCGTTGCAATGCTGTTTATTGACGTTGCAACGCCATTGCGACAGGCGCGCGACTGAGAGGACGACAACGTTGCAACGCTAGAGCTGAGGCACGCTTCAACGGGTAGAAGAGGACAAACAACAACGTTGTAGCGCTGGTATCAGCGTTGCAACGCCACAAACGTTTCACAAAAAGGAGCAACGCGCAGAAACGTTTTTTATTATATATAATAAATATACAAACGTTTTATATTTATTTATATTTAATTTTATTAATTTTAATTAATATAATTAGATTATATTAATTAAAATTAATTTTAGGGTGCCAAAAATGGTCTAATTTTGCTATTTAAATTATGCAATTGATGTATAATTATTGCCATGCATAATGTATGCTTTTAATTTAGATATCCCACCTTAGGTTAAACATTTCCATGCATCATTTATAATATAAAGTGTTATATTATATAGTGAAGGGAATCGTAATCCCCGCAGCGGAAGCGATTGTGAATCACGCGCTCTTGATTTAGTTACAACGATAAATTCAAGAACATACAAAACTAGATTAAGCATAAAAGTGAAATGGACAGCAAGAATTTACCTTTGAAGAACCTTTCTTCAAGTGCTCCTCTCTCCACGGTCACGATCTCAGCAACAAGAACTCCAACGTGAGAAGACACGACCATCAGATCTTCCCCGTTGTTCTCTAGGTGAGGGAGGAAGGTGGGTTTCCTTTAGGAGATGTGAGGTATTTTGAGAGAGAGATGTTTTTGTTGTCTTGGAACACTTCCAACAACAACAAAAGAGTTTATCAAAACCTTTTTAATGTCTTAACCTAGTTGCATCTCATGCAAACATATATATAGGGGAATGGGATGGAAATGACCATCCTACCCCTCCTTTAATCTCTCTTTAGTATATAGTTTATATATGAATCTAATTTACATTAAAACTATATATTATATCAATTATATCATATATAATTGATATGACTCCTCATGTATGAAATTGAACACTTCAATTTCACTCCTAACTTTATACCCTCAATATTACCATGTTGAGCCAACGGAGGGATCTAATGGACCTACAGATCATGAGCTCTAATGATATGAGATTAACTAATCAAACTCTTTGATCCAGTTAATCAATATTCATTAACTACAAGTCACTCCACTATAGACTTGTAGTTGCACTCTCCTCACTGTAGATAAGATTGTGTCCATTGATATAGTCATTACCCATGAGTCGACCCTTCACAGGTTGTTCGTAATCACGGCTGGGTCAAATTACCGTTTTACCCATGTGATTACCTCTTTGCTCCTTAAGCACCACTGATCCTCTAATGAACAACAAGTCTAAGGTCCTACCTTAGACTCATACCCTCATAGAAGAAGGGGCCCCGTTGTTCAAGACACGAGTCGATTCTTAAGGGAACAACCTATCTAATTCCTCAGTAGAGGAATGAGTGAATTCTATCTTGCACAGTTAAGTTCCCAGCTACCTACGAGGTTCTGTCCCTGAGAAGGTAGGCTTATTGAGTCGGCTACATGTCACTCTCACCCATACTAGTCTAAGGACAAACCCTTATAAGCAGGAGTTCTTAACTTGCTCAGGATTCAGGTCGAGTCACTAATGACCATCTATAAATTACTAGCCTTATCTTGTTAACGGTGTTATACTGGTTAGACTAATAATTTGCGATCTAGTCTTGTATGAACTCTTCATACAGGATGCCCCCACTCGCATGTCAACTACATGAATGAGTTGGATTACCTCATTTGTACTAATTACAAAGTGGGCCGCATCCATGGTGTTACCAGAATGAGGTTTCCAACCTTATTCTTATACCATAGACTATTTAGGTTATAATCTTGAACTCAACCCAAATAGTGTCCTCTACACTGATTTCAAGATAAATGTTATAACCTTGGAGCTTAGTTTATTGGATTTATAAAAGCAAGACTGTAATCTTATACAAACAAATAACACTTTATTTAATTGATCAAAAATTACACAAGTTTAGGGCATAAATCCCAACATATAGTTTGTATGAATAACTAATATAAGGTGTTATATTAATTTATGGACAGCATTGACCTGCATTATAATTCATGAGATGATTATGCTATGTATGTTTTATTATTCATGAGATGAATGATCAAGCACTATAACATAGTATGCATGTCACCTAAGGTTAATTATTAGTTTTAAAATGTTTAGAACTTGGAATTAATGGACCTTAGGTTATCTAGTTCTAATTAGATTAGAATTAGGAACCAAGTAATTTATGAACAAAGATTAAAAGAGGAACTCTGTCTAAGGAAAGTTCTGTCTAGGCTGGGGTATTTAAGTTGACGGAAACGGAACACCCCCTACCTGAGAACTGACCTAGGAGTGAATTTTAATAAGAGAGTTTATAAATTATAGCAGCGTCAGCGGGTTTATTAAGGGGTTAATAAACTAGAAATCCTAAGCTTAATATAAAGAGTTATATTAGCAAACTTAGGATAAAATCAATATAAAAGTTATATTGATTATCAATATAAGAGTTATATTGATAAGTTTAGGTAAAACCATTAGCCGGGTTTTTAGCCTAAGTAAAATTCCTATGGACTTAAAGTATCCAGTGGGAGGAAAATTGTATATGATACGTATTTTTCCACCTACGTATCTCCGGGAAGTTCACACCGTGAGACTCATACTTGGCCTCGTGGCGCAAACGGAGCGCGCCCCCTTCCGGATGGTGTTTGTATGAGTCAATATCAAGGTGAATGGAGAGGGTACTTATAGTGAGTGGGAGCAGGTTTAGTGAAAACAAAACCTATGGTCTCTTCAGTCGGTTTACACCGTAAGATCACTATGATCAACCTGAACCAAACAATCCCTTCAGAGGGCTTGATCATAGGGGATCGAACACAATAGACACCCAAAAGGGATAAAATTTCCTTAGTCTGTTTTTCAATCTAGTCCTCTCTTCGGCGGATTTTATTGGATGAGGACTCTAGGGTCTAAAGACAGAGGGTTACACTCACAAGGTACATAAGAAGTGTATGTATCCTGACCGAATAATGGTAACTAAAGCCTAGAGAAATAAAAGTTATTTTGGCATTAGGTTTTGGTCAAGAGTATCTTGATCAAGAGGAGCAGTGTTTTTTATTACCCTTCGGTGTCATACATTCTAAACCTTTTGGAGTATCATTGCAAATTATAAATGACTTAGGAATCATTTAGTAATTAGTTAAAACATGATTGGATTAGACAATTATAGCAAGAAACTTATACAAGTTTTGTAAAAATTTTTCAGCAAAATGTCTAGCTCTATAATTTCCTTATTGGGTGCGAAAAAGTTAACCGGAGAGAATATGATGACGTGGAAAAATAAACTCAACACTATATTGGTAGTGGATGATCTGAAGTTTGTGCTAACTGAAGAGTGTCCCCAGGTGTCAGGCTCGAATGCTTCACGAAATGTTCGTGATGCATATGATCGATGGATCAAGGCCAATGATAAGGCCAAGGTCTACATGCTGGCAAGTATGTCTGACATATTAGCCAAGAAGCACGAGGTCATGATGACCGCTAAGGAAATCATGGATTAAGTGCAGGGTATGTTTGGACAACAGTCTACACAGACCCGACACAATGCCCTCAAGTATATATTCAACTCAAGGATGCTAGAGGGTACATATATTCGGGATCATGTCCTGGATATGATGGTACACTTTAACATCGCAGAGTCGAATGGTGCTTCCATCGATGAATCGAGTCAGGTCAGCTTCATTCTGGAAGCCCTTCCAGATAGTTTCCTATAGTTTAGAAGTAATGTTGTTATGAACAAGCTTACTTTTAATCTTACATCCCTTCTGAATGAACTCCAGACCTTTCAATCTTTGATGAAAATTTAGGGATCGAAAGGTGAGGCAAATGTTGCCAGTAGGAGTTATCATAGAGGTTCGACCTCTGGATCAAAAACAGTGGCTTCATCTTCTTCTAACCTGAAAGGGAAGAAGAAGAACATGAAAAAGGTTGGTAAAGGGAAACGAGCTGACAAAGATGCCACCTAGAAGGGGAAGAAAGTCAAAGAAGTTGCAGACAAAGGAAAGTGTTTCCACTGCAACGAAGACGGGCATTGGAAACAGAACTGTCCGAAGTACATTGCAGAAAAGGAGAAGGAAGGTAAATATGATTTACTTTGCTTAGAAGCTTGTTTAATGGATAATGATAAAACTGCTTGGATACTTGATTTAGGCGTCACTAATCATGTTTGCTCTTCTTTTCAGGGAATTGATTCCTGGCAGCAGCTACAGAAAAGAGAGATAACGCTCCAGGTTGGAAATGGAGAAGTCGTCTCAGGTGTAGCAATAGACATGATGAAGTTTTATTTTGGCAAGAAATATATGTTGTTAAACAATATATTAGTGATACCAGGGTTTACTAGAAACCTTATTTCAATTTCTTGCCTTATAGAACAATGTATTTCTGTTTCTTTCTCTTTGAATAAAGTGTTTATTTTGAAGAAAGGTGTGGAAATATGTTCAGCTTCATTAGAAAATGGGTTGTATGTTTTAAGGCCTAATTCAGTCAAAATGGTTTTGAACACTGAATTATTTAAAACTGCAAACACACAAACTAAGAAACGTAAAATTTCTCCTAAAGAAAATGCTCATCTTTGACATCTAAGATTGAGTCACATTAACCTCAATAGGATTGAGAGACTGGTAAAGAATAGACTTCTAAATGAGTTAGAAGAAAATGCTTTACCTGTATGTGAATCCAGCCTAGAAGGCAAAATGACTAAAAGACCTTTTAGTGGAAAAGGTTATAGAGCCAAAGAACCCCTTCAGCTTATACGTTCAGACCTATGTGGTCCGATGAGTGTTAAAGCCAGAGGAGGTTATGGATATTTCATCTCCTTTATAGATGATTATTCTAGATTTGAGCATATTTACCTAATGCATCATAAGTCTGAAGCACATGAAAAGTTCAAGGAATTCAAGACTGAAGTTGAAAATCAATTAGGTAAAACAATTAAAACACTTCGATTAGATCGAGGTGGAGAGTACATGGATTTAAAATTCCAGAACTATATGATAGAACATGGAATTACATCCCAACTCTCGGCTCCCAGTACACCACAACAAAACGGTGTATCAGAAAGGAGAAATAGAACCTTGTTGGACATGGTTCGATCAATGATGAGTTATGCTCATCTCCCTAGTTCCTTTTGAGGTTATGCAGTAGAGACTGTGGTATACATTTTGAACAATGTGCCATCAAAAAGTGTTTCTGAAACACCTTTTGAACTCTGGAAAGGACGTAAAGGTAGTTTATGTCATTTCAGAATTTGGGGTTGTTCAACTCATGTGTTTGTGACAAATCCAAAGAAGTTGGATTCACGTTCAAAATTGTGCCTATTCGTAGGCTACCCAAAAGAAACAAGAGGTGGTTTATTCTATGATCCTAAGGAAGATAAGGTTTTTGTGTCGACAAATGCCACTTTCTTAGAGGAGGACCACAAACCAAGAAGTAAAATTATGTTGAGTGAGTTAGACGGAACAATTGCAAAGGTTGCTAATAAAACTAGTACGTCAACAAAAGTTGTTGATACTAGCTTGTCTAGTTCAGAGAGTCCATCTCAAGAGTTAAGTATGCCTCGACGTAGTGGGAAGGTTATAACGCAACCTGACCGTTACATGGATTTATTTAAAACCCAAGTTTTTATACCAGATGACGACTGTGAGGATCCATCGGCTTATAATCAAGTGATGGTTGACAAAGACAAAGACAAATGGGTCATAGCCATGGACCAAAAAATGGAGTCTATGCACTTCAATTCTGTTTGGGATCTTGTAGATAAACCTGATAGGATAAAACCTATAGGTTGTAAGTGGATCTACAAGAGAAAGCGTGGTGTAGATGGGAAGGTGCAAATCTTTAAAGCTAGACTAGTAGCAAAGGTTATACCTAGGTTGAAGGGGTTGACTATGAGGAAACCTTTTCAACTGTTGCTATGGTAAAGTCTATCCGTATTTTACTTGCCATTGTCGCATATTATGACTATGAGGTATGGCAAATGGATGTCAAGACAACCTTTTTGAATGACAATCTTGACGAGAACATCTACATGGACCAACCCAAAGGGTTCATTGAACCAGGACAAGAGCAAAAAGTTTGCATGCTTAAAAGGTCCATCTATGGACTGAAACAAGCCTCTAGGTCCTGGAATATAAGATTCGATGAGGCAATCAAATCTTTTGGCTTTGATCAGAATGATGATGAACCTTATGTCTACAAGAAAATCATCAATAGTTATGTCGCATTCGTAGTTCTATATGTGGATGATATTCTACTCATTGGGAATGATGTGGGATATCTTACTGACATGAAGAATTTGCTAGCTACGCAATTCTAAATGAAAGATTTGGGTGAAGCACAGTTTGTTCTTGGGATCCAGATAGTCTGGAACCGCAAGAATAAAACACTAGCCTTGTCTCAAACATCTTACATAGACAAAGTGTTGTCGAGGTTTAAGATGCAAGACTCCAAAAAGGGCTTATTGCCTTTTAGATATGGAGTTCATTTGTCTAAGAAACAATGCCCTAAGACACCTCAAGGAGTTAAGGATATGAGACAGATTCCTTATGCATCAGCTGTTGGGAGCCTGATGTACGCCATGTTGTGTACTAGGCCAGACATATGTTTTGCAGCTGGAATGGTCAGTAGGTATCAATCCAATCCAGGATCTGAACACTGGACAATGGTTAAAACAATCGTTAAGTATCTACGGAGAGCAAAAAACTACATGCTTGTGTATGGGACTAAGGATTTGATCCTTACAGGATACACAGATTCTGACTTTCAGACTGATAAAGATTCTCGAAAATCTACATCAGGATCAGTATTTACTCTTAACGGAGGAGCTGTAGTATGGCGAAGCGTCAAGCAAGGATTCATCACTGATTCCACCATGAAGGCTGAATATGTAGCAGCTTGTGAAACAGCTAAAAAGGCCGTTTGGTTAAGAAAATTCATGCTAAATTTGGAAGTTGTTCTAAATATGAGTTTGCCCATCATGCTGTATTGTGATAACAGTGGTGCCATGAAAAATTCAAGGGAACCCCGAAGTCACAAGAGGGGAAAGCATATTGAGCGAAAATATCATCTCATCCGGGAGATCGTGCATCGAGGAGACGTGATCGTCACGAAGATAGCCTCAGAGCACAACGTTGCTGATCCTCTTACAAAGGCTCTCACGGCTAAAGTATTTGAGAGTCACCTAGAAGGTCTAGGTTTACAAGCCTTCCCAGACTAGGGCAAGTGGGAGTATATTGTACAAAGGGTTTAAATGCCCTAGTTTATTGTATTTAAATTATTATAATATTTTAATACTCCACAAGCTTTAGGTCAAGTGGGAGATTGTTGGGATTTGTGCCCTAAACTTGTGTAATTTTAATCATATAAATAAATTTATTTATGTTGAGGAAATTATATTCCTGCTCTATAAATCCAATAAACTAAGCTCCAAGGCTAAATGTATCTTGAACATCAGTGTAGTAGACACTATTTGGATTGTGTTCAAGAGTATAGCCTAAAAGGGTCTATGGTATAAGAATAAGGTTGGAAACCCTATTCTGGTAACACCATGGATGCGACCCACTTTGTAACTAGTACAAATGAGGTAATCCAACTCATTCATGTAGTTGCATGCGAGTGGGGGCATCATGTATGAAGAGTTCATACAAGACCAGACTGCAAATTATTAGTCTAACTAGTATAATGCCATTAACAGGATAAGACTAATAACTTATAGATGGCCATTAGTGACTCAACTTGAACCCTGAGCAAGTTAAGAACTCCTGCTTATAGGGGTTTGTCCTTAGACTAGTATAGGTGAGAGTGGCATGTAGCCGACTCAATAAGCCTACCTTCTCAGGGACAGAACCTCGTAGGTAGCTGGGGACTTAACTATGCAAGATGAAATTCACTAATTCCTACACTAAGGAATTAGATAGGTTGTTCCCTTAAGAACTGACTCCAGGTCTTAAACAACAGGGCCCCACCCTCTATGAGGGTATGAGTCTATGGTAGGACCTTAGACTTGTTGTTCATTAGAGGATCAATAGTGGTTAAGGAACAAAGAGGTAATCACAGGGGTAAAACAGTAATTTGATCCAGCCGTGATTACGAACAACCTGTGAAGGGTCGACTCATGGGTAATGATTATATCAGTGGACACAATATAATCTACAGTGAGGAGAGTGCAGCTACAAGTCTATAGTGGAATGGCTTGTAGTTAATGAATATTGATTAACTGGATCAAAGAGTTTAATAAGTTAATCTCACATCATTGGAACTCATGAACTGTAGGTCCATTAGGTCCCTCCGTTGGCTCAACATGGTAATATTGAGGGTATAAAGTTAGGAATGAAATTGAAGTGTTCAATTTCATATATGAGGTGTTATATCAGTTACATATGATATAATTGATATAATATATGGTTTTAATATGAATTAGATTCACATATAAACCATATACTAATGAGAGAATAAAGGAGGGATAGGATGGTAATTTCATCCTATTTCCCTATATATAGTTGCATGAGATGCAATTTTGATGTAAGCTTTTTGAGAAACCATAGAGTATCACATAGTTGTGTTGGAAGAGTTCCACACACAATCTCTCTCACAACCTCACACCTTATCCTAAAGGAACCCAACTTCCTTCTTCACCTAGAGAACAACGGAGAAGATCCGGTGGTAGTGTCCGTGATCGTTCGGGTTCGAGTTGCTGAGATCGTGATCGTGGGAGAGGGAGCACTTGAAGAAAGAGTTCTTCAAAGGTAATTTCTTGTTGTCCATCTTGTATAAGCATGCTTAATATTAGATCTAGTTTTTGTTTATGAGATCTATGTAACAAAATTAAGAACACGCGATTTACAATCACTTCCGCTGCAGGATTCGATCCCTTCATTTCTCTCTTTCCTTTTCCCATTAGGCAATAGAAACCACAAAAAATCTTAGGGATAGATTATTTAAGCTCTCTCAGGAGGGGAGAGCAACAGTAAGTTTATTCGAGCCACCAACGCACTCATTTTGTTCCTCATTCCCTCTGAAAACTCTCTCTAACTTAAACATCAGAATCGTTGTGGCCTACACCACACTAGTGTCCAAGTTTTCCTTGTCTTCCAGGCCACGTTCTTCCCCCTAGAGGTAAAAATTTACTGTCGTTGTCACGGGGAGGTCAGGTGTGTTCTCCTGTCCAAAATTTGGCAACAATAGTTGGTGTCGTCTGTAGAGAACGACAACTCTTGCTTAGAGAACCTAATGCTTGGGTCAATCCTTTGAAAAGATGAGTTGAATGCTGAGAAACCAACGTTGGAACGAGAAGAGACATGATTCTCCTCAGGACCGACGTCTGCGACGAATACAGGAAGAAGTGCCTCCTCGGTCGACCAGAAGAAGGTCAATGTCGACCTGATCTTCAAGCTACATGGCGACATTCGACCAGAAGGATTGTATGAAGATTGTAACCTATGTTGGTTGGTCGAGGCCGACCATCATCTAAAGGTCGAGGCTGACCAACATCTAAAGGTCGAGGCCGACCAGATCAACCAAAGAGGAGCCTGTTGGGATTTATGCCCTAAACTCGTGTATTTGTAATTATTTGAGGAAATGAATAAAGTTGTTATTTTTTCCTTCAATCTAATATTCTCACAATTACAAACTTAAATCCAATAAACTAAGCTCCAGGGTCACATTTAGACAACTTTGAACTGTGTGTAGTTGACACATATCTAGGATCAAGTTCAAGCTTGTGACCCGACTGGTCTATAGTAGATGGATGAGGTTGGGAACCTAATCCTGGTGACACTATGGATGCAACCCACTTTGTATTTGATACAAACGAGGCGATCCAACTCGTTCATGTAGTTGACATGCAAGTGGGGGCATTCTGTGAGAAGAGTTTGTGCAAGAGTGGACCAAGAATTGTTAGACCAATCTAGTAACATCGTTGATAGGTTAGGGCTAATAATTCAAAAGATGACCAATAGTGACTCAACCTGAATCCTGAGCGAGTTGTGAACTCCTGTCTGCAGGGGTTTATCCTTTGACTAGTACGGGTGAGAATGGCCAGAGTCGCTAACTCAATATGCCTACCTTCTCAGGGTTGAAACCTCGTAGGGAGCTGGGGACTCAACTTCGCAAGAAGGAATTCACTCGTTCTCGAACTAGGGTAACTAGATAGGTTGTTCCCTTAAGAGATGAATCCAGGTCTTGAACAACGGGGCCCCTCCCTCTTGTTTGCCCGAGAGGGATAATGTTTATGGTCGGGCCATAAACTGGTTGTTCATTAGAGGATCAATGGTGCTTAAGGTGCAAAAAGTAGTCACAGGGGTAAAACGGTAATTTGACCCATCTGTGACTACGAACGACCTGTGAAGGGATGATTCCCAGGCAAGTTAAATCAATTGACACAACTTGTCCTACAGTGAGGAGAGTGCTATTGGGATTTATGCCCTAAACTTGTGTAATCTTGATCAACTAAATAAAGTGTTATTTGTTTTGATAAGATTACACTCTCGCTTTTATAAATCTAATAAACTAAGTGAAGGGAATAAGAATCCCTGCGCAACGGAAGACGATCGAATCGTCATGGTATCATTACGCTACTCGGTTTTGTTAAAATGATCTAACATAAAGATCTAGGCTAAACATGCTGGAAAAAGAAGAAATTTACAGCAAGAAGAAGTTTAGGGCCTGTTTGGTTGGCAATCCAAAAACAGAAATTTGAAAACAAGGGATTCAATGAAAACAGAGTTGTATTTCATGTTTTCGGATATGTGTTTGGTAGCAGATTTAGAAATTTGATTCCATTTTAAACAGTAGTTTAAAGTGTGTTCTATAATATATTTATATATCATAAAATTAGTTGTAATTCCAAAACTAAATATTAGGTTGAATATAAGACATTATTAATTAATTTATGAACATGTTATTTTTTTATAAATTTTATATTATTATTATTTTATAAAATAATATAATATTTTATATTTTATAATATATTATATATTATATTATAGCTATTTTAATTTAACAAAATTAAATTAAGTTTATAAACATGAAATACTATATTTACTAAGATATTTATCTTTGTTTAATATAATTCTGCATTTTAAAATTTCAAATTCAGAATCTGGATACAATGAAAACATAAAAATGTTGTTTTCAGAATCTCTACTATTTGGATCACAGAATCCGAAAATAGTTTTCGAAAACACGTCTGCCAAACGCGTATTCACTGAATTCAGTGAATCTGAAAACATAAAACAGAATTCGGATTGCTAACCAAACAGGGCCTTACTTACTTGTTGTAGACAAACTTCAAGAATTTCTTCCTCGGATCACGAACTCTTCGTGCTTCTTGATCTCAACGAATGCTTCCCACGAACGGAACCCGAACACCACCACTTGGAGTCTCGGTTGTTCTTCCTTTGGGAAAAGGAATGTTTGTGGGAACTTTTGTGTTTTGTAGAGGGAGGAGAATAGAGAGAAAGTAGAGAGAACTTTCTTCTTCTCTTTGATGAAATTCTAAAAAATGAGAGAATGCTCACATTCCTTCTTGCAAGAAGGGATTATATAGTGGAAATGATGGAGTTAAAATCTCCACATTATTACCACTTTACCACAACCATAGGTTATGCAAATCTCATTTGCATAACCACATAATATAAGATATCTCATATCTCATATTGCAAATCTCATTTGCAATAATTGTGGATTAATTAAATTGAATTACATCCAATTTAATTTCTCTCAATTAATTTCTCCAATTACCCTAATTCAACAATTAGGCTAACCTATAGTTTATTATGAATCTCATTCATATTAAACTATATATTATATCATTCATATCTCATATAAATGACATAAATGCCCTTAAAGTGAAATTGAACACTTCAATTTCATACCAAAACATTAACCCTTCTTTTAACCCAGATTGAGCCAATCGAGGGACCTAATGGACCTACAGTGACGGGCTCCAATGATCCGAGACTAACCTGTCAAACTCTTTGGCCCGGTTAACCAACATTCATTAGCTACGGTAACACTCCACTATAGCCCGTAGTTGCACTCCCGTCAGTGCAGAATATTACGTGTCCACTGATATAACCAATGCCCATGTGTCGACCCTTCACAGGTTGTTCGTAGACACGACTGGGCCAAATTATCATTTTACCCCTGTGTCTACTTCTTGTTCCTTAAGTCCCCACTGCTTCTCTAATGAACAACATATTGTGATGGTTCAACCATACACAACACCCTTCTCGGGCCAGTGAGAAGGTGGGCGCCCATTGTCCAAGCCATGGAGACAATACTTAAGGGAACAACCCCTCTAGTTTCCCTAAAGGCGGGAACGAGTGAATTCCATCTCGCGTAGTTAAGTTCCCAGCTCCCTACTTGGTCCTGTCCCTGAGAAGATAGGCATATTGGGCGAGTAACTGTGACCACCCTCACCCATACTAGTCAAAGGACAGACCCTCGCAGACAGGAGTCCGTAACACGCTCAGGATTCAGGTCGAGTCACTAATGGTCATCTACGATATTATTAGTCCTTACTGTCAATGGTGTTACATCAGTTGGTCTAATAATTCACGGTCCGGTCTTGTACAATCTCATTACACAGGATGCCCCCACTCGCATGTCAACCACATGAACGAGTCAGATCACCTCGTTTGTATCTAATACAAAGCGGGCCGCATCCACAGTGTATCCAGGATTAAGTCTCCAACCCTATCCATATACTGTAGACCGTTCGGGTCATTAACTCGAACGTGATCCTCCCTGTGTGTCCACTACACACCGTTCAAGTTCTAGTTCTCTCATAAATTCAATGACCCTGGAGCTTAGTTTATTGGAAAAGTTTATAAATATTGCGAGACACAAAGTGATGAAATGAATAACTCTTATTAATTTCAAACAATGTATTACAAACACGAGATTAGGACAAAAATCCCAACAAACTCCCACTTGGACTAAGCTAGTGGAGAAAATACATTTATGAAATGTACTTAAATTACAATGAAGTAATACAATAAACTAGGGCATTGAATATTCGTCTACACATCTCCCACTTGCCCTAGTCAGGAAGCTCTCGAAGACTTAGACTCTCTAGGTGACCTTCAAACACCTTAGCCGTGAGAGGCTTTGTAAATGGATCAGCTACGTTGTGCTCCGACGCTATCTCTGCGTGACCAAATCACGTCTCGCGGTGCACAATCTCCGTGTCGATGACACTTGCGCTCAATGTGTTTGCCTCTCTTATGGCTCCGAGGCTCACGTGAGTTGGCTCATCGCACCATGTTATCACGAGCGATTGTGATTGGCAAGTTCATATTTGGAACAACTTCCAAATCTGTCATGAACTTCCTAAGCCAAATAGCTTCCTTTGCAGCTTCACAAGCCGCAACATACTCTGCTTCCATAGTGAAATCAACGATGCATCCCTTCTTGATACTTCGCCATACTACAGCTCCTCCATTCAGAATGAAGGCTGACCCCGAAGTGGATTTCCTAGAATCCTGTAAGTCAGAGTCCGTGTATCCCGTAAGGATCAAATCCCCACTGCCATACACTAAGTTGTAGTTCCTCGTTCTCCTAAGATACTTGAGAATTGCCTTTACGGTTGTCCAGTGATCTAATCCTGGATTGGACTGATATCTACTGACAATCCATACTGCATAACAGATGTCGGACCTAGTACACAACATGTCATACATCAAGCTCCCTACAGCCGAAACATATGGAATCCGTCTCATATCCTCAACATCTTGAGGAGTTTTAGGACACTGATCCTTAGACAAGTGAACTCCATGTCCAAAGGCAAAGAAGCCCTTCTTGGAGTTCTCGCATCTTATATCTAGACAACATCTTGTCAATATAAGACGCTGAGACAAGGCTAGCGTTCATTCTTGAGTTAGGACAACTGGATACCTAGAATATACTGAGCTTCTCCCAAATCTTTCATTTAGAATTGCGAAGCTAGCCACTTCTTAACGTCAGTAAGAAATTCTATCTCATTCCCAATGAGAAGAATATCGTCCACATACAACACCAAAAATGCGGCAGGTTTTGTCAACGATTTTCTTGTAAACACAAGGCTCGTCGACATTTTGATCAAAGCCATAAGATTTGATCGCCTCATCAAACCTTATATTCCAAGACCTCGAAGTTCTGTTTCATCCATAAATGGACCTATGGAGCCAAACAAACCTTTTGCTCTTGGCCTTGGGCAATGAACCCTTTTGGGGTGGTCCATGTAGATGGTCTCATCAAGTTTGCCATTCGTAAAGGTCGTCTTGACGTCCATCCGCCATACCGTAGTCATAATACCCGACAATGGCCGAAGGATCATGATCGACTTTACCATGGCAACAGTGAAAAGGTCTCTCATAGTCGCACCCCTTCAACAGGTAAAAACCTTTGCCACTAGTCGGGCTTTGAAGGTCCGCACCTTCCCATCTACGCCACGTTTACGCTTGTAGATCCATTTACAACCAATAGGTTTTACCCCATTCGGTTGATCCACAAGCTCCCGCATGCAATTGAAGTACATAGACTCCATTTCTTGGTCCATAGCTTTAATCCACTCGTCTTTGTCAACATCAACCATTGCTTGATCATAGGTCAATGGATCCTCACAGTCATCATCGGGAGGCGACAAACCGAGGTTTCAGCTAAACCCATGTAGCGATCAGGCTGTCTCACAGTCCTCCCACTACGTCGAGGCATTCCCAACTCTTGGGAACAGATTTGACTAGACGTGCTAGGATCAACAACACTTGTTGACGTACTAGCCCCATCAACAACTCTTGCTGATGTACTGTCCATTTCATTCAACACAATTTTACTCCTTGGTAAATGATCCCTGACGTGGTCTTCCTCTAGGAAAGTGGCGTTTGTCGACACAAGCACCCTATTTTCCTTAGGATCGTAAAACAGACCACCCCTAGTCTCTTTAGGGTAACCTACGAATAGACACAATTTCGAACGGGGTTCCAACTTTTTCGGGTTTGACACCAACACGTGGGTTGGGCATCTCCAAATCCTGAAGTGATGTAAACTGCCTTTACGTCCGCTCCAGAGCTCGAAAGGTGTTTCACAAACACTTTTCGACGGAACGTTGTTCAAAATATTAACCGCAGTCTCCACTGCGTACCCCCAAAAAGAATCAGGGAGACGAGCATAGCTCATCATCGACCGAACCATGTCCAAAAAGTTTATGTTTCTCCTTTCCGATACACCATTCTGCTGTGGCATACCAGGTGCTGAGAGTTGAGACATAATTTCGTGTTCTATCATATAGTCCTGGAATTCAGTGTCCATGTACTCTCCACCTCGATCCGATCGAAGTGTTTTAAGCGATTTACCTAAGAGGTTCTCAACCTCAGTCTTGTACTCCTTGAACTTTTCAAGAGTTTCAGACTTCTTGTGCATTAGGTAAATATACCCATATCTGGAGTAATCGTCTATGAAAGACACGAAATACTCATAACCGCCCCGAGCTTTAACATTCATCGGACCACAGAGGTCGGAATGTACTAACTCAAGAAGCTCTTTGGCTCTATATCCTTTTCCACTAAAAGGACGTTTGGTCATCTTGCCCTCAAGGCATGACTCACAAACCGACAAAGAGTTTTCTTCCAACTCGTTTAGAAGTCCACTCTTCACTAGTTTCTCAATCCTATTGAGATTAATGTGGCCTAACCGTAGATGCCAAAGATGGGCATTTTCTTTTGGAGAAACTTTTGCTTTCTTAGTTCGCGTTTTAGCTATTTTAAACAATTCGGTGTTCAAAACACTTTTGACCGAATTTGGGTTCAAAACAAATAGATTGCTCTCAAGCGAAGTAGAACAAATCAAATTTCCATTTCGAGAAATAAACGCTTTATTACTCTTGAATGAAACAGAAATATTTTGTTCTAATAGGCAGGAAATAGAAACTAGGTTTCTCGTAAACCCAGGAACTATATACATATTATCCAATAATAAGTACTTCCCGCCAAAGAACGACTTCACGTGTGTTTATTCTGCGCAATTTGAGACAACTTCTCCGGATCCAACCCTGACTGTTATCTCACCCTATTGCAGCTGCTCCCAAGAACTTAATCCTTGAAAAGAAGAGCAAACATGATTAGTGGCGCCTGAATCCAATATCCAAGCAGAGTCATTACTCTCCACTAAACAAGTTTCTGTGACAAGTAAATCACATTTACTTGTCATCTTCTTTTCATCAAGGAACTTGGGACAACTCCTTTTCAGGCGGCCGTCCCCGTTGCTATAGAAACACTTTCTGGCAACATCCTTGATTTCTTTGCCTTTTAGGGCGGCAACGCGGTCAACCTTAATTTCCTTCAACTTCTCCTTCTTCCCCTTAGGGCTTGAAGAGTCTACATACTTTATCCCAGAGGTCGAACCCCTGTGAAAAGGTCTTAAGGCAACACTTGCCTCAACTTCCTGTCTCCTAGTTTGCACCAAGGACTGGAAAGTTTGTAGATCGTTGAATAGGACTATTGAATCGTGCACCTGAGGACCCTCCTCAGTGAGCGCGAACTCTTGGTCGTCATTTACCAAAATCGTGTTTATGTTGTTTTTCCAACTTTGGAAATTATCTTCCACTAATTTATCGGATGCGAGTAGAGCTATTATTGCGCTAGACATTTTTAGCTGAAAAATTAAGAAAACTTTGTTTTAGTCTCGCAAAAAACTTTTGAAATCCAATCATGTTTTAGCAAAATTGTTTCATGATCCCTAGGTCATTCAAAATTTTGCAATGATACCCTAAAGATTTGGAATGACCGTTTACACTAAGCTCCAAGGTTATAACGTTTATCTTGAAATCAGTGTAGTTGATACTATTTGGGTTGAATTCAAGATTATAACCTAAATAGTCTATGGTATAAGAATAAGGTTGGAAACCTCATTCTGGTAACACCATAGATGCGACCCACTTTGTAATTAGTACAAATGAGGTAATCCAACTCATTCATGTAGTTGACATGCGAGTGGGGGCATCCTGTATGAAGAGTTCATACAAGATGGATCGCAAATTATTAGTCTAACAAAGATAACACCAGATTAATGGATAGGACTTGTAATTTATAGATGGTCATTAGTGACTTGACCTGAATCCTGAGCAAATTAAGAACTCCTGCTTATAGGCGTTTGTCCTTAGACTAGTATGGGTGAGAGTGGCACTGTAGCGACTCAATAAGCCTACCTTCTCAGTGACGTAACCTCGTAGGTAGCCGGGAACTTAAGCGTGCAAGATGGAATTCACTCATTCCTCTCTCGAGGAATTAGATAGGTTGTTCCCTTAAGGCGGCTCCATGTCTTGAACAACGGGGCCCCGCCTCTATGAGGGTATGAGTCTAAGGTAGGATCTTAGACTTGTTGTTCATTAGAGGATCAGTGGTTCTTAAGGAGCAAAGAGGTAATCACAGGGGTAAAACGGTAATTTGACCCAGCTGTGATTACAAACAACCTGTGAAGGGTCAACTCATGGGTAATGACTATATCAGTTGACACAATAATATCTACAGTGAGGAGAGTGCCGCTACAAGTCTATCGTGGAGTGATTTGTAGTTAATGAATATTGATTAATTGGATCAAAGAGTTTGATCAGTTAATCTCACATCATTGGAGCTCATGATCTGTAGGTCCATTAGATCCCTCCGTTGGCTAAACATGGTAATATTGAGGGTATAAAGTTAGGAGTGAAATTAAAGTGTTCAATTTCATACATGAGGAGTTGTATCAATTATATATGATGTAATTGATATAATATATAGTTTTAATGTGAATTAGATTCATATATAAACTATATACTAAAGAGAGATTAAAGGAGGGGTAGAATGGTCATTTCCATCCCATTCCTCTGTATATATAGTTGCATGAGATGCAACTAGTAGAAGACTTCAATATTCCTAGCCTCCTTGTTGTGTTGCTGGGAGAGTTCCAAAACACAAATGTCTCTCACAAAATACCTCACTACTCCTAAAGGGAACCCACCTTCCTCTCTCACCTAGAGAACAACGGAGAAGATCCGGTGGTGGTGGTGTCGTGTGATTCGTCACGAGTTCTTGTTCTTTGAGATTGTGACCGTGGAGAGAGGAGCACTTGAAGAAAGGTTCTTCAAAGGTATATACTTGTTGTCCATACTGTTATTTTATGCTTGATCCATGTTTACGTTCTTGAATTTTCTGTTGTAACTAAATCAAGAGCGCGCGATTCGCAATCGCTTCCGCTTCCGCTTCGGGGACTTCGATTCCCTTCAATTGCAGCTACGAGTCTTTAGTGGAGTGCCTCGTAGTTAATGAATGTTGATTGACGGGATCAATGAGTTTGATTAGTCAATCTCGTATCGTTGAAGTTCATGATCTGTAGGTCCATTAGGTCTCTCAATTAGCTCAACATGGAATTAATAGAGGGTATAAATTTTTGGGATGGATTTGAAGTGTACCAGTTCAATTTAGGGAATTATGTCAATTATATATGATATAATTGATATAATATATAGTTCAATGTGAATATGATTCATAATGAATCTAATTATGTCTAATTATGGTATTACGACATATATTGAGGAAATAATTTGAGAGACATAAGATTGAATTTGACCAAATTCAATTTCTCCACATTATGTGAATATGATTCACATAATAAGGTATTTGATACCTTATATTATGCATTTGTGCATAATATGTGTAGTTAGTAGCAAAATGGGTGGAGAATTTGTCTCCACCCAAATTGCCTATAAAAGCATCCCTTGGATGCATTTTGGGACACTTGAACTATTTGTGTAGTTTTGCATTTTAGGAAAACACAAGAGTTCTTTCTAAATCTCTCTACAAAACATCCATAATCCAAAAGGAGATCCCACCTCTCTCCCTCTCCTAGAGAACAACCGAGAAGGTCTTTTGGCGGTGTTCGAGGATTTGATCGTAGAGAAGAGGAGCTCGTAGACGACGAGGAACAACTTGAAGAACCAATCTTCAAAGGTAAATTACTAATCCTTCTATGCGTTCAAGAAGTATGCTTAGTAGATTTCTATCTTGAGTATTTTCTATGTCCCACAATTGAGAGCAAAGGCGATCATTCGCTTCCATACGAGATTCAATTCCCTTCAATTGGTATCAGAGCCTAACCATGCTCTTAATTGTGTTAGAAATTGCTCAAAATTAGGTGGGTGCAACATTCAATTTAGAGAAATTGCATGTGATTTTTCAAAAATGGTTGTTTACATGATTTGACATTTAGATTTACAATTCCATCGAAAAGTTCAATGTAAGGGCCTAGTGTTTTGGGCATAATATATTGTAAATCAAGTCTGTAAGTCCGTGTCGATCGTGGCAAAGTGTTGTTGTAAAGAAACGGAGCAGAATTGGGCGAAAAACGTAGGTTGCCATTGTTGTACAGACGATGGCGTTGCAACGCTAAGAGCAGCGTGGGGTTGGAAGGCTTGCTGCAGGGGCAACGTTGTAACGCTAAAAGTAGCGTTGCAACACCACTCAGCTTGAAGACACCAGGCGGGCGCTGAACGTTGCAGCGTTGCAACATTGGTCTCAGCGTTGCAACGCTGCTGCGTTGGTGGCTTTGTGTGCGCGCGAAGCTCGCGGGAAGAGGCTTAGTGGGCTGTTATTTTTTATTTTTTTATTTTAGTTAATTTAATTTAATTATTTTATTAATTATTATTATTATAATTTGATTATATTAATATTAATTAATGTTTAGGATGCCAAATCATGATCTAATTTTGCTATTTTAATTATGCAAATGTTGTGTATTAATTTATGTGCATAATATATGCCATTTAGATTAAAATCCTACCTTAGGTTAAGCATATTCATGCATCATTTTATAATATAAGTTGTTATATTATATAGAATGCATACTTAATTAATGTAAAGTTATGTTAATTATTTTGAAAGCATAGCCATGCATTTATTTCATGTGATAATTTATGTTATATGTTTTAATTTATTCTTATGATGAATGATCAAGCACTATAACATAGAAATGCATGTAACCTAGGTATTAATTAACTAGTTTTAAAATTGTTATAGAACCGGTTATTAACTAAACTTAGGTTATCTAGTTCTAATAAGATTAGAATTAGGCAATCTAAATATGGCTTATGAATGGTGATCGATAAATAGCTCTGTCTAAGGAAGGTTCTGGCTAGGCTGGGGTATTTAAGCTGACGAAAACGGAACACCCCTACCTGGTAACCGACCTGGGAGTGAATTTGGTCCGGAGATTCGTAAATCGTATTCCTCGTGAGCGATGTTTATTAAAATGTTAATAAACTATAGACCTAAGTTTAATAAATGGTTTATAGACTTAGGTAATTCCAATATAAATGTTGATGGAGATCTAATCCCCGTGAGCAGCGAAAACATGTTTTTATGGATTAATTGATTGTTTATTTTAGTTTATTCCAAATACCAATACATTGGGTAAAACAGAGAGATGAACATTTCAATCTAATCTAATTAAGCATGGATCTAAACATGCAAACATATGTTGTACAATATACTAAACTAAAAGGAAAGAGGTGATTACCTTTGTAGTTTCCACACAACAACCCTTTGCTCCAATTGCACAACAACACAATAACCAAGAAAACTCCTCTGTTCTTTCTTCTCCAACAGAACACCAACCACTTGGAAAACCTCCTATCCTCTGGATTCCACTTAGATCTCCCTTGGTGGGAAGGGACCAACAATTTGGTAGTGAAAGGGGAATTGAAAAAGAGAATTGAGAGCGCAAATCAATTTTTTTGCAGCAATTCAACCAATTGCTACAATTGCATCGATCTTCTTCATCTCCCAACTCCCTACACTTAACGATAGGGAGTGGAGACAAAGCAGGGAAGTGGAGAATGTGTCATCTCCACGTTCCCCTATTTTAATTTAATAATTAATTAATAATAATTTAATAATTAATTAATTATTTATATATAACCTATTTAATTAAATAAATTTAATTAATTCTTAACTAATTAATTCAAATATCTTATATTTTATTTAGGTTATATATATATGATTAAATCACATTTAATCATATTCCCTTTTAACCAATAGTTTTAATGTACATCTTATGCACATTAAATTTTAACCTATAGTTTTAAATATGAATCACATTCACATTTAAATTAATATTTGAACTCTTTCAAATATTTAATTCTCTCACATAATTCAATATGAATCATATTCGCATTAAATTTATAATATAAAGTTCCAAAACTTTATATTATAATGTATCTATATACATTTACGTTTATTCCCTAATTGAATTTGAACATTTCAAATTCAAATGATCTAAGAACCCTTTATGAGCTAGAAGGTGGACCTAATGGACCTACAGATCAAAAGCTCCAACGATACGAAATTATTCAGTTAATCTCATTAACCTCCTAATCACCATTCGTTAACTGCGGGAACACTCCATTAAAGTCCCGCAGCTGCACTCTTCTCACTGCATTTCTGTGTCCACGGATATTGACCAATAACAAGAAGTCAATCCTTCACGAATGTTCGTAACACTACTTGGGTCAAATTACCATTTTACCCCTGGGTGACATCTTGTACCTTAAGTACCAGTGCTCCTCTAATCAATAATTTACCAACAAACAGAAGTCCCTCTCGGGCCAATGAGAGGGTCAAGTCCTTTGTTCAAGTCTCGGAGACACCACTTATGGGAACATTCATCTACTGACCTTAGTAGGCGGGAAGGAGTGAATTTCATCTTGCTAAGTTAAGTCCCCAACCGCTCACTCGGTCTTGTCCCCAAGAAGGTAGGCATATTGAGTCGGCGAATTTGGCCACTCTCACCCATACTAGTCAAAGGACAATCCCTCGCAAACAGGAGTTTGTAACCTATTCAGGATTGAGATCAAGTTGCCTAGGTCATCCTTGTGAAATAGAAACCTAACTAGTCAACGAAGTTACATCTAGCGGTTACTATTTCGCGGTTCGGTCTTATGTAATCTCATTACATAGGATATCCCCACTCACATGTCATCTACACGAACACGTTAGGATCACATTGTTTGTATCATATACAAAGTGGGCCATATCCATAGTATTACCAGGGTAAGGTACCCAAACCTTATCCCCTTACTATAGACCCTTTAGGTTGTATCTCGAACCAAGATCCTTTATATGTACACTACATTCAGTTCAAGAGACATTTTATAGCCTTGGATGTTAGTTTATTGGATTTAGGGTTAAAACAAGGGCAATATCGTAAATAACGAAAAATAATTCTTTATTGAAAAGAATAACTCTTTATTATATTAATTAGAACAAAAAATTACAAACTACGAGTTTTAGGGCACAAACCCCAACAAATGTCATATTGGTAGACTTAGGTAAATTATAGCCGGATTTATCTAGGTCATCCCGTTAATTCTAAAGTACTTAGTGGGAGGAAATAGGTGTATGTGATACATTAATTTCCACCTACGCATCTCTGTTAAGTTCACACCGTGAGATCCATACTTGGCCTCATGGCGCAAATGGGAGCATCCCCCTTCAGATGGTGTTTGTATGGGTCAAAAGCAAGGTGAATGGAGAGAGTGCTTATAGTGAGTGGGAGAGGGACTTGTGCAAACAGGTCCCACAGTCTCTTCTAATGGTTTGCGCCGTGAGATTCTTATGATCCGCCTGCTAGTTTGGCCTGGACCAGACAATCCCTTCGAAGGACCTGTTCATAGGAGTCGAAACATAGTGAACTCCCGAAAGGGATAGGGTTGCCTTAGTTTGTTTTCCAACTTAGTCCTCCCTTCAACAGATTTTGTTGGATCGGGACTCTGGGATCTAAAGTTAGAGGGTGACGCTCACGGGATACATTAAAAGTTAATGGATCCAGACCGAAAATGGTAGCTAAAACTTATAGGGAATAAAAGTTCTTCCAGTAATAGGGTCTGGTCGAGATTGTCTCGTCCTAGAGGAGAAGTGATTCGACTACCCTTCGGTGGCGATCATTCTAAACCTTTGGGGTATCATTGCAAATTAATTGACCTAGGGATCATATATTAATTTTGCTAAAACATGATTGGATTATACATAGGTTTAATGCGAGAATATAATACAAGGTTTTTTCTTATATTTCAGCAAAAATGTCGAGTTCGATTATTTCTCTTTTGGCTGCCGAAAAACTCATTGGAAACAATTACCAAACATGAAAAAACAACATTAATACGATTTTAGTTGTGGACGACCTGAAGTTCGTACTTACTAAGGAATGCTTTCATGTCCCCGCTCAAAACACACTTCAATATGTTAAGGACGCGTATAACCACTGGACCAAAGCCAATCAGAAGGCCAAGGTCTACATCCTGGCTAGCCTATCTTTAGCTATGGCTAGGAAACTTGAGGGTATGGTCTCAACTTGTGAGATCATGAGTTATCTGCAAAATTTGTCAGAACATCCGTCTGAACAGATTCGACATGAATCCCTTAAATACGTAACGCGTGCATGAAGAAGGGAACTTCAGTGAGAGAACATGTTCTCGATCTGATGGTTCACTTCAACGTGGCCGAAATGAATGGAACGGTTATAGATGAGCAAAGTCAGGTGTCGTTCATCCTCGAATCTCTTCCGAAAATCTTCTTGCAATTCCGCACCAATGTAGTGATGAATAAGAAAGAGTATAATCTGACTTCCCTCCTTCCTGAGCTACAGACTTACAGTCTCTTATTGAGAATAAGGGACAGAACAGGGGAGAGGCAAATTTGTTTGCCCATTCCAAAAGGATCCAGGAGGGTTCATCCTATGGGACCGAGTGTAGCGACCATCTTTCTGGACTTGAGAAGACACAGAAGGAAAGGAAAGGAGGAAAAGAAAAGGGAAAGGCACAGTAGAGCTGCTGTTCGACAAAGAAATACTGTTATTAGATAACATGTAAATAGTTCAAGGGTTTACTAGAAACCTTATTTCAATTTCCTTATTGAACAGTGTATTTCAATTTTATTTCAATTTAATAAAGTGTTTATTTCATTGAAAGGTCTGGAATTGTGTACTGCTCTACTTGAATTTAATTTGTATGTTTTAAGGCCTAATTCAGTTAAAATGGTTTCAAACACTGAATTATTTAAAACAACAAACACACGAACTAATAAAAAGCAAAAGGTTTCTCCTAAACAAAATGCCTTTCTTTGACATCTAAGATTAGGTCATATAAACCTCAATAGGATTGAGAGATTAGTGAAGAACAAACTTCTAAACGAGTTAGAAAAAAGTTCTTTACCTGTATGCGAATCATGTCTTGAAGGCAAAAGGACAAAACCATCTTTTAGTGGAAAAGGTTATAGAGCCAAGAAAACCTTGGAGCTTGAACACTCATACCTTTAGGGTTCGATGAGTGTTAAAGCCCGAGTGGGTATGAAAACTTCATCTCCTTTATAGATGATTATTCAAGGTATGGATATATTTACCTAATGCATCAGAAATCTAAGGCACTTGAAAAGTTCAAGGAATACAAAACCGATGTTGAGAACCTTTTAGGTAAATCCATCAAGACACTTCGATCTGATCGAGGTGGAGAGTATATGGATCATGAATTCCAGAACTATATGATAGAACATGGAATAACGTCCCAACTCTCAACTCCTGGAATGTCGCAACAAAATGGTGCAGCGGAAAGGAGAAACGTAGAACCCTGTTAGACATGGTTCGATCGATGATGAGTTATGCTCATCTCCCTGACTCATTTTGGGGTTATGTAGTGGAGACTGCAGTGTACATTTTGAACAACGTTCCTTCGAAAAGTCTTTCTGAAACACCTTACGAACTCTGGAAAGGACGTAAAGGCAGTTTATGTCATTTCAGAATTTGGGGATGTCCAACCCATGTGCTAGTGACAAATTCGAAGAAATTGGAATCTCGTTCAAAATTGTGGCTATTTGTGGGCTACCCTAAAGAAATGAGAGGTGGTCTATTTTTTGATCCTAAGGAAAATAGGGTGCTTGTGTCGACAAACGCCACTTTTCTTGAGGAGAACCACATCAGGGATCACAAACCTAAAAGTAAAATCGTGTTAAAAGAGTTAGACAATATGACAGTAAAAGTTACTGACAATGCTAAGAAACCAACAAAAGTTGTTGACCCTAGCTCGTCTAGTCAAAGTTGTCCATCTCAACAGTTGAGAGAGCCTCGACATAGTGGGAGGATTGTTACACAGCCTGACCGTTGCATGGGTTTAACTGAAACCCAAGTTGTCACATCTAGTGATGACTGCGAGGACCCATTGTCATATGATCAAGCAATGGATGACATTGACAAAGACGAATGGATAAAAGCCATGAACCAAGAAATGGAGTCAATGTACTTCAATTTTGTTTGGGATCTTGTGGATCAACCTGATGGGATTAAGCCCATAGGTTGTAAATGGATCTATAAAAGAAAACGTGGTGTAGATGGGAAGGTACAAACCTTCAAAGCTAGACTTGTGGCAAAGGGTTATACCCAACGAGAAGGGGTTGTCTATGAGGAAACCTTTTCTCATGTTGCCACGATCAAGTCTATTCGAATCCTTCTTGCCATTGCTGCATGTTATGAGTATGAAGAATGACAAATGGATGTCAAGATGACCTTTCTGAACGAAAATCTTGACGAAAACATCTACATGGATCAACCCAAAGGGTTCATTGAACAAGGCCATGAGAAAAAGGTTTGCAGGCTGAAACGATCCATTTATGGGTTGAAACAAGCCTCTAGGTCTTGGAATATAAGGTTTGATGAGGCTATCAAATCTTATGACTTTTATCAAAGTGTTGATGAACCTGGTGTATACAAGAAGATAATCAACAGTACTGTCGCTTTTCTAGTGTTGTATGTGGATGATATCCTACTCATTGGCAATGATGTAGGATTCCTCACTAACATTAAAAATTGGTTGGCTACGCAATTCCAAATGAAAGATTTGGGAGAAACGCAGTTTGTTCTCGAGATCCAGATTGTCCAGAACCGCAATAACAAAACACTAGCCTTGTCTCAAGCATCTTACATCGACAAAATGTTGTTTCGATATAAGATGCAGAACTCCGAGAAGGATTTATTGCCTTTCAGGCACGGGGTTCATTTGTCTAAGGAACAACGTCTTAAGACACCTCAAGAAGTTAAGGATATGAGACAAGTCCCTTATGCATCAGGATTCAGGCGATCTAACTCGTTCATGTAGTTGACATGCGAGTGGGGGCATCTTGTGCAAAGAGTTTGTGCAAGACTGGACTAAGAATTATTAGACCAATCTAGTAACACCGTTGATAGGTTAGGGTTAATAATTCAAAAGATGACCAATAGTGACTCAACCTGAATCCTGAGCGAGTTGCGAACTCCTATCTGCGGGGGTTTATCCTTTAACTAGTACGGGTGAGAGTGGCCAGAGTCGCCGACTCAATATGCCTACCTTCTAAGGGATGAAACCTCGTAGGGAGATGGGGACTCAACTTCGCAAGATGGAATTCACTAGTTCCCGAACTAGGGTAACTAGATAAGTTGTTCCCTTAAGAGCTGAATCTAGATCTTGAATAACGGGGCCCCCTCCCTCTTGCTTGCCCGAGAGGGATAATGTTTATGGTTGGACCATAAACTTGTTGTTCATTAGAGGATCGGTGGTGCTTAAGGTGCAAGAAGTAGTCACAGGGGTAAAACGGTAATTTGACCAAATTGTGACTACGAACGACCTGTGAAGGGTTGATTCACGGGCATTGGTTAAATCAATGGACACAACTTGTCCTACAGTATGGAGAGTGCAACTATGAATCTTTAGTTGAGTGACTCGTAGTTAATGAATGTTGATTGACAGGATCAATGAGTTTGATTAGTCAATCTCGTATCGTTGGAGCTCATGATCTGTAGGCCCATTAGGTCCCTCGGTTGGCTCAACATGGAATTAATAGAGGCTATAAAGTTTTGGGATGGATTTGAAGTGTTAAAGTTCAATTTAGGGAATTATTTAGTTCAATGTGAATATGATTCAATGAACCTAATTATGTCTAATTATGGTATTAAGGCATATATTGAGGAAATAATTTGAGAGACATAAGATTGAATTTGACCAAATTCAATTTCTCCACATTATGTGAATATGATTTGATGGAGATCTAATCCCCTTGAGCAACGGAAACGTGTTTGGAATCGTAATTTGCAAGTTTGTTTTGGTTGAAAAGCAAAAATCGATACATTGATGAAAAACAGAGATAAACATACAAAATTCTAATCCAATTAGGCATGAAGTAAAACATGCAAACATGCTATAGAAATTAACTAAAACAAAAAGAATTCATAATTACTTTTGTTGTTTCTCAAAATCACAACAACTCCTTGCTCCAAGAGAATCTAGCAACACAGGTACACCCAAAAGAACGTCTCTGTTTTTACAGAACACTACCAATAGGAAAACCTCCTATGGCTCTGAGTTCTACTTAGATCTTCCTTAGGTGGAAAGGATCCAACAATTGGAGAATGTAGGGAATTCTAGAGAGTGAACAATTCACAACTGCAAGATCATCAATCGATCAATTCCATCAATGTCCATCGAGAGATTGAATTGAAGAGGAGAGCTTCCCCACTCCCTATCGATAGGGGGAAGTGGGAAGAGGGGAACGTGTCCTCCTGACACGTTCCCAACAATTAATTAACTAATTAATTAATAATTTAATTAATTAATTAAATATCATATATTTAATTAATAATTAGGATTAAATCATATTTAATCTTTTTCTCCTCTAACCTATAGTTTTAATGTACATCTTATACACATTAAATTATAACCTATAGTTTTCAAATATGAATCACATTCACATTTGAATTTAACATTTGAACTCTTTCAAATACTTAATTCTCTCATATAATTTAATATGAATCATATTCACATTAAATTTATAATATATAGTTCCAAAACTATATATTATATCGTATCTATATACATTAAATTTATTCCCTAATGAATTTGAACATTTCACATTCAAACGATCTAAGAACCCTTTACAAGCTAGAAGGTGGACCTAATGGACCTACAGATTAGAAGCTCCAACGATACGAGATCGCATTAACCTCGTAATCAACATTCGTTAACTGCGGTAACACTCCACTAAAGTCTCGCAGCTGCACTTCTCACTGCAGATATATTTCTATGTCCACGGTTATTGACCAATAACAGCAAGTCAATCCTTCAAGAATGTTCATAACACCAGATGGGTCAAATTACCGTTTTACCCCTAGGATACATCTTGTACCTTAAGTACCAGTGCTCCTCTAATGAACAATTTGTTTGTGGTCCTACCAACAAACAGAGTCCCTCTCGGGCTAATGAGAGGGTCGGGCCCTTTGTTCAAGTCTCGGAGACACCACTTAAGGGAACATTACTCTACTTACCCTAGTAGGTGGGAATAAGTGAATTCCATCTTGCTAAGTTAAGTTCCCAGCCGCTCACTCGGTCTTGTCCCCAAGAAGGTAGGCATATTGAGTCGGCGAATCTGGCCACTCTCACCCATACTAGTCAAAGGACAATCCCTCGCGAACAGAAGTTCGTAACCTGCTCAGGATTGTGATCAAGTTGCCTAGGTCATCCTAGTGAAATAGAAACCTAACTAGTCAACAGAGTTACATATTGCGGTCCGGTCTTATGTAATCTCATTACATAGGATATCCCCACTCACATGTCATCTACACGAACACATTAGGATTACAGTGTTTGTATCATATACATAGTGGGCCACATCCATAGTTTTACCAGGGTAAGGTACCCAAATCTTATCCCCCAACTATAGACCCTTTAGGTTGTATCTCGAACCGAGATCCTTTATATGTACACTACATTCAGTTAAAGATACATTAACAATCTTGGATGTTTAGTTTATTGGATTTAGGGTTAAAACAAAGGCAAATCCGTAGGTAATGAACAATAATGCTTTATTGAAGTAATAACAATTTATTATAGATAATTAGAACAAAAAATACAAACTACAAGTTTTAGGGCACAAAGCCCAATAAACTCCCACTTGAACTAAAACTCTAGTTGGGTACATCATAATCTAAAACAGTGGTTACATAAATAAAAATACAATAAACTAGGGCATCCATATACCCCATTACATATCTCCCACTTTCCCTAGATTAGCATATGTACATGTCTCATAGGCCTAGACTCTCCAGATGACCCTCGAACACTTTAGCCGAGAGAGTCTTTGTAAATGGATCAGTAATATTGTGCTCCGAAGCGATCTTCGTGACTATCACATCTCCTCGTTGCACTATTTCTCGTATCAGGTGATACTTCCTCTCGATGTGCTTGCCTCACTTATGGCTACGAGGTTCTTTTGAATTGGCTACTGCACCACTGTTGTCACAGTATAAGGTGATGGGAAATTCCATATTTGGAACAACTTCCAAATCAGTAAGGATTTTTCTTAGCCAAACAACCTCCTTAGCTACTTCACAAGCAGCGACATACTCAACCTCCATCGTGGAGTCAGCGATGCATCCTTGTTTGATGCTTCACCATACTATAGCTCCCCTGTTAAGGGTGAAAACTGATCCCGATGTGGATTTCCGAGAATCCTTATCGGTTTGAAAATAAGAATCAATGTATCCAATAAGGATCAAATCCTTAGTCCCATACACAAGCGTATAGTCCCTCGTTCTCCTAAGATACTTGAGGATACTTTTAACTGATGTCTAGTGGTCTAACCCTGGATTGGACTGGTACCCAATGACTATTCCCACTACATAACAAATGTTTGGCCTCGTGCCCAACATAGCATACATTATGCTACCTACTACAGAGGCATAGGGAATACGTCTCATATCCTCAACTTCTTGAGGTGTCTTAGGACACTGTTCCTTAGACAGATGAACTTCATTCTTGAAGGGTAATAAGCCCCTATTGGAATTCTGCATCGAATATCGGGACACCACTTTGTCGATATAAGAGGCTTGAGACAGAGCTAGCGATTTGTTCTTGCGATTTTTGAAGATCTGAATCCCAAGAACATATTGCGCCTCTCCCAAATCTTTCATTTGGAATTGGGTCGTCAACCAATTCTTTATGTCAGTAAGGTATCCTACATCATTCCGAATGAGTAGGATATCATCCACATAAACCACTAAGAAAGCTCCTTTGTCGTTGATGATCCTCTTGTAAACACAAGGCTCATCAACGTTTTGGTCAAAACCATAAGACTTGATCGCAGTACCAAATCTTATATTCCAAGATCTGGATGCTTGTTTCAACCCATAAATGGATCGATTGAGCTTGCAAACTTTTTGCTCCTGACCTTGGGTTATGAACCTTTCGGGCTGAGACATATAGATGCTCTCGTCAAGATTACCATTCAAAAAGGAAGTCTTGACGTCCATTTTCCAGATTTCATAATCATAAAACGCGGCTATGGACAAGAGTATCCTTATAGATTTCAACATAGCAACATGGGAAAAAGTTTCTTCATAATAAACTCCTTCCCTTTGGGTAAAACCCTTTGCTACAAGTCTAGCCTTAAAGGCCTGTACCTTTCTGGTAGCATCTCTCTTTCTCTTATAGATCCATTTACACCCTATGGGTCTAACCCCTTCAGGTTGGTCTACAAGTTCCTATACTGAATTGAAGTCCATTGTCTCCATTTCAAGGTCCATGGCTTTGATCCATTGGTCCTTGTCTACGTCATTCATTGCCTATTTATAAGACAATGGATCTTCTACGTCGTCATCAGGTATGACAACTTGAGTTTCAGCTAAACCCAAGTAGCAGGCAAGTTGGGAAACAACCCTCCCACTGCGTCGAGGCATTCCCAACGATTGAGAAGGACGAGACTGACTTGAGGTGTTGGCTTCTTCATCAACTCTTAATGAAGGTTCAGCTTAATCAACAACTTTTGTTGGTTCATCTGTAGCTTCATTTAGTACTAATTTTCTACACGGTTTATGGTTCCTCATGTGATCTTCCTCCAAGAAAGTGGCGTTTGTCGATACAATCATCTTGTTTTCTTGTGGGTCGTAGAAAAGACCACCTCTCGTTTCTTTGGGATAGCCAACAAATTGGCATAATCTTGAATGAGGTTCCAGTTTCTTTTGGTTTGTCACTAGCACGTGTGCCGGACAACCCCAATTCCTGAAGTGTTGTAAACTAGGTTTACGCTCCTTCCACAATTCAAAAGGTGTTTCTGAAACACTCTTTGATGGAAAAGTGTTCAAGATTTAAACTGCAGTCTCTATTGCGTATCCCCAAAACGAGGCAGACAATTGAGCATAACTCATCATAGAATGAACCATGTCTTACAAGGTCCTATTTCTCCTTTCTGACACACCATTTTGCTGTGGTGTATTAGGTGCTGAGAGTTGAGATTTAATTCCATGTTCTATCATATAGTCCTGGAATCTCAAATCCATATACTCTCCACCTCGATCGGATCGAAGTGTTTTAATGGTGTTTCCTAATGTATTCTCTAATTCAGCCTTATACTTTTTGAACTTTTCAAGAGCCCCAGACTTGTGATGTATTAGGTATAGATAACCATACCTCGAATAATCATCTATGAAAGAGATGAAATATTCGTACCCTCCTCGAGCTTTAACATTCACCGGACCACAAAGATCCGAATGTATAAGTTCAAAGGGCTCTATAGCTCTGTAACCTTTTTCAGTAAAAGGTCGCTTAGTCATTTTACCTTCCAAGCATGATTCGCATGGTAGTAAAGAATCATCTTCTAACTTGTTTAGAAGTCCATTCTTAAATAATCTTTCAATCTGGTTGAGATTTATATGACCAAGTCTAAGATGCCATAGATAGGTATTATTTTGAGAAATTCTTTGCCTTTTACTTTGAGTATTAGCAGTTTTAAACATCTCATGATTTAAAATTGCTTTAGTTTGATTCGGTTTAAGTACATACAATCCGTTTTTCAATTTAGCAGAACAAATATTGACCCCTTCTTTTAAAATGAACGCTTCATTTATAGAAAAAGAAATACAATATCCAAGTTCTATTAAACAAGAGATAGAAATTAAGTTCCTCTTAATTTTAGGAACTATAAACAAATTTTCTAAAAATAAAAATTTATCTCTAAAAAATAGCTTGGCATATCCCACTGCACGAGTTGAGACGACGTCTCCCGTTCTGACCCTTAGCGTCATCTCACCCTCTTCGAGCTCCTTGAAGGAACTAGTTTCTTGAAACACAGAGCAAACGTGATTTGTGGCTCTTGAATCAAGTATCTAAGTAAAATCATCATTTTCCACTAAGCAAGTTTCAAGAACAAGTAAATCAGATTTACCTTTCTTCTCTTTGAGCTCAGCAAGGTATTTTGGGCAGTTGCGCTTCCAGTGCCCATCCACGTTGCAGTGGAAATTTTTACCTTTATCTGCAACCTTGGCTTTTCCCTTGCCTTTATCAGCAGCATGTGCCTTCCATTTCCCTCCTATCTTCTTCTTTTGGGTCTTCTTAAGCCCAGAAGATGAACCACATGACTTAGTCCTAGAGGATGAATCCTTCTGGAACCTTGTTGAATGGACAAACAAATTTTCCTCTCCATCAGCATGTCCCTTATTCTTCATAAGAGACTGGAAAGTTTGTAGTTCATTAAGGAGAGTATTCAGGTTATACTCTATCTTGTTCATCACCGCATTGCTGCGGAATTGCAGAAAACTCTTCGGAAGAGATTCCAGGATGAACGAGACCTGACTTTGCTCGTCAATGACCGTGCCGTTCATCTCAGCCACGTTGAAGTGGACCATCAGATCGAGAACGTGTTCTCTCACCGATGACCCCTCCTTCATACGGGAGTTATAAACGTATTTGAGGGATTCGTGTCGAAGCTGTCCAGATGGTTGTCCAAACATATCCTGCAACGAACTCATGATCTCACGAGCTGAGACCATACCCTCGTGCTTTTTGCCTAGATCTTCAGAAACACTAGCCAAAATGTAAACCTTGGCCTTATCATTGGCCTTGATCCAACGGTCGAATGCCTCCTTTACAGATTGAGGAGCGTTTCGAGTAGGGGCCTGAGGACATTCCACAGTCAGTACAAATCGAAGGTCGTCAACAACAAGAATCGTATTCAAGTTGGACTTCCACGTAGTAAAGTTCTCACCAGTTAAACGATCGCTTTTTAATAAGGCTATTATTAAGGACGACATGCTGAAAATCGAAAATAGTTCTAATTAGTTATGCGTTTTAACCCATTATAAAACCAATCAAATTTAGCAAAATTATTAAAGAACCCTATTGTTTAAACTAAACCCAGTGTTTAAATTAAACCTATAATTTTGCAACGATATTTCAAGGGTTTAGAATAAAAGCCTTCGTCGGGCGGTCAGTCATTCCTCCCCTGAATTGAGACTTTCTCAACCAATTCTCACTACCAGAACATCTCATGTCCCAATGGTCCTTAGCTACCGTTTGTTTGGTCAAGGACTTGTTAACAAGCTTAACTCATCCCATAAATGTGACCTTACCATTTTCAGATCAATAGGTCTGAGCCAACATGCTACTATTAAGAAAGACAACTGTTGGCAAATTACCTAAGAGACCCTATCCATTTCTGGAGTACGCGGTGTTCCGATCCCTATAGTCAGGCCCTCCGTAGGATTTGGCTGTTCCATGACAACCTAGCAGGTAGACTATAGAAATCTCACGGTTTGACCTAATGGAGGAGACCGTAGGATACGTTGACACGCGTCCTGCTCCCATTTACTATGGATACTTCCCCCATTCACCTTGGTATTGAACCATGCAAACACTTACCGTAGGGGGACGCAACGTAGCCGAGCATGGAACTCAAGGTGTTAACTCTTGAGGACGTGAGAGTAAACTCGATGCGAACATCTCATTTTCTCCCACTGAAGCTCCTAAGATTAGGGTATAGGTTTAACTTAGTCGGATTCTGGCTAAAAGAATCTATCTAAGTCTATGCCTATTATAACTGTTATAACTAGGTCTTTTAACCTTATGTCTAGGTGAATAAACATTTTAATTACCTAGATATAAAATAGAACTAAGGTTAATTCAACTCAAGCTCTTGGTCAGTTCCCAGGTAAGAGGTGTTCCGTTAACCGTCAGCTTAAGTACCCCCAACCTTAGACAGAACTTCACCAGTAGAGTTCCCTTATAACCAAAGTCTTAATATCCTACTATATTTTAAACTATTTAAAATACTATGTAAGACTAATTTCTAATCCTATTAGAAATTAAAACTTAGGTCTAAATTAATTTTAAACAATTTTAAACAAATTTAATTTTACCCAAGTTCCTATGTTTGCATGCATTTCTTTATTATAGGTTATGGTTTCTAAAACCCCTTTAATTTATAACACTTATAAATTTTAATAATTAACCTATGACAAAGAACTATATTATAAAACCAATATTGGAATTATAAAAAAAATATTCAACTAATTGAATAACTAAAATTACTTAAATAAAATATCATTTATTTTAAACTAAGTGATTTCATGCTCCATGCAACTTATTTTCCATATAATCTAATTATAACATTTATAATTAATTACTCATGAAAAATAAATTAATCATGCATTTAAACCATATTTATATAACATTTATATAAACAAAAAATGCATGAACAGGCTTATCCTAAGGTGGGAAAAATTATAAATGACATTCATAAAGAAAAAGAGTTGTAAAACCGGAATAAATTGACCTCTAAAGTGCAAAATAATAAAATTACTCTAATTTTATTACATAAACTGGTCCAAAACTCCTAGAACCGCTCGAACTGGACCGAAAACCAACCAAAATGTTGAACCGGTCTGCAGCTTCTGAAATGGCATCACGGCGTTGCAACGCTGATGAGGGTGTTGCAACGCTGACTTTGTCCGCGCGCGTGCCTGCCATCGGGGTAGCATTGCAACGCTGCTGACCCCTGGAACTACCGCGTTAAAAGGGAGGTCTGGCGTTGCGACGCCGTTCCTCATTGTTGCAACGTTGATGAACGGCGTTGCAACGTTGTTGCTTCGACAACAACTTTCTCCTTCGAACACAACAGCTTCCATCTTCAATTTCTCCTTCGATTCTCAACCAAAATGAATGAAACTTATCTCAAACGACTCTTAACTCGATTACAGACTCGATAATACACTTAATTGCCCAAAAAACAGGGGTCTTTACATATAATTTGATCAAATCAAAAAGTAAACTATGGCCAAAATATTCCTAAACTAGTTTTACAGCAAACCAAATGCAAATTCCCACCAAATCAATGCAATTTTGTTTCAACCAAAACAAATCAAGCATTGCTCTGATACCAATTGATGGAGATCTAATCCCCTTGAGCAGCAAAACGTGTTTGGAATCGTAATTTGCAAGTTTGTTTTGGTTGAAAAGCAAAACCCGATACATTGATGAAAAATAGAGATAAACATACAAAATTCTAATCCAATTAGGCATGGAGTAAAACATGCAAACATGCTATAGAAATTAACTAAAACAAAAAGAATTCATAATTACCTTTGTTGTTTCTCAACAACACAGCAACTCCTTGCTCCAAGAGAATCCAACAACACAAGTACACCCAAAAGAACGTCTCTTTTTTTACAGGACACTACCAACAGGAAAACCTTCTATGACTCTGAGTTCTACTTAGATCTTCCTTAGGTGGGAAGGATCCAACAATTGGAGAATGTAGGGACTTCTAGAGAGTGAGAGAGAGAGAGTGAGCAATTCATAACTGCAAGATCATTAATCGATCAATTCCATCACTGTCCATCGAGAGATTGAATTGAAGAGGAGAGCTTCCCCACTCCCTATCGATAGGGGGGAAGTGGGAAGAGGGGAACGTGTCCTCCTGACACGTTCCCAACAATTAATTAACTAATTAATTAACAATTTAATTAATTAATTAAATATCATATATTTAATTAATAATTAGGATTAAATCATATTTAATCTTTTTCTCCTATAACCTATAGTTTCAATGTACATCTTATGCACATTAAATTATAACCTATAGTTTTCAAATATGAATCACATTCACATTTGAATTTAACATTTGAACTCTTTCAAATATTTAATTCTCTCATATAATTTAATATGAATCATATTCACATTAAATTTATAATTTATAGTTCCAAAACTATATATTATATCGTATCTATATACATTAAATTTATTCCCTAATTTATTTGAACATTTCAAATTCAAAAGATCTAAGAACCCTTTACGAGCTAGAAGGTGGACCTAATGGACCTATAGATCAGAAGCTTCAACGATACGAGATTACTCGGTTAATCTCATTAACCTCCTAATTAACATTCGTTAACTGCGGGAACACTCCACTAAAGTCCCGCATTGCACTCTTCTCACCGCAGAGATATATTTCGTGTCACGGATATTGACCAATAACAATAAGTCAATCATTCATTTAATATTCAGAATACACCAGTGGGTCAAATTACCATTTTACCTCAGGTTACATCTTGTACCTTAAGTACCGGTGCTCTCTAATGAACAATTTGTTTGTGGTCCTACCAACAAAGCAGAGTCCTCTCGGGCAAATGAGAGGGTCGGACCCTTTGTTCAAGTCCCGGAGACACCACTTAAGGAAACATTCCTCTACTTACCCTAGTAGGTGGTAAGGAGTGAATTCCAACATGTTAAGTTAAGTTCTCAGCCGCTCACTCGGTCTTGTCCCCAAGAAGGTAGGCATATTGAGTCGGCGAATCTGACCACTCTCACCCATACTAGTCAAAGGGCAATCCCTCGCGAACAGGAGTTCGTAACTTGCTCAGGATTGAGATCAAGTTGCCTAGGTCATCCTAGTGAAATAGAAATCTAACTAGTCAACAGAGTTACATCTAGTGGTTACTATTTCGCGGTTTGGTCTTATGTAATCTCATTACATAGGATATCCCCACTCACATGTTATCTACATGAACACGTTAGGATCACGGTGTTTGTATCATATACAAAGTGGGCCACATCCATAGTTTTACCAGGGTAAGGTACCCAAACCTTATCCCCTGACTATAGACCCTTTAGGTTGTATCTCGAACCGAGATCCTTTCTATGAACACTACATTCAGTTAAAGATACATTTAACAACCTTGGATGTTTAGTTTATTAGATTTAGGGTTAAAACAAAGGAAAATCCGTAGATAATGAACAATGACGCTTTATTGAAGTAATAACAGTTTATTATAGATAATTATAACAAAAAAAAATACAAACTACGAGTTTTAGGGCACAAACCCCAACATGATTCAAATAATAAGGTGTTTGACACCTTATATTATGCATTAATGCATAATATGTGGAGTTAGTGGCAAAATGGGTGGAGAATTTCTCTGCACCCACATTGCCTATAAAAGCATCCCTTTGGATGCAATTTTGAACACTTGAACCATTTGTGTAGTTTTGCATCTTAGGCAAACACAAGAGTTCTCTCCAAATCTCTCTTCAAAAACACCCCTAATCCAAAAAGGAGAACCCACCTCTCTCGTTCTCCTAGAGAACAACCAAGAAGGTCTTTTGGCGGTGTTCGAGGATTTGATCGTAGAGAAGAGGAGCTCGTAGACGACGAGGAACAACTTGAAGAACCGATCTTCAAAGGTAAATTACTAATCCTTCTATGCCTTCAAGAAGTATGCTTAGCTAGATTTCTATCTTGAGTATTTTCTATGTCACGCAATTGAGAGAAAAGGCGATCAATCACTTCCGCACGGGATTCAGGATCAAGAGAGATCGAGAAGGAAATTGAAGATGGTTCTTCAAGAGGTTAGTATTGTTTTTACTTACTGTTTTCCTTCTCATTTCAACTTCTTTAGCCTAGAATATATGTTGATATGTTCAATTTTAAGAAAATAGAAACACAACGAATCAACGACATTTCACAATATCTTCTACTACGGGAAATCCATTACCTTCAGGAGATATGTCTCTCTTTGAATAAAAAACAGAAGCTACATAGGAGATATGTCTCTCTCTTGAACAAAAAGTAGAAGCTACACAGAACGAACTGGAAAGGCGAATTTCACACTATGGTTGAGGCCGACCATATAAGGTCGAGGCCAACCACACTGCAAGTAGGTTATTTCTTTTGGTTTTGTGGTTTGAGTTCTTGAATGAGAGACCCATTTGTCGTTTTTTCTTGTTTGTTAAAGCTTACACCTTTTTATTGATTTATCTTGCTTAGTAAAATTTAATAATTCTATTTGTCAGAGTTGATCTTTTTGAAGTACAATTTATTAAGAGAAATAAGGACGATAATTAGAGAAAGAAAAGTCTTATACAACCAACTCCCATTCATCTGTTCATCCACTACCATTAGAGTTATCTGAAGGATAGAATAACATAACAGTGAGTTAGAGAAACACACGAGAAAGGGGGCTAGAAAAGAGAGGTTGAACACGTGGTCGAGACCAACCTCATATGGTTGGGGCCGACCTCATATGGCCGAGGCCGGTTGAGTTTATTCAGTAAATGTTATTGAATGTGTATTAGGTTTTACCTTAAATAACCTTAAATCCAACAAACTAATATCCTAGATTGTCTTATAAGTCGTGAACAATATGTGGAGATATACGAGGATCAATGTAAACCTGAGATTTCTCCTTGAAATTTCTTTACAAAAAAAAAACAAAAAGAAAAACAAACAAAGAGATAAAAAAAAGAAAAAAAAGGAAGGGAAACTTTTTGATATGTTTGGTTTGTTTTGGTTTAAAAAAAAAAGAAAAGAAAAGAAAAAGAAAGAAAGAAAGAAAATAAAAATAAAAAGAAATGTGAAATGCCCACCATTGCCAAACTCTTTTTTTAACCTATTTTACTCCATTTCCTCCTCATTATTTGAGAGAGAACTAGAGATGATCATGAGAGAGGATTGAAGGAAGAAGAAGAGAGAGGTTGTTGGTGTTGAAGTTGAAGAAGAAAGGGGGATGATCAATGCAAGCCTCCATGACAAGTTTTGTGATCAACTCTGCCCACTTCTGATGGTTGGATCGTTTTGTGTTCCACAAGAAGTATTCAGAGGTGAGGTTTGATTTTCTTGAAAGTTAACCCTTTTTTTAACAAATTTCGTGAAGGAAGCTCGAGCAAAAGCTAACTTTATGTGAATGATTTGTGAAGAGGAAGGTAGAGGAGAGAATTTGTTGTCAAATCTTGAAAACCTCTGGTTTTTTAGACGTGTTGATCTGTAAAATTCGAATACGAAGCTGTATTAGGTATGGTTGGAAATCTTTTTTAATTTCCTATAACTTCCATGAAGAAATCATGAGTAGAAAATGATTGGAAGTTGCTTTAAAATGCAGGTCATGTTCAGGGTGCAGCAGGAAAACGATTCTGGAAGTTTCAGAAACTTAGTTTGGGGAAAGTGGATTTTGAGGTATTCACGGGCAAATTCTTTAGGACTTTCAATTTTATTTCTTGAGATGAGTTTTAGAGGGTTCAAAAAGGAAGAGTTTGATATAAAGTACATCATTTTCGGCCAAGTAATGAAGAAGTTATGAGTATGTGAAATCAGGGTATGAAAATTGTAGAATGCTGGAAAATATATAGAAGGGTTTTTGCAATCCTAAGCTTGAAATTCATGAATTCGAAGTTTTAATCCTTAGTCTTGGTTTGTTTGACAGGCCAAGAGGAAATAGGTCGAGTATACGGGCCGAGGATCTAGTTTTAACGCTGTGAGTGACAAAATGAATGTCAAAAATGATTTTTATACTTGAATTTATGCTTATGGGAATGCAAGACTTCCTAAGAATGAACTAGTTTAAATGCTTTATGTTTTCTTTTGAACACATACTTATGAGCATGCATGGTTTCCTTTAAATGATTTCAAGTGCGCATTGTGAGCTTAGATTTTTCCAATGAAATTTACATGTGAGCATATGTTTATTGATTTTCTGAAATTTAGTGGAAATGTATAATTTCAAGCAAGCATGTATTAGCAAGTATTGTTAAAGATTTCCAGTTTTCACGAACAAACTGAGTAAGCTTGAGTTTTACGAAAAAAAAGAGATAAGCATGCATTTTCAAGTATTTTCATGTGTTTTTCTGAGACTCGAATGAGTAAATGACTGAGATATTGAGTCTGAGGCTGTATAGTACCGTGTGCACACATGTCATTTTCTGTTGTCGACGTTGAGTGTACTCCTGACAACAATGCTGTCGTGAGTGCTTGTCGAGCCCCACTACGAAAAAGACGATAAGAGTGTTGGGCGGTACCCACTACATCGTAGAGTGAACGTGACAACAATGTTGTCGTAAGTGATGGGCGAGACCCACTACGACAAAGACGATGGGAGTGTTGGGCGGGCCCCATTACATTATAGAGTAAACGTTGGTTGTACTGGGCGTGCCCTACACAACGTAGATTGCCATATGTTTTTAAATGGTTAAAATTCATGATATGCCTTACGAGATTTTAATGACATGTTGGATTTCTGAAAAAACTATTATGATTACACGTTTATATTTAACGCTTGATTATAGATGCATATGCTCATAGATTGTCAAGTGATATGATTTACGAGTTAATAGTTTTTAAACTCAGTCACTCACTGAGCTTCATTGCTCATTCTTTCAGTGTTTTCCAACTTTTCAGGTAGAGATCGACCTCCTGGTGCCTGAAATCCTGCCATAGTCTGCCGACAAGCTCTGTGAGTTTGATATTTTGTACGTGGGTGGGGTTGTATAGCAAATTCATATATATTGTAGATATTTTGAATGGACAATATAGTTATTTACGTGTATGCACTAAAGGTTGTAGTTGTGTAAATCATGGTTGGGTATGTTTTTGGTTGTAGTGCTCTCTACCTGTTTTAGTTTTCGAGTGAGGTTTAAGTAGAGTGTCTCCTTATGTATGTATAGTGATGTTCAAGGTTCCGCTGTGTTGTGTTTAAAGTATTTCATATACAAGTATAGTATGATTATCAGGTAACACAGGGTCAACATGTATCGTTAGAGAGGCAAATGATGTTTGTTGGCTTCACGTCGTCTTCCGGGCTAAGTTAGTGGGTAGTTCGAGAGGGGGTGTGACAATCAATGTTCAAGAAACAACCTAAAGGGTCTATAGTATAGGGATATGGTTGGGTACCTTATCCTGGGAACACTATGGATATGACCTACCTTATATTGATACAAATGCAATGATCCAATGTGTTCGTGTAGTGGACATGCGAGTGGGGGTATCCTATGTAATGAGTTTGCATAAGACCAGACTGCGAATTATTAACCAGTTAATGTAACATCGCTAATAGCTTTAGGTTTAATAGTTAATAGATGACCGTTAGTAGCTCGACCTTAATCTTGAGCAGGTAATCGACTCTTGTCTGTTAGGGTATGTCCTTTGATTAGTATGGGTAAGAGTGGGCTAAGATGTTGACTCAATATTCCTACCTTCCTGGGGACAGAAACTAATGGGGAGCTGAGAACATAGCTTAGCAAGATGGAATTTACTCAATCCCATGCTTAGGGAATTTAGATGAGTTGTTCCCTTTAGTGTTGATTCGGGACTTGAACAACGGGGCCCCACCCTTTCATTGGCTCGAGAGTGACTTTGTTTATGGTCGGACCATAAACATGTTATTCATTAGAGGATCAATGGTACTTAAGGGCAAGATGTAGTCACAGGGGTAAAATAGTAATTTTGACCCAACTATGACTACGAATGACTTGTGAAGGGTCGACTTACAGGTATGAGTTATATCGATGGACACAACTTGTCCTACAGTGAGGAGAGTGCAACTACGAGTATTTAGTGGAGTGACTCGTAGTTAATGAATGTTGGTCAGCTCGGGTCAAAAGTTTGACTGGTTTGATCTCATATCATTGGAGCTCATGATCTGTAGGTCCATTAGGTCCCACCGTTGGCTTAATATGGAATTATCGAGGGTATAAAGTTTTGGAACAAATTTGAAGAGTTCAGATTTGTAATTGGAATTTATATCGGTTATATGTGATATATGAAGGAGTCCATATTAAGAAAGCCGAAGCAATTTAGGATCTTGGACACTCTAATTTTATCAATTTTGCAAGATAAAATGCATGTCTAAACTGTAAACACGGAGAGTAAGAACACATACCTTCTAACTCAAAATTCTCCAAATCCGTGGGCAATCTCTTGTCACAAACACTTTGTGGACCACCTTTAGTGTCTTCCCTACTATCCTCAGGCCTTGGAACATTTTTTGGGATCTTAGATTGAGGGAATTAGAAGAGAGAAGGGAGAATGGTCTAAAAAACGTGAAAATGAAATTTCTGCAAAATTCTACTAATCCTCTTCAATTCTTCTTCAATTAAAGTTTCATTAAGCCTTGTGAAGAAGCCACCACATGAATGATGAGGATTAATCAAGAAGGAGGTGCTCAATTTTGGTGAATTTGACATTCAAAGTAGGTGATTCATCAATTTGTGTATTTGGTCCCTTTTTAATTCAAATATGAATATGAATTTTCTTTTAATTTTAATTCAAAATTAATATAAAATTAATTTTAAATTAAAAATAATTTATTAATTTAATTATTAATTATAAATAATTAATTAATTTAATATTAAATATCAAATTAAATAATTGGACCAATCTCGATTTCTTAAACCGATTGTTCGAACATGAATCCCTATTCATGTTTTAAACCAAATCAATATTTAAATCATATTTAAATATGTCCATCTCTTCTTTATCATAGTTTAATTCATAATTAATCTATGACACGTTAAGTATATCGCATATAATTAACATTTTCTCCCAAAACCGAATTTGAACAATTCAAATTATTTTCTCTCAAATTGTTACAAGGCTTAGTCTGAGCTAGTAAGGGGGACCTAATGGATCTTCAGATCATGAGCTCCAACGATACGAGATTAACCGACCAAACTCTTTAGCCTTAACTAATTAACATTCGTTAACCATCGGGACACTCCACTATAGTCCACTAGCTGCACTCTCCTCACTATAAATATATTTCTATCCACTCAATTGGTTTGTGGTCCAACAAATAAACCGAATCCCTCTTGGGCCAATGAGAGGGGTGGGCTCTTTGTTCAAGACCCGGAGTCAGCACTTAATGAAACAACCTCTCTACTAATCCCTAAAGCAGGTAGGAGTGAATTCCATCTTGTAGAACTATGTTCCCAGCTATCTACCCGGTCTTATCTCTAAAATGGGAGGTTTATTGAGTCGGCGATCTCCGACCATTCTCACCCATGCAAATCTAAGGATAATTCGAATAAATAGGAGTTCATTGCACGCTCAGGATTAAGATCAAGCCTATTCTTACCAATTGAGGGTAAGAAGGAAGGAGAGACTGATTTCGATAGAGGATTCTTCTTACCTAATTTAGTAAAGGGTATAAGCTACCAATTGAGGGGACAAGGAGCTGTCTCGGGAAGGAAGCCAGCCTCACTCTTGGGAGTTGTAGTCTACCTTTGTTCTTCTTTCCTCCTGTCTTTATTTCTTAATTTCTAAGCTTGTAGTAGAATTAGGTCTTGTTGTTTTTAAAAGCTTGTTTGTTGTTAGACCTTGCCATGTTTATTAAGTTTAATGCAAATTTACTTTTTTGTTTCTCTTTTAACATCATGAGCTAATTCTGTTAATGGGAAGAATTAAGGGAGGTTGGTGAAAGTGAGCTATCTGTGAAGGCTTGAGTTGCAATTATCCACTCTTCTAATCTTTGTGTGCTTAATCCTAGCTTAGATCCGTTTGGCCAACCGATTTAAGTTGTGCTTGTTCTGAATTTGGGAAAAGGAAATAAGCTGAATTCACTGATTAGAAATAGTTCTGATTAGGGGTTAGCCCTAGGGTAATTGAGGGTATTATGGATAGTAACTCACCTAATGAATGCAATGATGAATTTGATAATGAGGCAAGTAATGGGAATTAGTTGCTATAACACAAGATCTCTGGGAAGAGTCTGTCAGAACTTGCATTAAAAGCTGGAGCAATATCATTGTTGTAGCATTTAGTTTGTTGAAGCATAACCAACCCCTAATTCAACCCCTGCCTTAGTCATTTGAAGTGAATTGTTGTTTAGAGTTCTAGACTTTAAACTTACTTGTGTTATTTTTTTAAGATTGAGTTATATTTAGACCTTATGCAATTGAATCACTGGCTACCCCAAGTTTACTAAAAACAACTCAACATTTGTAACTCTCCTAATACAATTTCCTATGGGATCGATACTTTTCTTATCACTTGTTGCATCAAGGTTGTGTATACTTGCACATATTAAGGTGTTTTTGACTTAATTCATTGACACTCCTTAGAAGCACCAAGTTTTTGGCGTCGTTGTCGGGGAATTGTTGCAAGAAGTTATTGGTTTTGAGTTATTTTTAGCAGACTAGTGCTTGCAAGTGAACTGACTGAGTTGTTGCTTAATTACAGGTTAATTGGACTGAGTTGTGCATGAACGATCAACTAGGGTTGGAATTCATTCTAGATCCAGAAATAGAGAGAACCTTCAGAAGGAGATTGAGAGATCATAGGGACATAATGACAAATCCTCAATATCAAAGAGATCCTTTAGCTCAACCTGCTCAACAACCTGAAGTGAGGCAAGTTGAGGTAGTCAATCAGGCTATGATCCCTGCTAATGTTATACTTTTAGCAAATGACAGGGAAAGAGCCATCTGAACTTATGCCAATCCGTTGGTTGATGAGTTGAATCCAGGGATAGTTAGACTTAAAATTAAAACTCATTCCTTTGAATTGAAAGCAGTGATATGTCAAATGTTGCAGTCAATAGGGCAGTATCATGGGTTATCTGCAGAGAATCCACATGCACATTTGAGAGCCTTTTTGGGAGTGAGTGATTCTTCATCTTCCTAGAGTATCTAAGGAAGCTTTGAGGCTTAATCTTTTCCTTTATTCTCTAAGGGATGGTGCCAAGGCATGGTTGGATTCTTTACCACCAGGAGCTATTGATTCATGGAATACATCGGCTGAGAAGTTCCTTATTAAATACTTCCCTCCAACCAAGAATGCACGGCTAAGGAGTGATATAGTATCATTTCAGCAGAATGAGGATGAAAGAGTGAGTGAAGACTGGGAAAGATTCAAAGATCTGTTGAGAAGATGCCCTCATCATGGACTTCCTCATTGCATCCAGATGGACACATTTTACCATGGGCTGAATACAACAACCAAACAGGTTGTAGATGCTTCAGCCAATGGAGCCCTTCTGTCCAAGACTCACAATGAAGCATTTGAAATTCTGGAAAGGATATCTACCAACAATTGTCAATGGGCAGACATGAGACACGACCCTAGTAGGAAGGCCAAGGGAATGCTGGAATTGGACGCTCTATCTACCTTGAATGCTCAAATGGCATCTATGGCAAACATGCTGAAGAATTTATCTTTGGGGAATGCAGTAAAAAATGTATCAACTGTACAAGCTCCAACCACTGTGAACCAAGTGGGAAGTCAAGATACGTGTGTATATTGTGGGGAAGGCCATGTCTATGAATATTGTCCTCACAATCCAGCATCAGTATGCTATGTGGGCAATTAACAAGCCAACCACAGGAACAACCCATACTTTAATACCTACAACCCTAGGTGGAGAAAACGTCCCAACTTCTCTTGGGGAGGCCAAAGTTGTGTTGCTCAAGCACCACAACCACAGAGGCCTATGAACCATCCTCCAGGTTTTGGAAACCAAAATCAACAAGGATTTAGTAATCAAAGGCCAGTGCATCCACCAAAAGCATCTAATGCACCTCTAGAAAATGCATGGAAAGAGTATATGGAAAAAACAGATGCAGTGGTTCAAAGCCATTCAACCTCATTAAGGAGCATTGGAATTTAGCTTTGTCAAATAACAAATGAGTTGAAAAAAAGACCTCAAGGCAGATTACCAGCTGACATTAAACCACCAAATAGAGAGGGGAAGGAACAAGTACAATCAATAGAGCTCATGAGTAGTAAATCAGTGGGGAGAAATAAAGAAACAAGATTGAATAAGCAAGGTAACCAAGAGGGTGAGCAAAGGGGAGTAATAGAAGCAGAATTTGAAAAAATAACAGTAGCAGATAAAGAATTTGAAGGAGGAAAGGGTGAATCTTCTGAAACCAAGCTTGACTCAGTCATAAGATTCACGCCTCCACCACCCCCTTTCCACAAAGGTTGAGCAAGAAAAAGTCAAGGGAAGTTCATTTTGAGAAGTTCCTAGATATTTTGAAGGAGATACATATCAATATACCGCTAATTGATGCTTTAAGACAGATGCCCAACAATATGAAGTTTCTCAAAGATGTGTGTTCAGAAAGGGAGAGATTTCAGGAATTCAAGGTGGTATCCTTAAATGAAGAATGCAGTGCAGTCTTTAGGAATAGAATCCCTCATAAGGAGAAAGATCTAGGGTCTTTTACAATTCCAGTGTCTATTGGAGGTAAAAAGCTGGGAAGAGCTCTCTATGATTTGGGAGCAAGTGTTAACCTCATTCCTCTATCCATCTATAAAGGATTAAGTATAGGTGAAGCTCGCCCCACAACAGTAACTCTCCAATTGGCTGACAGATCCATAACTTATCCAAAAGGAAAAATTAAGGATATTCTGGTACAGGTGGGACAATTCATATTTCCAGTGGACTTCATCGTCCTATACTATGAAACTGATCAGGATGTCCCAATCATTTTGGGAAGACCCTTCTTGAAAACAGGAAGAACTTTAGTGGATGTGTATGAAGGAACAATTACATTGAGAATGAATGGTCAAGAAGTGAAATTCAGTGTTTATGACTCCATGAAATACCCTGATGAAATAGAGCAATGTTCAACAATACATTTGATGGAAGAGATGATAGCTGAAGCATTTGAAGAAAAGATAGTTGAGCATCAAAACTCAATCATGGATGAAGAGTTGTGGGGTGCATCAGCGTGGACCATAGGAAGTCAGAATGGGGCTGAAGAACCTAAAGTGGTTGAGAGCAAGGCAGTCTTTGAATCTTTAGAACTGAGAGATATAAGTAATATGCCATTGCAACCATCTATTCAAGTGCCTCCAGTGTTAGAACTTAAGCCACTGCCTAAGCATCTCAAGTACGTCTTTTTGGGAGACAAAGAAACCTTGTTTATTTTCATAGAAGCAGATCTAATGCCTAGCAACGAAGAAATGCTGATAAAATTGCTGAAGCAATATAGAAAGGCAATTGGGTGGACTTTAGCAGACATCAAGGGAATCAATCCCACTTACTGTATGTATAATACCAACCTAGGAAAAGGAAATTTTAAATCATCGGAGCAACAAAGGAGATTGAATCCAGCTATGAAAGAGGTGGTGAAGAAGGAATTGTTAAATGGCTAGATGCTGGCATCATATACCCCATTTCTTATATCAACTGGGTCAGTCCAGTGCAGTGTGTCCCAAAGAAGGGAGGGGTCACTGTGGTAACAAATGCAACAAATGAACTGATTCCTACAAGAACAGTTAGTGGCTGGAGGATTTGTATGGACTATAGAAGGTTGAACAAGGCCACTCACAAAGACCATTTTCTTTGCCATTTATTGACCAAATGCTAGATAGGTTGGTTGAGAAGGCTTATTATTGTTTCCTCAATGGTTATAGTTGGTACAATCAGATAACAATAGCCCCACAAGACCAAGAAAAAACCACCTTTACCTGTCCCTATGGCACCTTTTCTTTTCGAAGGATGCCATTTGGGTTGTGCAATGCTCCAACCACCTTCCAAAGATGCATGATGGCTATCTTTTCGAATCTAGTGGAGAACATTATGGAAGTTTTCATGGATGATTTTTCAGTGTTTGGGAAGACATTTGAAGATTGCCTGAGCAACCTGGGAAAGGTGTTGAAGAGATGTGAAGATACCAACCTGGTTCTAAATTGGAAAAAATGCCAATTTATGGTAATAGAAGGAATTGTTCTGGGTCACAAGGTTTCAAAGGAAGGTATTGAAGTAGACAAGGCAAAAATTGAAGTTATTGCTCAACTGAAACCTCCTTCATATGTGAAGGGAGTTAGGAGTTTTTTAGGCCATGTTGGTTTCTACAGAATGTTCATCAAGGACGTTTCCAAAATAGCCAAGCCCTTGTGTACCTTGTTTGAGTTAAACAAACCATTTGAGTTCAATGAAGAGTGTTTAAAGGTCTTCCACAAGTTGAAGCATGCCCTAGTTACAACACCTATCATTTCATGTCCTAATTGGGAACTTCCTTTTGAGGTGATGACTGATGCTAGTGACTATGCAGTGGGAGCTATGTTGGGACAAAGGCAGGGTAGGTTGATTCATTGAATGAAGCTCAGTTAAACTATACAACTACTGAAAAGGAGTTATTAGTTATGGTTTTTGCCTTTAAAAAATTCAGAGCTTATTTGGTTGGAGTGAGAGTAACAGTGTATACTGACCATGCTGCAATAAAATACCTCTTGGCAAAGAAGGATGCCAAGCCTCGATTAATCCATTGGGTGCTTTTGTTGCAAGAATTTGATGTGGAAGTTAAAGACAGAAGAGGGACAGAAAATCAGGTAGCTGACCACTTGTCCAGAATTGAGCCAGCATCTCAAATGCTCCAGCATTCTGAAATCAAGGATGCTTTTCCTGATGAGCAATTACTTATGGTTGTTCAAGTGCAGATGGTACAAAGCCTTTGGTTTGCTGATTTATCCAATTTTAATGCAAGTGGGATAATACCAGAAGATCTTAAAGGACAACAAGTTAAGAAATTTCTCCATGATGCCAAATCCTATTTTTGGGATGAACCTTTCCTATACAAGCAGTGTGATGATGGAATCTTGAGAAGATGTGCAGATGAGAGTGAATTCACATCTATTTTAGAACATTGTCATAACTCTCCTTATGGTGGACACTTCAGTGGACAAAGAACAACAACCAAGATCTTTCAAAGTGGTTTGTATTGGCCAACTGTTTTTAAGGATGCACATCTGTTCAACAAATTTTGTGAAAAATGTCAAAGAAGAGGTAACATAGGGAAAAAAGATGAATGCCCCTAACTTATATCCTTGAGGAATTATTTGATGTTTGGGGGATTGACTTTATGGGCCCCTTCCCACAATCCAATGGCAACCTGTACATTCTATTGGCAGTAGACTATGTGTCAAAATGGGTGGAAGCAATGGCATGTTCAGCAAATGATGCTAAGAAAGTGATGAAGTTTCTGCATAGGCACATCTTTACTCGGTTTGGGACACCACGAGCTCTCATCAGTGATGAAGGCTCACACTTTGTGAATAGAGCAATGAGCACTCTCCTTGGGAAGTATAATGTCAAGCACAAAATTTTCACACCATACCACCCTCAGGCAAATGGACAGGCAGAAGTATCCAATAGGGAAATTAAAGGCATCCTGGAAAAATTGGTCAATTCTAATCGAAAAGATTGGTCAACTAAGCTAGATGATTCACGGTGGGCCTATAGAACAACTTTTAAAACTCCTTTTGGTATGTCTCCTTCTATGATGGTGTATGGTAAGGCTTGTCATCTGCCTCTTGAGCTAGAGCATAAATCTTTTTGGGCCACAAAAGAGTTAAATCTAGACTTAACAGCAGCAGTTACCACAAGGATGTTGTAACTCAATGAGTTAGAAGAATTTAGGCACTTCGCGATGAAAATGCTAAAATCTATAAGGAGAAAACCAAGGTCTGGCATGATAAAAAAATTATCCACAAATCTTTTGAGAAAGGGCAAAATGTGCTGCTTTACAACTCTCGGATGAAATTCTTTCCAGGAAAGTTAAAATAAAAGTGGTTTGGTCTATTTAGAGTGCTTGAAGCATTCTCACATGGTGCAGTTCTTCTGAGAAATGATAAAGATGGTCGAGAATTCAAAGTGAATGGACAAAGGCTTAAGCACTATTGGGGAGAGGAATTCAACAAGGAGATAGCCTCTAGCAGGCTACTCTTAGATGGACTAGACAAGTGAATTACCATTTGCAATAAGGGAGTACTCTCTTCTTAAAAAAATAAAAAAATAAAAGCCCTCCCATGTGTCAATCTCTTTTCATTTACTATATTTGTTTTTAGTTCTTCTTTTTGTTTAGGTAGTAACTTGTTAAGTTTCTTTGTTTTGTCTTTTCATTCAGCTTTTTGTATGTTTCAAGGCAGAAGGTCAGAAGTGCCTAGAAGGAATCTGCAACATGTGATTTTCTGGAAGTCAATCTTTCCTACTTGGGAAGTTGTGGACAACATCTGCTGAGTTAGCAGGTCTGCCATGCAACATCAGATAAAAAAGGAAGAAGATTCCTGAAAAAAAAAAGATTTGGGAAATCGATGGACATAATGCATTGAATGGCTTTGGCAGAGGAACCTGTTAGAAAATTAAAGGAAAATTAATGCACATCCATGTCCGGCTAGTTCTTTAAATAGAGGCTTAGTGAAGGTTGTTTCACATCACTAAAAGCTCGAAGAAGCATAAACGAAAAGGGGAATAGATTAATAGCATCCCCCATCCTCAAAAGTTCGAATGACGCCTTCAAAGTTCAAGGGCAAGAAGAAAGTAGCTGAGGAGCATGTTGAAGAAGAAGTCCCAGAGCAAACCGTTGCAGAGGAGACTGAGAACTCCAGACACTCCCATTTAAGAAGCAAATCCAAATCTTCAAGGTCCAAGGGGAAGAAGAAGGTTGAGGAAGAGCCCACTGAGGAAGAGATCGCGCCATGATGCATCCGCGATCATCGAACAAGTGGAGCGACCTTTGGTAGTTGCTCGGTTGAAAGCTTCAAGAAAAAAGAGTAGCGCTAGCAAAACCTTCCAAGCACTCTTCTAGAGAAAGGTTCATCAGTGATGCAGCTAGGAGTCGTTTTGAGCTGATCAAAGTAAGGGAAATGCTGCCTGAGAAAGGTTTTGCTCAACCTTATTCCACTCTTCCTCTTTTTGTAAGGGCCAACATCATTAACCATGGTTGGGAGCAATTCTGCCAGCAGCCAAAACCAACAATCATCCCCATTGTCCAGGAGTTTTATGCAAACTTGGATCCAAATTCTACCTATCACACCACTGTAAGAGGGAAAGTTGTCGACTGGACTCCTTCTACAATCAATGGACTATTTAACCTTCAGGACATTCCTAATGCAATTTACAATGAAATAGAGGTAGCCACTCCAGACCCTTATTTGAATTCTGTAATCAAAGTAGTGGGGGTTCAAGGCACACAGTGGAGAGTATCTACAACAGGTGTTAGAAGCCTTGAAGCAGCCTACTTGACAGATGAGGCCAATGTGTGGCATGCATTTGTAAATAATAGGCTTTTGCCTACTTCTCATGACAACATCATCTCCAAGGATCGAACCCTCTTGACTTTTGCAATATTAAAGGTTTTAAGCATTGATGTGGGCAGGATCGTTGCAAGGGAGATTCAAGCATGTGCCAAGAAGAAGGTGGGTAAGTTGTTTTTCCTAAACACCATAACAAAGTTATGTTTGATGATCGGAGTACCATTTCAGCCAACTGAAGACATGGTGAGTGACTAGGCCACCATTAATCTGAGCAACATTCAAAGGCTGACAAGAGGAGGCAGTAGAGGCCATCGAGGGCTAGCTGTAGGAGCCAACAAATTGTTGGAACAACAATTTGAGATGATGCAACGATGAGATCACTCTGAAGGGCAACAAAGAGCATATTGGGCATATGCTAAAACCAGAGATACTTCAGTTAGAGAAGCCATGTTGGCTAATTTTATCAGTCCATATCCTCCTTTTCCTTATTTTCCAGATGTGGTGTTCAATCCATGGAATTCTCATGCCCTGGATGGTGACCAAGAGAAGGAAGACGAGGAGCCTCTCCCTGGAGATGAAGACTGAGTTGCCTAAGGGGAGTTGTGTTTCAGCTTGCCTGCTCTTCTGCTTGTCTCTTTTCAATATCTGTTTTCTGCTTTCATGAATTATGTTGTAGGCCTGCTTAGGATGGTTTGTCATTTCTTATTTCCTTGCTACCTTGTTTCTTGCTTTCAGTAATCTTTTGTTAGGGTCATTATCAATTAATGAAATCTGGATGAAAAAGCCCTTATCTGTCTTGTGTTGTAGAGTTTCCTGTTGAAAGATGTGTCAAGCTTAACATGATTAAATTACCCTCAATAACTTACTCTTTCCTGAGTTGTGCTAAACCTAATCTAAGCCCCTTGTTATCACTGTTAATTCTTAAGTCATTGCTCTTCAAGCTCTGTGCATTATTGGGAAAACCTTGTTGGAAAAGATCATCTTCCCTTGTCCCTTCTTGTTTCTCTATTTTACTCCTTGAGGACAAGGAGTACAATAAGTTTGGGGGGACAAATTCTATTTTTTTAGTGGGAATTAAGCACTGCTTTGTGAAGCCATGACTTCTTCTGTTAAAAAAAATGGGAGAAAAAGTAGTTGTGGAGAGTTACTCCTCTATGCAGGCTAGTAAGTCAGGGATAGGCATGACACCTATGTCTGACTTTCTGAAGACAGCATGAGCATGAATATGAATGACAACCCAATTTTGTAACAAGGCTCGTTGTCAGGCACCTTCATCACAAATGTTGTTGTATGGATCGAACGTCTTGTGTACATTAAGGGTACTCTTCTGTTTCTTTTTTTTTAAAAAAATAATAATAATAATAGAAGAAGAGGTTGGTGCTGATAAATTGCTCTTGGTTCCTAGTGTTAAGCCTCATGAGGCCTAGGTGAGTTGCATCACAACTGTGGCCATGCAAGGAACTAAGAGGGAGCATAGTAATGAAGTTCTGAGCTTGAGTTGTCTAGAAGGTAGTGACTTCACAATGTTAGTAGCCTAGAGTGAATAGAGAAGCTTAATCTAGTAAGGCAGAACCTTTCGTGTATAGGACAACCTGAGGAATGCAAAGTGAAGTCAATGATGGACCTTAACACTGATGTTATTGTGGGGATGCAGGATTATGGCCTAGATCAGTTCAACATTGAGAATAAAGAGCTTCAATGTTTTAATGTGTTAAGTGGGCCAGTTCTTTTTAGGGGTTACTCAACCTTGACAGAAATTACTTATTGGTTCAGTTGCACTATTTTTTAAGGCTGATTAGGGTTTAGTAGAGTCATTATTACTCAAGGGCAAATAATAGTTTGAGTTTGGGGGCTTGATAGCTCTGCAAATAGAGCTACTAAGTGGACCATCTTTGAATAAATAAGTCTAATTGGGTGTGAGCATGTGTTTCTTTTGACTAGAAGTTGTGCTTTAAGTGTTTGAATTCTACTAAGTAATGATGAAATCCATTTTGGGAATAGTGCAGATAAAAGTCGTGTTTGATTAATGCCACTGTGACTTTAGTTAAGACAATGCTGGAGCATTTGAGTTGAAGCTACAACATACCTGATGCTGAAGCATAATGAGCCAGATGCTGAGAACTTGCAAGACAAATGTTGGAGCATCTATGCAGGAAGGCACAAGTCACCAAATGTTGGAGCATTTAGGATGATGCTGCAACATACCAAATGTTGCACAAAACTATGCAAGGATGTTGAAGTTGCAGTAATGCCTAAAGCTTTCAGTGGAAAAGTGCAAGCATTTGGACACGTGGCAGTCACCTCAATTAATGAATCTGACAGTAACACGTAGCTGGACCAATCAGTAGTGGTTATGTGGATCTTCATGCCACAAAAGTCATTATTTTCCCTATTGGGGCTAGCTATTTAAGCAACCTATTCTTATCAATTGAGGGTAAGAAGGAAGGATGGACTGATTTCGATAGAGGATTCTTCTTACCTAATTCAGTAAAGGGCAAAAGCTAGTAATTGAGGGGAGAAGGAGTTGCCTCAGGAAGGAAGCCAAGCTCACTCTTGGGAGCTGCAGTCTACCTTTGTTCTTCTTTCCTCCTGTCTTTATTTCTTTAATTTCTAAGCCAACAAAGCTTGTAGTAGAATTAGAGGGCTACATGAACGTGTTGGATCATTGTGTTTGTATCAAATACAAAGTGGGTCGTATTCATAGTGTCACTAGCATAAAGCGGGTAGGAGTGAATTCCATTTCGATTTTATCCCTGAAATGGGAGGTTTATTGAGTCGGCAATCTCGAGCCACTCTCACCCATGCAAATCTAAAGATAATCCGAATAAACAGGAGTCCATAAAACGCTCAGGATTAAGATCGAGTTACCTAGGTCATCGTATGAATATAGTCAGTTAAGACAGTAAACGGAGTTATAAAGTCTAAGTAACTATTTTGCGGTCCAGTCTTATGCAAACTCATTGCATAGGACACCCCCACTCACATGACTCCACATGAACGATTTAGGATCACATTGTTTGTACTCTACAAATTGGGCCGCGTCCATAGTGTCCCCAGGATAAGGTACCCAACCCTATCCTTATACTATAGACTGTTCTGGCTATAACTTGAACTTGATCCACTTTTATGTCACACATAAAGTTCAAGTATTCATCCTATAGCCAAGGGTTCTTTATTGAATTAAGGTTACACAATACACAAATCACTTTATTCAATAACAACTTTATTGCAAAATAGAATATACATTCAGTTTACAAAACCACGAATTTTAGGACATAAAACCCAACAATTTAAGAGTTAAAGAACGAATTGCCAAAAATAAGAATAAAGCATGCTTCAATATATAGCAAATAAGTCTTAACAAGTAAATCAAAACCTAACTACAACATTTAGCTACTCTAAACCACATGAAAATCAAGCTAAACATGTAGAAAATGTCTTAAAACCGTATTACAATCTTAAAGAAAAGAAAATTAAACTTATGTGTCGATGTCGGTCCTTCGTCTCCGAGCTCCCGTCTTCGATCTCGAACCTCCACGAATGCTTTGACTCCCAAAAACGCTCTTTTCTCTCTTCTTACAAAGTGTATTTCGAAAATAGGGTCAAAAGTCTATCAAATTCGGCTCCGCTGTAATGAAAACATAAGGTTCTATTTATAATGTCTTTTGGTACAGCGTTGCAACGTTGTACCCTAGGCGGTTGGCATATATGGAATGTTTCGATGGCGTTGTAACGTTGAGGGCAGCGTTGCAATGCCGCTACCCTAACGTGGGCGCCTCTTATCGGTGTGTCGTTGCAACACTAAAGGGCAGCGTTGCAACGCCCTCGCCACGGTTCCTCATGCTTGTTCCCTTATCGAGATAGCGTTGCAACACCCTAAGGCAACGTTGCAACGCTACCTGCATAAGCCTTCAACGCATCAAAGTAGCACGCTCGGCGTTGCAACGTTGGCGTTGCAACGCTAGGGACAACGTTGCAACGCCATCACTTCGGGTCTTCTATCTTGGGATGATCCTTTTACTTCCAATTGATTTTATTTTTAGCTCCAAAAAGCCTCGTTTCGATCCGAAGTGATCCAAAATGACTCCAATTGTCTTGTTTGTGCTTTTAACATGAAATTGAGCAATTTAATCACGTAAAAGCTCTGAAATCATTACAAAACTAGCAATAATTAGGCCTAAGGATAGCACATTTTGTGTGCTATCTGACATAGAAAATATCTACAGTGAGAAGTGAGAAGAGTGCAGTTATGAGTCTTTAGTGGAGTGTATCCGCAGTTAACGAATGTTGATTAACGTGGTTAATGACATTGACCAATTAATCTTATATCGTTTGAGCTTCTGATTTGTAGGTCCATTTGGTCCCCTTCTTAGCTCGTAAAGAGTGTTGAAGTTATTTGATCTTGATTGCAATTTGAAATGGTGAAATTCACATAGAGAATCATTATAATGTATGGAGATACATGATAATATAAAGTTCTCATGTTGATTAAAACTTTATAATATAAATTTAATTTTTGATATGATTCAAACTTAATTTATGAGAGGATTAAATATTTGAAAGAGTTCAAATATTATTTCAAAATGAATTGGATTCATATTAAAACTATAGACTTGATGCACATTAGATATATATTAAAACTATAGGTTATGGGAGATTATAATTGGATATAATTCAATTATAAGGTCTAAATTAAATATATGATATTTAATTTAGCAATTAATTAATTAATTAATTAATTAAATTCTAATTAAATTTGATTTAATTAAATTAAATTGATTAGATTGAAACTATAGATGATGTGAGATATATTCATTTAAATATGATTTAAATGAATGAATGAATTAAATTAGATTAAATTATTTAATTAATTATGATTAATTGAATATTTAAATTAAATTGAATTAATTTTAATTAAATTAAATTAAATTAAATATAATAACTTTTAGCAGTTGCGGGAAGTTATGGATAAGTGAGATGATCCCACAACACCCCTCACTCTCTCACAACCTTTTATCAATAAAATGGGAAAGTAGAGAAAAAAAATCGATTTTTTTTTTTGGCTTTTGCTTCCTCATAACTTATTCCCATAAATTTATTCTCTCTACACATTCTCTTCTCTTCCCAATCGAGATACGATCCCACCATCGTGATCTCAAAAATCTCAGAGATATAGGAAGGAAGTTCTATTGGTGTTGTCTTGTTCTTGGTCCCAATTGGCATTCGTAGAATTTGCTGGAAATTCATAAGATTTTGCAAAAAGAGAGATTTGGTTCTACAAAAGTAAGTATTCAATATTTAAATTTATACATTGAATTTCTTAATTGTAGAATTTCATTCTGTTGTGTTTATCTAATTTGACAATGTACTGGTATTTTGGAAACCAAATTAAAATACGATTTGATTCCCAACCGCTGCAATTGGTTTATCGAAACCATCACAAGACACATAATACAACCTAGGATGTTAGTTATTGGATTTAGGGTTAATTTAAGGCAAACATTTGGAATTCAACAACATATGAATGAACAATAACATTTTATTGAATTGTTTTAAAAAAAACATTTTATTGAATGAATTGAAACAAATTACAAAAGTACAAACTACGAATTTTATGGCATAAACCCCAACATTTACATCATCGTTAATGGAGTGAATGAGATATCAATATAATTATACAAACTACATATAAGACATTTTATATTTAACTATGCTTCGAACAATTGATCCACATAATTGGTTAAAATATTGATATGCAATTCAACAAACAATTATCAAGTCTAAGAAAACAACCTAAAAAATGTAAAAAAAAAAAAAAAAAACGAAACAAACCCAACTCAACCCAACCCCCACTCTTCACCCCAAATATAGGTTTTAGCAAACCAACCAAATCCAACCTTGCACCCTAAACACTGTAATCAGGAACCTCAGGTTTCTAATTCCATCTAAAGATTTCCAGGGTTTCTGATTTCAAACTAGTGCGCTAAATAACCCTTAAATGTTTTGAGAAGCACTCGATCAATACACATAACGTTTGGTTAGATAATTAAAAAAATAAAAATTTAAAAATACGTAAAAACACTTCAAATGTTTTGGGTTCAATTACAAGTTTAGTCCCTACACTCGTGATTTGTCTCTATTTGGTCCCTGAACTTTCAAAAGTGTTTAATAGGTCCATGAATCTTCAATTTCGTGTGTAATAGGTTCCTGGCAAATTCAAAATTTTTTAAAATTAATTAATTGATTAGATATAAATTTAAATTTTATGACTAATGAAACTCTAAAATTTCAATTATGTGTTTAATAGACCTATGAATTTTATTCTATTCGAAATTTGAAGGATTAAATATATAATTTAAGAGTTGAGGGACCATATAGCTACAAACCTCACAGTTTAGAGACTAAATTTGTAACTTAACCAATATTTTAAGAAACACTTACTTAATAGACAACCTTAAAATGGTAGGAGACTTTTACAACATAGGTAAAGAATAAAAACTAATTTAATAGATAAATTTAAGAAAATTAGGCAACTAACTTATGAGTCAACCATTTAAAAAAAAGCTTTAAAGATTTTATTTTTTAAGAATTAATTCATGTCATCCGAGGAAAAGAAAAAAAATAAAAGCGAACAAGAATATAGCACATAAAGTATGAGTCTGATCATAGGTTCGAATCTCCTCACCTCCAAATGTGGTTCAACTCTAAAAAAATAAAATAATAATAATATTTTCGACTATAGAGACTAGAAGAGATCACTCTAAAAGTTCTATTAGTTTTTTTTAGTTCAATAACATTTAAAGATGAGAGATTGAAATATATGATCGGTTGATTGAAGGTACATGTGAATTAATGTTGAGTTATGCTCATTTTCTCTATTAAAATCTTTTTTGAAAAATAGAAAATAAATCTTGCATATTAAAATCATTTTGATATCGATTATTACCCTGTACTTTCATTACATCATTTTTCATCCTAAACTTATATAAGTGTTGCAATCTTAACCTTAAATTTAAAAATAGATTCTTATAATTAGTCCTTAAAATTAATTAAATTTTAAAAGTATGGGAATATAGAGATTAAAATAGATTATAATTAAACAAAAGATAAATTTTTCTTAAAAAGAAAAAAAAAAAGATTAGCTCAGATACGCTTTTGATATTTCGTCCGAAGTCTGACATTTGTGAAAGACCCAAATCTCCACAGTAAGCGCTAAATTCATCATAGCAAATCTCCAAGTTGCACCAGCCGGGAATCGAACCCGGGTCTGTACCGTGGCAGGGTACTATTCTACCACTAGACCACTGGTGCTTCTTGTTTCAATGATTGTTAGATATTTCTTTTGTCTAACGAGACTCAGAAAAGGCTTTTTTTTAAAAAAAAAAATTGAATTTCGAAATGTCTAATATTTAGAATAAACTAATTTATAATACCTTAGCCCTTGTTAGTAATTATTTGATTTTTTTATTTTTTAATTGAATTTATATACACTATTTTCACCTATGAATTTCTTTGTTATCTATCTTCCATCATTGTTTTCAAAAATCAAATCAAGTTTTGAAATCTCAATAAATATATATATATAGTTCTTAAAACCTGGTTTTTGAGAATTTAGTTAAGAATTTGAATGCCTCTCTAGGAAATATGAAAAACTGATGGTAAAAAATAATGAGAAAACGATCCTAACTTTCAAAAACCAAAAACTAAGGCTTGTTTGATAACCATTTTATTTTTAGTTTTTAGTTTTTGAAATTTAAACCTAAAAATACTACTTCTATCAATAAGTTTTTATGTCTTCTTATCTACTTTGTACCTAGGTTTCAAAAACCAAGCCAACTTTTGAAGACTAAAAAAAGTAGTTTTAAAAAACTTTACTTTATTTTTAGGATTTGGCTAAGAGTTCAAATCCTTACTTAATGAGATAATCTCTATTGTAGAGAAATTAGGTGAAAATAAGCTTAACTTTCAAAAACTAAAACAAAAAACAAAATGGTTATCAAACGGGACCTAAATTGTTCTCAAACATGACCTTAATTTGTTGAGTTATGTTTTTTTTTTCAATACAATATTTGGAGATAAAGAGATTTGAACCTCTGACCTCTTAATCGAGAGAAGTTGAATTATGTTAATAAATGATCTAATTATTTTCTAAAATGTTAAATTATGTTTTATAAACTTAATTAATGAATATTTAAATATTAATTAAAAAAGTAAAATAATTCAAGAGAGACAACATAAGATGTTTTTAACCCAGTTTGGTTTCCCAACCCATTCCACTCAGCCACGTTTAGAGAATAAGATTAATCAATCAAAGGTTAGTACAATTTACAATCAATATTGACTTATACATAAAATAACTTTCTTCTTAAATCATACCACAATAGTTGATCGACTCCTCATTGGGTTAATCTTTTCAAACACAAGCTCCTTTTGAGTTGTGGACCACTGTTTGAACTCCCTTCAATTGGGAGTGCGACCAAAGTCCCACATTGGGTAGATAAGAGAAAGATTATGATTTTATAAGTGAGGAACACTATATCCATTGATATGAAGCCTTTTGGGTGAAGCCCAAAGAAAAACCATGAGGGCATATGTCCAAAGTGGACAATATCATATCTATGTGGAGGGTTGTTATTCCTAACACCTTCCATGATGGAGTCTTCTCTAAGACTCACATATATATAGAAATGGAAGAGATCATAGAAGTAGGAAAGTTAAATCCAATTAAACCACAACCACCTCAATTGAAATTAAAGAATCAATTATGAATAAACGCCAAAAAAAAAAAATCTCTTCATGTTATATTAGTTGAGTTTGCTTAAATTTACTATAGGTTATTGTGAATATTATTTGGTTAGAGAGGAACCGAATTGAGAGTTGTTTAACAATGTACTAGCCCTTTGTTTCGAAATCTCAGATTTGGAATGATTTCAAATCATAATGGATTTAAAATTATTTCTGGAATTTGGAACAAAAAGAAAAAATAAAATTTGAAATCCAAAATGATTTGAAATGAACCAATGCATCTCAATCAAGTCACATTAAATGAAGTCAAGTGATATGAATCCTACAATGCTAGTCAAGACTAAAGAAAAGCTAAGAATGGAGTTGCATTAAATGCACCAAGGCTTCATTTATGATGAACTCAAGTTGTATTGAAAGAACTTAAGTTGCAATTAAATGAAATTAAGTGCATCTCAAGCTTCATTTAATGCAAATCAAACATCAATTAATGAGACTACACTTCAAGTTACTTCAAGTGGAGCTTCATTTACGCCTTGGGAGGTTACAAAAACTAGAATTGTTGATAGAAGATTCAATTCTCGGATTTATAGCTCATTTACATGTAATTTCATTTTTAAAGTTTGTATTTCAATGTTTTAGGTTACACTTGAATATTACATTCTCAAACATGTCAATATAGTTTAGTTTAGGTTACAATTGAAAAACTATATAAAGTCATCTAAGATGTATTGCAAATTAGACTTGGAATCATGTTTTGAATGAAAAGTTGCATATTTTGCTTCTTAAGCCATGAACTTGTTTCTTTGTATATATTGTGTTTAGATTTGCATGCTAAGATCATTCAAGTAGCATTGATCAAACTACTTGTGGAGTGATTCGAATCTTGAGCTTAGAAACAAGTTTTCTCTACTCTTGATCTTGATCATCAAGGTAAATATGTTTCTATCTTCTTCCTTGGGATGAAACCATTTAGATTTGGGGTTTTTGAGTTTTAGATCTAAAGGTCTTGTTTCTTTAAGTAAGGTTGTTAGATCTAAATCCTCAAGAGTTACTTATCAGTTTTGATGGAAAAAAAAAATTCATTCAAAAAAAGGTTAAATTTTGTATGATTTCAAATTAAAAAGCGCCTAATTCCAAATTTACCCTCTTCAAAGTGGTTGAATTGAAGAAATAAAAAGAAAAAAAAAACTTGAGTACAACTAGTGCAAAAACTAAAGAGAGAGAAATCAAATAAGGTTGTTAGGTGAGTTGGGGCTAATTCTACTTTTTGTTTTTTGTTTTTTAAATATAAATATATAATAAAATTATGAAAAAAATTTTATTTACGCCTATCTTTGATTTTCTTTTTTCAAAATCTAAACATAATTATAAAGATACAATGATAAAATGTTCTTTTTATTTATTTTAAACATCCAAACAAACAATTTTACTTTTTATTGATTTGAATTCTATTAAAATTCATTGGGTTCCAAAGAGAATAAAAAATTTTAAATCATTTTCTATATTTTAAAATATTGAAATTTGAAATCATTTCTTACCAAATAATTAGATTTTTCCTTTTTTGTTTTCTTTCTTTGGAAGTTTGAAAGTTTCGCTAGTCTCCCCTTTTTTTTCGTCTTTTACACACAGATGAACCCTTAAATTTGAGAAATTTAAACGAAGACTCTATTTCGCGTGCATTGATGTGATTTGACCAATGTTCTGAAATTAATGACATATGGACAGTTTGGTCGTTCCATCACAAATATTGTAACACAAATGAAATGTGTCGCTAGGTGTGCGGCGAAAAATGGCAGACATCGCACATACATGCGACGGATGACGAATGTCGTCACAAGGATGGTTGCGACATATGCTCGTCCATGTTGCAACTTGTGTGATGAAAAGGCTTGAGCGTCACAAACCTCGAACATAACACCTTAAATGCAGCAGTGGGGTAGCCGACTATGCGACGAACGAGGAATTCCATCGCAAAGGTCGTTGCGATGGGCACACGCCCACGTCGCAAATGGTGCGACGAAAAGGCTGCCTCATCGCAAACCGTGTAATGCACACCCTTCCACGTCCCAAGTCTCAAATAGAACATTGTGCATACAAGGACGTCGAACGCTGGAGTAATGATGGTATTGTGATGAAACCTTTTATTGTGTCACAATCCTTTCGACGAAGTACATTCTGCGTCACAAGTCGAAATAAAATTGCGACTTTCCTCATTTTTTTATGTTACAACCAGAAAGCAGAGGGAGGCGAATCGAGGGCGGTCGTCGATATCTCACAAGAGCTTTTGAAGGTGTCCGGAACGTCGTCGAAGCTATTATAATCTCGTCGGTGTCGCTGAAATCTCGTTGGACTTGTTGGTATTTTAAAACCTCCTATTCTCATTTCATTTCTCCTCTGAATCTAATTTTGACATTGCAGTTTCTTCGTGGGAGGCTCAGGTGCTTCGTTGGACACTCTTATCTTTCATTTTTGGGAGAACTCTAGGTCGGGGAGTTGTCGAAATGTTGTTGAATTGTCGAATGTCATGAGTTTTTCTACATTTTTGGGAGACCTCTGGGCTTGTTTTTCACATTTTCTTTGAGATTTTCTGCATTGTGAGGTTTTCTACCGTTTCTTTGAGGCTTTATTTTTTGTTTTATTTATTTTCTGTGTAAATTCACTAATTGTTTTGCAAATTTTTTGTATGGTTATAGAGAAAGAAAGAAATTTTTTCGTCATAAAATCTGTTTTAATTTTCAAACACATTAGTTTGTATTTTTTTTTAAGTTTTAGTTTTATTTTGGTCTTGGACTTTTAAAATATCTATTTTTATCCATAAAACTTTTAAAATTTTAAAATGTTTCAAGTGTTGGGATTTGTGCCCTAAAACTCGTAGTTTATAAATAATGTTCTAATTAAATCAATAAAAAGTTATTGTTGTCAATAAAAGTAATTGTTCATTATTTACTATCTTTCCTTTTTATTAACTCTAAATCAGATAAACTAACATCCAAGGTTGTAATATGTCTCTTAAACTGAATGTAGTGTACATATAAGGATCTCAATTCGACATACAACCTAAAGGGTCTATATAGTAAGGGGATAAGGCTTGGGTACCTTACCCTGGTAATACTATGGATATGACCCACTATGTATTTGATACAAACACAGTGATCCTAATGTATTCGTGTAGACGACATGTGAGTATGGATGTCCTATGTAATGAGATTGCATAAGACCGGACCACGAAATAGTAATCACTAGATGTAACCTCGTTGACTAGTTTGGTTTCTATTTCATTAGGATGACCTAGGCAACTTGATCTCAATCTTGAGCAGGTTACGAACTCCTATTTGCGAGAGATTGTCCTTTGACTAGTATGGGTTAGAGGGGCCAAATTCGCCGACTCAATATGTGTACCTTCTTCGGGAAAAAATCGAGCAGGCAACTGGGGACTTAACCTAGCAAGATGGAATTCACTCCTTCCCGCCTATTAGGGTAAGTAGATGAATGTTCCCTTAAGTAGTGTCTCCAGAACTTAAACAAAAGGCCCGACCCTCTTTCATCTAAGGAAGCTTCTTAATGTTGGGATATGTGCCCTAAACTTGTGTAATTTTAGTCAAATGAATAAAGAGTTATTTGATTTGATAGAATTATCTTCTCGCTTTATAAATCCAATAAACTAAGCTCCAAGGTTATAATTGAAGGGAATAAAACTCCCGTAGCGGAAAGCGACTTTGAATCGTCGTGATTTTTCGTTGTGAAAAAAATTCTTAAAATTAAATCTATCCTATAGAAATTAGGCTAAACATGCTTTAAAGAAGGAAAAACAGTAAGGAATTTACTTACTTGTTGAAGAACGTTTCTCCAAGAAATCCTTCTCCGTTCATGAACTCTTCGTGCTCTCGATCTCTACGATCACAAACTTTTCGAACAACGAACAATCGGACACCTCCGAAAGATCTTCTCGGTTGTTCTCCTTTGGTAAAGGGAGAGTGCTGGAACTCTTTTGGTAAAGGGGTGGAGAGAAACTTTGAGAGAGAGAGTTGAGAGAATGAGAGAATTCTTTTGGTGAGATTCCAAAAAATGAACCAATGTCTCACTAATGCCTTCTCACAAAAGCATTATATAATGGTGATAGGTGGAGTTGAAATCTCCACCTATTTACCATTTTACCACAACCATAGGTTATGCAAATCATATTTGCATAACCACATACAATAAGAATCTCATACCTTATAATACAAATCTCATTTGTATAATTGTGGATTTTAAATTGAATCACATTCAATTTAATTTCTCTCAATCCAATTTCTCTAAATTAACCCTAATTAAGCAATTAGGCTAATCTATAGTTTATTATGAATCTCATTCACATTAAACCATATAATATGTTAATCATATCTCATATAAATGACATAAATACCCTTTTAATGAATTTGAACACTTCAAATCCACACCAAACTGTAAACCCTCTATGTATCCAGTTTGATCCAATCGAGGGACCTAATGGACCTATAGATGACGAGCTCCATTGATCCGAGACTAGCCCGTCAAACTCTTTGACCCGGTTAATCAACATTCATTAGCTACGATAACACTCCACTAAAGTGTAGTTGCACTCTCATCACTGTAGGACAAGTTGTGTCCATTGATATAACCAATGCCCATGAGTCGACCCTTCACAGGTTGTTCGTAGACACTGCTGGGTCAAATTACCGTTTTACCCTTGTGTCTACCTTTTGCTCCTTAAGTCTCCACTGCTCCTCTAATGAACAACAACGTTGTATGGTTGTTTGCCTAAAAGGGGTGTATGAAATTATCAAGAAAACACTCCTAACTTGTGCAAGTATACACAATCTAAGCAGCAAGTGATAAGTTAATTTAATCGTCTCCTCAGGGATAAGCTGTAGAAATTACACAAGGTTGAGTTGAATTTAATGAGTTAGGGGTAACCAACATAATGGAAATGTGTATTGACTTTAGAAATTAAAAGTAACAACTGAAAAGCTAAGGGAATGCATAAGTGAATTAACAAAAATAAGGCAGCAGCAACACAAGCTTAACCAAAGCATTAAAAAGGGGATAGGATTAGGGATGAAATTATGCTTCAGCAATCTTAATGCTAGAGCTCAAAATTGCACCAGAACCCAAAACAGTTTAATTCACGGAATCTTCCCAGATTTTCTCGCGATTTAGGCACTTAATTCCCATTAAACACCTTAATTTTAGCTTCAAACTGTTAACACTAGGTGAGTGACTATCCTAGATTTCTCAATCACCTGAGAAAAGTAAATCTCTTAATCAGAACTAGTGTCATGCCTTGAAATCGGTTTACTCTTCCCTTTCCCAAGTTGGAATAAACAATGCTAAAATGAGATGGCCAACCAAATTCTAGCTAAACAGTAAATTCACAAGGCATGAGAGTAGGATTGCAAAACTTACTCTTACATTAAGTTTGCATCCACATAAAATCTCCTAATCCTCACCCCAAGGGTGATTAGTTCATGGTGATAAGAAAAGAATACAATAAAATAGTAAATCTAATGTTAAACATGCTTAAAAGGGTCTTAGTTACAATGTAAAAGAGTAAAGAGCAAGAAAACAAGAGAATAAATAGGTGGGTGAAGTTCCAAGGCCTCTTTTGGTCCACTCCAGCCTCCTTCTAGTAGAGGAATGCTTCCCAAATTGGCCTCTCTTGATTCTCCACTGTTGTCCCTTTCTCCCCATTGACTTTTTCTCCTTTTCTTCTTGCCCACTCTCCTCCTTGGCCTAAAAATGGCTAAGAAAGTCTTTATATCACACCCATATGGAAATGAGGGATGAATAGACAAGGAAAAACGGTCTGGCGACTTTCCATTGTTCTCAACGGCTGATGTGGCGGTTTTTGTCCAGCTCAATTACTGAGATATCTCCCACATGCGTATTCTGCGAACTGGTACCAGAATTTTTGCTCCAACAATCTTGATCCTTCAGCAATTGCACAGCTACAGCAGCTCGAAGCAAACCTTCAACACTTCGTAACATCTATCTTCCCAAAAACTCCAGTAAACATGGCCAAAATGACAAAATTCAGCAATGAAAAGTATTTCAATGGCTTTAAGGTACTTCAAAAATACTTTGTAAACATTAACACACAAAATTGGGTTGTAAAAGTATTTCAATGAGAAGTTAGAGAGAACCCTTTTTGTAAACAGAACCTTCGATTTAAGCACCAACATTTGTGATGAAGGCTACCTAACAACGAGCCCTTCTACTAAATTGGGTTGTCAAAGCATATTCATATCCCTTTATTACTATTCAACTCAAAGGTAAACATGGGTGTCATGTCTAACTCTGGTTTAATAGGCAACTTGGGTAGAGGAATAACTCTCAAATTTCACTTTTTTTTTTTAAGAGAGTAGGCATGAGTCCTAAAGAGAGATGAATGCTCCTAGGAGTGATAACTTTTTATTACTAGGGCTTACCCCCAAACTTAAATTGCTCATTGTCCTAAAGCATCAAGGGAAGGAGGTAAGGAGTCCCCCAAACTTAATTATTTTTCTGTAAAAAAAACTAAAGGCAATGAGCATCCAAACTCTTTAATATAAGTTTAAAGGACCAAATTCTCAAGAGTTGGTGGTTAGCAAACTAGGGGCACCATAAACCTGCTACAAGCATTGTGTTACATTAAAAGAATTATGACAAACAAATTAAGCACAACTAAACTCATCAGAAGCAAGAAAGAATTGGAGCAAGCTAGGTAGGACTATTTATTTCATTTCAACTACGGTGGCAAGCTTACAACTTTTTTTTTTTAGTTCAGACCAAGCAAAGACAAGATTTAACAACTAAAAGCAACCCAACAACAAACAAAACAAAGCAAAACAAGCTAACATAACCACAACTACTGAACTTAAACTTAAAACAACAAAAAAAAATAACATTTATTTCACAACCAACAACTCAAAAGGACAGAAACTCCCTTTTCTCTTTAACCTTCATATCCACAAAATTTTCAAATAAGTCCAAGAGATATCTACCCTAATCAAAGAGGACTCCTGATCGCTTATGGGTGAAGCGTTGATTACACCTACAAAACTGAAAAAAAAACAACTAGAAGAAAAGAAAAGAAACTAAATTAAACCGATAAAGCAAAAACAAAACAAGTAAATCAACGAAATCAAATTAATTGCTTGGAGCATATAAGAATTATCAAGAATTACACAAGCTCCCTGAAAATGTTCTTCTCAAGTATCTGTTGAACTGATAGAGGCTATGCCTCTTTGGAACTTCTCTTTCCAATAGTGTTTAGTTCTCATCCCATTTGCTTTAAATTCTCCCTCATCTTTACCAACACAATGTCTAAAAACAAATGGATCATCCAAGAAATAAAACTTCACCTCATGGAGAAAAGATTTCAGTTGTTGTTTTGATAAACCATGAGGCAAAATTCCATAAGCAAGGTGGTTGGCAAGGTCATCATACCAAGGTTTTCTCACTTTTCTAATGTGATCTACTGTAAATAATTGTTCATCAATGAAAGAATTCTTACGTTTTGGTTGCTGGAGAAATTTCAACAGTGAAATATCATTTTCCAGTAGCAAACTTACTGATGTGATTATTGAAAAATTTTCCTTCTCACCTAGGTAGAAATACCTTGGATTTGTGGGCAAAGACTTTAACTCACAGACTGGGAGTTCTTTGATAGATGGGTGCAATGGTGATGTTTTCTTTTCCCTTAATTTCAAATGTTCAAACACTTTCTTGGAGTTAGAAATTTCAGCCAAATTCTCACCATCTTCTTCTAAACTGCTGCTTTCCAAACTCTCTGTTATTGTTCCTCCAACAGATTGAACATAATGCTCCAGCATTTCCAGCTCAGTGTCTCTCTAATCCCTTCTTCCAACACTTGAATCAAAGAACACTCCTCCACATCAGTTGGGTACTTCATTGCATCAAAAATACTGAACTTGATCTCTTGATCATGTACCCTCATTGTAAGTTCTTCTTTTTTAACATCAATTAAAGTATTCCCTGTTGCCAAAAAGGGTCTCCCTAAGATAATAGGCACATCTTTATCAGCCTCATAATCCAAGATTATAAAATCTGCTGGAAATATGAATTTATCCACTTGTACTAAGATGTCCTCTATCTTCCCTTCAGGATAAGTAATGGATTGGTTAGCTAACCGTAATGTAACTGTGGTGGGCCTAGCTTCACCTATGCCTAATGTTTTGTAAATGGACAATGGCATAAGGTTAATGCTAGCTCCTAAGTCACACAAAGCTCGACCTAACTCCTTACCTCCTATGGAAATGGGAATGGTGAATGATCCATGGTCTTGGAGTTTAGGAGGAATTGAGTTTGTTACAATGGAGCTACACTCAAAGGGACAACTTCATACTCAACTTGTTTCTTCTTCTTAGTCAACATATCTTTAAGAAACTTCACATAATTTGGCATTTGTTCTAAGGTTTCAACAAAAGGTATATTTATATGAAGTTGTTTAAAGACATCGAAAAACTTCTTAAATTGAGCATCTTGAGTATTCTTTTTCTTCAACCTTTGAGGGAATGGTGGAGGCGGTGGTTTAAACTCAAGAATAGTAGTAGGAATGCACTCAGATGGTTTTGAAGGTTGTGCTCTAGGTATCTTTTCAATCTCCTCATTTTCTATTTCCCTAGGTTCCAACTGGTCCTCTTTTTTCTCTTCCTCAACTTGCACTGCAAAGTCCTTCTCTTTTTATTTCTTCTTACTGATTTCCTCAGGCTTAGTCAATGTTTTCTCACTCCTTAACTCTATGGCTAACACTTGTTCTTTTCCTTCCCTTTTTGGAATTTCTGTGTCAGAAGGAAGTTTACCTTGAGGCCTTGATCTTATTTCATCGGCAAGCTGGCCCAATTGCATTTCAAAGTTTCTCATTGAAGCTTGTTGACTTTGAATAACAGCATCATTTTTAGCCATATATTCCTTTAACAAACTTTCAAGAGAAGTACCTGGAATATGTTGTGGGGTTGCTACTATCCTCTGATGCTGGAGCATCGGTTGCTGATTTCCATAGGCCTGCTGATTTTGATGCCCAAAACCTGGTGGGTAATTCACCTTTTGCTTCACTTGAAGGGCTTGAGAATTGCTTCCTTGACCTCCCCAAGAAAAGTTTGGGTGATTTCTCCAGCCTGGGTTATAGGTATTAGAATAATGATTGTTCCTTTGATTAACTTGGTTCCGAACATAGTAAACTGAGGCTGGATTACTAGGACAAAATTCAAATGTGTGCCCTTCACCACAATAAATACATGGCTCAGTACTTACCACTTGGTTCACCATAGCTGCATTTTGAACATTAGGGGAAGCTTGGGTTGCATTTCCAACAGTTAGATTCTTCAACATATTGGCCATAGATGCCATTTGGGCATTTATAGCAGTTAAGGCATCTAACTCTAACATCCCTTTGTTCTTTTTGCCTTGGGAGCTCCTTGAATCAGCCCACTGACAGTTGTTTGAGGATATTCTTTCCAATATCTCAAAAGCTTCATTATAGGTCTTTGACAAAAGAGCCCCATTTGCAGAAGCATCAACAACTTGTTTAGTGGTTGTGCTCAACCCATTGTAAAATATCTCCATTTGAATACAATGAGGGAGTCCATGATGAGGGCACTTCCTAAGCAAGTCCTTAAATCTCTCCCATACCTCACTTAAGGATTCATCATCAAATTGTTGAAGAGCCACAATCTCATTTCTAAACTTAGCATTCCTAGTTGGTGGGAAATACTTAATAAGGAATTTTTCAGCAAGTGTGTTCCAAGAATCAACTGCCCCAGGAGGAAGTGTATTCAACCATGTCTTGGCAGCATCTCTAAGGGAGTAAGGAAACAAACTCAACCTTAGAGCATCCTTAGGCATTCCTGGCAGTATAAAAGAATCACTAACCCCTAGGGAGGACTTCAAATGCAGGTGAGGATCTTCAGATGATAGTCCATGAAACTGTCCTATGGTTTGGAGCATTTGGAACATTACAGGTTTAAGCTCAAACGTAGGGGCTTGGATTACTGGCCTAATGATCCCTGGATTTAGCTCTTCAACCAAGGGATTGGCATAAGTTCTAATGGCTCTCTCCCTGTCATCTGCTAAAACAATAACATTGGCAGGGACCATAGCTTGGGGTTCAACTAAAGGTGGTCTAAAGGCTCCTTGTCCTTGTGGCTGGTTTCCAGGGTTATTTTGAGGATTATTAGGATCTACAGGACCTTCACGAAAGTCTTCCATTTTTTCCTTTTGAATCCTCCTTCTTCTATGAAATGCTCTCTCAGGTTCAAGATCTAAGAAAAATTCTAAACCTATGCACAATTACAAAACCTAAAAACAAAGAAACACCTTAGTTAGACATTTCTTTCAGCTCAAAAATCACTAAAAAAAAGTAAAAATCAAACTAATCCCCAGCAACGATGCCAAAAACTTGTTTGCTTAAAATGGGTGTATGAAATTATCAAGAAAACACTCCTAACTTGTGCAAGTATACACAATCTAAGCAGCAAGTGATAAGTAAATTTAATCATCTCCTCAGGGATTAGTTGTAGAAATTACACAAGGTTGAGTTGAATTTAATGAGTTAGGGGTAACCAACATAATGGAAATGTTGACTTTAGAAATTAAAAGTACAACTGAAAAACTAAGGGAATGCAGAAGTGAATTAACAAAAATAAGGCAGCAACAACACAAGCTTAACCAAAGCAGTAAAAAGGGGATAGGATTATGGATGAACTTATGCTTCAGCAATCTTAATGCTAGAGCTCAAAATTGCACCAGAACCCAAAACAGTTTAATTCACGGAATCTTCCCAGATTTCCTCGCGATTTAGGCACTTAATTCCCATTAAACACCTTAATTTTAGCTTCGAACTGTTAACACTAAGTGAGTGACTATCCTTAGACTCCTCAATCACCTGAGAAGAGTAAATCTCTTAATCAGAACTAGTGGCATGCCTTGAAATCGGTTTACTCTTCCCTTTCCCAAGTTGGAATAAACAATGCTAAAATGAGATGGCCAACCAAATTCTAGTTAAACAGTAAATTCACAAGGCATGAGAGTAGGATTGCAAAAATTTACTCTTACATTAAGTTTGCATCCATATAAAATCTCCTAATCCTCACCCCAAGGGTGATTAGTTCATGGTGATAAGAAAATACAACAATAAAACAGTAAACCTAATGTTAAACATGCTTAAAAGGGTCTTAGTTACAATGTAAAAGAGTAATGAGCAAGAAAACAAGAGAATAAACAGGTGGGTGAAGTTCCAAGGCCTCTTTTGGTCCACTCCAGCCTCCTTCCAGCAGAGGAATACTTCCCAAATTGGCCTCTCTTGATTCTCCACTGCTGTCCCTTTCTCCCAATTGACTTTTTCTCCTTTTCTTCTTGCCCACTCTCCTCCTTGCCCTAAAAATGGCTAAGAAAACCTTTATATCACACCCATATGGAAATGAGGGCTGAATAGACAAGAAAAAACGGTCTGGCGACTTCCCATTGGTTCTCAGCAGCTGATGTGGCAGTTTTTGTCTAGCTCAATTAATGAGATCTCTCCCACGCGCGTATTCTGCGAACTAGTACCAAAATTTTTGCTCCAGCAATCTTGATCCTTCAGCAATTGCACAGCTACAGCAGCTCGAAGCAGACCTTCAACACTTCATAACATCCATCTTCCCAAAAACTCATGTAAACATGGCCAAAATGACAAAATTCAGCAATGAAAAGTACTTCAATAGCTTTAAGGTACTTCAAAAATACTTTGTAAACATTAACACATAAAAGTACCTAATCAAGGGGTTAAAATAGTCAAGAAAGCTCAAAATACCAAGAAATAATCACAACAAAAGCTCAATCTTAACTCTCATTCTAAGAGCTAACAATGGTCAAACCATAAAAAACACCCCTCTCGGGCCAGTGAGAGGGTGGGCGCTCGTTGTCTAAACCCTGGAGATAGCACTTAAGGGAACAACCCTTCTATTTTCCCTAAGTCGGGAACAAGTGAATTTCATCTCGCGTACTCAAGTTCTCAGCTCCCCACGTGGTCCTGTCCCTGAGAAGATAGGGATATTGGGCGAGTAACTGTGACCACCCTCACCCGTACTAGTCAAAGGACAGACCCCCGCAGACAGAAGTCCGTAACACGCTCAGGATTAAGGTCGAGTCACTATTCGTCATCTATGAAGTTATTAGTCCAATATTGTTAACGGTGTTACATCAGTAGGTCTAATAATTCATGGTCCGGTCTTGTACAATCTCATTGCACATGATGCCCCCACTCGCATGTCAACTACATGAACGAGTTGGATCACCTCGTTTGTATCTAATACAAAGCGGGTCGCATCCACAGCGTATCCAAGATAAGGTCTCCAACCCTATCCGTATACTGTAGACCGTTCGGGTCATTTACTCGAACGTGATCCTCCCTGTGTGTCCACTACACACCATTCAAGTTCTAGTTCTCTCATAATTCAATGACCCTGGAGCTTAGTTTATTGGACAAAGTTTGTAAATATGCGAGACACAAAGTGATGAAAAAATAACTCTTATTTATTTCAATAAAGAATATTACAAACATGTACGAGATTAGGACATACATCCCAACAATAATGAATCTTGAACATCAGTGTAGTAGACACTATTTGGATTGTGTTCAAGAGTAAAACCTAAATGGTCTATGGTATAAGATTGAGGTTGGAAACCTTATTCTGGTAACACCATGGATGCGACCCACTTTGTAATTAGTACAAATGAGGTAATCCAACTCATTAATGTGGATGACATGTGAGTGGGGGCATTCTGTATGAAGAGTTCATACAAGATCGGACTGCAAATTATTAATCTAACCAGTATAACACCGTTAACAAGAAACGACTGATAATTTATAGATGGTCATTAGTGACTCGACCTGAATTCTGAGTAAGTTAAGAACTTCTGCTTATAGAGGTTTGTCCTTAGACTAGTATGGGTGAGAGTGGCCTGTAGCCGACTCAATAAGCCTACCTTCTCAGGGACAGAGCCTCGTAGGTAGCTGGAAACTTAACTCTGCAAGACGGAATTCACTCATTCCTAGACTAAGGAATTAGATAGGTTGTTCGCTTAAGAACTGAGTCCAAGTCTTGAACAACGGGGCCCCACCCTCTAAACTAACTTAAGAGGGTTTGAGTTTATGGTAGGACCATAGACTTGTTGTTCATTAGAGGATCAGTGGTGCTTAAGGAACAAAGAGGTAATCACAGGGGTAAAACGGTAATTTGTACCAACTGTGATATGAACAACCTGTGAAGGGTTGACTCATGGGTAATGATTATATCAATGGACAAAATATAATCTACAGTGAGGAGAGTGCAGCTACAAGTCTATAGTGGAGTGACTTGTAGTTAATGAATATTGATTAACCAGATCAAAATGTTTGATCAGTTAATCTCACATCATTGGAGCTCATGAACTGTAGGTTCATTAGGTCCCTCCATTGGCTCAACATGGTAACATTGAGGGTATAAAGTTAGGAATGAAATTGAAGTGTTCAATTTCATATATGATGTGTTATATCAATTATATGTGATATAATTGATATAATATATAGTTTTAATGTGAATAAGATTCATAAATTAACTATATACTAATGAGAGAATGAAGGAGGGATAGGATGGTAATTTTCATCCTATTTCCCTATAAATAGTTGCATAAGATGCAACTTTGGGTAAGGCAATTACATACAACCCTAGGGTTCTCTCTTTTGTTGGAAAGAGTTCAAAACACATTTACAAAAGATCACCTCATCTCATCCTAAAAAGAACCCACTTTCCTCCCTCACCTAGAGAACAACGGAGAAGATCTAGTGGTGGATCTTCATACGGTTCAGGTTCGTTGCTGAGATCGTGATCGTTGGAGGAGGAACTCGTGAAGAAAGTGTTCTTCAAAGGTAAATTCTTATTGTCCCATTTAGAAATGCATGCTTAATCTTTGTTATTTAGTTCTTGTGTTTAGATCCGTGTAACAAAATCATGAACACGTGATTCACAATCGCTTCCGTTGCGGGATTCTATCCGTTCACTTAAAATGAGATTTTTTTTCCCTCTGACTTCCCTTACTTGGCCCTTCCTTCATTTAATACGCGAGATGCCTTCCTTTCTTGTTTCTACAGAGAATGCCATAAAAAATGTGATTGCATTTTTTGTTACATAGTCTCCGTGATTCTTCTGGCAAAATGTTGTTTACATTTTCGCTATCAATTCTATGATGCCCTCATTCCATATTCTAGAAATGCAAATGCAATTGCAATTGCAATTGCCATCCTCTTCGTCTCCACATGTATCCTGTACTCAAGGTAACTCATGAGAAAGTTCACACACTTATTATTATTACCTTTTTTCAGTTGATTTCTATTAGAGAAATAGAAACCTTATTTCTACTCATGTTTTCCCCCAGTAGGGTTTTATCCTTTGGTCATTCACTTTGAAGATATTTTCATTTTCGTCGTTTAGATCCACTATACCATGTCGGTACACCTTTTCAATGATGAAGGGTCCCGACCATCTGGATTTAAGTTTTCCTGGGAAGAGATTCAACCTTGAGTTGAACAACAACACTTGCTAACCAACCTGCAAGTTATACTTCCAGGTTGAAGGGATCCTAACCAATCTTTAGCTCTATCCTGCAAAGAAAAAGGAAATAGACGTAAATGAATAGAAACAGCAGGAATACCAAGATTTCAAGAAAATTCTGCAAATGAGAGTTAGGATCCTCTGTGGTCAGTCCTCTAAAAGCACTCTCTCTAACCATTTGAATGAGCCCTATTTTTAATTCAAAATTATTAGCATTTATAGGGGTGTTTGGACTATTCCAGCCTGCTCAACATTAAACAGAAGTTGGAAAAACTCCCTGATAGGTTTAGGGTCATTCTCCACTCCTTGGTTTTCCATTAGAAAGTTACTAACTTTATTCTCTCGCAGAAGTCTCCTACAGGTTCTTTCAATCTCTGGATCAAAAGGTTTAAGGTTTGCACCCTTATCCTTTCACATGCACCTTGCAACTAGAACAAAGAAAAGAAAATGTAAGGGAAAAAAAAACAAACAAAACTTTAGGTTAAAGTTAGAAATTTTCTCCTAGTATCAATCAATCTAAATAATCGTCATTCCCTGGTAACGGCGCCAAAAACTTGTTGCACGAAATTACAACCATGCAAAACTGTAAGTGTACAGGAGTTTTAATGTAGTGATTTTCTAGATTAATTGAGTACTAAAATACTAACTTCCAATTTTATCTAAAGGAATCTTTAATTGTCAAAAAGGAATGAAAATAACACTAAAGAAAATATGGAGAAACAAATGTGAGAAAAACGTTAGGGAATTGATTTCACCAATTAAGGAAATCGGGGTAGCATTGAGACATTGTGCACAACGTCTTAACGCTACGTACATAACTAGTGCAAGACAGACGTGTTTTGGCGTCTCAACGCTGCAAGGCGGCGTCTCAATGCCGCCTTGACGGGATTCGATCTTAAGCCTTCCATTTGTTCAGCGTCTCAACGCCCTGGGCTCGAGTAATTGGACTATTTTCACTTCTCTTCTTCCTTTGGCATCATCTTTTATGCTCTTTTAGCTCCGATTGAGTCATAATCGTTCGAGATCTCTCATTTTTCTCTGCTTCTGTTCTTTTCCTGAAATCCAACGATATAAGCTCGTGAAAGCACTAAAATCGTTATAAAAACTAGCAAACTCTAAGAATAAGAATAACACATTTTGTGTGCTATCAAACACTTCCAAACTCAACCTTTTGCTAGTCCTGAGCAAAAACAAAACAAAACCATATAAAGATTTCTCTTATGCGTACATCTGATTCAAGTCTCAAAGATTTAATTCAGTAAATTAAGCAACCATAGGAAACATTTAAACATGAAAATTCACCGAGTAATTCAAAACTTTTCCTAAGTATCCTTGCGTGTGTGTGTGATTAGTCTTCTTTCCTTTCATCTTTACTAGCCCGTAACAACTTTATCAGATTCTCCATCCAACTTTCCCCTACACTGGCCCTAAGTCCCAATCAATAAGTCTCCTTACACTCAAGACAGTAACAACACTATTCAGTACTTCATTTTGACTCTCAACTTGATTTTTTTTTTTTTAAGCAAAGGCACTAACTTTCCCACATCTACTGCAGGGACCCTTACTTAGAGAACTCGCTCAATGAGTGCCCTAACTAATCATAGTGAAGGTAGCTCTTTTTGTCCTTGATTCTTTTAAGCACATTTCAAAGTCATCAAACGAATTATTTGTCTTTTCAAAACGCAAAATCACTATAAGCAATACACATCATATTGTCATTTACATACTATCATGCAGTTTGACTCTCAAATCAGTTCTCAAGCCTATCGAGGTGACATCAAATTTCCAAACCTAATAACTCTGTTTTAAGCATTCAAAACTACAGAATCAAAGGCTAAGTGCATAGATATTGCAAGGAAAAAAAAATACTCAATTTCAGATCATGCTCTAATATTACACAAGGATTATAAAAAAAAATTAATTAAATCTCATCCTAGGTTGTCCTAATCATACTTATGCATAAGATCCATCAACCAATTCAACACATACTTAGGACTTCTAAAACAATCAGTACAACTTACTCCCACCCCCAAAATTAAACTAAACATTGTCTTCAATGTATGCAAATTAAGGTCAAATATAAATAGAGAGGCAAAAGAGTGAACAATACTATCTTGAGTGAAGGAGGACCCGTTTTCCATGTCTTTTTGTCAGCCAGGTCAAAAGATGCAAACTCCTACACAACAAAAGCAATGAGCCAAGTAAAGGCACCAAAACCAAAAGATAACGAAAACAAAACAAATAAAAGAAATAACAAAGGTAAAGAAACTTAGGTTGCCTCCCAATAAGCGCTTTCTTTAATGTCTTTAGCTAGACTGAATTCTTTGTTCTTGATCAAGGTGATCTCATTTTCTCATCAATGCCAGTCAGATCCTTCCTCTTTTCATTTGCTACCTGGTCTAATGAATCACTTAAAAGGATATTATTCCCATAGTCAGAAGTCAGATAATTAGCTATTTCAATTTTTAGGCAGGTACTTATCTCATGATCAGCTTTCTGAGGTGTAAAGATTTAAAATTGAGCCTCCTCTTGTCCCACATGCAAGGTCAATGTGCCCATGTGCATACTTATATCTACCTTACTTGTTTCTAGAAAAGGTCTTCCCAAGATGATGGGAATTTCTGCATCTTCCTCCATGTCCAGAACAATAAGTCTACAGGGAACACGAACTTGTCCACCTTAACGAGGACATCCTCCACTATTCCCGTGAATATGTGATAGACCTATCTGCCAGCTATAACGATACTATTGAGGGCTTGACTAATCTCCTGAAAACAGATAAAGACATTAAATTAATATTCGCATCTAAATCAGACAAAGCTTTAAAATTAAAGTTTCCAATAGAGCAGGGAACAGTAAAACTCCATGGATCCTTTAGTTTATGTGGCAACTTGCGCTACAGGATAGTGTTGCACCTCAAATAAATTTATTGTTTCATACTCCTTCAACTTTGCTTGTTTGACATGACCCGTTTCATAAATTTAACATAATTAGGTATTTGTTCCAATGCATCAGAAAAGGGATAGTGATGTTAAGCTTCTTAAAAATATCTAAGAATTTATGAAACTGCAAATCAGTGTTCTTCTTTTGAACGCATTGTGGATAAAGAATTGAATTAAGAATATGAGGGATAGAAGTCTTAGTCTTTTTCTCCTGAGTGGTGTCACTAGCAGCTTGTGGTTTTTCTATTGTCACCTCAAGAGGTTGTTGCTCTTTCTGCTCAACCTCCTCCCCATTCAACTCCCTTCCACTTCGAAGTGTAATGGCTTTAAAGGTCTCCATTGGGTTTATCTTTGTGTCACTTGGAAACTTACCCTTCTGGAGACTATGGATCATGGTGCTCATCTGACAGATTTGAGTTTCTATGTTCTTGATAGAAGCTCCCTGACTGTTGATTGTACCACTCAGACTAGTCAGCGCATTTTCCAACTAGTTCACCTTATTTCTGGATTCTGCCACAAATGAGCTTACCACTTCTTCTAATGAAGGCTTCCTCTAAACTTGGTATGGGTTAGAGGCATAACCTGGAGGAGGATTCAAAACATTCTTGTTATTGGCATACGAAAAATTTTCGTGATTTCTCAAGCCTTGATGGTAATGTGATGGAATGTTATTCTATATCTGATTCCCTCAGTGGTTACTGCCTCTGTTTGTTCAGGTAATGTGCTTGCTCCATGTTGAATTCTGAAGGATTTAGGGTAGCCATATAAGCTACAGATTGAAGAGTTCTTGATCCTGCAAGTTTAGATAAAAACATGAGTAAGAGATGTCATCTGAGATTTAAGAGCACTTATCTCATCAATTTCATAGAGTCCAGCTACTGGTCTATGCTTCTCTCATTCATTGGGCCACTGGTAGCTAGAATTTGGCATCTCCTCTAGCAAGGCTCTAGCTTCATTAACTATTTTGGCCATTATTGACCCTCCAACAATTGCATCCAGAATGGTCCTCATATTTCCTGAGAGTCCATTGTAAAACCATTGAATTTGCAGCCAATCTGGATACCCATGTTGTGCACATTTTCTCAATAGCTCCTTGTAACGCTCTCAAGCCTCAAACAGTTGTTCTCCCTCATACTGCTTAAATGTTCAAATCTTTGTCCTCATCTTTGCAGCTTTAACTAGTGGGAAGAATTTTGTCAAGAATGCTTGGACTACTCCTCCCAGGAAGTTATACTTCCAGGTTGAAGGGATCCGAACCAATCTTTAGCTCTATCCTACAAAGAAAAAGGAAAGAGACGAATAGAATCAACAGGAATACAATTTAATTTTACTGTACCACAGATTTCAAGAAAATTCTTCAAATGAGAGTTAGGATCCTATGTGGTCAGTCCTCTAAAAGCACTCTCCCTAACCATTTGAATGAGCCCTATTTTTAATTCAAAATTATTAGCATTTATAGAAGCTTGGACTATTCCAGCCCGCTCAGTATTAAACACATGTTGGAAATACTCCCTGATAGGTTTAGGGTCATTATCCACTCCTTGGTTTGCCATTGGAAAGTTACCAACTTTATTCTCTCGGAGAATACTCCTACAGGTTCTTTCAATCTCTGGATCAAAAGGTTTAAGGTATGCACCCGTATCCTTTCGCATGCACCTTGTAACTAGAACAAAGAAAAGAAAATGTAAGGAAAATAAAATAAAATTAAAAAAATAAAACTTTAGGCTAAAATTAGAAATTTTCTCCTATATCAATCAATCTAAATAATCGTCATTCTCCGGCAACAGCGCCAAAAACTTGTTTCACGAAATTACAACCATGCAAAGTTGTAAGTGTATAATGTCAAGTTTTAATATAGTGATTTTTTTTAAAAAAAAAATCCAAGTATCGTCATCAGGAATGGTTTTCTAGATTAATTGAATACTAAAATACTAACTTTCACTTTTATCTGAAGGAATCTTTAATTGTCAAAAAGGAATGAAAATAACACTAAAGAAAATATGGAGAAACAAATGTGAGAAAAACGTTAGGGAATTGATTTCACCAATTATTTCATTATCTTAGCTTATCGATTTGACTTCGGTTGTGAGATTATAAACAAGAAGATAAATTTAATCAAAAGACTCTCGAGCTCAGTTGGCCTCAAGCACAACTATAAACCTAAAGTCTCCATTTAGATCTTAATAGCATGCAATGCATTAAGAAACTTCTTTAATTACTTCCCAAAGAACCCTTCATTCTCATGCAAGGATTTACAAAGAGTTTTGGTAATCTTATTCTAGTCCAAAGATTATTCTCTCGAATTAAACTTAAACCAATTAGTCATGCAATTCTTGGCCAAAGAAAGACAAGCATTAAACACAAATTACTAAAAATAATTCAACACAACCAAATCAAACAATTGATATAATAACAAAATAATACGGCTACATCAATTCCCTAACTACAAATTTAGCAACTCTTATTCAGTAAAAACAAACTAAATCCATATTTAGAATCCATAAAAATAAACTACAATGCTAAGAGAAAAGAAGAAAGAACGCTAAATATCGATGTCGGTCCCCGTGTCCGAGCCCTGTCACGATCTCAAGCCTCCACCTTCGTGCTTGGCCTCCAAAGATTTTTCTCCAACTCCCTCAATGATGTAAGTTTCAAAGATTAAGGTCTAAACTCTTTCCAATTCGGCTCCTTCTCCAATGGCTTCAAAATCTCATTTATACACACTATCGGCACGGCGTTGAGATGCTTGGCACAGCTTCACAACGCCTGCCCTAGGGCGCACGTACAATTAAGGAAATGAAGGTAGCGTTGAGACGCTATGCACAGCGCCTCAACGCTACGTACATAACTAGCGCAAGACAGACGTGTTCCGGCGTCTCAACCTCTCAACGTCGCCTTCAAAGGATTCCATCTTAAGCCTTCCATTTGTGCAGCGTCTCAATGCCAATTCAAGCATCTCAATGCCCTGGGCTCGGGTAATTGGACTATTTTCACTTCTCTTCTTCCTTTGGCATCATCTTTTATGCTCCTTTAGCTCCGATTAAGTCATAATCATTCAAGATCTCTCATTTTGCTTCGTTTCTACTCTTTTTCAAAAATCCAACAATATAAGCTCGTGAAAGCACTAAAATCGTTATAAAAACTAGCAAACTCTAAGCATAAGAATAACACATTTTGTGTGCTATCATCAACCACTTTATTTTTCGTTCCCTTTCTGTATTGGATCTCTAAATTGAATTCTTGAAGTACCAAGATCCATCTGATCAATCTTGCCTTTGCATCTTTTTTTACAATAAATATTTTTAAAGTCGAGAGGTCAGTATGAACTACGACTTCCGTTCTAGGATCTAAACTTCTCGAAGGTAAATACAACTGTTAGGAGTTCCTTTTCTGTAGTAGTATAATTGACTTGTGCTTCGTTCATTGTCTTACTGGCTTAGTACATGGGGTTGATAAGTTTATCTCATCTTTTTGCAAACACAACTCCTACTGCAAAGTTGCTAGCGTCACACATGAGTTTAAAAGGTTTTGTCTAGTCTGGTTCAATCATGATTGGTGTAGAGTTGAGAGCTTTTTTCAATATCTCAAAAGCAATGGTGCACTCTTCATCAAACATGAATGGTCGATCTTTTTTCGGTAGTGTACATAAGGGTTTGGAAATCTGGGAGAAACTCCTGATGAACCGCCAGTGAAATCCTGCATGTCCTAGGAAACTATAGATTTCCTTAACTGATTTTGGTAGAGGTAGTTTTAAGATTAGCTCCACCTTTGCTTTATCTACTTCGATCTCTTTCTTGGAGATTCGATGTCCTAGTACTACTCCTTCTCGTACCATGAAATGGCACTTCTCCAAGTTTTGGACCAAATTTGTCTCCTCACATCTGCATAGAACCTGCTTAAGATTATCAAGTCAATCCTTGTATGTTTCTCCGAATACCGAGAAGTCATCCATGAAGATTTCTACTGTCCTCTCCACCATGCCGGAGAAGATTGTGATCATGCATCTTTGGAACATTGTCGGTGCATTACATAACCCAAATGGCATTCTTTGAAATGCAAATTCCCCGTTTGATCTTCTAGTGCAATCGTTATTTGGTTGTACCCTGAGTATCCATCTAAGAAGCAAGAGTATTCTCCATCTAAGAAGCAAGAGTATTCTCCATCTAAGAAGCAAGAGTATTCTTTCCCTGCCAATCAATCCAGCATCTGATCCATGAAAGGAATAGAAAAATAGTTCCTGGTTGCCCTGTTCAATCACCGGTAGTCCATGCAAATTTTCCAGGCAGTCATCGTTCGTCTGGGAATGAGTTCATTTTTATTGGGCACACATTGAACTGGACTTACCCAACTGTTATCTGCAATTGGGTAGATGATTCTTGTAGATCTATTTTATTATTTCTTTCCAAACTCCCTCCTTCATTATAGGATTCAATCTCCTCTAACTTTCAACTGAGTTCCTTGCTCCTTCTTCAAGATTAATTAAATTTCATCCTGATTAGTGAGTGTAGATGAAATGATCACTGGTAACTTTTCACCCTTTTCCAAGAAACTGTATTTTAAATGAGGTGGCAGAGGTTTGAATTCCAGGTTGGGTGGTTCAACAATAGATGACTTGATCTGAACTATCTTTTCTTCTGGGTTCCTCGTAGGGTTGATGTAGGCAACATCTTTTAATAAATCCTGACTCATTATCTCTTCCTGATCAATCTCCTCAATTGCACTACTTTCTTCTTCTCGGATGTTCCCATATTCGTGCATTTATAATCTACAATCTCAATGCTTAAACATTCTTTCAAATCCCCTGGATATTTTAACGTATTGAGGGCATTGAAGGTGATTTTTTGGTCACTAACTCTCATCGTGAGTTCTCTCTTTTGGACATCAATCAATGTCCATCCAATTGCTAGGAAAGGTCTGCCTAAGATGATTGGGACTTCTCTGTCTGCTTCACAATTAAGGATGATAAAGTCTACGGGAAATACAAACTTATCCACTTTCACAAATACATCTTCGATCTTTCCTCTTGGTCAAGCTATTAACTTATCTGCAAGCTGCAATGTCAATGTTGTAGGTCTTGTTTCTCCAATTCTAAGTCTTCTAAAAACTGATAACGACATAAGCTTGATGCTTGCACCTAAATCACAAAGCGCCTTTCCAACATTTGTGCTCCCAATCATACCCGGTATTGTGAAGGTTCTTGGATCTTTTAAATTTAGTGGTAACTTGTTGGTTATGAGTGCAATGCAATTTTCTGATAGGGCCACAGTTTTAAATTCTCATACCGTGTGTTTCTTGGCTAAGATATCTTTTAGGAACTTAACATAGTTAGACATCTACTCAAGCGCGAAATCTATGTTATCTAGTTCTAATAAGATTAAAATTAAGCAACTAATAATTTATAAACTATGATTAAATAGGGACTCTGTCTAAGGAAGATTCTGTCTAAGGTTGGGGAATGTAAGTTGACAGAAATGGAACACCCCTACCTAGGAATCGACTTGGGAGTGAATTTAATCTGAAGGTTTATAAATTATTTTTCGTGAGTGGTGTTTATTAAAGGGTTAATGAATTAAACTCATTGACCTAAGTTTATTAAAAGATTAATAGACTTAGGTAATTCCAGTATAAATGTTATATTGGTAGACTTAGGTAAATTATAACCAGATTTATCTAGGTAAAAAATCCCTAATTATAAAGTACTGAGTGGGAGGAAATAGGTGTATGTGATACATCAAATTTTTCAGCCACAAATCTCCGTTAAGTTCACACTATGAGATCCATACGCGGCCTCATGGTGCAAACGGGAGCGTCCCCCTTTGGATGGTGTTTGTATGGGTTAAAATCAAGGTGAATGGAAAGAGTACTTATAGTAAATGGGAACGGGACTTGTGTCAACAAGATCCACGGTCTCCTCTATTGGTTTGCACCATGAGATTCCTATGATCCCCCTACATGTAGATGAACCCTTCGGAGGGCCTGATCATAGGAATTGGAATAACGTAAACTCCTGAAAGGGATAGGGTTGCCTTAGTTTGTTTTCCAACTTAGTCCCTCCTTAAGTGGATTTTGTTAGATGGGAACTCTAGAATCTAAAATAAGAGGGTCACACTTACGAGATACATTAAGGGTTAATGGATCCAGACTGAAAAATGGTAACTAAAACCTATAGGAATAAGAGTTATTCTGGAAGAGGATTTGGTCGAGATAGTCTCGTTCTAGAGGAGGAATGATTTGACTACCCTTCGATGGAAGGTTATTCTAAACCTTTGGGATATCATTGCAAATTTTTATGACCTATGGATCATTATTTAATTATGCTAAAATATATTGGATTCGAGCAAGGTCAGCTTCATTTTGAAGACTCTTTCGAAGAGTTTCCTTCAGTTACGTAGCAACGCTGTTATGAATAAGTTGAACTACACCCTAACCACTCTTCTAAATGAGCTACAAACCTACCAGTCTTTGATGAAAGTCAAGGGACAGGAAGGTGAGGCAAATGTTGCCTACTGGTCCTTCAACAAGGGTTCGACCTTGGGGACAAAACTGTACCCCCATCCTCTTCATGCCCAAAAGGGAAGAAGAAAGAGATGAAGAAAGTTGGAAAAGAGAAACAAGCTGACCAAGTTGTTGCCCATAAGGGCAAAAAGGTCAAGGAAGTTGCAGATAAAGGAAAGTGTTTCTACTGCAACACTGATGGGCACTGGAAGAGAAACTACCCCAAGTACTTGGTCGACAAGAAGAAAGAAGGTAAATATGATTTACTATGCATTGAAACTTGTTTAGTGGAGAGTGATGATTCTACCTGGATATTGGATTCGGGCGCCACTAACCATGTTTGTTCTTTTTTTTTAGGGAATTAGTTCCTAGCAGCAGCTGCAGGAAGGGGAGATAACACTCAGAGTTGGTATTGGGGAGGTTGTCTAAACCGTAGCAGTGGGCACAGTAGAGTTGTTATTTGGCAAGAAGTGCTTGTTATTAGATAATTTGTACATAGTGCAAGGGTTTACTAAAAGCCTTATTTCTATTTCTTGCTTAATTAAACAACATGTTGCAATTTCTTTTTCAATTAATAAAGTGTTTATTTCAGTGAAAGGTGTTGATCTTTGCACAACTTTACTTGAGAATAATTTGTATATTTTAAGACCAAATTCAGTCAAAATGGTTTTGAACACTGAATTATTTAGAACTGTGAATACACGAACTAAGAAACAAAAATTTTCTCCTAAAGAAAATGCTTATCTTTGGCATCTAAGGTTAGACCACGTAAATTTCAATAGGATTGGGTACTTGTAAAGAATGGACTTCTAATGAGTTAGAAGAAAATTATTTATCTGTATGTGAGTCATGTCTTGAAGCCAAAATGACCACAAGGCCTTTTACTGGAAAGGGTTATAGAGCCAAAGAACCCTTGGAGCTTGTACATTCAGACCTTTGTGGTCTGATGAGTGTTAAAGCTAGAAGAGAGTATGAATATTTCATCTCTTTTATACATGATTATTCAAGATACAGATACATTTACCTAATGCATCACAAGTTTGAAGCACTTGAACAGTTCAAGGAGTTTAAGACTGAGATTGAAAACCATTTAGGTAAATCAATTAAAACACATTGATTCGATCGAGGTGGAGAGTATATGGACCTTAAATTCCAATACTATATGATAGAACATGGAATTACGTCCCAACTCTCAGCACCCGTTATACCTCAACAGAATGGTGTATCAAAAATGAGAAATAGAACCCTGTTGGACATGGTTTGGTCGATGATGATTATGGTTATCTACCTAACTCATTTTGGGGTTATGCAGTGGAGACTGCAGTTTACATTTTCAACAACATTCCATCGAAGAGTGTTTCTAAAACACCTTTCAAACTCTGAAGAGGACATAAAGGTAGTTTACGTCATTTTAGAATCTGGAAACCTCGTTCAAAGTTGTGCCTATTTGTAGGCTACCCAAAGGAAACGAGAGGTGGATTATTTTATAATCTTAAGGAACATAGGGTACTTGTGTCAACAAATGCCACTTGAGGAGGATGACATCAGAGACCATAAACCAAGAAGTGAGGTCATGTTAAATGAATTCGATAGTACACCAGCAAAAGTTATTGATGATGCTAGCACATAACCAAGATTTTTGGTACTAGCTCGTCAATTCAAAAACGTCCATCTCAAAAGTCTAGACTGCCTCGACCTAGTGGGAAGGTTGTAACAAAACCTGACTGTTACATGGGTTTAACTGAAACCCAAGTTGTCATACCTGATGACGACTGTGAGGATCCATTGACTTATGACCATGCAATGGATGACATAGACAAGGACGAATGGGTCAAAGCTATGGACCAGGAAATGGAGTTTATGTACTTCAATTCTGTTTGGGATCTTATGGATCAACCTGATGGGGTAAAACCTATAAGTTGCAAATGGATCTACAAGAGGAAACAGGGTGTAGATGGGAAGGTACAACCCTTCAAAGCTAGACTCGTGGCAAAGGGTTATACCCAGCGAGAAGGAGTGGACTATGAGGAAACCTTTTCACCTCTTGAGATGATAAAGTGTATTAGAATCTCAGTTGTCATTGTAGCATATTATGACTATGAGGTATGACAAATGGATGTCAAGACAACCTTTTTGAATGGTAACCTTGACGAGAACATCTACATGGACCAACCAAAGGATTCATCGAACAAGCCAGAAGCAAAAGGTTTGCAGGCTTAAACAGTCTATCTATGGACTAAAACAAGCCTCTAGGTCTTAGAACATAAGGTTTGATGAGACGATCAAATCTTATGGCTTTGATCAAAGTGTTGATGAGCCTTGTGTATATAAGAAAATCGTCAACAGTACTGTCGTTTTTCTAGTGTTGTATGTGGATGATATCCTACTCATTAGGAGTGATGTAGGATTTCTCACTGACATTAAGAAATGGCTAGCTACGAAATTGCAAATGAAAGATCTAGTGGAAGCGCAGTATGTTCTAGGGATCCAAATTGTCTGGAACCACAAGAACAAAACTCTAGCATTGTCTCAAGCATCGTATATCGACAAGAAAATCATATATGATGCTTGAGATAAGGACAGTGTCTTGCTTTTACGGTTTCAGACAATTTGGATTTAAAGAACATATTGCGCTTTTCCCAATCCTTACATTTGAAATTGCGTAACTAGCCATTTCTTAATGTCAGTGAGGAATCCTACATCATTCCCAATGAGTATGATGTCATCCACATACAACACTAGAAAAGCGACAGTACTGTTGGTGATTTTCTTGTATACACAAGACTCATCAACACTTTGGTCAAAACCATAATATTTGATTGCCTCATTAAACCTTATATTCCAAGACCTAGAGGCTTGTTCCAATCCATAAATAGACCGTCTAAGCATGCAAACTTTTTGCTCTTTGTCTTGTTCAATGAACCCTTTGGGTTGGCCCATGTAGATGTTTTCGTCAAGGTTACCATTCAAAAAGGTTGTTTTGACATCCATCTGTCATACCTCATAGTCATAATATGCGACAATAGCTAGTAAGATTCTGATATATTTTATCATGGCAACAGGAGAGAAGGTTTCTGATAAGATCGTATCCCGTAGCGGAAGCGATTTGAATCACGTGTTCTTGTAATGTGTTACGTAGATCAAATCAAAAGCATACATAAAATGATTAAGCATGTAAATCAGATATATGGACAACAAGTATATTACCTTTGAAGACAAAAACAACACGTGCTCCTTTTGATCCTCTCGTTCTCACGATCTCAACGATCTTGCGTTCTCCACAAATTACAAAGTAGTTTTGATCCGCCCACTAGATCTTCTTCGTTGTATCTCTAGGAGAGGGAAGGTGGTGGAACCTCTTTTGGAGTTGGGAGGGATTTTGAAGAAGATAAGTGTTTTGGAACTCTTCCAACAAAACACTTGTCAAAAAGAGCACTAGGGTTGCATTTTTTAATTAGGTTAACAAATGTGCATCTCATGCACATATTTATAGAGAAATGGGGTGGAAATGACCATCCTACCCCTATATTGCTCTTATGATATATTTCTCGTGGATTAAACCATATGTTATATCAATTATATCATATATAATTGATATATCCCTTTAAACATGAAATTGAACATTTTAATTTCACTCCAAACTATAAACCCTCCTTATTCCCATGTTGAGCCAACGGAGGAACCTAATGAATCTACAGATCATGAGCTCCAATGATACAAGATTAATCGATCAAACTCTTTGATTCAATTAACCAACAGTCATTAACTATGAGTCATTCCACTATAGACTCGTTGTTGCACTCTCCTCACTGTAGACTGTGTTGTATCCACTGATATAATCAATATTTGTGAGTCGACCCTTCACAGGGTGTTCGTAATCATAGCTGGATCAAATTACCGTTTTATCCCTATGAATACATCTTACTCCTTAAGCTCCACTGATTCTCTAATGAACAATCAGCCTATGGTTCTACCATAAACTTGATCCTTCTTAGGCCAGTAAGAAGGCGGGGCCCCATTGTTCAAGACTCTGATTCAGTTCTTAAGAGAACAACCTATCTGATTCCCTAATTCATGAATGAGTGAATTCCATCTTGCATAATTAAGTTCCCAGCTACTTACAAAGTTATGTCTCTGAGAAGGTAGGTTTATTGAGTCGGTTACAGGCCACTCTCACCCATACTAGTCTAAGGACAAACCTCACAAGCAGGAGTCTGTAGCATGTGATGAGGATCCAATCTCCTTGAGCAGCGGAAATGTGATAGAAATCGTAATTTTTCTAGTTTGTTTTGGTTAAAAATCAAATACCCATACATTGGTAAAAATACAGAATAAGCATACAAAAATCCTAATCTAATTAGGCATGGATATAATGCATACAAACATGCTGTGAAGTTGTTAAACTAAAAGTAAGAAATATTACCTTTGTAGTTTTTCCAAAACAGCAACTCCTTGCTTCGATTGAATGCAGTAACACAACAACAAGTTCTCTGTTCTAACAGAACAACCAATAGGAAAACCTCATATGACTCTTAGTATCTACTTAGATCTTCCTTGGTGGGAAGGATCCAACAATTGGAGAGAATGAAGGGAATTGAGAGAGAATTTTTCTTCAAAATCAGATTGATCGATCAATCTCATTAATTCTTCCATTGGAGAAGAAGTATATCGCAGATATCGATAGGGAGTTGGAGGGAAGTGGGGAAATTGATAATTAATCTTATTAATTATTAAATAAATCAATTAAATCATATTTAATTAAAATAAATTAAATACCATATATTTAATTTGGATTAAATCACATTTAATCAATTTTCCCACTGACCTATAGTTTTAATGCACATCTAATGTACATTAAATTTTAACCTATAGTTTTAAATATGAATCATATTCACATTTAAATTAATGTATGAACTCTTTCAAATATTTAATTCTCTCATATAATTTAATATGAATCATATTCACATTAAATTTATAATATATAATTCTAAAACTATATATTATATCGTATCTATATACATCAAATTTATTCCCTAATGAATTTGAACATTTCAAATTCAAAATGATCTAAGAACCCTTTACGAGCTAGAAGGTGGACTTAATGGACCTACAGATCAGAAGCTCCAACGATACGAGATTACTTGGTTAATCTCATTAACCTCTTAATCAACATTCATTAACTGCGGGAACACTCCACTAAAGTCCTGCAGCTGCACTCTTCTCACTGCATATAGATTTCTATGTCCATCGATATTGACCAATAACAGGAAGTCAATCCTTCACGAATGTTCGTAACACCAGCTGGGTCAAATTACCGTTTTACCCCTGGGTTACATCTTGTACCTTAAGTACGAGTGCTCCTCGAATGAACAATTTGTTTGCGGTCCTACCAACAAATAGAAGTCCCTCTCAGGCCAATGAGAGGGTCGGGCCCTTTGTTCAAGTCCCAGAGACACTACTTAAGGGAACATTCATCTACTTACCCTAGTATGTGGGAAGGAGTGAATTTCATCTTGCTAAGTTAAGTTCCCAGATGCTCACTCGGTCTTGTCCCCAAGAAGGTAGGCATATTGAGTCGGCGAATCTGGCCACTCTCACCCATACTAGTCAAAGGACAATCCCTCATGAACAGAATTGTAAACTCGCTCAGGATTGATATCAAGTTGCATAGGTCATCCTAGTGTGAAAGAAACCTAACTAGTCAACGGAGTTACATCTAGTGGTTACTATTTCGCGGTCCGATCTTATGTAATCTCATTACATAGGATATCCCCACTCACATGTCATCTACACGAACACCTTAGGATCACAGTGTTTGTATCTTATACAAAGTGGGCCACATCCATAGTTTTACCAGGGCAAGGTACCCAAACCTTATCCCCTTACTATAGACCCTTTAGGTTGTATCTCGAACTGAGATCCTTTATATGTACACTACATTCAGTTAAAGATACATTCTACAGCCTTGGATGTTTAGTTTACTGGATTTAGGGTTAAAACAGAGGCAATATCGTAAATAACGAACAATAACTCTTTATTGAAATAATAACACTTTATTACATTAATTAGAACATAATTACAAACTAGTATCAACAACTCTTGTTGACGTACTAGTGTTCTTAGCAACCTTTGCTATATTGTTCCGTCTAATTCACTCAACACTACTTTACTTTTTGGTTTGTGGTCTCTTATGTGGTCCTCCTCTAAGAAAATTGCATTTGTCGACACAAAAACCTTATCTTCCTTAGGATCATAGAATAAACCACCTCTTGTTTCTTTTGGGTAGCCTACAAATAGGCACAATTTTGAACATGAATCCAACTTCTTTAGATTTGTCACAAGCACATGTTGGGATGACCTCAAAGTCTGAAATGACATAAACTACCTTTACGTCATTTCCAGAGTTCATAAGGTGTTTTGTAAACACTTTTGAGGGCACACTATTCAAAATGTATACTGCAGGTCTCCATCGCAGTAACCCCAAAAGGAACTAGGGAGATGAGCATAACTCATCATTGATCAAACCATGTCCAACAAAGTTCTATTTCTCCTTTCTGATACACCGTTTTGTTGTGGTGTACCGAGAGCTGAGAGTTGGGATGTAATTTCATGTTCTATCATATAGTTTTGAAATTTTAAATCCATGTACTCTCCACCTCGATCCGATCGAAGAGTTTTAATAGTTTTACCTAATTGATTTTCAACCTCCATCTTGAATTCCTTGAACTTTTCAAGTGCTTCAGACTTGTGGTGCATTAGGTAAATATGCCCAAATCTAGAATAATCATCTATAAAAGAGATGAAATATTCATGTCCTCCCCTGGCTTTAACATTCATCAGACCACAAAGGTCTGAATGTATAAGCTCAAGAGGTTCTTTGGCTCTATAACCTTTTCCACTAAAAGGTCTTTTAGTCATTTTGCCTTCTAGGCAGGATTCACATACAGGTAAAGTATTTTCTTCTAACTCATTTAGAAGTTCATTCTTTACCAATCTCTCAATCCTATTGAGATTAATGTGACCCAATCTTAGATGCCCAAGATGAGCATTTTCTTTAGGAGAAATTTTACGTTTGTTAGTTTGTGCGTTTGCAGTTTTAAATAATTCAGTGTTCAAAACCATTTTGACTGAATTAGGCCTTAAAACATACAACCCATTTTCTGATGAAGCTAAACATATTTCCACACCTTTCTTTAAAATAAACACTTTATTCATTGAGAAGGAAACAGAAATACATTGTTCTATAAGGCAAAAAATGGAAATAAGGTTTCTAGTAAACTCTGGTATCACTAATATATTGTCCAACAATACATATTTCTTGCCAAAATAAAGCTTCATCGTGCCTACTGCTACAACTGAGACGACTTCTCCATTTCCAACTCGGAGTGTTATCTCACCTTTCTGTAGCTGCTGCCAGGAATCAATTCCCTGAAAAGAAGAGCAAACATGATTAGTGGCGCCTGAATCAAGTATCCAAACAGTTTTATCATTATCCACTAAACAAGCTTCTAGGCAAAGTAAATCATATTTACCTTCCTTCTTCTTTTCTGCAATGTACTTCGGACAATTCCGTTTCCAATGCTCCTCTTCGTTGTAGTGGAAACATTTTCCTTTATCAGCAACTTCTTTGACTTTCTTGCCATTCTGGGCGGCAGCTCTGTCAGCTTGTTTCCCTTTACCAACCTTCTTCATGTTCTTCTTCTTCCCTTTCAGATTATAAGAAGATGAAGCCAATGTTTTTGTCCTAGAGGTCGAACCTCTGTGATAACTCCTACTAGCAACATTTGCCTCACCTTTCGATCCCTGAATTTTCATCAAAGATTGAAAGGTCTGGAGTTCATTCAGAAGGGAGGTAAGGTTAAAAGTAAACTTGTTCATAACAACATTACTTCTAAACTGTATGAAACTATCTGAAATGGTTTATAGAATGAAGCTGACCTGGCTCGACTCATCGATGGAAGCACCATTTGACTCTGCGATGTTAAAGTGCACCATCATATCCAGTACATGATCCCGAACAGATGTACCCTCGGGCATCCTTGAGTTAAATATGTACTTTAGGGCATTGTGTCGGGCCTGTGTGGACTGTTGTCCAAACATACCCTGAACAGAATCCATGATTTCCTTAGCAGTTATCATGCCCCCATGCTTCTTGGCTAATATGTCAGACATACTTGCCAGCATGTAGACCTTGGCCTTATCATTGGCCTTGATCCATCGATCATATGTATCACGAACATTTCGTGACACATTCGAGCCTGGCACCTGAGGACACTCCTCAGTGAGCACAAACTTCAGATCATCCACTACCAATATAGTGTTGAGTTTGTTTTTCCAAGTCATCATATTCTCTCCGGTTAACTTTTCCGCACCCAATAAGGAAATAATAGAGCTAGACATTTTTGCTGAAAAATTTACAAACGAACTTGTATGAGTTTCTTGCTATAACTCTAATCCAATCATGTTTTAGCTAATTATCAAATGATTCCTAGGCCATTTATAATTTGCAATGATACTCCAAAGGTTTAGAATGTATGACACCGAAGGGTAATAAAAAACACTCCTCCTCTAGATCAAGACACTCTTGACCAAAACCTAATGCCAGAATAACTCTTATTCCTATAGGCTTTAGTTACCATTTTTCGGTCAGGACACATATACAACTTATGTACCCCGTGAGTGTAACCCTCAGTCTTTAGATTCCAGAGTCTCCATCCAATAAAATCCGCTGAAGGGGGGACTAGATTGAAAAACAGTCTAAGGAAATCTTTATCCCTTTCGGATGTCTATTGTGTTCGATCCCCTATGATCAAGCCCTCCGAAGGGATTGTCTGGTCCAGCCCAAACTAGCAGGTTGACCATAGTGGTCTAACGGTGTAAACCGACAAAAGAGATCGTAGGTTTTGTTTTCACTAAACCTGCTCCCACTCACTATAAGTACCCTCTTCATTCACCTTGATATTGACTCATACAAACACCATTCGAAGAGGGACGCTCCCGTTTGCGCCACGAGGCCAAGTATGAGTCTCACGGTGTGAACTTCCCGGAGATAACGTAGGTGGAATAATATGTATCATATACACTTTTTCTCCCATTGAATACTTTAAAATTATAGGAATCTTACTTAGGCTAAAACCCGGCTAATGGTTTTACCTAACTCTATCAACATAACACTTATATCAATAATCAATATAACTCTTATATTGATTGTATCCTAAGTTTGTTAATATAGTTCTTCATATTAAACCTAGGATTTCTAGTTTATTAACCCCTTAATAACCCGCTGACGCTACTGTAATTCATAAACTCTCTGATTAAATTTCACTCCCAGGTCAATTTCCAGGTAGGGGTGTTCCATTTCCGTCAGCTTAAATACCCCAGCCTAGACAGAACCTTCCTTAGACAGAGTTTCTCTTTTAATCATAGCTTATAAATCACTTGGTTCCTAATTCTAATCTAATTAGAACTAGATAACCTAAGGTCTATTATTTCCAAGTTTTAAACATTTTAAAACTAATAATTAACCTTAGGTGACATGCATACTATGTTATAGTGCTTGATCATTCATCACATGAATAATAAAACATTCATAGCATAATCATCTCATGATATATAATGCATGTCAATGTTGTCCATAAATTAATATAACAACAATATATTAATTAATCATGCAAACTATATAATATAACTCTTTATATTATAAATGATGCATGAAAATGCTTAACCTAAGGTGGGATTTCTAAAATAAAAGCATACATTATGCATGCAATAATTACACAACAATTGCATAATTTAAATAGCAAAATTAGACGAATTTTGGCACCTTAAAATTAATTTTAATTAATATAATCAAATTATATTAATTAAAATCAATTAAATAAATATATTACATATAAAACGTTTTTATAATTAATATAAAAAAATGTTTTCGCTCGTTGAAGCTCGTTGAAACGCCTTCGGCATTGCAACGTTGGTGGCAGCATTGCAACGCTGCGCCTTGTCTGTTTCTGCCCGTTCGAGCGCGTTGCGAAACGCTTTCGGCGTTGCAACGCTGATGGCCGCGTTGCAACGCTGCCTCTGATGCGCGCCTCCTTCCGCAAGCGTAGCATTGCAACGCCAATGAACAGCGTTGCAACGCTGCACACAGACAACAACATGAATTCTCCAATTCTTGCTCGTTTTCGCTCCAATTTTCTCAGCAACCACTTTGCCTCGATCGACACAGACTTACAGACTCGATTTACAATTCAAATTGCCTAAAACACCGGGCCCTTACATTGAACGATTCAATGGAAATTGTAAATCTAAGTGCCAAAATCGAAACCATCTAATTTGCAAAACCGTTAATACATCTCATGCAAAACAGTAAATCCCACCTCGTTCTTAACAAATCCAAAACGTAAATCAAGAACGCAATTGGGCTCTGATACCAATTGAAGGGAATTGAGTCCCGCAGCGGAAGCGATTGTGAATCGCGCGTTCTCAATTTAGTTACAACGATTTCATTCAAGAACGAAACTAACTAGATTAAGCCTATAAACATAATATGGACAACAAGAAATGTTACCTTTGAAGAACTCTTTCTTCAAGTGCTCCTTCTCTCCCACAATAAAGATCTCAGCAACACGAACTCGAACGATCACCGACACTATCACAGGATTTTCTCCGTTGTTCTCTAGGTGAGGGAGGAAGGTGGGTTCCCTTTAGGAGAGGTGAGATGTTGAAGAGAGAGGTTTGTGTTTTGGAACTCTTCCAACAACACAACAAAGGCTTAAAATTTCTTCACCTAGTTGCATCTCATGCAACCATATATATAGGGAAATAGGATGGAAATGACCATCCTACCCCTCCTTTATTCTCTCTTTAGTATATGGTTTATATGTGAATCTAATTCACATTAAATCTATATATTATATCAACTATATCATATATAATTGATATAACACCTCATGTATGAAATTGAACACTTCAATTTCATTCCTAACTTTATACCCTCAATATTACCATGTTGAGCCAAGGAGGGACCTAATGGACCTACAGTTCATGCGCTCCAATGATGTGAGATTAACTGATCAAACTCTTTAATCCAGTTAATCAATATTCATTAACTACAAGTCACTCCACTATAGACTTGTAGTTGCACTGTCCTCACTGTAGATTGTATTGTGTCCACTGATATAGTCATTGCCTATGAGTCGACCCTTCACAGGTTGTTTGTGATCACAGCTAGGTCAAATTATCGTTTTACCCCTATGATTACCTCTTTGTTCCTTAAGCACCACTGATCCTCTAATGAACAACAAGTCTACGGTTCTACCATAGACTCATACCCTCATAGAGGGCGGGGCCCCGTTGTTCAAGACCTGGAGTAAGTTCTTAAGGGAACAACCTATCTAATTTCTTAGTGTAGGAATGAGTGAATTCCATCTTGGGCAGTTAAGTTCCCAGACTACCTACGAGGTTCGTCTCACGAGAAGGTAGGCTTATTGAGTCGCCACAGTGCCACTCACACCCATACTAGTCTAAGGACAAACCCCTATAAGCAGGAGTTCTTAACTCGCTCAGGATTCAGGTCGAGTCACTAATGACCATCTATAAATTACTAGTCTTATCCTGTTAACGGTGTTACACTGGTTAGACTAATGATTTGTGGTCCGATCTTGTATGAACTTTTCATACAGGATGCCCCCACTCGTATGTCAACTACATGAATGAGTTGGATTACCTCATTTGTACTAATTACAAAGTGGACCGCATCCATGGTGTTACCAGAATGAGGTTTTCAACCTTATTCTTATACCATAGACCATTTAGGTTATATTCTTGAACACAATCCAAATAGTGTCCACTACACTGATGTTCAAGATATATATTATAACCTTGGAGCTTAGTTTATTGGATTTATAAAGCAAGACTGTAATTCTATCAAAACAAATAACTCTTTATTTCTTTGATCAAATTACAAAAGTTTTAGGGCATAAATCCCAATATATTTCTCCTCTCACATACACCATTCTACTGAGGTGTACCGAGCGCTGAGAGTTGGGATACGATTCTATGTTCTATCATATAGTCTTGGAATCTCAAATCCATATACTCTCCACCTCGATCTGATCGAAGTGTTTTAATCGTTTTACCTAATGTGTTCTCAACTTCTGCCTTATATTCCATGAACTTTTCAAGGGTTTCGGACTTATGATGCATTAAGTAAAGATAGTCATACCTCGAATAATCATCAATGAAACTGATGAAATATTCATACCCTTCTCGTGCCTTGACATTCATAGGACATCCGAATGCACGAGTTCCAAGGGTTCTTTGGCTCTATAATCTTTTTTAGAAAATGGTCTTTTAGTCATTTTTCCTTCGAGACAAGACTCGCATGGTGGTAAAGAGTTGTCCTCTAACTGACTTAGGAGACCACTCTTGACCAATCTCTCAATCCTATTGAGATTAATGTGGCCTAGTCTCAAGTGTCAAAGATAGGTACTAGGAGAAAGTTTCTGCCTTTTATTTTGAGTATCAACTGTTTTAAACATCTCGGTGTTCAAATAGCTTTTACTTCTGTTGGTCTTAACACATATAAGTTGTTTTCAAGTTTAGCAGAACATATTCGTACACCTCTTTTGCAAATGAACGCTTCATTATGATCAAAAGATACTTTATACATATGTTCAAGCAAACAAGAGATAGATACAAGATTTATTTTAATTCCAAGAACCAAAAGTACATTTTCTAATAAAATGAATCTATCTCTAAATAACAACTTTATTGCTCTCACTGCTCTGGCTGAGACAACCTCTCCCGTTCCAACCCTAAGAGATATCTCCCCATCAGCAAGCTGCTACCAAGAACTAGTTTCCTGAAAAGAAGAACAAACATGGTTAGTGGCTCCTGAATCTAGTATCCAGGCGGAATCATCATGTTCCACTAAACATGTTTCAACAACAAGTAAATCATATTTACCTTGTTTTTCCTTCTCAGCTTTCTTTTCTGCAAGGTACTTTGGGTAGTTCCTCTTCCAGTGCCCGTCACTAGGGGTGTGCATAAGTCGGGTTGGGTTGGGTTGGGTTATGCTAGTTTTTTGGACCAACCCAAATTTTCGGGTTGGTCATTCTTCCAACCCAAATAACCCTATTCATAAGGGTAACCCAACCCAACCCAACCCAACATTGTCGGGTTGGGATGTTGGGTTGGGTTGGGTCATCGGGTTAGCTTTTCTTTCTTTTTTTTTTTTTAATTTAAAATATAAAAAAACTAAAATTAATATAAATATAAAAAATTCAAGAATTAAAAAACTCCAAATTTCTTTATACTAAATAACAACTATAAAACTTAAATATTCTATTACAAATTTACAATTATATCAAGAAACTTCTAAATAAATCACCATCATTTGTTTCTCAAAAATTGAATTAAAACTAGCCACTTAGTTTCAATTTATATTATGAAAAATTACACCCTAATGACTTAAAAAATATATTTTTAAGAGTTATTAAATAATAAATAATTATGAAATTAAATAAAAATAAATTAAATACATGTATATGTAGTTGTATGGTAGGTAAAAATACAATTTTTAAAATTAATAATAAGTTCGGGTTGGTCGGGTCAACCCAAATTAATTTTAGGTGAACCCACGAACCAACCCAACCCATACATTTTAATTTATTTGAACCCAACCCAACCCAAATAAATTCATAACCCAACCCAACCCGTCATGTTGGGTTGGGTTGGTCGGGTTTTCGAGTTTTTGGGTTTTTTGAACACCCCTACCCGTCACCACCACAATGGAAGCATTTTTCTGTGGCCTTAGCCTTGCGTGTGGGAGTTTATCCCTTCCCTTTGTCCTTCTTCTTCTTCTAAATACCCTTATTCTTAGTAAAAGAAGGACCAGACTTAGTCCTTGAGGACAATCCTTTTAGGAACTTCTTCGAAGTGACAACATTTGCCTTCTTCTCTTTTCCCTTTGATTTCATGAGGGATTCAAAAGTCTGAAACTCATTGAGGATAGTAGTCAGGTTATACTCTATTTTATTCATCACCGCATTGGTGCGGAATGGCAGGAAACTCTTCGAAAGAGATTCCATAATAAAGGTTACCTGACTTTTTCTCATCTATGACAACCCCATTTAGTTCAGCCACGTTGAAGTGGACCATCATGTCAAGGACATGTTCCCTAACAGAGGCTCACTCCTTCATATGCGAGTTATAAACGTATTTGAGAGCATCATAATGGACCGATGAGGACGGTTGTCCGAACATCGCCTGTAACGATCCCATGATCTCCTTCGCGGTGACCATGCTCTCATGCTTCTTAGACAACACATCAGATATGTTGGCTAAGACGTAGACTCGGGCCTTCTCATTAGCCCTAATTCATCTGTCATATGCATCCCGAACAATTCGGTTTGTTGTCGAGCTGGGAGGGGGAGGACATTCCTCCGTTAAGACGAACCTCAGATCATCAAGAACAAGAATCGTATTCAAGTTTGATTTCTAGGTTCCATAATTGTCGCCGCTAAGTTTATTGAAGGCGAGTAACTGGATAAAAGAGCTCGACATGCTGAAAAAGAATGAATTTTATTAGTGAATTGTTTGTAACCTATCCAATTTAAGAATTTAGCAAAAGTAATAATGTACTCATAAACTCATTATTATTTTTGCAACGATACTTCAGTGAGTCGAGCAGCCGCTACTAGAGGCGATCAATCACTCCTTCCACGAACCAAGACATTCTTGACTAAATGCTAATACCGAAATAACTCTTATTCCTATAACATTCTAGTTACCGCTACTTTGGTCAAGAATTTACTAACACTTAGCAATTCTTGTAAGTGTGACCCGCCATTTTCAGACCTCAGAGGTCGGCCCCAACAATGCTACCGAATTGGAGAGACAAAGCGGGAATGGACCTAAGAGACCCTATCCATTTCTCGGAGTTTGAGTTGTTCGAATCCCATGTTTACATCCCTCCGAATGGATAGTGCTACTTCGGGCAACCTGCAGGCGCAACATGGGAATCTCACGGTCCAACCTAATGGAGAAGACCGTAGGGTGTGTTGACACACTTCCTTCTCCCACTTACTAAAAATACTTTCTCCATTCACCTTACTCTTGATTTATGCAAACACCATCCGAATGGGGATGCCCTATTGACATCACGAGGCCGAGCATAAATCTCACGGTGTGAACTTCATGGAGCGTAAGAGGAAATTGATATATCATATATACCTTTTCACTCCCACTAAGTATTTTAAACAGTTTGGGTATACTTTTACTTAGGCATATTCCGGCTAAAACAATATGACCTAAGTCTACCGATATAACAATTATACTGGAATTACCTAAGTCTATTAACCATTTAATAAACCTAGGTCTATGTGTTCAATTTATTAACTTTTAATAAACGTCACTCACGAAAGATAATTTATAAACCTATGGATTAAATTCACTCCCAGGTCAGTTCCCAGGTAGGGGTGTTTCGTTTCCGTCAGCTTAAGTACCCCAACCTAGCCAGAACCTTCCTTAGTCAGAGTACCTCTTTAATCAAAGTTTATAAATTATTGGTTTCCTAATTCTAATCTTATTAGAACTAGATAACCTTAGGTCTAATTAATTCCAGTTCTAAAACCATTTTAAAACTAATTAATTAACCTTAGGTTACATGCATTTCTATGTTATAAATTGTTTGATCATTCATTACATGAATAAACATACATTTATAACAAATCCATCACATGAATAAATGCATAACAATTATATGTTTAATTTTTAATTAATATAACCCTTATATTAATTATAATTAAAACATATAATATTTGTTTCATAAATTAATATAACTCTTATATTAATTCCTATGAAACCCAAAAACATGCATACTATATATTATAACACTTATAACATACTTTCAATGCATGGAGCATGCTTCCTATGGTGGGATTTAAAAATCTATATGACATACTTTATGCACATACAATCAGAGATTTTAATTAAAACATACATTCACAATGCATAATTAATTAAACACACTAAAGTGGACTGATTTTGGCATCTAATGCAAGCAAATAACTAAATTATTACAATAATAATCTAGAATTAACATCGAACCACTTCTAACTCTTCGAATTTGGGTCGAACCAGCTTGCAAATGTGTGAACCGGACCTTCAAAAGGATGAATCGGGCTTTAAATGGCTGAACCGGGCCTCCAAATGGTGAAACCAACCACGAAATAGTCAGAATCGGTCTAAAAACACTCGAATCAGACCAAAATCGAGTCGAACCGGTCCAAAATGACTTGAACCGATCAAAATCAACATCATCTTCTCTAACTAGAAATTCACGGGCTGAAGGTGTAATACACTATAGCAGAAAATTAAAAAAAACAGTTTGCTCTCTGTTTTTCGATTTTCTGGACCTCCGTGGCTTCTTTCTTGAAATTGAAGGCCTTCTCGAACTTCAATCGACTTGAAATTTTTACAGCTTATTCTACACGCATTAATGCTCAAACACGATTGAGCAATTTGAAAATAAAGCACAAATTGATGCTCAATTTAAATGCCAAAACCATATTAACACTTTAGACGCCCAGAAAAATTATATTTTAAATAACACCCACCATAGAACAAAATAGATCAAATTGAGTGCTCAAAATTGCTCTAATACCAATTGAAAAAGTCTAGATTAAGAAAGCGGAAGCAATTTTGGATCTTGAACACTCTAAGTTGATCAATTTTGTAAAATAAAATGCATGCTCAAAGCTGGAAAAACAGAGGGATAGAAAACTCAACTTTGATGATCAAATTCTCTTCACCCGGTGAATGGTTTTCAACACGAACACTTCGTAGACAACCGTTAGAGTCTTTCCTACTATCCTCAGGCCTTGGAACGGATTGTGGGATCATAGATTGAGAGAATTTGGAAGAAAAGACCTCAAAGGTCACAAACCGAGAATTTTAGAAGTTTTTGCAAAATTCTATCAAATTACCTCAAATTACCATTAAATAAAGCTTCAATAAGCTTCATTAGATTGACAACTCAAGGGTGATGAGGATACTTTGAGATGGAGGTGGCCAATTTTGGCCAATTTGAAGATGAGAGGGATTGGGCAAGTGGGCAAGTTGATTTTCATGAAAATCATGAAAATCCTTCATTTTTTATTTAATTTTTAATTCAAAAAATTAATATTAAATTAATTTTTAATTAAAATTAATTTAATTAATTAATTTTTAATTTAATTTAATATCAAATATTAAATTAAATAAATTGCCCGATCCCGATCGATTTTTCGACCATGAATCTTTATTCATGCTATAAACCGATCTAATATTTAAATCATATTTAAATATATACACCTCCTTTTAATCATAGTTTAATTCATAATTAAGCTATGATTCGTTAAATATATCACATATAATTAACACTTTCTTCCAAACTCGAATTTGAACAATTCAAATTCTTTTCTTTCAAAATGTTACAAGGCTTAGTCCGAGCTAGTAAGCAGGACCTAATAGACCTACAGATCATGAGCTCCAACGATACGAGATTAACCAGCCAAACTCTTTAGCCTAGCTAATCAACATTCGTTAACCACCGGGACACTCCACTAAAGCCCAGTGGTTACACTCTCCTCCCTGTAGATATATTTTTGTCCACTCGATACAACTATGATTAGTAAGTCGATCCTTCACAGGTCGTTCGTAATTACAGCTGGGTCAAAATTACCATTTTACCCCTGTAATTACCTCTTGTTCCTTAAGTCCCACTGATCCTCTAATGAACAATTGGTTTGTGGTCCAACCAGCAAACCGAATCCCTCTTGGGCCAATGAGAGGGGTGGGCCCTTTGTTCAAGACCCGAGTCAAGACTTCAAGGGAACAACCCTCCTACTAATCCCTAAAGCGGGTAGAGTGAATTCCATCTTGCAGAAGTATGTTCCCAGCTATCTACCCAGACTTATCCCTGAAATGGAAGGCTTATTGAGTCGGCAGTCTCAGGCCATTCTCACCCATGCAAATCTAAGGATAATCCGAATAAACAGGAGTTCATAAAACGCTCAGGATTAAGATCGAGTTACCTAGGTCATCGTATGAATATAGGCAGTTAAGACAGTAAACGAAGTTATAAAGTCTAAGTGACTATTTTGCGGTCCAGTCTTATGCAAACTCATTGCATAGGACGGCCCCACTCACATGTCTCCACATGAACGATTTAGGATCACATCGTTTGTACTCTACAAAAGTGGGTCGCGTCCATAGTGTCCCTGTTGGGATTTTTGTCCTAATCTCGTGTTTGTAATATATTGTTTGAAATTAATAAGAGTTATTCATTTAATCACTTTGTGTCTCGCAATATTCATAAACTTTTCGAGAAACTAAGCTCCGGGTCATTGAATTTATGAGAGAACTAAAACTTGAGCGGTGTGTAGTGGACACACGGGGAGGATCACGTTCGAGTTAATGAACCGAAGCGGTCTACGATGATATGGATAGGGTTGGAGACCTAATCCTCGGATACTGCTTGTGGATGCGCCCGCTTTGTATTAGATACAAACGAGGTGATCTCGACTCGTTCATGTGGTTGACATGCAGTGGGGCATCCTGTGCAATGAGATTATACAAGATCGGACCGTGAATTATTAGATCTCACCGATGTAACACCGCTGTTGTGATGGGACTAATAACCGTGAGATGACCATTAGTGACTCGACCGAATCACGAGCGTGTTACGGACTCCGTGCGTGGGGGTGCGTCCCTTTGACTAATACGGGTGAGGGGTGGTCACGATTACTCGCCCAATATGCCTATCTTCTCGGGGGATGAGAACCAAGTAGGAGTGGGAACTTAACTACGCGAGATGGAATTCACTCGTTCCGCCTTTAGGAAACTAAAGGGTTGTTCCCTTAAGTGTTGTCTCCGTGGCTTGGACAACGGCGCCCACCTTCTCACTAGCTTCGAGAAGGGTGTTGTGTATGGTTGGACCATCACAATATGTTGTTCATTAGAGGAGAGTAGTGGGGACTTAAAGAACAAGAGGTAAAACACAGGGGTAAAACGGTAATTTGACCCAGTCATGTCTACGAACAACCTGTGAAGGATCGACATATGGGCATTGGTTATATCGGTGGACACGTAATTTTTTCTGCTGCAGCGGCGGGAGTGCGGCTACGGGCTATAGTGGAGTGTTCGCAGACTAATGAATGTTGGTTAACAAGGGTCAAAGAGTTTGACAGTGTTAATCTCGGATCATTGGAGCCCATCCTTTGTAGGTCCATTAGGTCCCTCGGTTGGCTCAACTGCAGGTTAATAGAAGGGTTAATGTTTTGGTATGAAATTGAAGTGTTCAATTTCACCTTAAGGGCATTTATGTCATTTATATGAGATATGAATGATATAATATATAGTTTAATGTGAATGAGATTCATAATAAACTATAGATTAGCTTAATTGTTGAATTAGGACTAATTGAGAGCAATTAATTGAGAGCAATTAAATTGAATGTGATTCAATTTAATTTATCCACAATTAATGCAAATGAGATTTGCATTATGAGATACGAGATGTCTTATATTATGTGGTTATGCAAATGAGATTTGCATAACCTATGGTTGTGGTAAAGTGGTAATAATGTGGAGATTTTAACTCCATCATTTCTACTATATAATCCCATATTGCAAGAAAGAATGTAACAATTCTCTCATTTTTTTTATTTTCATGAAAGAAGAGGAGAAGAATTCTCTCTATTCTCTCTCAATTCTCCTCCCTCTCCAAAACTCCAAAAGTTCCCACAAACTTCCCTTTTCCAAAAGAGAACAACCGAGATCCAAGTGGTGGTGTTCGGGTTCCGTTCGTGGGAAGAGTTCGTTGAGATCGAGAAGCACGAAGAGTTCGTGATCTGAGGAAGAAACCTTGAAGAAAGTCTTCAACAAGTAAGTACGTCTAATCTTACTGTTTTTCTTCCTTTTCAGCATGTTTAGCCTAGATCAATAGTAGATCGTTTTTAACAAATCCGAGTTGTGTAATGATACCATGACGATTCGATCGTCTTCCGTTGCGCGGGGATTCTCATTCCCTTCAATTGGTATCAGAGCCATTTCGATGGTTTTTCATTTATGCACTGTTTTTGTTAAAATTAGGTGGGTAAATTGCCTTAATTTCATTAGGTGAATGTTGGTTGCTTAAATGGATGTTTCGGTTTTTGGAATTTTAGATTTATTTTCTGTTTGATGAGATCAAATGTAAAGAGCCCGTGTTTTTGGGCATTTTAGAAAATAAATCGAGTTTGTAAGTCCGGGTCGTTCGTGGCAAGAGTTGCTGTGAAGAAATCGGAGCGGAAACATGCGGCAATTCGGTGAAGAACAGCAAAGAGTTTGATGTTCTGTCGATGGCGTTGAGACGCTGCCCTTTGGCGTCTCAACGTTGTCCTTGCGGACGGAGGCCCAAAAGAAAGCGCGCGCTGTAACGCCGGGCGAAGCGTTGAGAACGTAGCTTGACGCCGAGGCGGCGCAGCGTTACAGTAACGCCGCTGCACGGCGCGTAACGCGCGCACGCGCTGAGGAGCGATTCTTTGCCGAGGCGGTTTCGCGAGACATGGGCGTATTTCTTCATTGTGGGCAGTTTATTTTCGAATTTATTTTATTTTATTATTTCTAAAATGTATTTAATTTATGTATTTAATTATTTTATTAAATAATGTTAATATAAGTGTTATATGTTATTTAATTAAATAATTGTCCCTAGGTGCCAAAAACCGGTCTATTTTTGCTATTTAATTATTTTATGCATGAGATGTATATTTTAATTAATTTCTATGTGCATAATGAATATCATATAGATTTAAAATCCCACCTTCGGTTAAACATTTCATGCATCATGTTTATATTATAAGAGTTATAATATATAGTATGCATGGTAGAATTATATTATAAGAGTTATAATATAATGTTTGCATGATTTAATTTATTTAAATCTAAGTGTTATATTTTTAAATTAAAAGCATGCTCATGCATTTAATCATGTGATGAATGTATGTTATAATATAGTATTATTCATGTGAAGAATGATCAAGCATTATAACATAGAAATGCATGCAACCTAAGTTAATTATTAGTTTTAAAGTATTTAGAACTTGAATAATTAGACTTAGGTTTTCTATTTTCTAATGAGATTAGAAATTAGGAAATCAAATATAACCTTTGAATGGAGACTGATTAGTAATTCTGTCTAAGGAAGGTTTTGTCTAAGGCTGGGGTATTTAAGTTGACGCCATAAACACCTACACCGAAACCGACCTGGGAGTGAATTCGGTCCGGAGATTCTTAGGTTATATTCTTGTGAGTGTCGTTAATTAAGAGTTAATTAATTTACTCACATAGACCTAAGTTAATAATGTGATTATAAACTTAGGCTAAATTCCATATAAGAGTTATATTGGTAGACTTAGGTAAATTTTAGCCGATTTATCTAGGTCAATCCCTATTAAAATTAAAGTGCTGAGTGGGAGGAAATATAGTGTATGAGATACATTTAAATTTTCAACCACAAATCTCCTTTAAGTCTGCACCGTGAGATCTATACTCGGCCTCGTGGCGCAAATGAGAGCGCCCCCCTTCGGGTGGCATTTGTATAGGTCAATATCATCGTGGATGGAGAGAGTACTTATAGTGAGTGGGAGCGGGACTTGTGAAAACGAGACCCACGGTCTCTTCTTTCGATTCACACCGTGAGACGCATATGATCTGCCTGCTAGTTTGGCCTGGACCAGACAATCCCTTCGGAGGGCTTGATCATGGGAGTCGGAACACCGTGAATTCCCGAAAGGGATACAGTTTCCTAGTTGGTTTTCCTTCTTGGTTCACCCTTCGGTGGCTATTGTTTGGATGGATGCTTGGAAACTTAAAGATTGGGGGTGACACTCACAGAATTCGTTAAGTGTTAATGAATTCGGTCGAACAATGGTAATTGGACGCCTAATGGAATAAGAGTTATTCTGGGATTAGGGTCTGATCGAGAAAGTCTCGTCCTAGAGGAGGAGTGTTCGTTCACCCTTCGGCATGGTCATTCTAAAACTTTTAGGTATCATTGCAAAATTTTGAATGACCTAGGGATCATGAAACAATTTTTCTAAAACTTGATTGGTTTTCAAAAGTTTTTTGCGAGACTAATACAAAGTTTTTCTTATTTTTCAGCTAAAAATGTCTAGCGCAATAATAGCATTACTCGCATCCGATAAGTTAGTGAGAGATAATTACCAAAGTTGGAAAACCAACATTAACACAATTTTTGTAATCGCCACATCAAGTTCGTCTTTTGCCCGAGGAGTGTCCTCAGATGTCGGGCTCGACCGCGTCGCGAAGTGTTCGCGATGCGTACGATTGGTGGATCAGAGCCAATGAAAAGGCCAAGGTCTACATAATTGTCAGCATGTCTGATGTCTTGGCAAAGAAGCATGAGTTGATGGTTTCCGCCAAGGAATCATGGAGTCCTTTCAGAAATGTTTGGACAACGATCCTTTCAAGTCCCAAGATGACTCGCTCAAGTACGTCTTCAACGCACGGATTAAAGAGGGTAAATCGTCGTCGTGAACATGTTCTAGACATGATGACCCACTTTAATCGCCGAGATGAACAGGGCTTCGATCGACGAGTCGAGCCAGTCGATTTTATTTTGGAGACTCTTAGAAGAGTTTCCTTCGGGCCAGTAGCAATGTTGTTATGAACAAAATTAGCTACACTCGACTACCCTCCTCAATGAGCTACAGATTTCCAATCCTTGAGCAGTTCAAGGAATCGAGGCAAATGTTGCCTCATGTGTCTTATCACGGGGTTCGACCTGCGGGGACGAAACTCGTTGCTCCTTCACGCCCGAAAGGGAAGAAGAGGATGAAGAGGGTAAAATCGACCGAGCGCGCCCACAAGGGCAAGAAGGTCAAGGACGTTGCAGAGAAAGGAAAGTGTTTCCACTGCAATGGGGGCGGACACTGGAAGAGGAACTATCTCAAATTCCTGGCCGAGAGGAAGAATCAAGGTAAATGTGATTTACTTGTGACAGAAACATGTTTAGTGGAGAGTAGTGACTCTGCCTGGATATTGGATTCGGGCGCCACTAACCACGTTTGTTCTTCTTTTCAGGGGATTGATTCCTTGTAGCCGCTGCGAGAGGGTGAAGTGACTCTACAGGTTGGATCCGGGGAGCTTGTCTCTGCTGCAGCGATTGACACAGTGAAGCTACATTTTGGCGGGAAGTACTTATTGTTGGACAATTTGTACATAGTTCCAGGGTTTACTAGAAACCTTGTTTCCATTTCCTGCTTAATCGAACATTGTATATTTGTTTCCTTTGAATCAAGTAAAGCGTTTATTTCTTTCAAAGGCAATCTTATTTGTTCAGCTTCACTCGAACATAATTTGTATGTTTTGAAACCTAATTCGGTCAAAAGTGTTTTGAATACTGAATTGTTTAAAACTACAGAAACACGAACTAAGAAAGCAAAAGTTTCTCCAAAAGAAAATGTCCATCTTTGGCATCTACAGTTAGGCCACATTAATCTCAATAGGATTGAGAAACTAGTGAAGAGTGGACTTCTAAACGAGTTGGAAGAAAACTCTTTGCCGGTGTGTGAGTCATGCCTTGAGGGCAAAATGACCAAACGTCCTTTTAGTGGAAAAGGATATAGAGCCAAAGAGTCTCTTGAGTTAGTACATTCTGACCTTTGTGGTTCGATGAATGTTAAAGCTCGGGGGGGTTATGAGTATTTCGTGTCTTTCATAGACGATTACTCCAGATATGGGTATATTTACCTAATGCACAAGAAGTCTGAAACTCTTGAAAAGTTCAAGGAGTACAAGACCGAGGTTGAGAACCTCTTAGGTAAATTGCTTAAAACACTTCGATCGGATCGAGGTGGAGAGTACATGGACACTGAATTCCAAGACTATATGATAGAACACGGAATTACGTCCCAACTCTCAGCACCTGGTATGCCACAGCAGAATGGTGTATCGGAGAGGAGAAACAGAACCTTGTTGGACATGGTTCGGTCGATGATGAGCTATGCTCGTCTCCCGATTCTTTTCGGGGGGTACGCGCGGTGGGAGGCTGCAGATTTATATTTTGAACAACGTTCCGTCGAAGAGTGTTTGTGAAACACCTTTCGAGCTCTGGAGTGGACGTAAAGGCAGTTTACATCACTTCAGAATTTGGGGATGCCCGGCCCACGTGTTGGTGTCAAACCCAAAAAAATTGGAACCCCGTTCGAAATTGTGCCTATTCGTAGGTTACCCTAAAGAGACTAGGGGTGGTATGTTTTACGATCCTAAGGAAAATAGGGTGCTTGTGTCGACAAACGCCACTTTCCTAGAGGAAGACCACGTCAGGGATCATTTACCAAGGAGTAAAATTGTGTTAAATGAAATGGACAAAGACATCGAAGAGTTCTTTGATGGGGCTAGTACGTCAACAAGTGTTGTTGATCCTAAGACGTATAGTCAAATCCATTCCCAAGAGTTGGGAATGCCTCGACGTAGTGGGAGGTGTGAGACGACACCGATCGCTACATGGGTTTAAATTTGAAACCTCGGTTGTCGCTCCCGATGATGATGGTGTGAGAATCCATTGACCTATGATCGGGCAATGGTTGATGTTGACAAAGACGAGTGGATTAAAGCTTTGGACCAGAAATGGAGTCTATGTACTTCAATTGCATGCGGGAGCTTGTGGATCAACGGATGGGGTCAAACCTATTGGTTGCAAATGGATCTACAAGCGTAAGCGTGGCGTAGATGGAAAGGTGCAGACCTTCAAAGCCCGACTAGTGGCAAAGGGTTTTACCAGGTTGAAGGGTTGACTATGAGGAGACCTTTTCACTGTTGCCATGTTAAAGTCGATCGGGATCCTTACGCCATTGCGCGTATTATGACTACGAGATTTGGCGGATGGACGTCAAGACGACCTTTACGAATGGCAAACTTGATGAGACCATCTACATGGACCAGCCCAAAGAGTTCATTGCCCAAGGCCAAGAGCAAAAGGTTTCCCGGCTTCATAGGTCCATTTATTGGCTGAAACAAGCTTCGAGGTCTTGGAATATAAGGTTTGATGAGGCGATCAAATCTTATGGCTTTGATCAAAATGTCGACGAGCCTTGTGTCTACAAGAAAATCGTTGACAAAACTGTCGCATTTTTTGGTGTTGTATGTGGACGATATTCTTCTCATTGTGAATGAGGTATAATTTCTTACTGGCGTTAAGAAGTGGCTAGCTTCGCAATTCCAAATGAAAGATTTGGGAGAAGCTCAATATGTTCTAGGTATCCAGATTGTCCAGAACCGGAAAAACAGAACGCTAACCTTGTCTCAGGCGTCTTATATTGACAAGATGTTGTCTAGATATAAGATGCAGAATTCCAAGAAGGGCTTGCTGCCTTTCAGGCATGGGGTTCACTTGTCTAAGGATCAGTGTCCTAAGACTCCTCAAGATGTTGAGGATATGAGACGGATTCCATATGCTTCGGTTGTAGGGAGCCTGATGTATGTCATGTTGTGTACTAGGCCCGACATCTGTTATGCAGTAGGAATTGTCAGTAGATATTAGTCCAATCCAGGATTAGATCACTGGACAGCCGTAAAGGCAATCCTCAAGTATCTTAGGAGAACGAGGAACTACAACTTAGTGTATGGCAGTGGGGATTTGATCTCACAGGATACACCTACGGATTCTCGATTTTCAGACCGATAAGGATTCTAGGAAATCCACTTTGGTCACCTTCATTACGAATGGAGGAGGTGTAGTATGGCGAAGCATCAGCGAGGATGCATCGTTGATTCCATTATGGAAGCGGAGTATGTTGCGGCTTGTGAAGCTGCAAAGGAAGCTGTTTGGCTTAGGAAGTTCATGACAGATTTGGAAGTTGTTCCAAATATGAACTTGCCAATCACACTATTCTGTAATAACAGTGGTGCAGTAGCCAACTCATGTGAGCCTCAGAGCCATAAGAGAGGCAAACACATTGAGCGCAAGTATCATCTGATACGGGAGATTGTGCACCGCGGAGATGTGACGGTCACGCAGATAGCGTCGGAGCACAACGTAGCTGATCCATTTACAAAGCCCCTCACGGCTAAGGTGTTTGAGGGTCACCTAGAGAGTCTAGGTCTTCGAGTGCTTCTTGACTAGGGCAAGTGGGAGATGTGTAAACGGGTATTCAATGCCCTAGTTTATTGTATTACTTCATTGTAATTTATGTACATTTCATAAATGTATTTTCTCCACTAGCTTAGTCCAAGTGGGAGTTTGTTGGGATTTTTGTCCTAATCTCGTGTTTGTAATATATTGTTTGAAATTAATAAGAGTTATTCATTTCATCACTTTGTGTCTCGCAATATTCATAAACTTTTCCAATAAACTAAGCTCCAGGGTCATTGAATTTATGAGAGAACTAAAACTTGAATGGTGTGTAGTGGACACACAGGAAGGATCACGTTCGAGTTAATGACCCGAACGGTCTACAGTATATGGATAGGGTTGGAGACCTAATCCTCGGATACACTTGTGGATGCGACCCGCTTTGTATTAGATACAAGCGAGGTGATCGACTCGTTCATGTGGTTGACATGCGAGTGGGGGCATCTGTGCAATGAGATTGTACAAGATCGGACCGTGAATTATTGACCCTCGATGTAACACCGCTGTTGTGAAGAGACTAATAACCGTGAGATGACCATTAGTGACTCGACACGAATCCACGAGCGTGTTACGGACTCATCTGCGGGTCCATCCCTTTGACTAATACGGGTGAGGGTGGTCACGATTACTCGCCCAATATGCCTATCTTCTCTAGGGACGAGAACCAAGTAGGGCCGGGAACTTAACTACGCGAGATGGAATTCACTGCTCCCGCCTTTAGGGAAACTAGAGGGGTTGTTCCCTTAAGTCGTTGTCTCGGGGCTTGGACAACGGGCACCCACCTTCTCACTAGTCCGAGAAGGGTGTTGTGTATGGTTGGACCATCACAATATGTTGTTCATTAGAGGAGTAGTGGGGACATAAGGAACAAGAGGTAGACACAGGGGTAAAACGGTAATTTGACTCAGCCATGTCTACGAACAACCTGTGAAGGATCGACTCATGGGCATTGGTTATATCAGTGGACACGTAATTTTCTGCACTGACGGGAGTGCAGCTACGGGCTATAGTGGAGTGTTACCGTAGCTAATGAATGTTGGTTAACTGGGTCAAAGAGTTTGACAGGTTAATCTCGGATCATTGGAGCCCGTCACTGTAGGTCCATTAGGTCCCTCGGTTGGCTCAATCTGGGTTAATAGAAGGGTTAATGTTTGGGTATGAAATTGAAGTGTTCAATTTCACTTTAAGGGCATTTATGTCATTTATATGAGATATGAATGATATAATATATAGTTTAATGTGAATGAGATTCATAATAAACTACAGATTAGCCTAATTGTTGAATTAGGGCTAATTGGAGAAATTAATTGAGAGCAATTCAATTGAATGTGATTCAATTTAATTTATCCACAATTAATGCAAATGAGATTTACATTATGAGATATGAGATATCTTATATTATGTGGTTATGCAAATGAGATTTGCATAACCTATGGTTGTGGTAAAGTGGTAATAATGTGGAGATTTTAACTCCATCATTTCCATTATATAATCCCTTCTTGCAAGAAGGAATGTAACAATTCTCTCATTTTTTTTATTTTCATCAAAGAAGAGAAGAAGAATTCTCTCTATTCTCTCTCAATTCTCCTCCTCTCCAAAACTCAAAAGTTCCCACAAACTTCCCTTTTCCAAAAGAGAACAACCGAGACTCAAGTGGTGGTGTTGGGTTAGATTCGTGGGAAGAGTTCATTGAGATCGAGAAGCACGAAGAGTTTGTGATCTGAGGAAGAAACCTTGAAGAAAGTCTTCAACAAGTAAGTACGTCTAATCTTATTGTTTTTCTTCCTTTTCAGCATGTTTAGCGTAGATCTATAGTAGATCGTTTTTAACAAATTCGAGTTGTGTAATGATACCATGAAGATTCGATCGTCTTCCGTTGCGCGGGGATTCTCATTCTCTTCAGTCCCCAGGATAAGGTACCCAGCTCTATCCTTATACTATAGACCGTTCTGGCTATAACTTGAACTTGATCCACTTTTATTTCACACATAAAGTTCAAGTATCCATCCTATAGCCAAAGATTCTTTATTGGATTAGGGTTACACAATACACAATTCACTTTATTCAATAACACCTTTTATTGTGAAATAGAATATACATTCAGTTTACAAAACCACGAGTTTTAGGGCATAAAACCCAACAGCAACGCTGTTCATCAGCGTTGCAACGCCGTTGAGGCAGTTTTCAAGTTGCAGGAGGCGCAGCGTTGCAACGCTCCATTTAGCGTCACAACGCTAGGACGTGGAGACGATGGTGTTGCAATGCCAACACAGACGTCGCAACGCTGAAGCAGTTGGGCGCACGGCAGGAACGAATCAGCGTTGCAACGCTGCTGGAGTAACACATCTTGTGTACAACGAGCAGAAACGTTTTAATAATATTATTCAATATATAAAAACGTTTTTATATCAATTAATATTATTATTTTTTTTAATTAATATAATTAGATTATATTAATTGAAATTAATTTTAGGGTGCCAAAAATGGTCTAATTTTACTATTTAATTTATGCAATTGTTGTATAATTATTGTCATGCATAATGTATGCTATTATTTTAGATATCCCACCTTAAGTTAAGTATTTTCATGCATCATTTATAATATAAAATGTTATATTATATAGTTTGCATGCATAATTAATATAAGGTGTTATATTAATTTATGAACAACATTGGCATGCATATTGTTCATGAGATGAATGTGTTATGTATGTTTTATTATTCATGTGATGAATGATCAAGCACAATAACATAGAATTGCATGTCACCTAAGGTTAAATTCATTAGTTTTAAATGTTTAGAACATGAAATTAATAGAACTTAGGTTATCTAGTTCTAATTAGATTAGAATTAGGAACCATGTAATTTATAAACAATGATTAAAAGAGGAACTCTGTCTAAGGAAGATTTTGTCTAGGCTGGGGTATTTAAGCTGATGGAAACGGAACACCCCTACCTGGGAACTGACCTGGGAGTGAATTTTAATCAGAGAGTTTATAAATTATAGTAGCGTCAACGAGTTTATTAAGGGGTTAATAAACTGGAAATCCTAGGTTTAATATAAAGAGTTATATTAGCAAACTTAAGATAAAATCAATATAAGAGTTATATTGATAAGTTTAGGTAAAACCATTAGCTGGGTTTAGCCTAGGTCAATTTCCTATAGAGTTAAATTATCCAGTGGGAGGAAAAGTGTATATGATACATATAATTCCACCTACGTTTCTCCAGGAAGTTCACACCGTGAGACTCATACTTGGCCTCGTGGCGCAAACGGGAGCGCCCCCCTTCGGATGGGATTTGTATGAGTCAATAGCAAGGTGAATGGAGAGGGTACTTATAGTGAATGGGAGCAGGTTTAGTGAAAACAAAACCTATGGTTTCTTCTGTCGGTTCACACCGTAAGATCACTATGGTCAGCCTGCTAGTTTGGCATGGACCAGACAATCCCTTCGGAGGGCTTGATCAGGGGATCGAACATAGTGGACACTCGAAAGGGATAAAAACTTCCTTAGTCTGTTTCAACCTAGTCCTCCCTTCGGCGAATTTTGTTGGATGGGGGACTCTGGGATCTAAAGACAGAGGGTTACACTCACAAGGTACATAAGAAATGTATGTATCCTGACCAAATAATGGTAACTAAAGCCTATAGGAATAAGAATTATTCTGACATTAGGTTTTGGTCAAGAATGTCTTGATCCAGAGGAGGAGTGTTTTTTATTACCCTTCGGTGTCATACACTCTAAACCTTTGGAGTATCATTGCAAATTATTAATGACCTAGGAATCATTAGATAATTAGCTAAACCATGATTGGATTAGATAGTTTTCTAGGCGAGAAACTTATACAAGTTTTATTTGTAAATTTCAGCAAAATGTCTAGCTCAATTATTTCCTTACTAGTGCGGAACAATTAACCGGAGAGAACATAATGACTTGGAAGAAAAGACTCAACATAATCTTGGTTGCACATGATCTTAAATTCGTTCTCAATGAGGAGTGTCCTCAATTCCCTGCTCTAAACACACCCCAATCTGTTAAGGATGCGTATGACCGCTGGATCAATGCCAATGAGAAGGCAAAAGCCTATATCCTGGCTAACATATCTGATGTTTTAGCCAGCAGGCTGGAGGGCAAGGTCTCATCTCGTGAGATCATGAATTTTATGCTAAATTTGTCTAGACAACCGTCTAAACAAATTCGGCATGAAGCCCTAAAGTACGTTTACAATGCGCACATGGAGGAGAGAACGTCAATAAGAGAACATGTTCTCAATCTGATAGCTCACTTCAACATAGCGGAAATGAACGGGGCGATCATAGACGAGAAAAGTCAGGTATCGTTCATCCTAGAATCTTTTCTGAAGAGTTTTCTGCAATTCCGCAACAATGCAGCGATGAACAACATAAAGTATGATCTGGCTTCTCTGCTAAATGAGCTGCAGACTTACCAAGTCTCTTATGGATGATAAGGGACAACAGACTGGAGAGGCAAATCTGTTTGCTCATTCCAAAAGTTCTCAGAAGGGTTCACACTCTGGAACTAAGTACTGCAGTTATTCTTCTGAACTTAAAAAGATACAGAAGAAAAGAAAATGAGCAAATAAAGAGCAATTGTCTTACAAGAATATGTTGTTATTTGATAACATGTATGTAGTTTTAGGGTTTATTAGAAACCTTATTTCTATTTCTTGCCTTAGCAAACAAATTACTTCAATTTCTATTCAATTGAATAAAGTGTTTATTTCTTTGGAAAAGTATTGAACTATGTGTTGCTCTTCTTGAGAATTTTTTGCAATGATTTAATTCGGTTAAAAATAGTTTTAAACACTGAATTATTCAAAATAACAAAGAGACGAACTGATAAGAAACGTGAAATTTCTCCTAAAAAAATGCTCATCTTTGGAATCTTAGATTGGGTCACCTTAACCTCAATAGGATTGAGACATTGGTAAAGAGTGGACTTCTAAATGAGCTAGAAGAAAATACTTTACCTGTATATGAATCCTGCCTAGAAGACAAAATGACTAAAAGACTTTTTAGTGGAAAAGGTTATAGAGCCAAAGAACCTCTTAAGCTTATACATTCGGACCTTTGTGGTCCGATGAATGTTAAAGTCATAGGAGGTTTATGAACATTCCATCTCTTTTGTAGATGATTATTCAAGATTTGGGCATATTTACCTAATGCATCATAAATCTGAAGCACTTGAAAAGTTCAAGGAATTCAAGGCTGAAGTTGAAAACCAATTAGGTAAAACAATTAAAACACTTCAATCAGATCGAGGTGGAGAGTACATTGATTTAAATTCCAGAACTATACGATAGAACATGGAATTACATCCCAACTCTCAACACCCGGTATGCCCAAGCAAAATGGTGTATCAAAAAGGAGAAATAGAACCTTGTTGGACATGGTTCGATCGATGATGAGTTATGCTCATCTCCCTGATTCCTTTTGGGGTTACGCAGTAGAGACTGTGGTATACATTTTGAACAATGTGCCATCAAAGAGTGTTTCTGAAACACCGTTTGAACTCTGGAAAGGACGTAAAGGTAGTTTATGTCATTTCAGAATTTGGGGATGTCCAACACATGTGTTTGTTACAAACCCAAAGAAATTAGATTCACGTTCAAAATTGTGCCTATTTGTAGGCTACCCAAAAGAAACAAGAGGTGGATTATTCTATGATCCTAAGGAAGATAAGGTAATTGTGTATACAAATTAGGGGTGTGCACGGTTCGGTTCGGTCCGATTTTTTATAAAACCATGGACCGAACCGAAAATGTTGATTTTGCAGAGTAGCGAACCAAAAAATCCAACTTCTATCGGTTTCAGTTTTTTAACCGAACCGTCGTGCAATGGGTCAGGTCAGGTCAGGTCGAGTCGGGTCGACGTTTTTTTTTTTTACCCAACCCAAATTATTTTGTCTGTTATTATTAAGTTTTTGATACTTGATAATGCTTCAATAAAAGTTATTAATTAATGCTTCAACAATAATTTCATAAAAATCTAAACACAATTAAATACAAATACATTTAAAGTCCAAACACATAAAATCTACAATGAAAATAAAACATATCCAAAGTTTGAATACAACAGAAAAGAAACAAGTTAACAACCTAATATGAACAACATAATTTGCATTCGCAATACAACATAATCAACCACTTTTTCATCTGTTCCCTGTGTATCTAAAAACAAACAAAATTAACAAAGGAATGATATGTGGTATATACTTCAATCCTTTAGTTTAGTAACAACTTTAACCCTCTAAACCAAATCAGAAATGCATTCCATGGTAACGAACCCAAATTCCAGATTCATCAGAAACTATCCACTTAACCACATACACACACGAACACACAACATAGAACAAGAAAATAAAAGACAAGAAACTAGACTACAACTATGAATTGATCTTCTTGAGGTTGAGGTTGTTGTTGAATCCTCCCTTCCTCATTGAAAATAAAAGACACCCAAAGTTCGAAAACAACAGAAAAGAAACTAGACTACAAATACATAAACAATTAAGTCCTCATCAAAGATTGTCAAATTTCAAACACAATCCAATTTAAATTACAAACACAACATCAAATAATTTTAAACTACATAAACAACAACGTCCTTAAAGTTCATCAAAGAAAAAAAAAAAAAAAAAGCAAACAATTTTACTCCAACGACATTCTTCAATCGTCCAAAGTAGTTATGGTTGATGTTTCATCTTCACTCATAATTTCAACAAAAAAAAAGAAAGATGTACACGTAAAAGATTAATGATAAAATATAAATAATAAAGATGTATTAAAAATCGATGCTTAAAAAGAAAAATGATTTGTTGTTGTCTCAATTACTTGAAGAGTGTGTGCAATTGGTGTAGAACATATCCAATTTTGTGTACAAACTAAAGCTTGAATTGTTCTTGGAGATAATGTACTACGATATAAATCCAATACTCGACCCCATGTGCTAAAAGCTGACTCTGAAGCCACTGTTGAGATAGGAATCGAAAAAACGTCCCTGGCCATTTTTGTTAGAATCTTATACTTCGTAGAATTTACTTTCCACCATGCTAAGATGTCAAAATTATTGTCTATGTCGATATCATCAATTACTAGTTCACAAGGCTCAGACATATACTTATCAAACTCAGTCTTACTCTCTTGGTTATCTTTCTGACTCAAGTGTTGAGCAAATTTTAGATAATTACGACGAGGTCGAGGCTCACCACCAACATCAGTGACAATCTTTTTCTTCTCTTCCAACAATTGAAGACTCTTCTTTTTCACTCTATCTTCCTCATCATCAGTTGCATTTTTATACTCATCACAAATTGTTCTAACCAAACATTCAACTTTCTCCCCAATTTCATTTGTAATTCTTTCATCATATGAATCCGTAAGCATAAACACCACAAATTCAAGCTTATAACGAGGGTCTAGCACAACAACAACATACAAGAGCAAATTTATTCTATCATTGTCTTTCCAATATTTGTTAAATTTTGTTTCCATTCTTTTTGCCATGGCACACAACAGAGGATTATCACATGTTGAATAATCTTGAATTTGTTGTTGAATTAAACAAATTTCTTGAAAATATAGGTTCGATGTCACAGACAATGAAGCAGACACTCTCAAAGTAACATCATGGAATAATTTCAAAAACTTGGTAAAAGCACGTGCATTTTCCCAATCGTCACTCGAAGGAGTACTCTTCTTCTATCTTTTCCCAACCCCATAAACTCTAGAGTATATTGTGGATCATCCATTTCTAGCCTTTCAAAAACTTTTTGAAATTTCTCAGCAACATCTAACATGATATATGTGGAATTCCACCTAGTAGGGACATCCAAACAAAGTGAATTCTTACTAGAAATTTTCTCAGCTTTCACACAACTTTGAAAAGTAGCAAATCGAGATGGTGAAGATCTAACATATCGAATTGCATTCCTAATATTAACAATCGACTCATGGAGTTCTTTAAGAGCATCACCCACAATAAGATTTAGAATATGAGCATAACATCTAACATGCAAGTACTCTCCATCCAAAATAGTCACATTCCAATTTATTAATTTCCTTCTCAAGTAATTAATAGCCACATCATTAAAGCTCGCATTATCAACCGTCATAGCCAAAACATTTTCTATTCTCCACTCTAACAAACATTTCTCAATCTTTTTCCCAATGGTCTCTCCCTTATGATTTGGAATCAAGCAAAAATTTAAAAATCTTTTTTGCAATTTCCAATCATCATCAATAAAGTGTGCTGTGAGAACCATATAATTGAGGTTTTGGATTGAGGTCCATGTGTCGGTAGTTAAACTAACCTTTAAGTGTTTCCTACCAACAAAAGCTTTTAAAATTTTCTTTTCATCCATGTAAAGTCGAAGACAATCTCTTGTAACAGTAGTTCGAGAGGGTACAACAAATTTAGGCTGCAAAGTAACTGAATACTCTCGAAATCCTTCTGATTCCACTACTCTAAATGGCAACTCTTCAACAATAACTAATTTTGCAAGTGCTAGCCTACATTTTTCCATACTAAATGTCGTAGCAACCAAATTAGAACTAACTTCTCCTTCTTTTTCCGTTTTTCCAACACTCAAAAGTTTCTGTTTAGCCTCATTTATTCTCCCAGGATACTTTTTGCACTTACTTCGTATGTGTTTTAACATATTTGTTGTACCATTCTTTTGAGTGTCACATGCATATGTAATACCACAACAATTACATTTTGCCCTAGGAAAATCAGAATTGCCTTCAATCTTTCTAAAATGTTCCCACGCACTTGAAGTTTTTGATGTATTGCTAGGCTTGCTTTTCTTTGCAGTTTGTGTTTGTTCTGAGGTGGGTGGTGACTTTTTCTTCTCTTTGTTCTTTATGTTTGGACTTGTGGTATCTTGACTTTCACCCTCCATAGTAAAGAATCTAAACAAAATAATAATAATAATATTGTTAAAGAATCTAAAAGATATTGAATTTGATGTGTCCAATGGACATACTCTGCAATTTGATGTTCCATTAAAAGAGAATGAGAGAAAATGAGTTCTGTTTTTTATCAGACTTGCAACATTATCTTGGCAGTGACTCAACTCTTAACTGAGAGCAATACTAAAGTCAGCAGTTAAGGAATTTGGCTACTTGTTTCTACCTCTTCAAAGCTCTAATTCATTTTGACATTTCATATACTATCTTCTTATATAAACAATATCCTTCCTTCAAAGTTAGAGTTCAGAGATCAACATCATCATTCAAAGAATAACAAGGAGGTGTAAACACAATCTTAGATCTGCCGAATACCAATTCACATGCTTAGATCTTCAGTTTCTATTAATTTCTCTCTGACAAAACAAGTCATAAGAAAACTTGATGTGTGGAATACTATATGATAATCAATAAATCATTAGTTTAACCATTTACAAAAAGAATATAATAAAAATCCCATAAATTGGACGTTTTTTACGTATTGTATAAATTCCACTCTATAATCAGCTTATGTAAACAAAATCCACCCATGAACCGAGGAAAAATCGAAAGCATTGTACTAACAAAATTCAACCATAAGCACTGTACTAACTTAAATTGGACGTTTTCTTTCATCATGTAAAAAAAATCCACCTATAAGCATTAAACATTGTACTAACAGTAACAATTCTAACAGAGGAAAAATCGAAGAATAGAAGAAGAATAAGAACAAAAAGAACAAAAAAAAATACGTTGATGTTGAAAGGAAGCAACCGACGAGAAGAGAGAAGAAGAAACGAAGAGCTGAGCCGAACTTGGAAGAGAAGTCGATGGTTTTCTTTAGCAATTGGAAAACCCTAACCCAAAAAGAAGATGCTATCGTGATTTCTTAGGATGAGAAGAGAGAGAGTAACTATGTTGGGCTCTAAATTGTTTGGGTTGGGCTGGAACTAAAAAATAAAAGGGTTGGGTTCAAATTATATTAAAAGGGTTGGGCTATTTTTTTAGGTAAAATAATAATATTGGATCGGTTCAGGTTTTTATGGTTTTTAAAGTGAATGAACCGAAAACCGAATCGAATCATCTGATTTTTGCTGCAGTAGAATCGAAAAACCGAGGAGAGTATAAAAAATCGAACCGCCATAGCCGGTTCGGTTCGATTCGTCGGTTCGTACCGGTTCCTACACACCCCTAATACAAATGCCACTTTCTTAGAGGAGGACCACATCAGGGACCACAAACCAAGAAGTAAAGTTGTGTTGAGTGAGTTAGATGGAACAACAACAAAGGTTGCTGATAATGCTAGTACGTCAACAAGAGTTGTTGATACTAGATTGTTTGGTCAAGAGTGTCCATCTCAAGAGTTGAGAATGCCTCAACGTAGTGGGAGAGTTATAACACAACCCGATCGTTATATGGATTTATCTGAAACCCAAGTTGTCATATCAGATGATGATTATGAGGATCCATTAACTTATAATCAAACAATGGTTGACAAAAACAAAGAGAACTTGGTCATAGCCATGGACCAAGAAATGGAGTCTATGCACTTCAATTCTGTTTGGGATCTTGTAGATAAACCTGATGGGGTAAAACCTATAGGTTGTAAGTGGATCTACAAGAGAAAGCATGGTGTAGATGGAAAGATGCAAACCTTTAAAGCTAAATTAGTAGCACAGGGTTATACCCAGGTTGAAGGGGTTGACTATGAGGAAACCTTTTCGCCTATTGCTATGGTAAAAATCTATCCGTATCCTAGTTGCCATTCCCACATATTATGACTATGAGGTATGAAAAATGGATGTCAAGACAATATTCTTGAATGGCAATCTTGACGAGAACATCTACATGGACCAACCCAAAGGGTTCATTGAACCAGGACAAGAGCAAAAGGTTTGCATGCTTAAAAGGTCAATCTATGGACTGAAACAAGCCTCTAGGTCCAGAATATAAGGTTTGATGAAGCTATCAAATCTTTTGGCTTTGATCAGAATGATGATGATCCTTGTGTCTACAAGAAAATCATCAATAGTTCTGTCGCATTCCTAGTTCTATATGTGGATGATATCCTACTCATTGGGAATGATGTAGGTAATCTTACTGACATTAAGAATTGGCTAGCTATGCAATTCCAAATGAAATATTTGGGAGAAGCGCAGTTTGTTCTTGGGATCCAGATTGTCCAAAACCACAAGAATAAAACCCTAGCATTGTCTCGGACATCTTACATCGACAAAGTGTTGTTGAGGTTTAAGATGCAAGACTCCAAGAAAGGTTTATTGTCTTTTAGATATGGAGTTCATTTGTCTAAGGAACAATGTCCTAAGACATCTCAAGGAGTTGAGGACATGAGACGGATTCCTTATGCATCAGCTGTTGGGAGCCTGATGTACGTCATGTTGTGTACTAGGCCAGACATCTATTTTGCAGTTGGAATGATCAATAGATATCAATCCAATCCAGGACCTGAACACTGGACAACGATTAAAACGATCTTTAAGTATCTTCGGAGAACAAGGAACTGCATGTTTGTGTATGGGGTTAAGGATTTGATCCTTACAGGTACACGAATTCTGACTTTCAAACTGATAAAAATTCTCAGAAATCTACATCAGGGTCAGTATTTACTCTTTACGGAGGAGCTGTAATATGGTGAAGCGTCAAGCAGGGATGCATCGCTGATTCCACCATGGAGGCCGAATATGTAGCAGCTTGTGAAGCAGCTAAAGAGGTCGTTTGGTTAAGGAAATTTATGTTAGATTTGGAAGTTGTTCCAAATATGAGTTTGCCTATCACACTGTATTGTGATAACAGTGGTGTCGTGGCAAATTCAAGGGAACCCCGAAGTCACAAGAGGGGTAAGCATATTGAGCGAAAATATCACTCATTCGGGAGATCATGCATCGAGGAGACGTGATCATCACGAAGATAGCCTCCGAGCACAACATTGTTGATCCTTTTACAAAGGCTCTCACGGCTAAAGTATTTGAGAGTCACCTAGAAGGTCTAGGTTTACAAGTCTTCCCCAATTAGAGCAAGTGGGAGTCTATTATACACAGTGTTGGGATGAATGTCCTAATCTCGTATTTGTTTGTAATATTCATGATTGAAATAAATAAGAGTTTTTTCATCACTTTGTGTATATTTACAAACTTTGTCCAATAAACTAAGCTCCAAGGTCATTGAATTATGAGAGAACTAGAACTTGAACGGTGTGCAGTGGACACACAGGGAGGATCACGTTCGAGTAAATGACCCAAACGGTCTACAGTACACGGATAGGGTTGGATACCTAATCCTGGATACGTTGTGGATGGGGCCTGCTTTGTATTTGATACAAACGAGGTGATCCAACTCGTTCATGTGGTTGACATGCGAGTGGGGGCATCCTGTACAATGAGATTGTACAAGACTGAACCGTGAATTATTAGACCTACTGATGTAACACCGTTGACAGTTTAGGACTAATAACTTCGTAGATGACCATTAGTGACTCGACCTTAATCCTGAGCATGTTACTGACTCCTGTCTGCGGGGGTCTGTCCTTTGACTAGTACGGATGAGGGTGATCACAGTTACTCGTCCAATATGTCTATCTTCTCAGGGATAGGATCACGTGGGGAGCTGGGAACTTGACTACGCGAGATGTAATTCACCCGTTCCCAACTTTAGGGAAACTAGAGGGGTTGTTCCCTTAAGTGTTGTCTCTAGGGCTTGGACAACGGGCGCCCACCCTCTCACTAGCTCGAGAGGGGTGTTGTTTAGTTGGACCATACAACGTTGTTGTTCATTAGAGGAGCAGTGGAGACTTAAGGAGCAAGAGGTAGACACAGGGGTAAAACGGTAATTTGACCCAACTTGTCTTACAGTGATGGGAGTGCACCTGTGAAGGGTCGACTCATAGACATTGGTTATATCAATGGGCACAACTTGTCCTAAAGTGATGGGAGTGCAGCTACGGGATTTAGTGGAGTGTTACCGTAGCTAATGAATGTTGAGTAATCAGGTCAAAGAGTTTGGCAGGTTAGTCTCGGATCATTGGAGCTCGTCATCTGTAGGTGTATTAGGTCCCTCGGTTGGCTCAAACTGGATACATAAAGGGTTTACAGTTTGGTATGGATTTGAAGTGTTCAAATTCATTAAAATGGTATTTATGTCATTTATATGAGATATGATTGACATATTATATAGTTTAATGTGAATGAGATTCATAATAAACTATAGGTTAGCATAATTGCTTAATTAGGGCTAATTTAGAGAAATTGGATTGAGAGAAATTAAATTGAATGTGATTCAATTTAAAATCCACAATTATACAAATGTGATTTGTATTATAAGATATGAGATATCTTATTATATGTGGTTATGCAAATATGATTTGCATAACCTAAGATTGTGGTAAAATGGTAAATAGGTGGAGATTTCAACTCCACCTATCACCATTATTTAAACCTTTGTGAGAAGGCTTTAGTGATCTCACAAGTCATTTTTTGGATTTCATTCAAGATCACTCTCTCAAACTCTCTCAATCTCTCTCAAAGTTTCTCTTTTCCCTAAACCAAAAGAGTCCCACCACTCTCCCTTTACCAAAGGAGAACAACCAAGAAGACCTTTCGGAGGTGTTTGAATTGTTCGTTGTACGGGAGATCGTGAACGAAGAGATCGAGAGCACGAAGAGTTCGTGACCGGAGAAGGATTTCGTGAAAAGGGGTTCTTCAACAAGTAAGTGATTCATCTTACTATTTTTCCTTCATTCTTTTAACATGTTTAGCCTGATTTCTATAGGATAGATTTAATTTTAAGAGTTGTTTTCACAACGAAAACCACGACGATTCAAAGTCGTTTTCCGCTGCGGGAGTTTTATTCCCTTCACACAGGGTTTAAATGTCCTAGTTTATTGTATTTTACATTATTGCAATGTTTTATGTACTCTACAAGTTTTAGGTCAAGTGGGAGATTGTTGGGATATGTGCCCTAAACGTGTGTAATTTTAGTCAAATGAATAAAGAGTTATTTGATTTGATAGAATTATCTTCTCGCTTTATAAATCCAATAAACTAAGCTCCAAGGTTATAATGAATCTTGAACATCAGTGTAGTAGACACTATTTGGATTGTGTTCAAAAGTATAACCTAAATGGTCTATAGTATAAGAATGAGGTTGGAAACCTTATTCTGGTAACACCATGGATGCGACCACTTTGTAATTAGTACAAATGAGGTAATTCAACTCATTCATGTGGTTGACATGCGAGTGGGGGCATTCTGTATGAAGAGTTCATACAAGATCGGACTGCAAATTATTAGTCTAACCAGTGTAACACCGTTAACAAGATACGACTGATAATTTATAGATGGTCATTAGTGACTCGACCTGAATCTTGAGCAAGTTAAGAACTCCTGCTTATAGGGGTTTGTGCTTAGACTACTATGGGTGAGAGTGGCATGTAGCCGACTCAATAAGCTTATCTTCTCAGGGACAGAACCTCGTAGGTAGCTGGGGACTTAACTCTGCAAGACAGAATTCACTCATTCCTAGACTAAGGAATTAGATAGGTTGCTCCTTTAAGAACTGAGTTCAGGTCTTGAACAACGGGATCTCACCTTCTAAACTAGCTTAAGAGGGTTTGAGTTTATGGTAGAACCATAGATTTGTTGTTCATTAGAGGATCAATGGTGCTTAAGGAACAAAGAGGTAGTCACAGGGGTAAAACGGTAATTTGACCCAACTATGATTATGAACAACCTGTGAAGGGTCGACTCATGGGTAGTAATTATATCAATGGACACAATATAATCTACAGTGAGGAGAGTGCAACTACAAGTTTATAGTGAAGTGACTTGTAGTTAATGAATATTGATTAACCAGATCAAAGAGTTTGATCAGTTAATCTCACATCATTGGAGCTCATGAACTGTAGGTCCATTAGGTCCCTCCGTTGGCTCAACATGGTAATATTGAGGGTATAAAGTTAGGAATGAGATTGAAGTGTTCAATTTCATATATGAGGTGTTATATCAATTATATGTGATATAATTGATATAATATATAGTTTTAATGTGAATTAGATTCACAAATTAACTATATACTAATGAGAGAATGAATGAGTGATAGGATGATAATTTCCATCATATTTCCCTATGAATAGTTGCATAAGATGCAACTTTGAGATTAACTTTTGATGAACCCTAGAGTTCCACATTTTGTATTGTTGGAAAGAGTTCCAAATACAATTCTCTCATACCTCCACATCTCACCCTACCCACATTCCTCCCTCACCTAGAGAACAACGGAGAAGATCTAGTGGCGGAATTTCACACGGATCGGGTTAGTTTTGTTGAGATCGTGATCGTTGGAGAAGGAGCTCGTGAAGA